>CM038146.1:380333716-381533716 GCA_021437245.1 Aegilops speltoides
GGTCCCTTAATCCCGACTTTCACCCACCGATATCAATTTGGTGCCACCGATTTTTCCTTGATATTTTCTTCTGCAGCTCCACTCAATGATTTTCTATGCATGTTTCTTATTGCCCATTTGATTCTTAAGGATCCACTTCTTTCCTTCCATCCTTCCTGAACTTCCTAGTCCTGCTGTCCTTTTCGGCACTTGATGTCAAGGGAGAAGATTTAGGGGAGGGGAGATAAGGGAGAAGGAAGATTTAGGAGGAGAAGAAGGCAATTTACCTTAAGGGAGAGAATCACATCAAAGCTTGCCGTGTTCCACATTGGTTATTACATTTGGCATCATTCTTTTGATTTTGCTTTTTCCTCAAAGGGAGAGGAACTTTCACAATTGATATCTTATGGAAAGCAAAATCTCTCAGAGTTCATTGAAAATCCTTTTAGTTTCAGGAGACATGTTTGCTGATTCAAGCTAGTGCTCAATATGAGACACTCTTTATACATGTCATCCCTGGCTTGGTACTCTTGATGTTCTTGCTGATGGTTGAAGAAATACTCTTGTGTTATCTAACCTTGTTTTCCCAAGTTTATTTCTTCAGGTACAATGCCAAGGAACCTCAAGGTAAGTATATGCATCTTGCAGAATGTGCATGATGGTGACTTGCTTGTGAATATCTGTTTGCAAGAAATCACCATGCACATATGCATTATCACTCACTTCTTTCATCCGCTCGATGCATATGGCCAAGCTGCATGTAGCACATCTTGCCTTTCTCTCTTGTGTGCTTGTGGTAGTCCAAAACCATAATCTATGAAAATCTTGCACACTTGTAGGGAGAGCCTGTACTACATGTTTGTCAAAGCTTTAATGATTATTCATCTTTCTTTGATAGCTTTGATGTCTTGTTTGTGTGTTGCCATCAATTACCAAAAGGGGAGATTGAAAGCACATTTGCTCCCGGGTGGTTTTGGTAATTAATGACAACATACTTTGTGGTTGGACTAATGCTTTTATCAAGTATGTTTCGGGAAGGTCAATCACTTTGGCATGGCAAAAGGACTGAAGAGGTGGACCCTCAAAATGCTAAGGCAAGCATTGGCAAAAGCTCAAGACTCCATTTTGGTTTAGTGATCCAAGATCACATTGAGTCCATAGGAAAGCCAATACTATTAAAGGGATGAGGTTATGATAATGATCTGGTTGCTCAAAGTGCTTAGTGATACATCTCCTAAACTATCGCAACTCTCACTTCAAATATACACTCATAAGTAATCTCGGTCCCACGATTTCCTAAACTCACACCAGATGAACCACCTCAGCCATATAGCCAAACCCTAGATATTTGGATTTTCGATTCGAACTCGGTCTCACGAAACTGTGTGCCAAGCTCAGATACTTCTCATCAAATCGGTGTCACGAGATGATGAAGTCAGTCCCACCGAGATTGGCAAACCCTAGTCTTTGGAAGAATCGGACTCCCGAGATTGTATTTTCGGTCCCACCGAAAATCCCAACGTCACATGATTTGAACTTTCGGTCTCACCGAGTTGTCAACTGGTCGAGAGATTGGTCAAATGTGTGTACAGTTGATTTTGTGTGGAGGCTATAAATACCCTCCACCCTCTTCATTCGTGGAGAGAGCCATCGAAAGAACTACCACTCCTACCTTACATTTCGAGAAGAAACTACCTACCCTTGTGTTGAGATCAAGTAGCTCCACTCCCACCATATGAAGCTTGATCTCTAGCCTTCCCAAGTTGCTTTCCACTCAATCCTTTCTTCCACCACAGCCAAATCGAGTGAGGAGAGTTGAGTGTTGGGGAGATTATCATTTGAAGCACAAGAGCAAGGAGTTCATCATCATCAACACCATCTATTACCTTTTGGAGGGTGGTGCCTCCTAGATTGGTTAGGTGTCGCTTGGGAGCCTCCGTAAGATGTGGAGTTGAACCAAGAAGTTTGTAAGGGCAAGGAGATCGCTACTCGTGAAGATCTACCCGAGTAAGGCTAGTCCTCCGTGGTATGCCATGATGGCATAGACAAGGTTGCTTCTTCGTGGACCCTTCGTGGGTGGAGCCCTCCGTGGACTCTCGCAGTGTACCCTCCGTGGGTTGAAGTCTCCATCAACGTGGATTGCGATAGCACCACCTATCGGAACCACGAGAAAAATCTCCGTGTCTCCAAATTGCGTTTGATCTTCTCCACCTCTCTTTACTACTTGTGCAATTTACTTTCCGCTGCCCATACTCTAGAATTGCATGTGTAGTATGCTACTTGACTTGTGTGTTATGCAAAATCTGCCAAAAACTTGTCTTTGACAAACGGCACAATTTTTATCTTGTCGAGTAGTCTAATCACCCCCCCTCTAGACACTCTCACCTTCTTCTATCCTACAGGTCGTCATCGGTATGCAGCGTGTCAAGAACTTCGGAGGTGCTTGAATAGCGGTGCTTGGATCGGTTGGACCGGAAGCGTCTGACTACTTCCTCTATGTTTGTCAAGCCGCTTCGCGGTCTATGAGTGCGTAGACATCACTCTCCCCTCGTTGCTATGCATCACCATGATCTTCGCTGTGCGTGGAAATTTTTAAATTACTACGTTCCCCACAGGCATCGAGCCCAGGTTTTATGGTTTGATGTTATATGCACGAGTAGAACACAAGTGAGTTGTAGGCGATATAAGTCATCGCTTACCGATGTCATACTTTGTTGCGGTATTGTTGGATAAGCGGCCCGACCGAGCAACATGCGTCGCTTTACGCGAGACTGGTTTTACCACCGGCTTTGCACCAGGTGACTAAGCGGGTGTCGGTTCTCCAACTTTAGTTGAACGAGTGTATCGCCGGTCCTTGCGAAGGTTAAAACAATCAACTTGACAAACTATCGTTGTGGTTTTGATGCGTAGGTGAGATTGGTTCTTGCTTAAGCCCGTGATCACGTAAAACTTGCAACAACAAAGTAGAGGGCGTCTAACTTGTTTTTGCAGGGCATGTTGTGATGTGATATGGCCAAGACATGATGCTATATTTTATTGTATGAGATGATCATGTTTTGTAACGAGTTATCGGCATGGCGAGGAGCCATATGGTTGTCGCTTTATTGTATGAAATGCAAGCATCAGTAATTGCTTTACTTTATCACTAAGCGGTAGCGATAATCGTAGAAGCAATAGATGGCGTAAGCGACAACGATGCTACGATGGAGATCAAGGTGTCGCCCGGTGCGATGGTGATCATGATGGTGCTTCGAGATGGAGATCACAAGCACAAGATGATGATGGCCATATCATATCACTTATATTGATTGCATGTGATGTTTATCCTTTATGCATCTTATCTTGCTTTGATTGCGGTAGCATTTTAAGATGATCTCTCACTAAAATTATCAAGAAGTTTCTCCCGGTATGCACCGTGCCAAAGTTCGTCGTGCCCGACACCACGTGATGATCGGGTGTGATAAGCTCTCGTCCATCTACAAGGTGCAAGCCAGTTTGACACGCAGAATACTCGAGTTAAACTTGGAGCCTAGCATATGCGAGATATGGCCTCGAACACGGAGACCGAAAGGTCGGCGTGAATCATATAGTGAGATATGATCAACATAAGATGTTCACCATTGAAAACTACTCCATCTCACGTGATGATCGGTTATGGTTTAGTTGATTTGGATCACGTGATCACTTAGATGACTAGAGAGATGTCTGTCTAAGTGGGAGTTCTTAAGTAATATGATTAATTGAACTAAAATATATCTTGAACTTAGTACGATAGTATCTTGCTTGTCTATGTTGTTTGTAGATAGATGGCCCGTCTTGTTGTTGTTGAATTTTAATGTCCTTGGAAAGCTAAGTTGAAAGATGATGGTAGCAACTTCGGATCGGTAGAACGAGGATTATCCTCATTTGCCGAAAAATTAAACTGAAGCACGCTGGATGCCAACCTCTGTGATGCAACTGTCTGCGAGCAAAGTGATGACTACTCGATAGTTCAACGTGCCATGCTTTACGGCTTAGAACGGGACTTCACGGCGTTTTGAAGCGTCATGGAGCATATGAGATGTTTGGAGTTGAAGTTGATATTCCGGAAGAATGCCCGGATTGAGAGATATGAAGTCTCAATAAGTTCTATAGTGCAAGATGGAGGAGAATAGTTCTATCTGAGCACATACTCAAGATTCGGGATTGTAATCCTTGATTCAAGGAGTTTCTTGGATGATAAGCGCTGGGATTTAAATCTCCGTGTCTCCAAATTCATGCTTGATCTTTCCACCTCTCTTTACTACTTGTGCAATTTACTTTCCACGCCCATACTCTAGAATTGCATGTGTAGTATGCTACTTGACTTGTGTGTTATGCAAAATCGCCAAAAACTTGTCTTTGACAAAAGGCACAATTTTTATCTTGTCGAGTAGTCTAATCACCCCCTCCAGACACTCTCACCTTCTTTGATCCCACAATTGGTATCGAGCTTTGGTCTCCATTGCTTTGGTTTACACACCATTGGAGGAAGATGGACGGTTCACGCTTGGGGAGTGTTAGTCATAGAGTGCCTATTCTTGATGGAGTGTCCTATAACTCGTGGAGGATTGAAATGCTTATTATCTTTAAGATGTATAACTTGCGCAAATATGTTGAAACCCCATATGTGCCTCCATTCGACCCCTTGCACCCTACTATGGATGAAGAGCTTGATTTGCTTCAGAACCTTAGAACTATAAATCTTATCATTAGAGGTTTGCCCGATAACTTGCTTAAGCTTGTCACAAACTTTGAGTGCGCCTATGCTATGTGGAAGTTCTTGAAGAACTTTATCCTGACTACTCTTTTGAGAGGTCTTGATGAAATTCTATACAAGACTATTGATTTTGATATGATGCCCTAATGATCCCAACTTTGATAAATGCTTCTTTGAGCTTCATGATCTCATGAAAAAGAAGGGTGATCCTTGTCTTATCAATGATCTAATTAGAAATGCTCTGTGTTGCATTCTCGATGATTATTGTCACATTGACAAAACTAATGTAAGTCATTGTCAAATTGACCTAGGTATTGATGATGAACTATCTATGGGTCAATATGATGATGAGCATGAGCATGATGATGATTACCCGATTCGACACCAGCTAGACAAGATCATGAAGAGTCTCAATCTTATGGCTAACTGAGACTACATATCCGTGGAAAAGAGTGGATTCTTGATAGTGGATGCACCGATCACATGACCGGAGATGAAGACATGTTTAGAGCTTGCAAAGAACGATGGTCCATGCAAGTATGTGACTTTTGGAGACAACTCCAAGGGTAAGGTACTTGGCCTTGGTAAGGTGGCCATATCTCATGATAGCTCTATTCAAAATGTCATGCTTGTTGAATCACTTGGATACAATTTACTTTCCGTGTCTAGATTAGCTGACTTTGGATTCAATGTGCTATTCATCAAGTAGATTGCCAAGTTTTTCGTCGTGACAATCATAACATGGTATTTACCGATCCGTAGAGAGTGATCTATATATAGTTGATTTCACTAAGAAAGCTCAACCTAGAACTTGCTTCATTGCTAAATCCGCTAAAGGTTGGTTATGGCATAGAAGGCTTGGACATGTTGGTATGCGAATCTAGACAAGCTAATCAAAGGTGATCATATTCTTGGTGTTAAAGATGTTTTCTTTGACAAAGATAGACTCAGAGTTGTCAGCAGAAAACAAGTAGGTGGAAGTCATCCCTGAAGAACATCATGACCACAAGGAGACCGCTTGAGCTTCTTCATATGGATCTCTTCGTCCCAATGCTTACAAAAGCCTTGGTGGTAACTCCTTTGGTCTAGTTATAGTTGATGATTATTCCAGATTTATTGTATTTTTCCTTGATGACAAATCGCGAGGTTCAGAATCTTCAAAACCTTTACGTAAAGGCCCAAAATCAATTTGAGGTGAAGATCAAGAAAGTTCGGAGGACAATGGAACGGAGTTCAAGAACGCCCATGTGGACTCTCTTTTCTCGATGAGGAAGGGATTCTACATGAGTTCTCTCACATGTACACTCCTCAACAAAATGGAGTTGTTGAGAGGAAGAACCGAACGCATAGAGATGGCGAGAACGATGCTTGATGAATATAAGACATCAAACACTTTTGGGGTGAAGCGGTCGAGACAGCTTGTCATGCTATCAACAAGCTTTATCTTCATAAGCTCCTCGGCAAGACTTCATACGAGCTCCTCACCGTAACAACCCCCAAGTGGGATACTTTCGTGTCTTTGGTTCAAAATGCTATATCCTTGATAAGCATCGCTCGGTCTAAGTTTGCACTCAAACCTCATGAAGGCTTTTTTCTCGGTTATGGATCAAACTCCCACACCTACCGTGTTCACAATAATTTCACCCAAAGGTTGAAGAGACGTAGATGAAGTTTGATGAATCTAATGGCTCAAGTAGAGCAAATGCCTATTGATGTAGGAGACAAGGACCCATCGAAGCCATTCAAGATTTATCCATTGGAAAGATCCGTCCCATGGAAGTGAAGGAGAGTACCTCATCTACATATGTGGAGCCCCCTACCTCACGGCAAGATGAACCTCAAGGCAACATGGAGGCTTCCACAAGTGGAACTCACCAAGATGAGGAAGTGCAACAAGAAGATCCACCACAACCTCCTCCTCCACCACCTCAAGACAACACCAACAACAATGAAGAAGAAGAAGAGGAAGATGAGGATGATGAGGAAGCTCAGCCACAACCGCAACAAAAGCTATCCCGAGTCCGAGCAAGAGTCAAGAAAAATCATCCTGTGGAACAAATGATGAATGACATCGACCTGGAGAATTACTCTTCTAAAACTCGCTTAGCTAACTTTTGTGAGCATTACTCATTTATCTCTAGTCTTGAACCTATGAAGGTAGAAGAAGCACTTGAAGACCCGGATTGGGTGAACGCTATGCACGAAGAGCTACACAACTTCGAGAGGAACAATGTATGGACTTTGGTAGAGAAGCCCAAGGATGATCAAAACGCCATTGGAACCAAATGGGTGTTTCGAACAAGCAAGATGAAGATGGACAAGTCATCCGCAACAAGGCTCGCCTCAGAAGCTCAAGGTTACACACAAGTCGAAGGTATGGACTATGGTGAGACCTATGCCCTGCTATAGACTTGAGTCTATTCAGATTCTTCTTGCTTATGCCAATCACCATGATATTACTTTCTATCAAATGGATATCAAAAGTGCTTTCCTAAATGGTGAAATTGAGGAGGAAGTATTTGTGAAACAACCTCCGGATTTGTGAATCCTAAAAAGCCTAATCATGTTTACAAGTTGCACAAAGCTCTTTATGGTCTTAAACAAGCTCCTAGAGCTTGGTACAAATGCTTGACTAGCTTTCTTGAAAAGGATTTGAGATTGGAAAATAGACTCAACGCTATTCACAAAAGGGTTGATGGTGAACTATTTGTGTGCCAAATATATGTTGATGATATTATCTTTGGTTCAACTAACCCTCATTTTAGCGAGAAGTTTGGAAAGCTCATGCCTGAGAAGTATGAGATGTCCATGATGAGTGAACTCAAATTCTTCCTTGGGTTGCAAATCAAGCAATCTAAGGAGGGTACTTTTGTCTCACAAACAAAGTACACCAAGGATCTCTTCAAGAAGTTCAACATGCAAGAAAGCAAAGGTATGAGAACCCCATGCCTACTAGTGGACATAATGACTTGACAAAAGATGGAGAACCCGCTGATCAAAAGGTTTACCGATCTATGATTGGTTCTTTACTATATCTCCTGTGCTTCGTCATTCCGACATAATGTTGAGTGTATGCATGTGTGCTCGATATCAAGCAGCCCCTAAAGAATGTCATCTTAAAGCTATTAAAAGAATTGTGAGATATTTGATACACACACCTAACTTTGGCATTTGGTATCCTAAGAGGGCCTCTTTCGATCTTGTGGCTATTCCGACTCGGACTATGCCGAGACAGGTTGATAGAAAGTCAACTTCGGCACGTGTCAATTCCTTGGTCGATCCCTTGTATCTTGGTCCTCCAAGAAACAAAATTGCATCATTATCTATCGCCAAGGTAATATATTGCTGCTGGTTCATGTTGTGCTCGGCCATATGGATGACACAAACGCTTAAGGATTATGGGATACATGTGAGACATGTTCCTTTGCTTTGTGACAATGAGAGTGCGATTAAGATTGGACACAATCCTGTGCAACACTCTCGCACGAAACATATTGAAGTTCTTCACCATTTTATTCGTGATCACATTGCCAAGGGTGACATCAATCTTAAGCATGTTCGAACTGACAAACAACTTGCTGATATCTTTACAAAACCACTTGATGAGAAGGTATTTTGTCGCTTAAGGAGTGAGTTGAACATCATTGATGCTTCAAACTTGGAGTGAAAACTCCATTGATGCATGCAAGGCATGAGCCTACTTGACTAATCCTTGATATTTCTCTTATGATGATGATCATATGTCTTGGACACATTTGCCCCCTTGTATTGCATCTAACTCCTTGCAGGTACTTGGATGATCTACATTCCACAAGATTACCACACACTCAAATCTTGAGTAATCTTGTCATTGACCAAGTATCTAGCCCTTTGGGATGTTGAGTTCAAGGAACAAAATTCCACATATCCTTTTTGACACCTTATACATCTAGTATTTCACTCTTGTCATCTTGGATATTCTTGAGTATTTCCTTGCTTGCCTAACCCATGTAGGAAGATGAACTACACAAGTGGAAATGGCGCTCTAACCTCACATTCTATGAGCACCTACATCAAGTTCATCCACATGAGCAAAGCAACAACAAGCCCAAGGTATGTCCTTCACATCTTCAAGGAGCTTTGCTCAAAGACATGAGTACAAGCAGCCTCATAAGATGTGATCACATCAAATGCTTAATCAAAAATGGCAACCCCATTTTGAGCTTAAACGATGAGTATGACCTATGATCAAGTGTTCTCATTTGACTCCTAAGTCAAAATACTCAAACATAGGTGACTTTGTCGTCAATCCCTATCTAGATGAAGTACATATGTTTCTGAGTTTTCTAGTTGCTCTATGTTTTCTCATTGTGTTTTCAAAAAAACTTCATCTAGCAATTGTTTTCATTTCTATTCTTCTGCTTTTGTGAATATATTTTTGGCTCGATCAATTCCTTGAAAATCATTTACAAATTCATTGCAAATCTTTTGAAACATTCCTTGCAAAGTGAGCTGAATTATTTCTGAATTTCCTTGAATTAAACTCAAGGCCACTAACTTAAATATTTCGGTCCGACCGAAAAGGATCTGTCCTAAGTCCCTCGACTTTCGACCCACCGATCCATCACATTTCGGTGCCACCGATTTTCCTTGATATTTTCTTCTGCAGCTCCACTCAATGATTTTCTATGCATGTTTTTTATCGCCAATTGTGATTCTTATGATCCCACTTCTTCCTTCCATCCTTCCCTAACTTCCTAGTCTGCTGTCCTTTCGCACTTGATGTCAAAGGGGAGAAGATTTAGGGGAGGGGAGATAAGGGAGAAGAGAAGATTTAGGAGGAGAAGAAGAGCAATCTTACCTTAAGGGGAGAGAATCACATCAAAGCTTTGCCTGTTCCACATTGGTTATTACATTTGGCATCATTCTTTGATTTTGCTTTTTCCTCAAAGGAGAGGAACTTCACAATTGATATCTTATGGAAAGCAAAAATCTCGTGAGTTCATTGAAAATCTTTTAGTTTCTGTGGAGACATGTTTGTCGATTCAAGCTAGTGCTCAATATGAGACACTCTTTATACATGTCATCCTCGGCTTGGTACTCTTGATGTTCTTACGATGGTTGAAGAAATACTCTGTGTTATCTAACCTTGTTTTCCCAAGTTTATTTCTTCGTACAATGCCAAGGAACCTCAAGGTAAGTATATGCATCTTGCGAATGTGCATGATGGTGACTTGCTTGTGAATATCTGCTTGCAAGAAATCACCATGCACATATGCATTATCACTCACTTCTTTTCATCTCAGCTCGATGCATATGGCCAAGCTGCATGTAGCACATCTTGCTTTCTCTTGTGTGCTTGTGGTAGTCCAAAACCATAATCTATGAAAATCTTGCACACTTGTAGGGAGAGCTCTGTACTACATGTTTGTCAAAGCTTTAATGATTATTCGCCTTTCTTTCAAGAAGCTTTGATGTCTTAGTTTTGTGTGTTGCCATCAATTACCAAAAGGGGGAGATTGAAAGCACATTTGCTTCTCGGGTGGTTTTGGTAATTAATGACAACATACTTTGTGGTTGGACTAATGCTTTTATCAAGTATGTTTCAGAAGGTCAATCACTTTGGCATGGCAAAAGGATCTGAAGAGGTGGACCCTCAAAATGCTAAGGCAAGCATTGGCAAAAGCTCAAGACTCCATTTTTGGTTTAGTGATCCAAGATCACATTGAGTCCATAGGAAAGCCAATACTATTAAAAGGGGATGAGGTTATGATAATGATCCGTTGCTCAAAGTGCTTAGTGATACATCTCCTAAACTATCGCTAAACTCTCACTTCAAATATACACTCATAAGTAATCTCGGTCCCACCGATTTCCTAAACTCACCACACCGAGATGAACCACCTCACCATATAGCCAAACCCTAGATATTTCGGATTTTCCGATTCTCAACTCGGTCTCACCGAAACCGTGTCCAAGCTTCAGAATTCGTTATCAAATCGGTGTCACCGAGATGATGAAGTCGGTCCCACCGAGATTGGCAAACCCTAGTCTTTGGAAGAATCGGACCACCGAGATTGTATTTTCGTCCCACTGAAAATCCCAACGCTCACATGATTTGAACTTCTGGTCTCACCGAGTTGTCAACTTCGGGTCCGACCGAGATTGGTCAAATGTGTGTAACGGTTGGATTTTGTGGAGGCTATAAATACCCTCCACCCCTCTTCATTCGTGGAGAGAGCCATCGTAAAGAACTACCACTCCTACCTTACATTTCTGAGAAGAAAACTACTCACCCTTGTGTTGAGATCAAGTAGCTCCACTCCCACCATATGAAGCTTGATCTCTAGCCTTCCCAAGTTGCTTTCCACTCAATCCTTTCTTCCACCACAGCCAAATCAGTGAGGAGAGTTGAGTGTTGGGGAGATTATCATTTGAAGCACAAGAGCAAGGAGTTCATCATCATCAACACCATCTATTACCTTTGGAGGGTGGTGCCTCCTAGATTGGTTAGGTGTCGCTTTGGGAGCCTCCAAGATGTGGAGTTGAACCAAGAAGTTTGTAAGGGCAAGGAGATCGCTTACTCGCGAAGATCTACCCAGTAAGGCTAGTCCTCCGCGCGCGATGCCATGATGGCATAGACAAGGTTGCTTCTTCGGACCCTTCTGGGTGGAGCTCCTCCGTGGACTCTCGCAGCTGCCATCTCCGTGGGTTGAAGTTCCATCAACGTGGATTGACGATAGCATCACCTATCGGAACCACGAAAAATCTCCTGTTCCAAATTGCTTTTGATCTTCTCCACCTCTCTTTACTACTTGTGCAATTTACTTTCGCTGCCCATACTCTAGAATTGCATGTGTAGTATGCTACTTGACTTGTGTGTTATGCAAAATCTGCCAAAAACTTGTCTTTGACAAACGCACAATTTTTATCTTGTCGAGTAGTCTAATCACCCCCTCTAGACACTCTCACCTTCTTCTATCCTACAAAGGCCATCGAGCCAGGTAACGCTGCGTCAAGAACCTGAGGTGCCGGAGTAACGGTGTTGGATCGTTGGACCGGAAGACGATTTACTACTTCCTCTATGTTGTGTCAACGCCTCGCTTCGTCTATGAGGGTACGACATCACTTCTCCCCTCTCGCTGCTATGCATCACCATGATCTTGGCGTGCGAGGGAATTTTTTGAAATTACTACACGCTCCCCAACAAAGGGCATCGAGCCTGGTGTTTATGGTTTGATGTTATATGCAACGAGTAGAACACAAGTGAGTTGTGGGCTTATATAAGTCATAATCGCTTACCAAAGATGTCATACTTTGTTCAAGCGTATTGTTGGATGAAGCTGCCCGACCGACATTACGCCAGACGCTTACGCCGAGATGGTTTTACCACCGTGCTTTGTACACATGTGACTAGCGGTGTCGGCCCAACTTTAGTTGAACCGGTGCATACGCCGTCCTTATGAAGGTTAAAACAGCATCAACTTGACAAACTATCGCTGTGGTTTTGATGCGTAGGTGAGATTGGTTCTTGCTTAAGCCCGTGAGCAGTCACGTGAAAACTTGCAACAACAAAGTAGAGGACGCTCTAACTTGTTTTGCAGGGCATGTTGTGATGATATGGCCAAGACATGATGCTATATTTTATTGTATGAGATGATCATGTTTTGTAACCGGTTATCGGCACTCGGCAGGAGCCATATGGTTGTCGCTATTGTATGAAATGCAACGCTTCTGTAATTGCTTTTACTTTATCACTAAGCGGTAGCTTATAGTCGAGAAGCAATAGATGGCGAAACGACAACGATGCTACGATGGAGATCAAGGTGTCGCACCGTGACGATGGTGATCATGATGGTGCTTCGAGATGGAGATCACAAGCACAAGATGATGATGGCCATATCATATCACTTATATTGATTGCATGTGATGTTTATCCTTTATGCATCTTATCTTGCTTTGATCGACGGTAGCATTTTAAGATGATCTCTCACTAAAATTATCAAGAAGTGTTCTCCCGAGTATGCACCGCTGCCAAAGTTCGTCGTGCCTGCACACCACGTGATGATCGGGTGTGATAAGTTTCACGTCCATCTACAACGGTGCAAGCCAGTTTTGCACACGCAGTACTTACTCAAAGTTAAACTTGACGAGCCTAGCATATGCAGATATGGCTCGAACACGGAGACCGAAAGGTCGAGCGTGAATCATATAGTAGATATGATCAACATAAGATGTTCACCATTGAAAACTACTCCATCTCACGGATGATCGGTTATGGTTTAGTTGATTTGATCACGTGGATCACTTAGATGACTAGAGAGATGTCTGCCTAAGTGGGAGTTCTAAGTAATATGATTAATTGAACTAAAATATATCTTGAACTTAGTACCGATAGTATCTTGCTTGTCTATGTTGTTTGTAGATAGATGGCCCGCGGCCGTTGTTCCGCTGAATTTTAATGCGCTCCTTGAGAAAGCTAAGTTGAAAGATGATGGTAGTAACTACGCCGGATCGGGTCCGTGAACTTGAGGATTATCCTCATTGTGCACGAAAAATTACGCCCCGAAGCATCACCGGATGCCAGGCTCGCCAGCCGATGCAACTCGTTCCCGCAGAAAGCAAAGTCGATGACTACTGATAGTTCAACGTACATGCTTTACGGCTTAGAACTGGGACTTCAACGACGCTTTGAACGCTATGGAGCATATGAGATGTTTCAGAGTTGAAGTTGATATTCCGTAAGAATGCCCGGATTGAGAGATATGAAGTTCCAATAAGTTCTATAGCTGCAAGATGGAGGAGAATAGTTCTATCATGAGCACATACTCAAGATGTCCGGGTATTGTAATCACTTGATTCAACCGGGAGTTACTCTTCCGATGATAGCGCTATTGATGAATTTCCAATCACTTCCGCCAAGCTACAAGAGCTTCGTGATGAACTATAATATGCAAGGGATGGATAAGACGATTCCCTAGCCTTCGCAGGCTAAAGGCTGCGGAGGTAGAAATCAAGAAGGAGCATCAAGTGTTGATGGCTAACAAGACCACTAGTTTCAAGAAAAGGGCAAAGGAAGAAGAAGGAATTTCAAGAAGAATGAGCAAACAAGTGTGCGCCGAGAGAAGAAACCCAAGTCCGGACCTAAGCTCAAACTGAGTGCTTCTACCGCAAGCGTGATCGTCATCGAAGCGGAACTGCCCCAAGTATTTGGCGGATAAGAAGGATGGCAAGGTGAACAAAGGTATATGTGATATACATGTTATTGATGTACCTTACTAGAGCTCGCAGAGCACCGGTATTTGATATCGGTTCTGCTGCTAATATTTGCAACTCAAAACAGGACTACGGATTGCTTAACACCGGCAAAGGACGAGGTGATGATGCTGGGAATGGTTCCAAAGTCGATGTGATCGCGGTCGGCACGCTACCTCTACATCTACCTTCTGGATTAGTATTAGACCTAAATAATTGTTATTTGGTGCCGCATTGAGCATGAACATTATATCCGGATCTTGTTTGATGCGAGACGGTTATTCATTTAAATCGAGAATAATGGTTGTTGTCGTGGATTTGTCACGCATGTCCCAGCATAAGGACTTAGTCGTGGAGCCATCGCTACGGGTTTACTTGTAGGGTTAAAGCGACACAAAGACACGAGGGTTTTATACTAGTTCGCCCCTTCGATGAAGGTAAAAGCCTCACGCCTAGTTGTGATGGAATTGATGTAGTTTCGGCGGCTAAGGAGCAAACAAGCTTCGCTTAGGCTCAATTGTGGTTGTTCTGTCTTCGAACCGCCCGGTCGTCCCCTTATATACACGAGTGACGCCTGGCCGGTTTAGAGTCCCAACCGTTCATACTGTATCCCGTTGGCATCTCTATTCCTAACTTACAATGCAAGTCATACATCAAGCCGGGTTTACGGCCACAATCTCTAAACCGACTATAGGCCTTGGGCCTTTCTCCGACATACACCACTAATGGAGGTAACCCGCCTAAGCTGGCCGGTTTACACCTAGTGGTAATATCCCCAACATTAGGCCCCATTGATTTGAACCGGTTCATGTCAATCCTTCACAAAGCTCGTATCTTGACATCTTCTTTGCTTAGCAAATCACCACGCCGCCGTTGCTTCTCGATCATCAGAAACCGCATGACATCATTGCTTTTGGTCATCAGAACCGCATGACGCCATCTTGAAGTTTATCCTTTATAACGCTTCTTTTAATAGCAGCCTCGATTCACGCGCTGACCTAGCTTCACTCGCTTTATAAATAGGACCAAGGGTCATTCTTTTTCCTCCCTCGCTTCCTCTTCGCTTCTTCCTCGTCGCCACGCCTTGAGCTCGCCATTGTCGCTAACCTTCGCTTCATCCCAGTTGTTGATCAACTCGAACGCATTCGTAATATCGCGCCTTTCTCCGCATCTCCTCCGCTTCCGTAAGCTTCTTGCCCTTCTTCACCGCTTTTCATTTTAGATTTGTTTCTAGGGTTCGAGATTCATGCCATGTTCTTCAGATGCCATCTTTTTAGTCTTGAACCATGCTATGAATCCTGCTCTGCACTAATGACGACTCCTCAGATCCGCCTGTGATTTCTCATCCTAATCCCATAGATCTTCCGATATACATATACGCCTTTATAGTTCACTTCAGATCTTTTTACTCACGCGCATTTCGCTCAAAACCCTGGTTTGATCCGTAGTAAACACGGAATTGTGTGAAACCTGTTTCTGGCCCTGACTTCAATTACCTTCGAGGCCAAGATTAGGCGGTTTAACTTTCCATAGTAAAAAACTGCTAAACCGGCATCGGTACACCATTAGTCCCCTTGTTGAACCGCCAGAACGTATCTGACATCATCTCATAACGAACTGATTTATAGGAACCGCCCGCTTATCATAACTTAGATCAATCACCAGTAATAAGCACTTTCTTAAACCCGATCCTTCTCCTTGTAGATCTTATGATGGCCAAACAGTGTAATAATGCAATCGGTTCTTCCCCGCCTCCGAGACACGCTTGAAAGAACTGTATCGACATGCGCTTTAGATGATCAAACACAATCCATTGAGGGTTCTCGAGAGGAATGTCCTCCCACACCTCGTGAAGGAGAAGTTGAAGTTTTCGCGGATCACCTAAAGCCGGGTTTCAAACCGCCTGGTCAAAATTTTACCGGACGTGATGGCCAATTTTCAGCTCCCGCCCCCAAGACATCGGCCCCAACTCTTTTACCAACCTCGCGTATACTTTCAAGCGTCAGTTCAAGCATATCTCCGCAAGAAAATCTCTTTACCCGGCTTTCGGCCCAGAAAGCGCTAAGCAACACTCATCCCTTTCCGCAACGATCGATCGCTAAAGAGAGAAGCAAATATGCCCCACAACTGCCCAAGCTTCGAGCCTTTATGGCCAACGGTTTGACTGATCGATCCGCACGCCTTGCCGGTTATCTTGGGGCATATTGTTTTGAGCCGCTGCCCGCTTTGATGTGCCATTATACCGCAGCGCCGATGACACCCACCCGACACACCAAATCGGAACTGTCTCAAGATGAAGTTACGATTCAAGAAGGAAAATGCTGAATGAACCGGAGCACCTTTGTGCTCAAACCGCTTAGCTCCTCATCGCACCACCAACGCATCACCTGCGTAAGTCTCGACTCGTGTCATTATGAAAACCCGCTGTTACTTATATGCCCAACTCTCAATTATTTCTTATCCAGGGCGATAATCCGCTTTGGAGCAAAAACTCTCTCGTGACAAAGCGGACAAAGTCGGGCGCCAATTCGCCCAAAACAAAAGTTGTCAAGAAATCCGCCCCACAAGAGGAAAACTATCGCTTCGCCCCGATCCGCCATTGATGATGATGTGGGTAATCCGAACTTGATTCTCTTGGCTTGTTTTTACATCGCCTTATTGATGGCGATGCTTGTCGATGACGCTCAAGCCAAGAACGCAGGATTTGCCGAGGTAACCATTCTCTTCCGATTCAACAAATTTGCCTTCACTAAAATTTCACGCAAACCGGAAAGTTAACTTTTCTCACCCTCTTGCTTCACTTGGATCCCAAACTTTATGAAGACACAGAACATGAAGCTCGTCAGTAACAACCCAAGACAGCGGATGACATGTAGTTACTCTCGCCGGTTTACTAAACAGCCCGGCTTGAAAGCGCCGCACCGAGGTTTCCAACCTTTTTATTGCCTTAAATTCCAAAGCTGGTTTGTTCACAACCTCTTAATCCGTCCGACCGATTATCGTGTCACCTCCCATTCATCCTCCGGCGAATCGTTAGCCACTCAGCTACCTCCGCTGAAGATAGCCGCCGGGTAAGTCCATACAGCCATACGCCGATTTCTTCAGAATGTATATGCCTTTGTTCCTGAATCTTTGTTCTTCAGACCAAACCCAAACCCAAGAAGAAGGCTCGCTTGGACAAAATAGTTGAAGAGATTGCCGTCAGATCATGAGCGGCGCCGATCTCGAAAACGCTGCTCTCAAGATATTCCAAATGACCTCCGATTCAAGAGGAGGTTATTCCAAGAAATACCGCAACCCTTCAATCTCGCCGATCCACCCGCCAAGATCGTCCGGTTTGAAAAGCCTCGCAGCCCTACGTAGCAGCTGCCGTGTGATTTCGATCCGCCGAAGTCGAAGATGATGACGCTAGGATTATCGCATGGGCCGCTCAACCGGGAATCTCGCCACCTTAACCCGCATATCGTGGAAGGAGGATTCTTCAACTTTGAACAAAGGAAAGTGGGCTGTCGAAGCTGAAACATATGCCGCTTTAAGCGCCCAAGATCTTCATTCTCGATACCGAACCGCTTTATAGTAGCCGTGATTATGAAGCGGCTTGGTGAAACTAATGAGAGACAAGTTTGAGGTAACACCTTTCCTTATTATCAAGACAAGAGTCCTTGTAGCCCCCAAGGGCCGGTTTGTAATCTTTGATCAAACCGACTTGATAATTTTCTGTGATAGACTTTGCAAACTTCCTCATAGCCACCGGTTTAACGATGCATACTTAAACCGTACTTCAAAAACTTCCGACAACACTTTAATAGAATCAACAAATATTAGCCCCTCATGCCGAGTTGAATACTCAGATTCAACTTGGGACTTTGCCATGTATTAGCAAGAGAAAGATTGAAGGTACATTAGCCCCCAAGTGTCAAGCATATAACTCGTGTTGTATGGTTGAGACTTTAACTTGAATTGTTGGCTGATCATGCTATCAATGCGAGGCCGAGGTGAAGATCAAGGATGATCGGATTACCGATTTACAAAGTGCTTTGAAAACCCAGCAAGCCGAGACAGTAAAAACCAAGAAGGAGCTAACCAGCTTCTTGACCCGCTGAAAGTGAAGGAAAACATGAAGAAGGAACAGCGGCCTGGCCACCGAAAAGGCTAACTTGCTCAAACGGGCGTAAAATGCAAGTTGCCCTTAAACCGTGGTGGATGATCCGACAACCGTGAAGGCAAGTACATTCTATGACGGCAACCATCTTTGGTAAGTTCCTTGTGCATAAGTGTAATATGCTTTTCCGCTGCACCATTATTCCGCTTAAAACTATCCTCGTTATCAAATGCGTACACGCCAGAGGGCACTTGGGAAATGACGCATGGAAAAAATCAAGGTCGTCTACACTTTAGTGGAGCAATGTATACCGAGCCCAGCAAGGTGATTACCACAATGTCACATAACAATCCAGCACCGCCCTCGATCCAAGATACTCGAACCGCTATCCATCCTTCCTTCCCGGATGGAAGAGGTGAAGAAATCTGCCGCACTAACCGGAGCCATCAACGCCTTTAATCCGAGCCAAAGCCTGGGTGCCGGATTTTGATCCCGTGGAAGCAGCTCAAGGCTATCCCAGGTGAAGGAGGACGGTTCGGACTTTGAAGAGGACTTGCGGGCAACCGCAGGCGGTATGCCCGCCGCTTGTCAATTGGCTAAGAAGCCGATTTGGAGCACTATCAAGCCCAATATAATGAGCGTGTATCAAGCGGTGTCCGCCTCCAACCTTTGAACCGAAAACTTGATCCTCCAACCGTAAGCACACTTACGCCCCGACATTGAACCGCTGCCTCTCGATTCATGAAGAGGCTGTTTTCCAAGCGCTAATGGGAATCTGACCGACTACGTGTGGATTTCAAACGATGGGTAGAGATGAAGATGTCAAGCGGGCGGAGATGAAGAATAGTCTTGAACCGCAGCCGTTTAACCCAAAGAACAATGATCTCATTTGGGCAATCGTGTTGCCTTTGTAATAGCCTTTAGTTAAAACTTGCTCTCGGATATGCCTTTGTGCATAGGTGAAACTTTTGTTTGAGTCATGCTTCCCGCAATCGTAATGGAACTCGGGCGGTGACACCGCCACCGGTTTATGGCATCCAATATATTTTGTGTATCGAAAAATCAATTAGTATGCGATACAAATACCGCCAGATCCGGCATGAAGTCGGTATAGCCAATCTTGAAGCGGAGGCCTTTTAAAACCATGACCGTCTGGGAGACAATAACTCCCACATAGGCGCAGTTAAAACAGCACAAGCCCGTGGTTACTCCATAAGGATGAACCGAAGAAGGGAAACCGAGCAGAGAAAAACTGCGTGTAATACCAAACCGTGTCCGTCGCTTGTTATTGACAGCTAAACCGATAAAATATTCGCCGGGTTGAAAAACGCAACAAAAATCGAATACCAACTATGTCAAAAAGGCAACAAAGGGAATAACTTTGCAAAAGTAAAGCTTCATGGAGCTGGTCGATGGCATTACCATGGTCGACGCAACCAAGCCCCCCGGCGTAGCGATGGTGCTGGTCGCCAGTCCCCAAAAGACTCTTGGTGAGTACGCCGCCAAGTGGCATGACATTGGTTCTGGTTCACTAAGCCTCAAGGACGCTGGCCCTATTGGCCGACTCAAGAGGCGTGGACTTCTAGACGCGGACCGTGTCCCCAATGATCCGTGGCTTTCGCTTATCAAGAGGTGTTGCATTGGTTCGGACACCACTCAAGCCCCCAAGTGATAAATATGATCACAAGGGGTAAACCGAGGCCGCTTTTAAAATGTAGCACTCCATGTAACCACACATGAAAAGAAAGACAGAGACCCCGCTTAGCCGAGGCCCTGATTTTTATTATATCAAGATAATATATACATTGTCATGCTATGTACATAAACCGAGCCGATGACTCAAGTGTAGTAAGGTCAAGATGAGCTATATTCCACGGCCTATTGGTCTCCTCCTCCGATGTAACGCGGAGTCTTTACGCCTCGAATATCAACCAGATAGTAGGAACCGCTGTAGATTCTGTCGACCACAAAGGGTCCTTCCCAAGGCGGGATAACTTGTGCATATCCGTTCTGGTCTTGATGAGACGAAGCACCAAATCTCCTTCCCGAAAGGCTCGTCTTAACCCGCGGCGTGATAACGACGAAGATCTTGTTTGTAAATCGCCGAACGAAAGGGCCGCCAGATCACGCCTCATCCAATAGGTCCAAAGCGCCTCGTCACGCCACACTCGCCGTCCGCTTCAACATAAGCCGCTACACGGGCGAATCGTGCTCGATATCACCGGGGAGAACCGCCCGCCCCGTAAACCATGAAGAAAGGTGTATACCCAAGAGACCGGTCTGGCGAGTATTGATACTCCATAGTATCGATGGAGTTCTTCAACCCAAAGATCCCGGTGTTCTCAGAACGGAACCGTAAGTCGGGTTTGATGCCTCGCAAGATTTCGATTAGCACGCTCGCCGCCCATTGACTGGGGTGCGCCATCGATGATACGCTGTCAATATGCTCGCTCACGTAATTCTTTCATAGCCCCTTGGACAGATTAGTGCCATTGTCGTGAATGATACCGCAGTGGAAAGCCAAACCGAAAAATCACCTTTTTGATGAATTGCACCGCATTGCCGTGAGATCACACTTGGTCGACAGTTTCCGCTCAACCCACTTGGTGAATTTGTCCACCGCCACCAATAGGTGGGTCTTCTTATCTTGGATCGCTTAAAGGGTCCAACCATATCCAGCCCCTGGTTGCAAACGCCACGCTATTGGGATCATCCGCACTTTGTGCCGTACATGAGCACGCCGAGAATTTCTCGACATCCATCACACCGCTTGACTAAGTCCTCCTCGATCGCGATGAGCAAGCTAACCAAGAATCCATGACGGAATGCCTTCGCCACTGTGGACTTTGAACCTGCGTGATGCCCGCAATCCCCTTCATGGATTTTCTAAAATTTCACGCCTTCCTCGTGGGAAACACAGTTGAAACGCCTCAAACACCGCAATGATGCAACTCACCATTAAGAATCGCTATAGATTTGGAGCGCTGATTATCCGTCCGCCGTAATCTCCGTGTCTCCAAATTGCGTTTGATCTTCTCCACCTCTCTTTACTACTTGTGCAATTTACTTTCCGCCCCATACTCTAGAATTGCATGTAGTAGCTATTGACTTGACTTGTGTTATGCAAAATCTGCCAAAAACTTGTCTTTGACAAAGGCACAATTTTATATCCGAGTAGTCTAATCACCCCCTCTAGACACTCTCACCTTCTTTGATCCTACAATTGGTATCGAGCTTTGGTCTCCATTGCTTTGGTTTACACCATTGGAGGAAGATGGGCGTGTCTCGTTTGGGAGTGTTAGTCATAGAGTGCCTATTCTTGATGGAGTGTCCTATAACGTGGAGGATTGAAATGCTTATTATCTTTAAGATGTATAACTTGCATAAATATTTGAAACCCCATATGTGCCTATTTGACCTGCACCTACTATGGATGAAGAGCTTGATTTGCTTGTAACCTGAACTATAAATCTTATCATTAGAGGTTTGCCCGATAACTTGCTAAGCTTGTCACAAACTTTAGTGCGCCACCATGTGGAAGTTCTTGGAAGAACTTTATCAGGACTACTCTTTGAGAGGTCTTGATGAAATTCTATACAAGACTATTGATTTTGATATGATCTTTAATGATCCCAACTTTGATAAATGCTTCTTTGAGCTTCATGATCTCATGAAAAGAAGGTGATCCTTGTCTTATCAATGATCTAATTAGAAATGCTCTTGTGTTGCATTACGATGATTATTGTCACATTGACAAAACTAATGCAAGTCGTTGTCAAATTGACCTAGGTATTGATGATGAACTATCTATGGGTCAATATGATGATGAGCATGAGCATGATGATGATTACTCCGATTCGACACAAGCCGGACAAGATCATGAAGAGTCTCAATCTTATGGCGAATCGAGAGACTACATATCCGGTGGAAAAGTGGATTCTTGATAGTGGATGCACGATCACATGAGGAGATGAAGACATGTTTGAGAGCTTGCAAGAGCGATGGTCCATGCAAGTATGTGACTTTTGAGACTACTCCAAGGGTAAGGTACTTGGCCTTGTAGGTAATATATCCATGATAGCTCTATTCAAAATGTCATGCTTGTTGAATCACTTGGATACAATTTACTTTCCATGTCTAGATTAGCTGACTTTGGATTCAATGTGCTATTCACGAAGTAGATTGCCATTTTTAAATCGTGACAATCATAACATGGTTACGGCATCCGTGAGGGTGATCTATATATAGTTGATTTCACTAAGAAGCTCAACCTAGAACTTGCTTCTAAATCCGCTAAAGGTTGGCTATGGCATAGAAGACTTGGACATGTTGGTATCGTAATCTAGACAAGCTAATCAAGGTGATCATATTCTTGGTGTTAAAGATGTTTTCTTTGACAAAGATAGACTTTGTAGTGCTTCGTGGGGAAAACAAGTAGGTGGAAGTCATCCGTGAAGAACATCATGACCACAAGGAGACCGCTTGAGCTTCTTCATATGGATCTCTTGGTCCCAATGCTTACAAAAGCCTTGGTGGTAACTCCTTTGGTCTAGTTATAGTTGATGATTATTCCAGTTCGTGGGTATTTTCCTTGATGACAAATCGAGGTTGAGAGAATCTTCAAAACCTTTGCGAAAGGCCCAAAATCAATTTGAGGTGAAGATCAAGAAAGTTCGGAGTGACAATGGAGCGGAGTTCAAGAACCCATGTGGACTCTTTTCTCGATGAGGAAGGATTCTACATGAGTTCTCGACTACGTACCTCCTCAACAAAATGGAGTTGTTGAGAGGAAGAACGAGCAGCTCATAGAGATGGCGAGAACGATGCTTGATGAATATAAGACAGAAACACTTTTGGGGTGAAGCGGTCGAGACGACTTGTCATGCTATCATGAGCTTTATCTTCATAAGCTCCTCGGCAAGACTTCATCTGAGCTCCTCATGGTAACCCCAAGTGGGATACTTTAGTGTCTTTGGTTCAAAATGCTATATCCTTGATAAACATCGTCGGTCTAAATTTGCTCCTAAAACTCATGAAGGCTTTTCCTCGGTTATGGATCAAACTCCCACACCTAGTGTCTACAATAATTTCACCGAAAGGTTGAAGAGCGGTGAGCGTGAAGTTTGATGAATCTAATAGCTCATAAGTAGAGCAAATGCCTATTGATGTAGGAGACAAGGACCCATCGGAAGCCATTCAAGATTTATCCATTGGAAAGATCCGTCCCATGGAAGTGAAAGTACCTCATCTACATATGTGGAGCCCCTACCTTCGGCAAGATGAACCTCAAAACATGGAGGCTTCCACAAGTGGAACTCACCAAGATGAGGAAGTCAGACAAGAAGATCCACCACAACCTCCTTCTCCACCACCTCAAGACAACACCAACAACAATGAAGAAGAAGAAGGAAGATGAGGATGATGAGGAAGCTCAGCCACCACAACGAAAGCTATCGAGAGTCAGAGCAAGAGTCAAGAAAATCATCCCGTGGAACAAATGATGAATGACATCGACTCGGGAGTTACTACTCTAAAACTCAAGCAGCTAACTTTTGTGAGCATTACTCATTTATCTCTAGTCTTGAACCTATGAAGGTAGAAGAAGCACTTGAAGACCGGATTGGGTGAGCGCTATGCAGAGCTACACAACCAGGAAGGAACAATGTATGGACTTTGGTAGAAAGCCCAGGATGATCAAAAGCGTCATTGGAACCAAATGGGTGTTTGAACAAGCAAGATGAAGATGGACAAGTCATCCTAACAAGGCTCGTCTCGTAGCTCAAGGTTACACACAAGTCGAAGGTATGGACTATGGTGAGACCTATGCCCCGTTGCTAGACTTGAGTCTATTAGCATTCTTGCTTATGCCAATCACCATGATATTACTCTCTATCAAATGGATATCAAAAGTGCTTTCCTAAATGGTGAAATTGAGGAGGAAGTGTGAAACAACCTCCGGATTTGTGAATCCTAAAAAGCCTAATCATGTTTACAAGTTGCCAAAGCTCTTTATGGTCTTAAACAAGCTCCTAGAGCTTGGTACAAATCTTGACTAGCTTTCTTCTTGAAAAAGGATTTGAGATTGGAAAAATAGACTCAACACTATTCACAAAAGGGTTGATGGTGAACTATTTGTGTGCCAAATATATGTTGATGATATTATCTTTGGTTCCTAACCCTCATTTTAGCGAGAAGTTTGGAAAGCTCATGTCGGAGAAGTATGAGATGTCCATGATGAGTGAACTCAAATTCTTCCTTGGGTTGCAAATCAAGCAATCTAAGGAGGGTACTTTTGTCTCTGAAACAAAGTACACTAAGGATCTCAAAAGTTCAACATGCAAGAAAGCAAAGTATGAGAACCCCATGCCTACTAGTGGACATAATGACTTGACAAAGATGGAGAACACATTGATCAAAAGGTTTACGATCTATGATTGGTTCTACTATATCTCGTGCTTCTCGTCGACATAATGTTGAGTGTATGCATGTGTGCTCGATATCAAGCAGCCCCTAAAGAATGTCATCTTAAAGCTATTAAAAATTGTGAGATATTTGATACACACACCTAACTTTGGCATTTGGTATCCTAAGAGGGCCTCTTTAGATCTTGTTGGCTATTCGCTCGGACTATGCGGGAGCGAGGTTGATAGAAAGTCAACTTGATGCGTGTCAATTCCT
This sequence comes from Aegilops speltoides, assembly GCA_021437245.1. Taxonomy (NCBI): domain Eukaryota; kingdom Viridiplantae; phylum Streptophyta; class Magnoliopsida; order Poales; family Poaceae; genus Aegilops; species Aegilops speltoides. The sequence goes on from CM038146.1 coordinate 380,358,448, forward strand.
TGGTCGATCCCTTGTATCTTGGTCCTCCAAGAAACAAAATTGATATCATTATCTCTTGAAGCGAGAATATATTGCTGCTGGTTCATGTTGTGCTCGATTGCTATGGATGACACAAGCGCTTAAGGATTATGGGATACATGTGAGACATGTTCCTTTGCTTTGTGACAATGAGAGTGCGATTAAGATTGGACACAATCCATGCAACACTCTCTTACGAAACATATTGAAGTTCTTCACCATTTTATTATTGATCACATTGCCAAGGGTGACATCAATCTTAAGCATGTTCGATGACAAACAACTTGCGATATCTTTACAAAACCACTTGATGAGAAGGTGTTTTGTAGCAAGAGTGAGTTGAACATCATTGATGCTTCAAACTTGGAGTGAAAACTCCATTGATGCATGCAAGGCATGAGCCTACTTGACTAATCCTTGATATTTCTCTTATGATGATGATCATATGTCTTGGACACATTGCCCCTTATTGCATCTAACTCCTTGCGGTACTTGGATGATCTACATTCCACAAGATTACCACACACTCAAATCTTGAGTAATCTTGTCATTGACCAAGTATCTAGCCCTTTGGGATGTTGAGTTCAAGGAACAAAATTCCACATATCCTTTTGACACCTTATACATCTAGTATTTCCTCTTGTCATCTTGGATATTCTTGAGTATTTCCTTGCTTGCCTAACCCATGTAGGAAGATGAACTACACAAGTGGAAATGGCGCTCTAACCTCACATTCTATGAGCACCTACATCAAGTTCATCCACATGAGCAAAGCAACAACAAGCCCAAGGTATGTCCTTCACATCTTCAAGAGCTTTGCTCAAAGACATGAGTACAAAAGCCTCATAAGATGTGATCACATCAAATCTTAATCAAAAATGGCAACCCCATTTTGAGCTTAAGCGATAGTATGACCTATGATCAAATGTTCTCATTTGACTCCTAAGTCAATACTCAAACATAGGTGACTTTGTACGACCCTATCTAGATGAAGTACATATGTTTTGGGTCTTTCTAGTTGCTCTTATGTTTTCTCATTGTGTTTTCAAAAAAAAAACTTCATCTAGCAATTGTTTTCATTTCTATTCTTGTTTTTGTGAATATATTTTTGGCTCTGATCAATTCCTTGAAAATCATTTACAAATTCATTGCAAATTCTTTGAAACATTCCTTGCAAAGTGGCTGAATTATTTCTGTTTCCTTGGAATTAAACTCGTCACCAACTTAAATATTTGATTCGACGAAAGGATCATCCTAAGTCCTTTGACGGACCACCGATCCATCATTTGGTGCCACGATTTTTCCTTGATATTTTCTTAGCATCCACTCAATGATTTTCTATGCATGTTTCTTATTGCCCAATTGTGATTCTTAAGGATCACTTCTTTCCTTCCATCCTTCTGAACTTCCTAGTCTTTGTCCTTTTCGGCACTTGATGTCAAGGGGAGAAGATTTAGGGGAGGGAGATAAGGAAGAAGATTTAGGAGGAGAAGAAGAGCAATCTTATAAGGGAAGAGATCACATCAAAGCTTTGCTGTGTTCCACATTGGTTATTACATTTGGCATCATTCTTTTGATTTTGCTTTTCCTCAAAGGGAGAGGAACTTTCACAATTGATATCTTATGGAAAGCAAAATCTCTCGAGTTCATTGAAAATCCTTTTAGTTTGGAGACATGTTTTTGATTCAAGCTAGTGCTCAATATGAGACACTCTTTATACATGTCATCCACGGCTTGGTACTCTTGATGTTCTTCTTGATGGTTGAAGAAATACTCTTGTGTTATCTAACCTTGTTTTCCCAAGTTTATTTCTTGGTACAATGCCAAGGAACCTCAAAGTAAATATATGCATCTTGCAGAATGTGCATGATGGTGACTTGCTTGTGAATATCTGTTTGCAGAAATCACCATGCATATCATTATCACTCACTTCTTTTCATACGCTCGATGCATATGGCCAAGCTGCATGTAGCACATCTTGCCTTTCTCTCTTTGTGCTTGTGGTAGTCCAAAACCATAATCTATGAAAATCTTGCACACTTGTAGGGAGCACATGTACTACATGTTTGTCAAAGCTTTAATGTTATTCATCTTTCTTTGATAGCTTTGATGTCTTGTTTTGTGTGTTGCCATCAATTACCAAAAGGAGATTGAAAGCACATTTGCTCACAGGTGGTTTTAATTAATGACAATACTTTGTCAGTTGGACTAATGCTTTTATCAAGTATGTTTAGGAAGGTCAATCACTTTGGCATGGCAAAAGGTGAAGGTGGACCCTCAAAATGCTAAGGCAAGCATTGGCAAAAGCTCAAGACTCCACTTTTGGTTTAGTGATCCAAGATCACATTGAGTCCATAGAAAGCCAATACTATTAAAGGGATGAGGTTATGATGATGATCTGGTTGCTCAAAGTGCTTAGTGATACATCTCTAAACTATCGTAACTCTCACTTCAAATATACACTCATAAGTAATCTCGGTCCCACGATTTCCTAAACTAGTCACAGAGATGAACCACCTCGACCATATAGCCAAACCCTAGATATTTGGATTTTCGATTCGAACTCGGTCTCACAAAAAGGTATAACCGTAACATACATCATCAAATCGGTGTCAGAGATGATGAAGTCAGTCCACAGATTGGCAAACCTAGTCTTTGGAAGAATCGGACTCAGAGATTGTATTTTCGGTCCACGAAAATCCCAACGTTCACATGATTTGAACTTTCGGTCTCACAGTTGTCAACCAGTCGACCGAGATTGGTCAAATGTGTATGTGAGTTGAATTTTGTGTGGAGGCTATAAATACCCTCCACCCCCTCTTCATTAGGAGAGAGCCATCGAAAGAACTACCACTCCTACCTTACATTTACGAGAAGAAAACTACCTACCCTTGTGTTGAGATCAAGTAGCTCCTCCCACCATATGAAGCTTGATCTCTAGCCTTCCCAAGTTGCTTTCCACTCAATCCTTTCTTCCACCACAGCCAAATGGTGAGGAGAGTTGAGTGTTGGGGAGATTATCATTTGAAGCACAAGAGCAAGGTTCATCATCATCAACACCATCTATTACCTTTTGGAGGTGGTGCCTCCTAGATTGGTTAGGTGTCGCTTGGGAGCCTCCGTTAAGATGTGGAGTTGAACCAAGAAGTTTGTAAGGGCAAGGAGATCGCCTACTTGTGAAGATCTACAGTAAGGCTAGTCCTCGTGGGCGTATGCCATGATGGCATAACAAGGTTGCTTCTTCGTGGACCCTTCGTGGGTGGAGCCCTCCGTGGACTCTCGCCGTTACCCTCAGTGGTTGAAGTCTCCATCAGCGTGGATTGGCGATAGCACCACCTACTCGGAACCACGAGAAAAATCTCCGTGTCTCCAAATGCGTTTGATCTTCTCCACCTCTCTTTACTACTTGTGCAATTTACTTTCCGCTGCCCATACTCTAGAATTGCATGTAGTATGCTACTTGACTTGTGTGTTATGCAAAATCTGCCAATTGTCTTTGACAAAGGGCACAATTTTATCTTGTCGAGTAGTCTAATCACCCCCCTCTAGACACTCTCACTTCTTCTATCCTCAGTCGTCATCGGTATGCAGCGTGTCAGAACTTCGGGAGGTCTTAGAAGATAGCGGTGCTTGGATCGGTTGGGCCAAGGGAAGGCGTCTGACTACTTCCTCTGTTGTGTCAGCGCTTCAACCGGTCTAAAGTGCGTGAACATCACTCTCCCCTCTGGTGCTATGCATCACCATGATCTTGCGTGTCGTAGGAAATTTTTGAAATTACTCGTTCTATGATGCTTGTCAGAGCCCGGTTTTATGGTTTGATGTTATATACGAGTAGAACACAAATTGAGTTGTGGGCGATATAAGTCATCTTGCTTACGGCATGTCATACTTAGTTCGGCGGTATTGTTGGATGGGCGGCCGGACGACATTACTGGCGTGCAGCTTCAGCAGGCTGGTTTTACCGTGCTTTACACGAATTGACTAAGCGGGTGTCGTTTCTCCAACTTTAGTTGAGCAGAGTGTTAATTACGCCGGTCCTTGCGAAGAGTTAAAACAGCATCAACTTGACAAACTATCGTTGTGGTTTTGATGCGTGGGTGAGATGGTTCTTGCTTAAGCCGTGAGATCCGTAAAACTTGCAACAACAAAGTAGAGGGCGTCTAACTTGTTTTTGCGGGGCATGTTGTGATGTGATATGGCAAGACATGATGCTTATATTTTGTATGAGATGATCATGTTTTGTAACTTGAAGTTATCGGCAATGGCAGAACCATATGGTTGTCGCTTTATTGTATGAAATGCAAGCATACGTAATTGCTTTACTTTATCACTAAGCGGTAGCGATAATCGTAGAAACAATAGATGGCGTGCGACAACGATGCTTTCGATGGAGATCAAGGTGTCGGCGCGGTGGCGATGGTGATCATGATGGTGCTTAGGAGATGGAATCACAAGCACAAGATGATGATGGCCATATCATATCACTTATATGATTGCATGTGATGTTTATCCTTTATGCATCTTATCTTGCTTTGATTGGCGGTAGCATTTTAAGATGATCTCTCACTAAAATTATCAAGAAGTGTTCTCCTGGTATGCCCGGTGCCAAAGTTAAATGGTGCCCGAACACGCGTGATGATCGGGTGTGATAAGCTCTCGTCCATCTACAGCGGGTGCAAGCCAGTTTTGCACCTTGAGAATACTCGAGTTAAACTTGGCCAGCCTAGCATATGCGGATATGGCCTCGGAACACGGAGACCCGAAAGGTCGGCGTGAATCATATAGTGAATATGATCAACATAAGATGTTCACCATTGAAAAACTCCATCTACGTGATGATGGGTTATTTGGTTTAGTTGATTTGGATCACGTGATCTTAGATGACTAGATGTACGTCTAAGTGGGAGTTCTTAAATAATATGATTAATTGAACTAAAATATATCTTGAACTTAGTACTGATAGTATCTTGCTTGTCTATGTTGTTTGTAGATAGATGGCCCGTCTTTGTTGTTAGTTGAATTTTAATCGTTCCTTGAAAGCTAAGTTGAAAGATGATGGTAGCAACTCGGCGAATGGAGTCGTAACGAGAGATTATCCTCATTGCTGCAGAAAATTACGTCTGGAAGCACATTTGGGATGCGAACTGCTTCTAGCGTCAACTCGTCAGGCGAGCAAAGGCGATGACTACTCGATAGTTCAGCGTGCCATGCTTTACGGCTTAGAACCGGGACTTGCGGCGTTTGAGCGTCATGGAGCATATGAGATGTTTGGGGTTGAAGTTGATATTCGAAGAATGCGGGATTGAGAGATATGAAGTCTCCAATAAGTTCTATAGCTGCAAGATGGAGGAGAATAGTTCTGTCGGTGAGCACATACTCAAGATGTGCAGGTATTGTAATCACTTGATTCATGGGAGTTACTCTTAGGATGATAGCGTCATTGTGAGAATTCTCCAATCACTTCATGCTACAAGAGCTTGATGAACTATAATATGCAAGGGATGGATAAGGCGATTCGAGCTCTTGCGATGCACTAAAGGCTGCGGAGGTAGAAATCAGAAGGAGCATCAAGTGTTGATGGCTAACAAGACCACTAGTTTCAAGAAAAAAGGGCAAAGGGAAGAAGAGGGGAACTTCAAGAAGAGCAAACAAGTTCTGCTTTCGAGAGAAGAAACCAAGTCTGGACCTAAGCACAGCCCAGTGCTTCTCTTATAAGCGGTAGTCCTTTGGAAGCGGAACCCCAAGTATTTGGCGGATAAGAAGGATGGCAGGTGAACAAAGGTATATGTGATATACATGTTATTGATGTGTACCTTACTAGAGCTCGCGATGCTTTTGGGTATTTGATCTTGGTTACATTGCTAATATTTGCAACTCAAGCAGGGACTGGATTAGCGAACAACTGCAAAGGGCGAGGTGATGATCTGGCGTGGGAAATGGTTCCAAAGTCGATGTGATCGCGATCGACCGCTACCTCTATCACTACCGGGATTAGTATTAGACCTAAATAATTGTTATTTGGTGCCGCATTGAGCATGAACATTATATCTGGATCTTGTTTGATGCAGGGCGGTTATTCATTTAATCGAGAGAATAATGGTTGTTGTGTGGATTTGTCACGGCGGATGTCCTAACATAAGGACTTAGTCGTTGGAGCCATCGCTACGGGTTTACTTGTAGGGGTTAAGCGGACACAAAGACACGAGGGTTTTATACTAGTTACATTGCCGATGAAGGTAAAGCCTCGTCTAGTTGTGATGGAATTGATGTAGTTCGATGGCTAAGGACAAACAAGCCGCCTAGGCTCGTTGTGGTTATCATCTACTGAACGGCCTGAATCGTCCCTTATATACACAGTGGCGCGTCGGTTTGTAGAGTCCAACCGGTTCATACTCGTATCCCGGTTATCTCTCTATTCTAACTTACAATGCAAGTCATACATCAAGCGGTTCTGGCTACAATCTCTAAACCGACTATAGGCCTTGGGCCTTTCTCGATACACCACTAATGGAGGTAACCATTGAAAGCTGGCGGTTTACACCTAGTGGTAATATCCCCAACATTAGGCCCAGATTGATTTGAACTGGTTCATGTCAATCCTTCCAAGCTTTATATCTTGGACATCTTCTTTGTAGCAAATCACCACGTCGTCGTTGCTTGATCTTTGTAAAGGCATGACATCATTGCTTTTGGTCACTTTGTAAACCGGCATAGCGTCATCTTGAAGTTTATCCTTTATAACGCCTTCTTTAATAGCAGCCTGGATTCAACGACCTAGCTTCAACCTTATAAATAGGACCGAAGGTCATTCTTTTCCTCCTCGCTTCCTCTTCGTCTCTTCTTCGCATGGCTGCCCTTGGGCTCTGCCATTGTCGTCGACCTCTGCTTCATCCCGAGGCTCTGCATCAACTTTGAGCGTGCAAATCCGGCCTTTCTCCGCATCTCCTCCGTTCCGGTAAGCTTCTTGCCCTTCTTGATCATTTCTTCATTTTAGATTTGTTTCTAGGGTTGAGATTCATGCCATGTTCTTAAATGCGTTTTCATCTTTTAGTCTTGAACCATGCTATGAATCCGTTACTGCCCAATAGCGACTCCTGCGTATCATTGTACTTTCTCATCCTAATCCCATAGATCTTACGCATATACATATCGCCTTATAGTTCACTTCCGTATCTTTTTACTTCATGGCGCATTTCTGTTTTTACGAAAACCGTGTTTGATCCGTAGTAAACACGAATTGTGTGAAACCTGTTTACATCCTGACTTCAATTACCTTGAGGCCAAGATTAGGCGGTTTAACTTTCCATAGTAAAAAAGCTGCTAAACGGCATCGGTACACCATTAGTCCTTGTTGAACCGCGAGCGTATCGACATCATCTCATATGAACGATTTATAGGAACCGCCTCCGGTTTATCATAACTTAGATCAATCACTCTATAATAAGCACTTTCTTAAACGGATCCTTCTCCTTGTAGATCTTATGATGGCCAAGCAGTGTCTGAATGCAAGTGGGTTCCTTCCAGCGTCTCAAGACAGGTTGAAAAGCTGGTATCGATTGGCGCTTTAGATGATCAAAACAATCCATTGGAGGGTTCACGGAGAGGAATGTCCTCCCACCTCGGAAGGAGAAGTTGTAGTTTTGCGGATCACCTAGCCGGGGTTTCAAACCGCTTGGTCAAAATTTTCTGGGGCGTGATGGCCAATTTTCAGCTCCGTCCCCAAGACATATTTTAACTCACCAACCTGTGCCACTTTCAAGTCTTGTCGAAGCATATCGCAAGAAAATCCTTTACGGCTTTCGTCCAGGCGGCTAAACAACACTCATCCCTTTCATAGCGATTGACGCCAAAGAGAAGCAAATATGCCCCTAGCTGTCAAGCTTGAGCCTTTATGTACAGCGGTTTATTGGGATCGATCGCACGCTTCTTTGGTTATCTTGGGGCATATTGCCTTTGAGCGGCGTTCGGTTTGATGTGCCATTATCTGGCAGCGTCGATGACCCACTCGACACAAAGCTGGGCTATGAAGATGAGATTCTGATTGATGAAAATCTTTGAATGAACCGGAGCACCTTTGTGCTCAAACCGACAACTCCTGCACCACCAGCACTTCCCTGCGGTAAGTCTCTGGTGTGTCATTATGAAAACCGTTGTTACTTTCATATGCCCAACTCTCAATTATTTCTTATCCGAGGCGATAATCCGTTTTGGAGCAAAAACTCTCTCGGGACAAAGCGGACAAAGGTAGGCATTAAAACAAAAGTTGTCAAGAAATCCGCCCACAAGAGGAAAACTCTTAAATGCGTCCGGCCATTGATGATGATGTGGGTAATCCGGAACTTGATTCTCTTGGCTTGTTTTTACGTCTTATTGATGGCGATGCTTGTCGGGGATATGTTGAAGCGACAACGCGAGATTCTTTGAACCATTCTCTCTTCGATTCAACAAATTTGCCTTCACCAAAATTTCGGCAGGCGAACGGAAGTTAACTTTTCTCACCCTCTTGCTCACTTGGATCCCAAACTCTTTATGAAGACCACAGCAACATGAAGCTCGTTGCACAACCGCGGCCGGACAGGTAGTTACCTCTGCGGTTTACCAAACAGCCCGGCTTAAAGCGCCCTTGAGGTTTCAACCTTTTATTGCCTTAAATTCCAGCGGGTTTGCTCAGTCAACCTCTTAATCCGTCCGACTCGATTATCGGGTCACCTCCCATTCATCCTCTGGCGAATCGTTAGCCACTCGGCTACCTCCGTTGAAGATAATCGGGTAGAATCCATACACCATCGCTTTTGATTTCTTCGTAATGTATATGCCTTGTTCCTGAATCTTTGTTCCTTGAGGACCAAGCGAAACCAACAAGAAGGCTCGTTTGGACAAAACAGTTGAAGAGGCTGCCGCTTCAATCATGGCGAGCGCGGATCTCAGCGTTGCCTCGAAGATATTCAAATGACCCTCCGATTCAAGAGGTTATTCGAAAGAAATACATCAACCTTCAATCTCTGCGATCCACCCGACCTTTGTCCGGTTTGAAAAGCCTCGCAGCCCTACTGAAGCGGCCGTGCGGAGCGATCCCGAGTCGAAAGATGATGACGTTGTGATTACCGGCATGGGCCGCTCTGAACCGGGGAATCCTGCCACCTTAACCCGGCATACTGTGAAGGAGGATTCTTCAACTTTGAACAAAGGAAAGTGGGCTGCCGAGCTGGAAACATATGCGCTTTAAGCGCCAAGATCTTCATGCGGATACACAGGCTTTATAGTAGCCGTGATTATGGCTTGGTGAAACTAATGAGAGACAAGTTTGAGGTAACACTCCTTTCCTTATTATCGATCTGATGGTCCTTGTAGCCCCAAGGGCGGTTTGTAATCTTTGATCAAGCGGGACTTGATAATTTCTGTGATAGACTTTGCAAACTTCCCTCATAGCCACGGTTTAACGATGCATACTTAAACCGGTACTTCAAAAACTTCGACAACACTTTAATAGAATCAAGCGGTCATTAGCCCCCAAGTGCGAGGTTGAATACCGTATTCAACAGGGACTTTCCATGTATGATAGAAAGATTGAAGGTACATTAGCCCCAAGTGTCAAGCATATAAGCATGTTGTATGGTTGAGACTTTAACAGTGTTGGTGATCATGCTATCAATGCGGTGAGGTGAAGATCAAGGATGATCGGATTACCGATTCTGATGACTTTGAAAACCAGTAGAGGCGAAAAAACCAAGAAGGAGCTAACCAGCGCCTTTACCTTTGAGCAATTGAAGGAAAACATGAAGAAGGAGCGGTGGCTGGGCCACGAAAATAACTTGCTCAAGCAGGCGGAAAATCTGAAGCTGCCCTTAAACCGTGGTGGATGATCGGCGGTAGTGAAGCGTAAGTACATTCTATGGCGGCAACCATCTTTGGTAAGTTCCTTGTGCATAAGTGTAATATGCTTTTCTGCTGCACCATTATTCGGTTTAAAACTATCCATTATCAAATGCGAGGCAGCGTAGAGCACTTGGAAATGGCGTGCGGAAAAAACATACACTTTAGTGGAGCGGTTTATCTAGGAGCCAGTAGCGTGATTACCACAATGTCACATAACAATCCAGCATCCACGATCCAAGATACCACAACCGGCTATCCATCCTTCCTTCCGGATGGAAGAGGTGAAAAAATCTGCTACTGACACGGAGCCATCAACGCCTTAATCCGAGCCAAAGCAGGTGCGGATTTTGATCCGTGGAAGCGGCTCGGGGCTATCGGTGTGAAGGAGGGCGGTTCGGACTTGATGAAGAGGACTTGCGGGCGATAAACCGTGCGGTATGCCCTGGCTTGTCAATTGGCGGAAGAAGCGATTTGGAGCACTATCAAGCCCAATATAATGGCGAGAACAAGCGTGTATCCGCTCCAACCTTTGAACCGGAAAACTTGATCCCTCAATCCGTAAGCACTTACGCTCGACGATGAACCGTCGTCTACGATTCATGAAGAGTGTTTTCCAAGCGCTAATGGGAATTGGCCGGACTCTGTGGATTTCCGGCCGATGGGTAGAGATGAAGATCTTTGAAGCGGCGGAGATGAAGAACGATCTTGAACCGGTAGCAGGTTTAACCCAAAACAATGATCTCATTTGGGCTTTGTGTTGTATATGTATAGTTAAAACTTCTTTGGGATATGCCTTTGTGCATAGGTGAAACTTTTGTTTGAGTCATGCTTCCTGCAATCAAAAAATGGAACCTCGGCCGGTGACACCTTGACGGTTTATAACATCAATATATTTTGTGTATCGAAAAATCAATTAGTATCACGATACAAATACTGCCGTATCCGGGCATGAAGTAGCATAGCCAATCTTGAAGCGGAGGCCTTTTAAAAACCATGACCGTGCAGGGAGACAATAACTCCCACATAGGCGTGCTAAAACAGCACAACCCGTGTTACTCCATAAGGATGAGCGGGAAGAAGGAAGCGGCGGAGAAAAACTGCGGTGTAATACCAAACCGTGTCTGTCGGTTTGTTATTGACAGCTAAACCGGATAAAAATATTAAATCGGGTTGAAAAAGCGCAGCAAAATCGAATACCAACTATGTCAAAAAGGGCGACAAAGGAATAACTCTTTGCAAAGTAAAGCTTCATGGAGCTGGTGGATGGCATTACCATGGTGGGGCCTTACCAAGCCCCCGAAGGCGTGGCGATGGTGCTGGTGGCCGAGGTCCCCAAAGACTCTTGGTGAGTCGCCCGGCCAAGTGGCATGACATTGGTTGAGGTTGACCAAGCCCCCAAGTAATGGCCCTATTGGCGACCAGAAGCGTGGCAGGTTCGAGGCGTGACCGTGTCCCAAATGATCTGGTGGCTTTAAGCCTATCAAGAGGTGTTGCATTGGTTCGGACACGACCAAGCCCCAAGTGATAAATATGATATCGAGGGTAAGCGGAGGCCGCTTTAAAAAGCGAAGCACTCCATGTAACCACACATGAAAAGAAGAGACCCGCTTTGCATGAGGCCACGATTTTTATTATATCGAAGATAATATATACATTGTCATGCTATGTACATAGCAGGCCGATGACTCAAGTGTAGTAAGGTCGAAGATGAGCTATATTCCACGGCCTATTGGTCTCCTCCTCGATGTCACGTGAGTCTTTCGCTCTCGAATATCAACGGATAGTAGGAACCGTTGTGTAGATTCTTCTTGACCACAAGGTCCTTCCCAAAGAGGAATTGTAAGTGCATCTAGTGCCCTTAGTGTTTTTGGTGTATTGAAGACTTATAGGTTAAGTAACTGATGCGTTTGTGAGTGTACACAGGTCTATAAGTCTATGAGGAGTTTGATATTTACAGAGAAAGTCGACCCTAAAATGAAGTTCTTCAATCAAGACTTTGATATTCTCAAGACTTTTCAAGACTTTGAAAGTGAAGAAATTGGTGTGACCTTGAAGACTTGATATTCATTCGAGGAATATGAAGCGTGAAGACTTTTGTTTTCGTAGTTTCATTTTTCTTTCTTGAGTCATAGGAAACACCGTACTATTAAAGGGGTCGAGGAAATATCGAGGAAAAATTTCCATGTGATGCTCAACTCAAAATCCTACACCTACCAATCCCTTCGAGTGAAGCCATTGAAATCTCATACAGATTCGATCAAATTAAATCGATGTGAGACGCACATTGCTCATCGAGGACTTTGCTCGATCGAGGAGTTAGGAATTCGCCAGTCTGAATTGCCTACACTGATGAGGAACATGATAGCCCCGAGGAATTTGAGAGTCAAATTTCCGACCGTTGTTGTCTGCTACCGGCTGTCCCAAAATATCTTATCCACCTAACGGTCATATCATTGAAGGGCATTTATGTCTTATCATGTCGGGCTGCTCCCTAGGCTATAAATAGTCGCCCCTACAACCACTAGCTGGTTGGCTGCCCGAGAGAACTTGACACTTGTCATCCGAGAGCAACCCATCCTCCGAGGACTTTGAGCGAAAATCATCAAGTGAGGAAAATCCCAAAACCAAACCCCCACAAACCCAAAGTGATTGAGCATCACCAAGAAATTGATCTGCGTGGATCCGACGCTTGTTACCTTTGAAGATTGTGCTTCTTCCAGACGGTTAGGCGCCAAGGTCTAGAGCATCCAAGAGGAATTGTGGATTGCCGAGTGACCAAGTCTGTGAAGGTTTGGAAGTCACCAAGACTTACCACGAGTGATTGGACGAGGCCTGCGTGGTCTTAGTTCAAGGAGAATACGGTGAGGACTGGGTGTCTGAGTTGCGGCTCGTAGACGGGTGTCCGGATTGTGTGTCCTCGAGTTTAAATACTCGGCCGCTCCAACTGTGACGCATAACCGAGACAAAGAGTTGAACTGGTTTACCAAATCATTGTCTTCACCAACCGACTGGTTCTATTTCCTCAACTCTTTCATTTCCTCATTCTTGTGTTGAATGTTGTTCATATCTGTGCTTGAAGACTTTGACTAAAACTTTCACAAATTCCTTAGTTCAATTTCTTCATCTGTTTGTCTTCATCTTGCTATCCTGTGTTTACGCTTTCCGACTGCTTTTAGTCTTCATTTCATCATGCCGACTATGTGTGTATCTGTTATGTTTACTTCGAGTACATATTCCGTTGCAAGTAGTTCTTCGCTAAGGAATTTCCTCACAAACAAATTCCTCGATGAAGAATTCATAAAATCGCCTATTCACCCCCTCTAGTCGATATAACGACTTTCAATTGGTATCGAGCAAGGTACTCCTTGTTCGTGTGATTTTGGTTTAACCGCCGAGTTTTAGTTATGTCGACCGCAGTATGATCAAGGTCTCGGCTGGGTGTCCTACCTTTGATGGAATGGACTACCCCTCTATGGAAGAACAAGATGCGAATGCATCTTGAGGCAATTGACAATGATCTCTGGTATGTTGTGGAAAATGGTGTCCCCTCATCACATCAAACACTTTGAACGCTACCGATGTGAAGAGATTCAAACAACTCGATTCTCAAGCGAAGAATATCATATGTGGTCATCTGAGCAAAGGACAGTATGGAAGAGTGAGTGCTTTGGAAACTGCTAAACTTATCTGGGATAGGCTGTCCAAAGTAAATGAAGGAGTTTCAACTCAGCGTGACTCTCGAGTCGATGTTCTTCGGAATCTCTTCAACCACTTCAAAAGACTCGACAATGAGAATGTCCAACAAACCTTTGATCGCCTCACTGATATCTCAAATGAGCTTCAAGCCCTCGGTGCCACTGACATCACTGATCATGAAGTTGTGAAGAAACTGCTGAGATCGCTTGATTCCTCATTTGATACTCTGGGACCGATGATACAAGAACGTCTTGACTACAAGTCGCTTGATCCCGCTGATATCCTCGAAAGGCTAGACACTCACGAAGTTCGCTTGTCAAAAGAGAGATCTCTATGGCTCAAACTATGGCAAACCACGTGCCCTCAAGGCTAAGGTTGTGTCGACTCAATGTGAGGATTCGGTAGTAGCCTTGGTGATCTCAAGAACTGAGCAGGATCTAGCACTGCTTGTGAAGAAATTCCGAAATTCACAAGACGAGGTCGCTGGAAAATCCTCAAGAGGAAATGACTCCTCATCCAGTGACTATAAGAGAAGACTTTGCCACAAATGCAAGAAGCCTGGTCACTATATTCAAGATTGTCCTTAGTGGGAAAGGGAAATGAAGAAGAAGAAATACAAGGATTACAGTTCTGATGATGCGAAGAAAAAGAAGAAATCGTCAAAATCTTCGTCATCAAAACCCTCAAAGTCCTCATCTCACAAGAAGGGCAGCTCCAAGAAGGCTCGGGCATTCATTGGCAAGGAAATGGATTCTGAAGCTGAATCTGAGGAAAATGATGAAGAGGAGGAGTCGGAAGAATCTGAGTCTGGTGTGGCGAGTCTGGCCTTCGCTACTGCTTTCGTCAGCAAGTCCATCTTCAACACTGAAGAAACTGACTTCACCGACAAGCCTGATGAAGATAATGATGGGTACGCTCCCACCTATTGCTTCATGGCAAAAGGAGCTAAGGTACTCAAATACAACTCCTCTGACTCTAGTGAAAATGAATCTGATGAGGATCTCAAGCCCAGCTACTCTAAACTTGCTAAAATTGCTGTGAAACAACAACGAGCTCTTGAAAAGGTTCAAAACATGCTAGACAAAAGTGATGATATGTTGGGTGAAGAAATGGATCGCACTAAAGCCTTGACTGAAAATCTTCAGAGACTTCGGTCTAGGTATGATAATCTTCAAGCTCATCATAACTCTCTCTTGTCCGATCATGAGAAACTTTCATATGAATTTCTTCAAGAAAAGCAAGATCATGAGAAGCTTTTCTTGAAGCTTTTCAAAGAAAGGAAGATCTTGAAAAGCTAAGAGTGTGTTATGAAGATCTTGAAGGAGCGCGATTCATTACTAGCTCAACAAATCAGCGCTTCTCGTGAAGAATTTGTTCCTCCATGCTTAAAGTGCATTGAACGTGAATCGCTAATTCTTCACCAATGTTCAAATGCTTCAAATGTTACAAATTCTTCATCTGCCTCTGCTATCACTAATTCCTCATCCGAGGACATTGTTAGTATCACCGACAATGCAGGTTGAAGGAATTGTACATGACAGCATGTACAAAAGCCTCAAAGGGCATCGACACTTTGTGATGTGCTCAAAAGCAGATCCTCAATGAAACCCTAGGAAAGAGGGTATTGCCTTTGAGAGGAAACTCAATGCCGATGGAACATATTGAAGCCCGGCGGTAGACCCAAAACCTCATGGGTTCTTTGCAAAGGGACCTCCAGATTGATCCATCTAACTTATCGGCTTTACATGTGAATCTCCTCATTCTTTCGATGAGTCATTTGACTCCAACTATAAACTGTTCAAAAATCGAATGGTGAAGTATTTGCTAGATATGTTGGCACTAATCTGCAGAATGGTTCCCCTATGAAGAAAATCTGGGTTCCCAAAAGTTGTGTTGAAAGTCTTGGTGAATGTCCTCATGACACCACTTGTGAAGAACAGAACCCCAGATCAAATTCTTCATATGGACCAAATTCTTCATATGGATCAAATTCTCATCCGGATCAAAGTCCTCATATGATCATCATCGTGCTAACAACTCGTCTCGCAGGTAGAGCTAAGGGCTATGAATATGTGCATTATTCTTCAAACCATTATGTTCATAAGTCCTCAAGAATTACTCGCTTATTCATATGCATACCCTAACCCTCCTATGCTAAGCTTAAATGGTTTGGCATCTTTGCCACCTTTCTCACATGGTGCTCGCAGGATGATGAACTCTTTGCCACCCCTCCAAATGTGGGTGGTGAAGAAAAGAACTAATCTCTTCTGCAGGGTCAGGTCTCCAGACGTGCTCTAACGTCTGAAGAATTTGCTAGGGACCTGACAAAATGCTCGAAAGGACGCAGCGAATCATGATGAAATGAACTTTCATTTCACACGCCCTCACACCGCTATATCATTTATCGCTTGATGAAATTCATCTGATGAACTTGATATCATATTCTTCTCTGATGAAGCATATGAGATTGTAAGCTACACTAATTCATCTCTATGATGATCAACCCAAAACCACTGAATGGGTCCTCGATAGTGGATGTACAAATCACATGATTGGTGACAAGAATCTATTGATGGATGCTCCTTATCACCGTCACCTCTGAAGCATATCATTTTTCTTGACAAAGGCAAAAGTCGTATTGGGTCTTGGTAAGGTTGCTATCTCTAAGGATAAGCACATGGACAAAGTCATGCTTGTTGAGTCCTTAGGATACAATCTCATGTCGACCTCAATGCTTTGTGATCTTGATATGGTTGTTGTCTTGGCAAATATCGTTTGTGTTGTGATTATGGAAGTCGACAATTCCAAAGTCTTCAAGGCTTTAGGAGGAGATCTCAGATATTGTTGATTTCTCTCTGGGACCACAACCAGCCATGTGTCTACTTGCAAAAGCTTCGAAGGCTGGCTATGGCATCGACGACTTGGTCATGCGGGCATGAGGAATTTGAACACGCCATGAAGAAGAAGCATGTCATTGGCATTGAGAATGTCAAATTCCTCAAGGATCACTTATGCGGAGCATGTGAAGCCGAAAATGACCAAGGCCAAGCATCCAAATAAGACTATCATGACCACTACACGTCCATTCAATTGCTTCACATGGACCTCTTCGACCTAATCATTATTCAGCGGTCACTAATGACGCATCTTTATATGGTTTTGTCATTGTTGATGATTATTCTCGATATACATGGGTACACATTGTTACTTACAAACATGAAGTGCAGGAAGTCTTCAAACGATTTTCCTCGAGGGCTTCAACCAACTTTGGTGTGAAGATCAAGCATATCGAAGTGACAATGGAACCGAGTTCAAGAATTCTGGTCTTGATGCCTATCTTGATGAACTTGGTATTACTCATGAGTTATCTGCTCCCTATACTCCTCGTGCAGAATGG
The DNA here is from genome assembly GCA_021437245.1 of Aegilops speltoides. NCBI lineage: Eukaryota > Viridiplantae > Streptophyta > Magnoliopsida > Poales > Poaceae > Aegilops > Aegilops speltoides. Next base: position 380,375,435 of record CM038146.1, read on the forward strand.
CGTCGTGGAGCGCAAGAATAGAACTCTTGTTGAGATGGCTCGCACTATGCTTGATGAATACAAAACGCCTCGGCGTTTTTGGATTGATGCAATTGATAACGCCTCGCCACATCATCAACAGAGTATATCTTCACAAATTCTTCAAGAAGGCGCCTATGAACTCCTCAACGACAAGAAACCCAATGTGAGTTATTTCAAAGTCTTTGGTGCTAAATGTTGGATTAGAGATCCTCACCACAACTCTAAATTTGCACGAAAGCACATGAAGGTTTTATGCTTGGTTACGGAAGGACTCGACACCTCTGAGTCTTCAACATTGTTCTTCACAAGATTGTTGACATGTAGATGTGCGGTTCGATGAAACTAATGGCTCGCAAAGAGAGCACCTACCTTCGTGTTAGATGAACCAGCACCGAGGATGCTATCAAGCTCAAGGCAACCGAGGATGTCATTCCTCATCAAGAATCTGCAAGAATTCATTCCTGTTCATTAAGAACGCCGAGTGATGCACCAAGAACATGATGAGGAAAATGGTGTCAAGAAAATGCTGATCAAAATCCTCACGACAACCAACTCATCCACGCGTTGCAAAAGAAGTGCAAGTGGAGAAGATCATCGATGACATTAGCGCACGGGTCCTCTCACACGCCAAAAGCTTCACACTTATCTAACTTTTGTGTGCACTATGCTTTTGTCTCTATCTCAGAGCCCACTAAGGTAGATGAAGCATTTACGAGCCGGTGGATTCAGGCTATGCAAGAAGAATTACATCATTCGAGCTGAACAATGTGTGGAATTGGTCAATCGCCTGAGATCCTCGCAAGCATAATATCATTGGCACAAAGTGGATCTACCGCAACAAGCAAGATGAAAATGGCCTTGTGGTGAGGAATAAGGCACGACTAGTAGCTCAAGGCTACACACGAGTTCAAGGAATTGATTTCGATGAAACTTTTGCACCTATTGCTAGACTTGAGGCTATTAGATTTTACTTGCCTATGCTAACCATCATGATATCATCTTTTATCAAATGGATGTGAAAAGTGCATTCCTCAATGGTAAGCTTGAGGAAGAAGTATATGTTGCTCAACCCCTGTGTTTTGAAGATCCCAAGAATCGACAAAGTCTTCAGACTCAATAAGGCCCTCTATGGCCTCAAGCAAGCCCTCAAGCGTGGTATGACACATTGAAGGAATTCTTCGTGAAGAATGGCTTCACGCCCGTTCACTCGACCCTACTCTATTTACTAAATCATATGATGGTGAACTGTTTGTGTGCCAAATATATGTTGATGATATTATCTTTGGCTGTACTAACCAACGATATAGTGATGAATTTGCCTATATGATGAGTGAAGAATATCAAATGTCTATGATGGGAGAATTGAAATTCTTCTTAGGTCTTCAAATTAAAGAAAGAATGGCATATTCATATCTCAGAGAAATACCTCAAAGATGTAATCGAGGAAATTCGGCATGCAAGATTGCAAAAGCGCTAAAATTCCTATGCCCACAAATGGCCATCTATGCAATCGATGAAAATGGTATTGACTTGATCACAAGGTATACCGCTCCATGATTGGTTCTTTATTGTACTTATGTGCATCTAGGCCGATATAATGCTTAGTGTTTGCATGTGTGCCCGATTTCAAGCTGCATCAAGGAATCACACCATAAGGTGTGAAGCATATTCTTCGATATCTATCTCACACACCAACACTAGGATTATGGTACCCCAAGGGCTCGCTTTTGATCTCATTGGATATTCTCGACTCGACTATCTTTGGTGATCGTGGACCGCAAGTCAACATCCGCACTTGTCATTTCCTGACGATCTTTGGTCTGTTGGTCCTCGAAGAAACAGAATGCGTATCACCGCTTCATCTGAAGCTGAATACATTGCTGCTGGCTCATCTTGTGCTCAACTGCTTTGGATGAAGCAAACCTCAAGGACTATGGCGTCAACGTGAAGAATGTGCCTCTCCTCTGCGACAATGAGAGTGCCATCAAGATTGCTCACAACCCAGTTCAAGACTCAAGACTAAGCACATCCAGATTCGTCATCATTTTCTTCGTGATCATGTGTTGAAGGGCGATATCTCCATCGAGCATGTGAAGATCAAGAACAGCTAGCTGATATCTTCACTAAGCCCTTGGATGAGAAGAGATTTAGCAAGTTGCGGTGTGAGCTAAATATCTTAGAATCTTGAATGTTCTTTGAAAAGGACACACATCCTAACTCTTATGCGAATTGATGACTTAGATGTGCAACACATGAAGAAAACGTTTTTCTTCAATCAATGAAGAATAACATTCTAAGTGTGAAGAAATTAATGAAGAATTTGATTCTCAGAACCCTACGACAATTGTACGCGGTGTCTGAAATCATCATTCTTATACGGTGGTTTACGCCACCACAAAAGTTGAAAATCTTCAATTTGAGTTTTTCCTCATTTTTGAAATTCCTCAGTTTTTCAAATTCTTCAACTTTGCAAAATCTTCAGTGTTTCCGTCGTTTTTCTTCATTGGCTATATATATATATATGTGAGTTTATGTCCTCTATAGCATTCACTTATTGCTATTTCTTCAAGTTGCGATTTCTGCTAAGTGAATGTGATCGGACCCTTCCCACTCTATGCTATACTCAACCCAATCTATTCACAAATTCTTCATGTGCATTCTGATTGAAACTTGTTCAAAGTCTTCACTGTGTCCTTGACAGCTGAAGAAATTGCGAACAAAATTTTTAAGCAAATCTTATCCAAATTTTCGGTTTTACCGCTCAAACCGTTCCGCTTCCCACGATACATTAGTTTATTCACCCACGATCTTACACGATCTCATCTGCACAGTACGTGGGTGACACATGTCGCGTGAAGGAGAAAGGGCAGGGGCATGTTCGTCCCAAAATCTTGGCGAACAGTTTTTACCGTGGCTATAAATACCCTCTCCCTTCCTTACTTCATTTACTCCGCTTTCGTCATTGTCTCTCCTCGAGCTCTCCTCAAACCCTAGCGCCGCTACTCCATCGCCGTCGGTGAGGAAGAGCTTCATCGCTCGACCTCGTCGCCGTCGTATTTCGCGCCCGACGCGGAAATCTTCACTCCGCCGTCGCCGTAGCCGTCTCCCTCGCCAAGTTAGGCGTGGGAGATCTAACGTGATTTAACTTCACCACGGTTCACCTCTGTTCGTCGTGTTCTTGATTCGGGTAATTAAAAGTCATTTTATTACTCACTTTGATTCTCAAATCTTTACGAAAATCTTCAAAGGTGTTTTTGTTCTTCAAATCTTCACATATGAACACCTCACACACTATATGCTCTTGATTTATCTCTAAGCATTCATTTCTTCAAGATTCCTCAATTGTGTGGATTTTCAATCTATACAACTCGAACCTAAGACAAACGCTTAGTGAAATTCCTCAAGGCTCAACTGGTCAAATTCCTCAAAACTTGTCTTTTTGAAAAACCTTACGAGAAGCGATATGACCTCTCCAAATTCCTCGCACCTACACTCGCTCATTCCACGGTACTCATGTCCATTCTTTGAATCACTAGGTTCTCATCAACTTAACTCATTTGCAGCGTTCCTCGAAGAAAAACTGCATACTTCTTGAGTGTTCTATTGTTCAAATTCCTCATCCAAGAAAATGGCGTAAGGCAAGAGACCGCAGAAGGGAGGAAAGAAACCAGAGGTAATGACTGCCTTTGAGATCCCTGATGAAATATACAAAGACTATTGCACACCTGATGAAGCCACATTTGGCAAGGAGAACAAAAATCAGCGCAAAGTGCGCATCCAGAGGATAGAACGAAGATGGGCACGAGAGTGGAGGGAATATCGCTATGTGACTCCCAAGTACATGAAGAAATTCGCCTTAAACCCTCCATGCCCAAGAGCTCCTTTGGCACCTGGCCAAGTCACTGATCCCACCAGCATCAAGCATGGTGAAGACTTTCCTGAAGAATGGTCCAGCGCCAAGCCAAATTGGCAAGACAGCCAAGGAGGCGGTGAGGAAATTCAATGAGGATTCTTCTGCTGCTGCTTGCTGCTTGAGACCTCGGTCAAGCCGAGGAAATCAATGTCAAGAAGCCTGCTCGCAAGCCAAGTGCTTCACCATCAGCGCCCTCACGGCCCAGTTCCTCGGCCAGCGCCCTCACGACAAATTCCTCGATCTGCTGCTGCCCTCAAAATCCTCAACAGCTCCCTCCAAGTCCTCAACCCCTGTGCATCTTGCTACCTGTCAAAGGACTCAGGGTTTCTCGATTGCTTCTAGTGTCTCAACAAGTTCCTCAGCTGCACCAATGTCCTCATCAGCCCCACTCTGCTGAAGACAAAAGCAAGCGCTGACGCGGTCCTCGCCAAGTCCTCGAAAGAAACAGTTGCCTTCAACGTGCCCTCGATGATGAAGCTTCGATGAAGAACTTGCGAAATCATCGAGACAGATCGACAAAGGCCGCTAGAGCCAAAGGAACAATCGTGCCTCGCTTTTGGATCGAAGAAGATCCTTGACTTCATCGACCTATGGCATCAAGATCCAAACACTCCCATTCCGATCCGCCATCGACTCTTGGTCAAAGTCATATCTTGAGCCATTTCATCGCTGAAGAGAAATGGAAATTTGAAAAGGCTCGTGAGATAAAGAGAACACAAGCGAAAGGAGAAGCTTCGAGGAAGAACATCGTCAACTCGACTCTGAAGAACTTCTCAAAGCTCAATCTGAAATCCAAGCCCTCAAAGAAGGATTTCGATGCTTATAATGCCGATTGGCAAGGAGCCAAGGTGAGATTCATCAATTTGATGAAGAAAATGACAACTATTGCAGCCCCATCGCAACAAGAAAATCCTAGGTGAAGACTCTACTCACTCTTTGAAGAACATGCCAAGATCGCTGATGACTTTCAGCCTGCTGATGAGAATACAAGTTCCAGGGCTGATGACTCTATTCCAGCCGCTGAAGAAATTCCCAGGGCATCCACTAGCGGTGCGCCTGAAGAAACTGAACCACAGTCCTCAGCTCCTCCTGCGCCAACACCAACTCCAATTCTTCCTTCTGCTTATGAAGTGAAGAAGACAAAGGCTGCAGAACGAGCTGCAGTGAAGAAGAGGAAGGCATCTGCTGCGTCAAATTCTTCGGCTACGAAGAAAATGAAGCCAATGACCAGCTCGATTGAAAATCCCATTGATGCCGTTCCCATTTCCTCCATGTCGTCTAAGGAAATTGTTCCTTATGGAGAAGACTACAAGATCCCAAGCGGATCTGATGAAGAAAATCAATCTGTTGCTACCTCAGAACAGCTTGATGAAGAAATTGAAGTGGAAACATTCCCTTCACCACCAGTCGTTTCCTCACCCATGCCTCAGTTCACAGCTGAAGAGGCTGGTGTTGAGGAAATTGAAGAAGAAGATGAAGACGTGGATATTGGATGCACTACACGGTGAATGAACGATGACTTTGGGAAAGTCAAGATCCCAATACTCCCTCTTCACTCCGATTCAACAAATTCCTCACCCCGGCTACAACTGCTCAATTGGGCTCAAGAAACTCATCCCACATAAATCATTCATGAGGAAATTCCAGCCGCTAGTCTTTCAAGAACCTCTTGCGATCCCCAAACTGCAAGAAGAGGAACCAGAAATTCCTCACCAAGCACCCGAGATCGTGATTCCCGAGGTTGTGCTGCAAATCACCGATATTCCTCCGCCCAAACCAAGAATCCGTTCTCGAGCAAGCAAAAATTCAAGGTGAAGACTTCTTTTACGAGCATGTGTTCTTTATCGCTTGCAATCCATATGACTCTGCCGCATAAGGAAAAGACGCTTCTGGACTGCTACTCAAGCCAACCACTATTCCTCAGTGCTCTTTGACAAGGACAAGATCTTCGACCATGAGCATATTCCTCATGTGGATATGGAATCTCTGCCGTGCTTCGAGCCAGTACTCCGAGTTATTCATGATGCAGGACTCCTAAATTTCTGCACTGATATCTATTATTGGAATGAAGAACTCATTCTTCAGTTCTACGCCACTTTGCATATCACCGGAGATGCTGAAGATATCAATTCATGGGTGTTGGATTGGATGACTGAAAACACTCACTACAAGGCACCAGCAACTGAATTGCTTCGTGTCCTTCCTCTTGATCCTCCCCATGAAGGTGCACGTTGCATCTACAATGACCGCGAGCTGACTGATCATTTTATGCAAGTGCTCATGAAGCCTTTGAAGCCAGGGCAGGCCCCTCGAACCAAATTCCTCGTCAAGGAATTGCTGTATGTGCCTTGGACTGTCTATCGAATCCTGACGAAGACTATGAGTCCCATCAAAGGCCACGACTCAAATGATGAAGATGTCGTTGGCATCATGAAGAACATGCTTTTCAACATCATTCATGGTGTTCCCGTCAACTTCCATGATTTCTTCATGAGGACTCGCTAATGTTGCAATGTCACCTTTTGAGCTGAAGCCCTATGCGCCTTGGATTATGAGATTCATAAGGGCAAGATCTTCATGAATTATAAGGTCGACACTCAACCATGGCAGCTACTTGCCGCCCATTGAAGTCCTCAAGTTTACCGGTTTCATCATCCGATGATAAGGGCAAGGCAGCAGCTGTGATTGATGAAGGCACTCGCCCATTGGATGGTCAATTTCGTCTCGCTACATCTTACTCCACCAATGACGATTCGCAACACATGACACCGCCGAAAATACCTCAACCAAGCAAAAGCCTCAAGCAACAACACCTGTGGTGATGATCGACCGTGAGTTACTCCTCGTCTTCATCGGAAGGTTGACCGCAATCGAAATGGGTGAAGCGCCAATTTGCTGCAATTCTTCACAACATGACCTCAACACATAATGCGGTGAAGAAAATCAGACTACCTTCATGAAACCCTCAATCGCACTGGCTGTTCTCAATCATGTATATTCCACGGAAGAATTGAAGACTATGGGTCTCCAGAAACATTTGGTGGTGCGCACCACCTCGAAGAAATTCAAGAGAGTCAAAGTTCCCGATCGGTGGCGAGTTCTTATTCTTCATCGCGTGAAACTGATGAACATGAAGATTTGGACGACATCTGCGGCAGCCCTACTTCAACAACCAACCCCGACAACGCCGCGCTCCTCCATCAACTTGAAAATCTTGAGGCGTTAGTCCTCGCCGATCCTTTTGGTCATTTGATGACAAAGGGGGAGAAATCTGAGTTAGTCTTCAAGCGGGTTTATATTATGGGCGTTTTTATTAAGTTACAACTCTCCTTCTTCCAAAACTTTTATTGGATCGAGTTGTAATCTTAAATCCGATGGTGCCTTGATACTTTTGGTCGTGCTCTGATGCTTTTGATGCACTAAGCTCTGAAACTTTTGATGTGCTATTCCACATGCTTATTCCTTGTCAATATCATTGCACGCATGCTGAATCTCATTAGGCACCATATTTCATCATGCATTTCAAATTCTTCATATTATATGTCAAATGCGTGTATGAATTACAAGATATAGGGGGAGATCTCCATGATTCGATTCTTCAAATGTGCATTGCCTCAAAAGCAAATTCCTCACTATGCACGTATTCAGGGGGAGTTCTTCTATATCTTGCAATCAAATTCCTCAATATCAGTATTTACACTTCATATGTTTATCCCCGTTGAAAACTTAACCTATGTTGTCATCAATCACCAAAAAGGGGGAGATTGTAAGTGCATCTAGTGCCCTTAGTGATTTTGGTGTATTGAAGACTTATAGGTTAAGTAACCGATGCGCTTGTGAGTGTACACAGGTCTATAAGTCTATGAGGAGTTTGATATTTACAGAGAAAGTCGACCCTAAAATGAAGTTCTTCAATCAAGACTTTGATATTCTCAAGACTTTCAAGACTTTGAAAGTGAAGAAATTGGTGTGACCTTGAAGACTTGATATTCATTCGAGGAATATGAAGCTTGAAGACTTTTGTTTTCGTAGTTTCATTTTCTCTTTCTTGAGTCATAGGAAACACCGCATCTTTGTTAAAGGGGTCGAGGAAATACTAAGGAAAAATTTCCATGTGATGCTCAACTCAAAATCCTACACCTACCAATCCCTTCGAGTGAAGCCATTGGAAATCTCATACGATTCATCAAATTCTTCGATGATGAGATGCAGATTCTTACATTCATCGAGGACTTTGGTTTGACTAAGGAGTTAGGAATTCGCCAAATCGAATTGCCTACACGATGAGGAACATGATAGCCCCGAGGAATTTGAGAGTCAAATTTCCGACCGTTCTTTGTCTTCTTTGGCTGTCCCAAAATATCTTATCCACCTAACGGTCATATCATTGAAGGGCATTTATGTCTTATCATGTCGGGCTGCTCCCTAGGCTATAAATAGCCGCCCCTACAACCACTAGCTGGTTGGCTGCTCCGAGAGAACTTGACACTTGTCATCCGAGAGCAACCCATCCTCCGAGGACTTTGAGCGAAAATCATCAAGTGAGGAAAATCCCAAAACCAAACCCCACAAACCCAAAGTGATTGAGCATCATCAAGAAATTGATCCTACGTGGATCCGACGCTTGTTACCTTTGAAGGCTGTGCTTCTTCCAGACGGTTAGGCGTCAAGGTCTAGAGCATCCAAGAGGAATTGTGGATTGCCGAGTGACCAAGTCTGTGAAGGTTTGGAAGTCACCAAGACTTACCACGAGTGATTGGACGAGGCCTGCGTGGTCTTAGTTCAAGGAGAATACGGTGAGGACTGGGTGTCCTGAGTTGCGGCTCGAGATCGGGTGTCCGGACTGTGTGTCCTCGAGTTTAAATACTCGGCCGCTCCAACCAGACGTATAACCGAGACAGCAGTTGGAACTGGTTTACCAAATCATTGTCTTCACCAACTGACTGGTTCTATTTCCTCAACTCTTTCATTTCCTCATTACTGTGTTGAATGTTGTTCATATCTGTGCTTGAAGACTTCGACTGAAGACTTTCACAAATTCCTTAGTTCAATTTCTTCAGTCTGTTTGTCTTCATCTTGCTATCCTGTGTTTACGCTTTCCGTACTCTATTTTAGTCTTCAGTTCATCATGCTGACTATGTGTGTATCCTGTTATGTTTACTTCTGAGTACATATTCCGCTGCAAGTAGTTCTTCGCCAAGGAATTTCCTCACCAGCAAATTCCTCAGTGAAGAATTCATAAAAATCGCCTATTCACCCCCCCTCTAGTCGATATAACGCACTTTCAGAAATGCCCTCTATGGAGCCAGCCACTGGCGCCAGAGCTTTATGCCAGACTGCTTTCGAGGTGGTGCACCACCCCTGACTGCGGGTTGATTTTTTGATTGGTGTAATTTATTCTCTGCCGAGATATATAGCCAATAGCCCTCAAGGTGTGTGTGTCGGTCTATAACCCGAGACACACCTGAAGGAAAACATGAAACCGCTGATCCTAGTAGCCCATGAGACTCAGGTCGATGCGCGAAATCGGCCTGAGGATCAACTCCTAGCTCAGCAGCATACGTAAGTAGAAACACAGTGTAATATATTAGGGAAAATAGTGATTGGCGAACAGGCCCTTGATAGAGGGTCTTGAGAAGTTGCCGCAATATATTAGCTTGACGCCAGATAGGTCTAGATGGTACCTATTGTTGTCCAAAGACGCGTTTGCCCATAGTTCGGTCAAGCCAAACACTAAGCACTTTGAATTTTCTGCATTGAATAGGCAACGCAGTAGCCCCCGAGACACTGGTCGGGTGGCAACACCAGATTAGGGGACCGATGTACCCCTTTAATATTTGTAAATGATAAGCACGAAGCCCAGTAGCCCCCGAGCCTTAATGTGGGCACGGGTGGCCGAATTAAGGATCAATATCCGAAGTAAAATCACAAATTATGTGTAATGATTCTATGTATCCAAGTACTCGACATCATTAATGCTCGGATCCGCATTGTACAAAACTTTGTTGACTGACCATCGGCTTCAACCTCCTCGGCCAGCAGCCGAGGAGTGTTTGTCCTACTTTATAAGGCCTTTATGAGGGCAAATATTTACGGCAAACAAGGCAATTCGGCCATACGGTTTTATAAACAAAGGTACGTAGAGAGATATGTTATATTACTTGTTAACGAAAGAAACATCTTCCAAAGAAAATAGTCCCTCTATCGGTTCCTTTCTTTGGGTTGTCATGCTAAGCATAATCATGAAACCTCAGCTCCGATCAATATGGGAGCAAAATATTGAGGATTTAGTTCGGGGAAAGTTCCCGAACGCTATTTAATGAACCAAAATTTTCACTTCCGTCGTTGCCGAACAATGTGATCCTTTAAGATTGCTAGCTTTCGGCTTAACCCAGTCTGAGGTACTAACTCGGATGACCCGGTAATAACAATCACAGAGGTGCTCCCTTTACCGCCTAGCCGAACAATCGGGAACGTAGGGGGTAAGCACAGGAGCCAGGCAACCTAACTTGGCCAAAATCTTAAGTCAAATCGATGCATATTTATGGCTTTATAACGATGATTATGAAAGGCAGCCCTTGTATATTAAATACAAACACCGATGATATGTTTATTTTGACTCCATCGCGACCGTTTATCAGTTGAAAGTGGCCCATCGTTGGCTTCCACCCCTTTGTAGATACTACGCAGGGTGTTTCTGTAATAACCAGACAACCCTTAGCCGACGTCTCGGTGCCCGGAGGCGGTTGTGTTAGTAGAAACGAGGCAATCAAATATGCGGACTTTATAACTTTCACTTAGTCATAGGAGCTTTAAACTGGGGAAGCTAGCTACGAGCCCCCGGTTAGTGTTCGGCGACAGCCGAGGTCAAGCCGTAAACACTTCGGCCAATGTTATGAACAACCCGTCATTTATTATAGTCATCGGATCGCTGACCGGTTTACGCTTATTATGACAGTCAGTTTTCAGCTTTCTCCACTGAGGTGCTTAACCATGTGAGCTGGAAGCACAATCACAGTGGTTCTCCCTTTGCACACCTAGCCGAACAAAGCGGAACGTAGGAGGCAAGCGCAGGAGCCGGGCAACCCAACTATTGACTGAAGTCACAATTCGAAACCGATGCATATATAGCAATATCCAAGAATGTTTTTGCCGAATCTCTAAAGGTGTCCGACGTTGCACTGTGAGACTTATGCGGGAAACACACAAATAGTTTAAAAGTGCCATAAGCTAGGAAAACAGCTCATATAAATTTTAAGAGCCCCCAAGTGACTTGGGTAAAAGAATTTTATGTTATAATGATTGTATGTACCGAAGTACTTATATCATACCTGTGTTCACCCAAACTTTAAACGCGTCTTAACCGACCGTCGGCTTCTCCCTCTTTGGTTAAGGACCTAAAAGTGTTATGTACTCCACCTTTCAAGAATACCGACGGTGTTTTCGATAACCAGGCAATCAGGCTATAAGGCTGTAACAGACAAAGCACACTCAGGGAACTTATGCTATATTACTTACGAAGTTTAAGAAGCATCTTTGAAGAAAATAGTACCTCCACCGATACCTTTGTTTGGTTGCTCATTGTTATTATGAGACTTGTGCAATAGATTTTTTGTACTCATGAGTTCCGTTGTGTGCCGACCATGATTGAAAACAATAAGAGCGCTAGCTTTCGGCTTCACCCAGTCTGAGGTCCGAGCTCGGATGACCCGGTCGTGACAATCTCAGAGGTGCTCCCTTTACTCCCGAGCCAAACAGTTGGGAACGTAGGGGTAAGCACGGGAGCCAGACAACCTAGCTTGCGGAACACTTAGGTAAATATGGTGCATATTGTGGCGTAATACACAAACAAGGAACGAAGCCGTACAAGTATAATCATATGCAAGAGGAAATGCTCCATAAAGGAAGCCCCCAAGGAAACGGGGTATTTGAATTTGTGTGTCACAAACAAAGTTTGGAAAAGGAAGTTTTTCGCAAACAACTTTGTGCCAAAAAAGTATAATGCTTGGTCGAACCGATCAAAATTTAAAACTGAAAGTTTTTGAGTATGAAAGCAACTTAGCTAGTTAATGTGTTCGGCTTTGATGACGCGGTCCGAGCTTGATGCAGGACAAGGTTCCAGCCCCCAGGCTAGTCTCGAGGTGGCCGAGTAGAGAGTTCGGCACTCCAAAAAGATGGAGCCCCCAGTCCAGCTGCGGTGATGTAGCAGGTCGGTCAGGTGACACCGGAGTCTCCGGCCGAGTAGGCTAACGAAGTGGCGACGCGGGATTGCCTACACAGGGCAACGCGCCAAGGCGACAACACAATTTGGTCGACGTAGGCGACAGCGTGGCTCAGTATGAGTCGATTGGCTGCACAGATAAAATAGTGCAAACCAAAAGTAATGACAAATAAAGATAATAATGTATATTAAAAAAATTCTTCTACTTAATTAATACAAGTGAAGTAAATAATGAAAGAGATATGGCCTGAGCGTCGAGGTCGGCCTGGTAAGTGGACGCGTGGTAATGCTGACAAAGGGATGTGCACCGAGGCGACTCCCCAACTAGATCAATGCAGGGAGGACGACGTTGTTGGCCCCATAGAGTTGACCGCATGATGAAGTCGAAGGTGATTACCTGCGCACATAAAATAGTGCGGTCCAAAAATAAAAAATCTTCTATTTAATTGAATTTGTTTTTGAATAAATATGGCCTGGGCGACAAAGTCAGCCCGGTGGAGCCACAATGCAGAAAGGTTGACACATGGACACGTGTCGACACGATGCCACGACTTGGTCAACGTTGGCGGGACGACGACATCGCCTTGCCGAGGTGTTGGCACGGCCCAACCTAAAAATATTGCCTGCACACACAAAGTAGTGCATCCAAGAAATAATAATAGTGAAAAAGAAAAGGTGCATAATTAATTTATGCAAAAAAGGTTTGGTAAATATGGCCTGCGCATCGGGGTTGGCTCGATGGTGTGACGGTATTGTGGCACGATGATGTTGATAAAAGTTAGCCGACCTAGGTCATGATGAGAGGCTGGCTAGACCGGTTGCACGTACAAGCGTTGGTAGAATATCTCTGCAAAAATAGTGCAGTGCAAACCGACAGAAAGATATTTTGCGTTTTAAACGGATAGCTAGGAAAAATAAAACCTAGATGATGACGATCGTGGAGGACCGAAGAAAATAGAGAGAAGATATCTGTATTGTAGAAATTCTAGTGTTTCCACTAGATCTCGGTGATCGTGCTGCAAAAGCAGTACACTCAATTCCCATTAGTACTTTGGTCTCCTCAAGTTCAATTGGTAGTAGGTACTCACGGCCGTGTGGACACCGGATTAGAAAAAAGGAAAAAAAATGGAGGAACGAAAACTCCCTGGTGCCAGCCGCATGGTAGGATTTCAAGTTGGATCCGGTGTACTGTTCCATGCAGTACCGCTGCGTGTGCGTCATCCTCTCGGCTGGAATGCCTATTGTCAGATCGCCATATATTTTTTTGAACTAACCTAGATCGAGTCCTCATTATAGGCCATTGACTGCGCGCTAGCGCTTCTCAGATGTAACGCCCTCGATGCGGCTGTATCTCCCACGTGTCGAAGCACGACTTAGAGGCATAACCGCATTGAAAGCAATGTCGCAAGTGAGGTAATCTTCACACAACCCATGTAATACATAAGGGAAAGGGATACATAGTTGGCTTACAATCGCCACTTCACAAAATTACATGGGATCATCTCGAAGAGAAGCACACCGGTTGGAAAAGAGTTGACATGACAAAATCAGTGATCAAAAGGATTAGTATTCACATAGCAATATGAGAACACCGTTTAGGAAAGGTATGGATTCAACATTTGACTTCGAAGCAACTCGAATACCACAAATAAAACAAAAACAAAGGATTGGCTTGCAGAATAAGCCGGAACAAACATATGATAGAGATTTCGTCCGAAGTTTTCGTGGTGGGGCCTACACGGGCTCAATCGTACAGCACCATCATGTAGAAGGCAGTGCACATGACATACGAAGTGTCCCCGAGTCGGCATAGCCAAGGACTCTTTAAGACACAACGAGATCACTGTAAAACCAACCGTGAATAGGCGGACCACTAGACATCGAACCCCAATTTCATATCATACATCCGTCGGAAAGATATCCTAAGAGCTACTTGAATTCCCACCTATGAAACTCCGAAACTTTACGGTTATGCAATCTGGTGTTGGGGATACAGGAGCAATATATCTCACCCAAACTAACAATCCCTACATCCATTTGTATCCATCCGTCAACACATAACCAAGAAACCTTTGAAATCGTCTACCTCAACCTTGAAAAGCATCCGTTATATGAAGTCATGGCAATACTCCGTACTCACCTCAAGATTTGGGTTAGCGGGGTTATCTCACCAACAACCGCATAAAAGAGATTTTCGATGTCGGCGTACTAAACTCAGGTATTCCAGAACTGCAACGATAAAATTATGACGACAACACCTCGGAGCTCAACTCCCCGGGACACTGCCACAACCCCTAAATGTCAGGAGGCACCAAGACAATGTTGTCATCATAAAACCATCGGAACGATTCTAAGATACCCTCGTGATCCTAAAATTTTTTTTAGTGAAATTTGAGAAGAGAAGAGTCAAAACTCTACGTCAGGATACCTCACCAGAAGGTCGAAGGGACTGAGGATTAAAAAGAATTCCTAACTCTCTGATATATATAATCCTAAATGACTCAAAACATTATTCTAGACACAACTCGGCCGCTAAAAACGATCAAGCAGTGGGGCTCCTAAGGTCGGGGAAGGCTCTGAATACCAACTTGTAACGCCCTCGATGCGGCTATATCTCCCACGTGTTGAAGCACGACTTAGAGGCATAACCGCATTGAAAGCAATGTCGCAAGTGAGGTAATCTTCACACAACCCATGTAATACATAAGGGAAAGGGATACATAGTTGGCTTACAATCGCCACTTCACACAATTACATGAATAAAGCATTACATCATTCAGATACAAACAAGGTCCGACTACGGAACCAAAATAAAAGAACCCCAAATGCGACAAAAGGTCCCCGATCGACCCCAACTGGGCTCCACTACTGACCAACTAGAACGCAACAACACAAAGGGCAAGATCTTCATCGAGCTCCTCCTTGAGCTTGGATGTGTCACCGCCTTCGGTACATAGGCACCTGGAAACTGGGTTTTGGAAGTATCTGGTGAGTCACGAGGACTCACAATCCCATTACCATGGGTATCAAGACTAGCAAAGCTTAATGGGAAAGGAAGGGGTAAAGTGGTGAGGTTGCAGCAGCGGCTAAGCATATATGGTGGCTAACATACGCAAATAAGAGCGAGAAGAGAAACAAAGGAACGGTCGTGAAGCTAGCAATGATCAAGAGGTGATCCTGAACACCTACTTACGTCAAACATAACACAGAGACCGTGTTCACTTCCCGGACTCCGCCGAGAAGAGACCATCACGGCTACACACTTGGTTGATGCGTTTTAATTCGGATCAAGTGTCAAGTTGTCTACAACCGGACATTAACAAATTCCCATCTGCCACATAACCGCGGGCACGACTCTCGAAAGTTTATACCCTGCAGGGGTGTCCCAACTTAGCCCATGACAAGCTCTCGCGATCATCGAAGGAATAGACCTTCACCCGAGACACTCCGATCAGGCTCGGTATCCGGGTACATCAAGACATTTCGACAATGGTAAAACAAGACCAGCAAAGCCGCCCAGCGTGCCGACATCCTGATAGTAGCCGCGCGTATCTCGTCTCAGGCCACGATCGGATGAGCTAAGCATACAGGTACCGACGTAACCCAAGTTGCCAAGGGATGGTCCCGCACGGTGCTCTAGTTTGGACCAACGCTTAGACAAGCACTGGCCCCGGGGGGGCTATAATAAAGATGACCCTTGGGTTAATTACTCCCAAGGGAAAAGTAGGTGGTGGTGAGGCAAATGGTAAAAGGCAATGTTGGGCCTTCTTTGGACAAGTTTTATTCAAAGCGAACTGTCAAGGGGTCCCATAAATCACCCGACAGCGTAAGGGACGCAAAATCCGGGGACATAACACGGTATGACGGAAACTAGGGCGGCAAGAGTGGAACAAAACACCGGGCATAAGGCCGAGCCTTCCACCCTTTACCAAGTATATAGATGCATTAATAATATAAGAGATATTGTGATATCCCAACAAAACCACATCCACCATGGAGAAATCTTCAACTTCACCGCAACTAGCAACACTATAAGAGGGCTGAGCAAAAGCGGTAACATAGCCAAACAACGGTTTGCTAGGAATGGTGTCAAAGGTTAGAGGTTCATGGCAATATGGGATGGCTGGACAAGCAGGTAATAGGTAGCGCAAGCATAGCGAAAGAACGAGGCAACTAGCATAGCAATGATAGTAGTGAGATCGAGGGTAGCGGTCATCTTGCACGAAATCCCGCAAGGAAGAAGAACGAGTCCATGAAGAAGACAAGCGGACGTAGTCGAGCGAATCCTCACAACTCCGAGCGAAACCGAAGCTAACGAGAGAAGCAACCGGAAAGAAACAAACAACATAGGTAAACACACAAGCATGATCATGGCATGATGCGCAGACAAATATGATGCATGACCGGTTTAATGAGGCATGGCATGGCATGGCAAAGTGCAACAAACAACACTACAAATTAAGTGGAGCTCAATATGCAACGAGTTGCATATTTACGGAACACCACATCAATTTATTTAGTTCGATCTCGTTTATGTACCCAACAATATTAAATGTTTATTAACATGGCAAGGGGTGAAGCATAATGAAACTACCTAACCAGGCAAGTTTAAATGAAGTAGGAAGAACAAACAACACTTAGAAAAATCCTCATATGCAATTTATGAATTTGCTACTGTTCTGCCCTAAAACATATTTTAAAGTTGTTAAACAGGAAAATAAAGTGCATCATGTTAAACTAGGCATTTTTCCACCCCATTTACATATAAAGTTTATTAAAATCAGAGTTACGGTTATTTAGTTATGAAATAAATCATTTTAACATAGCATTTGAGCAAATTTAACCAAACAACATTTTAAACATGGATGAAAGTGGCATATTGTGAAACTAGATGAAATTCTAAGCACTTTACATATTTAAATCATTTTAATCCGATGCATGGTTAAATAGTTATTAGCAGTTTAAAACAGGGGCATTTCTGTAAAACTGGCATCTCTAGAAAATAGCAAAATTCGCAGCGCAGAAAAAAAAACACATGGGCTGAAACTGTAGGCTGGGCTGCTCACCACGGGCTGAGGCCCAGGTTGGAAGGAGAGGAAGCAGGCCGGCTAGGGCGCTGGGTCCGGAGGTGGCCGTGGCCACGTGGGATTGGGCGGCCCGGCGGAGACCGGCGGATCGGGCTCCTCCCGATCCATGGGCGACGGCAGCTGATCTCCGGGGTGGCGCTTGCTGCTGAAAGCAGTGAGCAACCGGCGGCGGCGGATCGATCGGGCGGGGGCTTGGCCGACGGCGGGGAGGCGCTGGGGGCGGGAGGCGCAGGGCGGGCGGCGCGGTGCAGTGGAGGAGCGGCGACGAGATCTCTGGCGGGCGTGCAAGGGCGCGGCCTTCGCTGCGGCAGGCGTCGGCGCCTGCTGGGCAGATCGAGGGGAGCGGGCGGACGGGCGGCTGGGGCGTGGTTCGCGTGGCGCTTGGGGATGGCGAGCACTTCGGGCGGTGGCAGGCGGGACCGCGGCGGCGGCGAGATCCGGCCCATGGTCTGGTGTGAGCCCAAGGGCCGGGCGGATGAGGGCGGCGGGCGCGGACAGGTGGCGAAGCGCTGAGTGGCTCGGGCGGCGGCGATTGATTCGTCCGTGGGCGGACATATCCGCCGTGGAGGAGATTTAGGGTTTGGGAAATGATCAGAAATTTGGAAGGGAGGGCCTATTTATAGGTAGAGGAGCTAGGAGAGTCCAAATGAGGTGCGGTTTTCGGCCACGCGATCGTGATCGAACGACCAAGAGCATGGAGGGAGTTAGATGGGTTTTGGGCCACTTTGGAAGGGGTGTTGGGCTGCAACAAAGAGGGCTTTACTGCCATCCGGTTAACTGTTGGAGTATAAACGACCTCCAAATGGCACGAAACTTGACAGGCGGTCTACCGGTGCTATACCAAGGCCGCTTGGCAAACCTCGGTCCATTCCGAGAAAGTTTAACACCCGCACACAACAGGAGAGAAGAAGGGGACGCCGGAGGACATAGGAGTGCCGGATTGCAACACGGACAACGGGGAAAAGGCTCGGAACGGACAACAAAGAGAAGCGACGGGATCCGAACGGATGCAAGTTTTGAAAAACATGCAGATGAAATGCGGATGATGACATGATATGAAATGCATATGATGACATGATAAAATGCAACACGCAAGAAAATGACAAGGCAACAACAACGAAAAACTGGCGGACACCTGGCGCATCGGATCCGGGGCGTTACATCAGATAAGACATACTGTCCGGCGGCGGATAGGGCTGCCGCCGCATAAACTTTTCTCAATCCTGATCTACGTGCAAACTAAGTAGCACAACGCAACGACGATTTTGCCAAAAAGATAATTTACATGAAACAACTCTTTATTGAAAAAAATATCACCTGATTATCCAATCAATCCGTGACGATCATCCAGCGGGCTCTCAATGAAAGCACCAATGTCGGTGTCAAAACCGGCGTATCTCGTAGTTGGGGTCCTAAGCTAGGCGTCTTGGAGCGATGGTAACATGGATATGGGGTTTTACGCAGCTTCGGGCTCTCTTGAAGAGATAATACCCTACATGCTGCTTTTGATTGTATTCATATGGGTATTGTACAGAGTACATGTATCTACCACGAGATTGTAGTAATGAATATGAGATTGTCTATTGACTAGCCTGGCCTCGGTTTACATAACACACCGGAGGCCTAGGGTTTAGGAGAGTCCTTGTCTTGGGCGCCAAGTCTTGTGGAGTCCTTCTTGTATGCGGCACGGGCTGTCCGAACTGGCCTACGAGTATACGGCCATGGGGGTCCTCGGCCCAATCTAACTGATCGGGAGACGACGTGGTGAGTACCCCCTAATCCGGGACAATGTTAGGGGGCACCGCACACGGCTAAAAGATCAACTTGTGTGTCTATGGGGTGCCCCTTGGCCACGTATATAAAGGAGGGGGAGGAGGCCGGCCAAGAGGGGAGGCACGCCATGGGGGGGGAGTCCTACTAGGACTCCAAACCTACTAGGATTCGTGCCCCCCTTTCCTATTCCAAGTGGGGGAAGGGGGGAAGGAGGAGGAGGAGAGAAGGAAGGAGGGGGGGCACCGCCCCCTCCCTTTGTCCAATTTGGATTGGGGCAAGGGGGCGCGTGCCACCTCCTAGCCGGCCCTCTCTCTTCTCCACTAAGGCCCATGAGGCCTAATAACTTCCCGGAGGGGGTTCCGGTAACCCCCAGTACTCCAAAACTTATCCAAAATGACACGAACCATTCTGGTGTCTGAATGTAGCCTTCCAATATATGAATCTTTATGTATCGACCATTTCGAGACTCCTCGTCATGTCCGTGATCTCATCCGGGACTCCAAACAAACTTCGGTCATCAAAACACATAACTCATAATACAAATCGTCATCGAACGTTAAGCGTGCGGACCCTACGGGTTCGAGAACTATGTATACATGACCAAGACACATCTCCGGTCAATAACCAATAGCGGAACCTGGATGCTCATATTGGCTCCTACATATTCTACGAAGATCTTTATCGGTCAAACCGCACAACAACATACATTGTTCCCTTTGTCATCGGCATGTTACTTGCCCGAGATTCGATCGTCGGTATCATCATAACTAGTTCAATCTTGTTACCGGCAAGTATCTTTACTCGTTCCTTAATACTTCATCCCGCAACTAACTCATTAGTCACAATGCTTGCAAGGCTTATAGTGATGAGTATTACCGAGAGGGCCTAGAGATACCTCTCCGAAACATGGAGTGACAAATCCTAATCTCGATCTATGCCAACTCAACAAACACCTTCGGAGACACCTGTAGAGCACCTTTATAATCGCCCATTTACGTTGTGACATTTGGTAGCACACAAAGTGTTCCTCCGGTATTCGGGAGTTGCATAATGTCATAGTCTGAGGAACATGTATAAGTCATGAAGAAAGCAGTAGCAATGAAACTGTAACGATCATAATGCTAAGCTAACAGATGGGTCATGTCCATCACATCATTCTCCTAATGATGTGAACATGTTCATCAAATGACAACACATGTCTATGGTTAGAAAACATAACCATCTTTGATTAACGAGCTAGTCAAGTAGAGGCATACTAGGGACTATGTGTTTTGCCTATGTATTCACACATGTACTAAGTTTCCGGTTAATACAATTCTAGCATCAATAATAAACATTTATCATAAAATAAGGAAATAAATAATAACTTTATTATTACCTCTAGGGCATATTTCCTTCAGTCTCCCACTTGCACTAGAGTCAATAATCTAGATTACATAGTAATGACTCTAACACCCACGGAGCTTTGGTGCTGATGACATTTTGCTCGTGGAAGAGGCTTAGTTAACGGGTCTGCAACATTCAGATCCGTATGTATCTTGCAAATCTCTATGTCCCCCTCCAACACTTTATGACAGATGGAATTGAAGCATCTCTTGATATGCTTGGTTCTCTTGTGAAATCTGGATTCCTTTGCCAAGGCAATTGCACCAGTATTGTCACAAAAGATTTTCATTGGACCTGATGCACTAGGTATGACACCTAGATCGGATATGAACTCCTTCATCCAAACTCCTTCATTTGCTGCTTCCGAAGCAGCAATGTACTCTGCTTCACATGTAGATCCCGCCACGACGCTCGGCTTGGAACCACACCAACTGACAGCTCCTCTATTCAATAAAAATACATATCCAGTTTGCAACTTAGAGTCACCCAGATCAGTGTTAAAGCTTGCATCGACGTAACCATTTACGATGAGCTCTTTTTCACCTCCATAAACGAGAAACATATCCTTAGTCCTTTTCAGGTATTTCAGGATGTTCTTGACCGCTGTCCAGTGCTCCACTCCGGGATTACTTTGGTACCTCCCTGCTATGCTTATAGCAAGGCACACATTAGGTCTGGTACATAGCATTGCTGTAACACCCGGATAATTAGACTACAGTAAAACCCTCCTAATGATGCCATGTCATCTTGATTACTGTTGCTAAACTTTTGTTAGTTCCAACCGGTCCAAAAATCAATTAAAAAAATGGCAAACAACAAAAGTTTTTAAAAGTTGAAACAAAAATGTTCAAACAGTGCCAAAAATGACATAGGTAATTATGGTGTAGAAAACACAATTTCATAAAATACCTAAATGCCCTAAATTAAATAAAATAGAAAGGGAAAAAGAAATAAATAAAAGAAAATACAAAACAGAAACAGAAAAGAAGAAAAGAGATGCCCTCGACGGGCAGCCCATTTCATGACCAGGCCGCCCACTGGCCCAGCTGGCCACACCCGGCCCGCTCCCCTGCCTCGTCCCCTTCCCTATTCCCCCTACCCGGGTCGGAACAGGGCGCGTCGCCACCGGCCCCCTCGCCGGCGTCGAGGAGAGGATAAGGCCGCCACGCCTTCGCCTCCTCGATCCCTCCTCCTACTCGCCCCCACTCTCACCATCGGTTCCTGTGCCTCTCCCTCCCCCCTCAGATCCACCTCGCCACTCCCCTCGTTGCCCACCCCAACCGAGCGCCGCCATGGCCTCGCCGCCGTAGAACTCACGGCCACCGCGACCTCCAAGCCTCTCCGACGTGTCCGCTCGCTCCGCCTCTCTCGACTACGCCTCCCCGTCAAGACGCAGGACGCCAGGTGCCCACGAACGCTGCCCCGGCCTCGTCTTCTTCCTCGGATCCCCGACGCGTCTCTGACAAGCGCCGTCGACTCTGCTGCTACTAAACCACCACGGGCCATCTTGCGTGCCGCACGCTGAGCTTCTCCTCCCCCTGCTGCTCCTTGTTGTCCCCCTAGCACTCTGTAGCCAGCTGCCACCTTTGCTGAGCTCTGGTCGCCGCCATGCACTACACCGCCGCGGCCACAGATGCCGTCGAGCTCGTTCCGGCCCAGCATCGAGCTCCTGCGAGCCCTACGCGCCCGCACACTAGCCTCCCCGTGCCTCCTAGCGTGTTTCCCATCGGGGACCTGACTGCGCCGCCGCCTGCGCGCGTCGCCGGCGCCCTTCCGGTGACCAAATGGTCACGGGGCCGAGCCCTTTGTGCACAGCGCATCGCGCAGCTCCACCCTAGCCTTCCCGTTATCCCCGAAGCACGCTGCATCACCATCTTCGTCTCACGCCCGAACCACCTCGCCGCCGTCGAGCCTGTAGCGCTCGACTCTGGCCACCACAGCCTCCGCAACCACCACCATTTGCTCCGCCGTCGTCTTGCCGTTCGAATGCGACCGGTCCCGCCCATTTTGGTGGCCAACAGACGAAACCCGACGCTCGCCCAAGCCGCACCGCCGCGAAAATGAACTCGCCAGTGTCTAAACGCCGGCCAGCTGACATGGCACGCGTGGGGTCCACCACAGGTCACTTGCCGGTGGGTCGAGGCCCGATTGTTTGTTGACCGGTCAGCGCCGCGTCAACCGCCTTCTATCTCGTTGACGCCTGGGCCCCACCGCCCTTTTAAATAACTAAAATGATTTTATAAATGAAAATAATTAAATTAGTCTAAGCACTCACTGACAGGATGGGCCCACACCCATAATTAACCCAATTAATTAGTCTAAACCCCCCTGTTAGTACCCTGCCAATGACATGTGGGTCCCACTGAACCCACCTGTCTGGTTTGACTGGTCAGCCGACCTGTTGACCAGCTGATGTCAGCATTGCATCATGCTGATGTCATAATTCCTTTTTGTTAAATAAGTAAATTCCAATAAATGATCTAAATCTTTAGAAAATCATATCTTTTAATCCGTAACTCGGATGAAAATACTTTCTACATGAAAGTTGCTCAGAACGACGAGATGAATCCGGATATACAGCCCGTTCGTCCACCACACATCCCTAACATACCGAACTCGCAACTTTCCCCCTCCGGCTCCTCTGCCCGAAAACGCGAAACACAGGGGATACTTTCCCGGATGTTTCCCCCCTTCGCCGGTACCACCTACTACCGCGTTTGGGCACGCCTAGCAACACACCTTGTCATGTCATGCATCGTCATGCATTTGTTTGCATTGTATTTATTGTTTCTTTCCCCTCTTCTCTCGCTAGACAGGGCAGAGCTGCTGCTGCTGCCCGGTTTGACTACGGAGTTGGCGACCCTCCTTCTTGGCGGAGCAACCAGGCAAGCCCCCCATGATCACTAGATATCGCCTATTCTTCTCTATCTTGCTTGCATTAGAGTAGTGTAGCATATTCTTTGTTCGGTTACTCCTATTACATTGCATAGCTTTGTCATTGTTGCTACAATCATTGATACCTTACCCATAATCCTAAATGCTTAGTATAGGATGCTAGTTTATCATCATTGGCCCTACATTCTTGTCGATCGCCTTGCTATACTATTGGGCGTGATCACTCGGGAGGTGATCACGGTATATACTATACATATATACATACTATCTGAGATGGTGACTAAAGTCGGGTTGTCTCATTGAGTACCATAAGTGATTCGATGTGGGGAAATTTGAAAGGACAGTGGCTCCATCCCGAAGAGAGGTGGGCACAGGTTCCCGACGGCCCCATTGTTACTATGTGGCGGAAGCAACAGGCGAGTTGAGACCACCTAGGAGGCAGGTGGGCTGGCCTGGTCGGCGTTCGCGGTTGCTTCATAATAACACGCTTAACGAGATCTTGGTATTTGATCTGAGTCTGGCCACTTGCCTATACGCACTAACCAACTACGAGGGAACAGTTATGGGCACTCGACATCGTGGTATCAGCCGAAGCCTTCTTGAGTCAGTGACTGAGCGACGCGCACCGGGTTGGACTGCGTTAATGCAACTTCCTTTGTAATGGAGGTTGCTAGGTCTGCTCACCGGTCGCATACGCAACATGCAGGTGTGCAATGGGCGATGGGCTCACCGGTCACTCTACTCTCTTCTACATGCTGCAAGACGGAGGCTGCCAGAAGCGTAGTCTTCGATAGGACTAGCTATCCCCCTCTTATTCTGGCATTCTGCAGTTCAGTCCACCCATATTGCCTCCATACACATACACCCATGCATATGTAGTGTAGCTCCTTGCTTGCGAGTACTTTGGATGAGTACTCACGGTTGCTTTGCTCCCTCTTTTCCCCCGTTTTCCACTTCTCGGATTCCGCGACCAGACTTTGAAGCCGGGCGGACCCACCATCGGCGGCGACTACTACTGGAGGTGCCTACTACTACGTGCGGGCTGCTGGCGGCGACTAGGAGTAGTTTAGGAGGATCGAGGCAGGAGGCTGCGCCTCTTCGTCTGTATCGGTTGGTGCTAGCCTTCTTAAGGCAAACTTGTTTAACTTATTTACGTACTCGGATATTGTTGCTTCCGTGACTTCGTCTATGATCGAGCACTTGTATTCGAGCCCTCGAGGCCCTGGCTTGTAATATGTTGCTTGTATGACTTATTTATGTTTTTAGAGTTGTGTTGTGATATCTTCCGTGAGTCCACGATCTTGATCATTACCGTTTGCGTGCATGGTTAGTGTCACGATTGAATCGAAAGTGTCTGAGATTAGTATCGAGCCATTGCTGTAGGAATCCCCCTTCCACACTCCTTGGCTGAAGTCGAGTCTAGTCATTACAAAACTTTTACTAACTTGGCTGTGTGCCTTACAGGCCCACGTCGCCGTTGGGTGGTATTAGGATCTTTTACTTCTCGACCTTTACTCTGGGGCTCTGAACTCTCTCCTACTCGGGTTAAACGAAATTACTAACTCTAACATTAGGGTCCCGTTACCACGTTCACCCCAAAGTTGGATAAGCCATAGTTATTCTGTAGTATAGTATTTTGAATAGTACCCACATTGTCATTTGAATCCACTGAAACATCTTTGTTTTTAGATGGAACCCACGAGGCAGGTCGTGCGCCACACGGCGACCATTGGTGCCTCAGGATCACCTGCTGTGCTAGCTGAGATGATGACCTATCTGGGTTATCGCTGGCACCCTGAGTACACCGTCTATGAGGAGTATCAAGACTTTAACCAGGAGCAGTACCGTGCCATCGTCCACCTCTACTCTCGGGAGTATGACTCCACTACCGTGTTGCACACCGCTCATGGTGTTGGAGGGACCATCAAGATGGCAGTTCATGATGCTGGCTATGCTGCTCTGACACGTCTTCGTGGAGAGTATCGGGTGTTGGGCACTTCCCCTTTCAGGCACATTGCTATCGCATCCGACGTTGGTGTGGAGGGATACTACACTGCTGCCTACTCCACAGTCACCCGAGAGCCCTTCCACCATCAGAGCCTGGTTCTGCATGCTAATGGGTTGGACCGAGCTAATCGAGATCTTCGCCACGAGTTGTACACCACTCGTCAGCACCTTCTGGGGCTCGGCGCTGTTGCACCCTTTGTTCTATCTGAGCAATTTGCCGCGTTCTGCGATCTACCCAGCTAGGACCGTGATGCCCGACGGTGTCGGTTGGCCAGAGGTGGGAGGCTACTCTCCCGTACTTGGTCCTCTTCTGCCACCTGAGCGTCGGGTTCTACACCAGAGTATCCGCGGCCCCCAGGCTGCTAACGTGGACTATCCGTTGCCTCACTACCAGTTGTCGACTCGACTACCTCCTGATACCTCCACAGGGACTGATGTAGTCTTCTTATTATTATTAGATGCATTACGCCATGAGCTGCGTGCGCCTATGATGACTTAGTCGTGTCTTGAACTACGTGTCTTGAACTCTATGTCCGACCCCTTTTGTAAGTTATGCCGACTACTATGTAGTAACTGTCGTGCTCCTTTCATTACGCATGTTTCATCATGAATGATTCTTGTCTATGCAAATTTCTCAATGCTGAACTACCTGTTATATATTAGCGGGATGGTTAGACCAGCTAGTAAGTGATTAAATGGCGACAACGCCCCCACCACCTTTGAGTACATGGCTGGTATGGTCCAACAACTCGAGATGAATCACCGGTTCATGGAGAATATGATGGCTCAGTTCCGTCGCCCCAATATGAGCGAGCAGCCAGCCCAAGTGACTCTGCTTGAGTTTCATGCGCCTCTACCCAACCGTGTCTTGCAGCTCAACTCAGCCGCATTTGGATCTTGATGGTGGCTCCATGACATCACCTATGAGATGGAGTCTGCTGAGGTAGCCCTGCCGCTATGTCACCTTTGCTTCCTTCTTTACGAAGGGACCCTTGACTCAATGGTGGGACAGCCACAGGCGTACTCTGCGATTGGGACAATCATCACTGGCGGACTTTCAAGCTGCCTTCCGTGCCGCTTCATTCCTCGAGGATCATGGACAGGAAGAAGCGTGAATTCCATAACCTCACCGAGTGACAAAAGCTGTGGAAGCTTATCGGCGGGAGTTTACGGACTTGTCTGCTATGCTAAGAATACATTACAAGCGATGCCTTGAGCGGGGAGAAGTTAGTGGCGGCCTTCAAGCTGACATCAAGCTCGCACTTTTAGTGCATGACTTTGCCGATTTCGCCACCTTGGTGAACAAGGCTATCAATGTCGAGACTGGTCTACAGGAACACCAGAGCTCTCACAGGCGCAACCATGACACGGGCTCATCTTCGGGCCCGCCCTCGCAGAAGCGTAAGATATGGATCTCGAACAGCATGTACCGTCCAAATGCACCTGCCCAAAGGCAAACCTATCTGCACCTCGTGCGCCTCCTCCACCATCTAGGCAGCCAAGGCTTCCGGCTCCACCACCGGAGCACTGTTCCCCTCCCAATAATGATGCATGCTACAAGTGTGGTCAACCAGGTCACCTTGCGAGGCTGCTATCGAATCGAGAACGAGAATCAAGCTGGCCCTTCGGCGGTGGCCGTGGAAACAACCAGGCCCGCAACAACAATGCCAAGTCCTATGGTCGTGTTCATGCCAACCACGTTGATCTCAATGAAGCTCAAGACCAGCCTGCTACCGTGATGGGTACTCTTCTGTAAATTCAGTACCAGCATCCGTTTTATTTGATACAGGTGCATCGCATTCATTCATGTCAGAAGATTTTGCATACAAGCACGACCTTAAATGTGAGGTGATAAACACTCCACTAGTGGTAAAAAAACCCCACCGGCCGGTGTCAAACCTCTATGGTTAGTCACGACGTTCCCGTTAAAATCGAAGGGTTGGAATTCTATGCCTCTCCCATTATCCTGAAGTCGTCTAACATCAACCTCATTCTGGGTATGGATTGGTTGAAAGCGCATACTGCTTCTATAGTTTGCGCCACTAAGACCGTCCATCTGCTGCACCTTACGATGAAATAATTAGCTACAATGCTAAATGCAGTTCGAATGCGAGGCAAGGCTCTATGCATTGAATGCATTGAATGCTGCACCACTCGAGGGCATTGAAAACATTCTTGTTGTTCGCGAATTCCAAGACATCTTTCCTGAAGAACTTCCAGGGATCCCCCCTGCTAGAGCTGTCGAATTCATCATTAACTTAAAACCAGGCACCACTCCCATAGCCAAACGACCTTACAAGATGCCGCCGCATGTGAACTCATTGAGCTTAAGGAGGAAATCGACAAATCTCTTCAAAGTGGTTTCATTCGCCCAAGCTGCTCTCCTTGGGGAGCACCTTCTCTCTTTGTCAAGAAGAAGGATGGGACAAACCGATTAGTCCAAGACTACCGCCCTATTAACCAGGCTACCATTCAGAACAAATATCCTCTTCCTCGGATCAATGATCTATATGATCAAGCTGGCTGGTTAAATCGGTGTTCTCTAAACTCGACTTGAGGTTGGGTTACCACCAAATCCGTGTTCGTGAAGAAGATATCCGAAGACCGCATTTGTGACTCGCTATGGTTCATCTGAGTACACCATCATGTCTTTTGGATTAACCAATGCTCCAGCCACCTTCTCTAAATCGATGAACTATATCTTTATGGAATACCTCGACAAGTTTGTCGTGGTTTATCTGGATGATATCCTTGTATATTCAAGAATGAAGAAGAACATCTTTGAACATCTTCGTCTTGTTCTGGAAAAGCTTAGAGAGCATCAACTATATGCCAAGTTCTCCAAATGTGAATTCTGGCTACCCGAAGTAACCTATCTTGGGCATGTCATCTCTAAGGATGGTATTGCCGTCAACCCTGAACGAGTTTAGGTTATTCTCGATTGGACTCCTCCAAAGAATGTCAAGCAAGTCAGAAGTTTTCTCGGACTCGCCAGCCATTGTCGTCGATTCATCGAGAACTTCTCCAAGATCGCTAGACCTCTGACTAACCTGCTTCATAAGGGCGTCAAGTTTGAGTGGTCAGAAAAGTGTCAGGAAAGTTTCCAGGCACTCAAAGACAAGTTGACTTCTGCCCCGGTGCTTGCTCCTCCAGATACTAAGAAGGACTTCATCATTTATTGTGATGCTTCACGTCAAGGCCTAGGCACTGTCCTATGCCTCTCGTCAATTGCGCCCTCACGAAGAGAACTATCCAGTTCACGACCTCGAGCTTATTCTTTGTTATCCATGCCTTTGAAATAGTGGCGACATTACCTTCTCGTGTCGTTGCGAGATCTTCACTGACCACCAAAGTCTGAAGTATCATTTACTCAACGAGATCTGAACCTCCGTTAGCGAGAGATGGATGGAGATTATTGCGATTTTAACACAGGTATTTAGTATACCCCGAGCAAGGCTAATGTAATGGCTGATGCCTTGAGCCGCAAGTCTTCTTGCAACCACCTCCAGGTTCACAAAGTTCAGCCCTCGCTTGTTGAAGAATTCAGCTGAACCTCCATATTGTTCCTCCTGGTGCACTCGCTCCCCCTCCCCGAGTTTCAAAGATGAATCTTCGTGTTGTTCCTCGGGGTTAGCTAAATACCCTCATTGTCGAGCCAGATCTAGTAGGCGATATCAAGACTATTCAACATTATGACTCTGAGGTCGAGAAGATTAAACGCTATCTCTCAGAAGGAAAGCCCTCATTCTTCACTATTGCCGATGATGGCGCCTTGTACTTCAAAGGCCGCCTAGTGGTGCCATGTGCGACGGAAAACCTGAATCGGACTCCAAGGGTTATGAAAGAAGCTCATGATACACCTTTGTCTATTCATCCCGGTAGTACCAAGATGTACCAAGACATTCGTCAGAGATTCTGGTGGTCTAATATGAAGCAAGATATTGCTCGTTATGTTGGTGAGTGTGACGTTTGTCGTCGTATCAAAGCAGAGAATCAAAGGCCTGCTGGAACTCTACAACCTATCTCTATTCCTGAATGGAAATGGGACCATGTTGAAATGGACTTAAATCCTTTGGATTCCCCAAATCGCGAAAGGTAATGATGCTATTCTTGTCGTCATTGACCGGCTTTCTAAAGTTGCACATTTTCTGGCTGTCAAGGAAACGATCATTGCTAGTCAGCTAGAAAACCTCTACATGTCCAGAATTGTCTCGCTTCACGGTATTCCATTGGTAATCAGTTCAGATCGTGGCAGCTTATTCACTTCAAGATTCTGGGCAAGTTTCCAGAAGCTATGGGCACTCATCGTCTTTCGACCTTTGCTTTTCATCCTCGATCGCAAGGGCAAGTTGAGCGTGTCAACCAAGTTCTCAAAGACATGCTTGAGCTTGTGTTATCTCCTTGACAGAAATGGGAGGAATATCTCCCATATGCTGAGTTCTCTTATAATAATAACTATCAAGCTAGTCTGAAGATGGCCCCCTATGAAGTGTTATATGGACGAAAGTGCCGAACCCCTCTGAACTGGTTAGAAACTGGGGAACATCCACTCTTCGGTCCGGATATTATCCAACATGCCGAAGAACAAGTTCGCATTATTCGCGAGAATCTCAAGACTGCTCAGTCACGTCAGAAGAGTCAGTATGACCGTCATATAAAGACATGGTCTATCAACCTGGCGAAAAGGCTTATCTTCGAGTCACACCAATGAAGGGTGCTCACCGCTTCGGGATCAAGGGCAAGCTAGCTCATCGCTATATTGGTCCATTCACTATTCTGGAAAGGCGTGGAAAAGTGGCATATCAACTGGAGCTTCCGCCGAACCTTTCTCAGGTTCACAATGTGTTCCATGTGTCACAGCTCCGCCGTTGCTTCAAGGACCCAATCCGGGCAGTGGATCATGAAGTGCTCGAATTGCAACAGGACCTCTCCTATAAAGAGCATCCAGTCCGCATTCTTGACCAAGCTGAACGCCGCACACGTCAGAAGGCGATCAAGTTCCTCAAAGTCCAGTGGTCGCACCATTCTGAAGATGAAGCCACTTGGGAACGCGAGGATTGCCTGCGTGATGAATACCCCGCACTGTTTCCTTCTACCTCCTAAATCTCGGGACGAGATTTCTTGTAGTGGAGGAGATTTGTAACACCCAGATAATTAGACTATAGTAAAACCCTCCTAATGATGCCATGTCATCTTGATTACTGTTGCTAAACTTTCGTTAGTTCCAAACGGTCCAAAAATCAATTAAAAAATGGCAAACAACAAAAGTTTTTAAAAGTTGAAACAAAAATGTTCAAACAGTGCCAAAAATGACATAGGTAATTATGGTGTAGAAGACACAATTTTATAAAATACCTAAATGCCCTAAATTAAATAAAATAGAAAGGGAAAAAGAAATAAATAAAAGAAAATACAAAACAGAAACAGAAAAGAAGAAAAGAGAAGCCCCCCTGGACCAGACGGCCCAACTAGCAGCCAGGCTGGCCCACAGCCCAGTAGCCACACCGGCCCGCTCCCTGCCTCGTCCCTTCCTGTTCCCCGACACAGGTCGAGCAGTAGCGTCACCATCGGACCCCCTCGTCGGCGTCGAGGAGAGGATAAGGCCGCCACGCCTTCGCCTCCTCGATCCCTCCTCCTACTCGCCCCCACTCTCGCCCTCGGTTCCTGTGCCTCTCCCTCCCCCTCAGATCCACCTCGCCACTCCCCTCGTTCCCCACCGCAACCGAGCGCCGCCATGGCCTCGCCGCCGTAGAACTCGCGGCCACCGCGACCTCCAAGCCTCTCCGACGTGTCCGCTCGCTCTGCCTCCCTCGACTATGCCTCCCCATCAAGACGCAGGACGCCGGGCGCCCACGAACGCTGCCCCGGCCTCGTCTTCTTCCTCGGATCCCCGACGCGTCTCCGACAAGCGCCGTCGACTCTGCTGCTACTAAACCACCACGGGCCATCTTGCGTGCCGCACGGTGAGCTTCTCCTCCCCCTGCTGCTCCTCGTTGGCCCCTTAGCGCTCTGTAGCCAGCTGCCATGCACTACACCGCGCAGCCCTGAGGCGCGTCGAGCTTGTTTGGCCCGACGCCGAGCTCCTGCGAGCCCTCTGGCATACGCACTAGCCACCCCGTGCCTCCTAGCGTGTTTCCCATCAGGGACCTGACTGTGCCGCCGCCTGCGCGCGTCGCCAGCACCCTTCCGGTGACCAAATGGTCACGGGGCGAAACCCTTGTGCTGCAGTAGCGTTGCGCGGCTCCACCTAACCTTCCGTTAGCTCCGGCGTCTTTGCGTCGCCGTCTTCGTCTCACGCCCGAACCACCTTGCCACCGTCGAGCCTGTAGCGCTCGACTCTGGCCACCACAGCCTCCGCAACCACCACCATTCGCTCCGCTGTTGTCTTGCCATTCGAATGTGACCGGTCGCGCCCATTTTGGTGGCCTACAGACGAAACCCGACGCTCGCCCAAGCCGCACCGCTGCGAAAATGAACTCGTCGGCGTCTGAACGCCGGCCAGCTGACGTGGCACGCGTGGGGTCCACCACAGGTCCTTGCCGATGGGTCCCGGGGGCCCGATTGACATTGACCGGTCAAGTCTAACGTGCATATACATCTTGTTGGCCTTTGGGTCCGCGCCCTTTTAAATAACTAAAACGATTTTATAAATAAAAATAATTAAATTAGTCTAAGCACTCACTGACAGGATGGGCCCACGCCCTTAATTAACCCAATTAATTAGTCTAAACCCCCTGTTAGTACCCCGCCAATGACATGTGGGTCCCCTTGGACCCACCAGTCTGGTTGTTGGTCGGTGACACATTGACGGTGAGCGTCGACGTGCATCATCTTGATGTCATAATTCTGTCAGTTCGGGTTACGGCGGACCTTTGAGGTTTGAACTACGGGTTGCGGCGGAGATTCAACCCTCTTGACTCGCTCCTCGCCCGAATCGCTAAGATCTAATTACCAAGCCTGAGCAGCACAAGAGACACAAGATTTATCTTGGTTCGAGGCCACCATTGTGGTGTAATACCCTACTCCGGTGTGTGGTGTGGTGGATTGCCTCTTGAGCTTGATGATGAACAATACAAAGGGAGAACAACCTCATGAAGATGCATTCTTGGCTGGTCTGACAGCTGCTAGGGGAGTCGATCGCCTCTCTCTCAATCTCTCTCTTTCTCTCTCTCTCTTTCTCTATGTCTTCCTATCCTTGTTCTTTCCTCTCGGGTCTCGCCCCCCTACCCAGGGGGTGGCTAGTCCTATTGATTGGCAAAGGCTCTGGGCCTCTTCCCAAATATTGAGCGGGAAGGCGCGTGACAATTAGCCATTTTGAAGGGGCAATGGTACACTTATCCTAACTAAAGTTAGTCCTCGCCTGTCAAAGGCTCTGGTGATGACGTCGGCTTGGGTTCACAATGACTTCCTTCCAGCCGTTGGGCTGGTCTTGGTCTCGTTGCACCAAAATGGACGCCTTTGCTTGGTGCTCTCGCCTGCGCTTGCTCCCTTTGCACCAAAGAGGAAAGGAGGACACTACGCGGGCTGGCGCCCGACTGGCGCCCTTGGTTGTCATGGCATGCGTCATGGGCACCTCGCGAGGTACCCTGCCTTGAACTCTCCGCCCCCTCATGAGCTAGCCTGACGAGGCCATGCCTGAGCAAGCTCCTTGTCGTCCGCCCAGCAATCTGGCCCCTCGCGAGGTCTTGAGCTTGCGTTGATGAAGATGGGCTGTCTTGGGCCTCCTTTGAGCCACGCCGGGCATGAGCGAACAAGTCAGGGACCCCCGTTCCTGAGCACGCCCGACAGTAGCCCTCGGGCCCATGCGCGCCCGAACTTGGCGGCGAGAGAGGTGAAAGGGCAAGTCTGGCATCATGAGCCCTAACAGCCTCTGCCTTGGCGCCCACAGCCGCCTCGGTAACCGCTTCGGATTCAACAAGTCTCTGCATGCAAGAGGTCATGATTACGGTGATCGTGGAGGCCGGCGGTTGGCCTTCGCCCGGCTATAAGTCTGGCTTGCGCGCGCCCTTCGAGTCTATCATACCTTCTCCTCCTTCTTTCTCCGTTTTGCTGCAATGGCTCCGATCCGCGGTTCTCCGCGGAAGAAGAAAAAGCTCCCCAAGAGGATCTTGATCCGCTTCCCCGAAGCGGCTTGCCCTCGGTGTAAAGGCGAGGCACTTTCGCCGAAGCGTCAAGACCCTGGTGTGGCGGCCGCCACCGGGTTCCCTCTTCCTTGTATCGCACATTAGGCGGCTCTGAAGGTCGGCGCCCGAACACCACCTAGCGGCGCTGCGCGGCGCCCGCGAGTCACGAAGGTGTCGTCTTCCCCTGGAGTCCACGCCGAGGGCTCTGCCGAGATTCGTGCTTCA
This sequence comes from Aegilops speltoides, assembly GCA_021437245.1. NCBI lineage: Eukaryota > Viridiplantae > Streptophyta > Magnoliopsida > Poales > Poaceae > Aegilops > Aegilops speltoides. Next base: position 380,409,086 of record CM038146.1, read on the forward strand.
CGCCGCCGCCTCCTAAGTCTTGGATTCATCTCCCTCTTTCTTCGCCTCCGTCATCCGGCGAGGAACCCCTGAGGGCTCTGGCTGCTGCCTGCTGGCGAGCACCCTCGCGGCCCAGGGCGGAGGTCGTGATCGTTGCCCGGCGAGGTCTTCATGACTCGAGGCTGGGCGAGGTCGCCAGTCTGCGGGACGACGGCGCCCTCACGATCCATCTGGATTCAGCGGTGCCGGTGATGTCCTTCAAGGTCTTGCGCGGATGGTCATCGGTGGAGTGCTGCCAGGAGAGGCGGTCGGGACCTCTGCTTGGCGAGACACAGGCGGTCGTCCGCTCCTTGGCTGCTCCTTAAGCGGCAGGCGCGGAGGATCAGCGACTCGGCTGAGCTCTTTGTGATGCGGAGGCGGCGGCGACATCTCTGAGCCCCGAGCTGCGCCGTTCGGGCGGGGCGGGCTCGTCGAACCGTCGCCGCCTCGATCTGGATGGGGTTGGCGCGGACTGGGCGTACTTGTTGATGATGGCATCTGCGCGAAGCCCCTGTAGTTAGGACTCCTTAGAATCCGCGCCTTTTGTTCTGCGAGGGCCAGAATATACCCACGAGGGCTTGTAAGATGTTTGTAGCTCCGTCATCAATATGATCGCTATTATGAAGCGGTCGAGATGCTCATTCCATTTTAGCTTAGTTTCCTCCTTTACTGTCCTCCACGAGGGCTTGATGCTCTGCGCAAGCAGGTCCAGTCCCAAAGCGGCTTCGGCCGTCGCTGGTATGCTGGTCGCGATGCACGTGGTCAAGGCAGGAGGTGAGCGGCCCGTGGTCCAGTAAGAGCCCCTTAGTCGCGATGCTCAAGAGGTCCCCCTTAGCGCTCAAGCAGCCATCATTCGGTGAGAAAGGAGAGCGAAGTTGCTAACACGGCATTGCATTGAGTGCGGGGTGGTGCTGTGATAACTAGTGTGTCTGGGGGTTAACTTATCTCGAGGGTCAGGAAACGCTTCATGGTGCGGCCCTAGCCTTGGCCGTCGCAAGGTTGCTTGGCGATGCTCCTTGGAGGAACCCTGCAGGCTCATCGCAGAAGGAACGAGGGTTTGTCGCGACAATCGACAGTTAGCCGTTAGTTGCTCTGGAGGAGCGTGAAAGGCCTCGCGAGGTGTATTGGGGTACCCGTGTGCCAGCGCGGGGCTCACGGGGCCCTACCTCAAGAACCGTGGCGTGAGCGTGGGCGTGGCGTGAGCGGGGGTGAGCGAGGGCGTGGCATCGCGGGCCCTAACAGCCTGCAGCCTTGGGCGCCGCGTGGCGGTTGATTGGACGTTGGCGGCACTGCTTCCCCACGACGCCTCGGTAACCGCTCGGATTCGACAAGTCCTGCATGCAAAGAGGTCATGATTACGGTGATCGTGGAGGCGGCGGTTGGCCCGCCCGGCTATAAATCTGAACAGCGCGCCCTTCGATCTATCATACTGCTTCTCCTCCTTCTTGCTCCGTTTGCTGCAATAGCTCCGTTCCGCGGTTCTCGCGGAAGAAGAAGAAAACTCCCCAAGAGGATCTTGATCTGCTTCCCCGAAAAAGCGGCTTGCCCTCTGGTGTCGGCGAGGCACTTTCGCCAGGAAGCGTCAAGACCCTGGTGTGAGCGGCCGCCGCCAGGGTTTCCTCTTCCCTTGTACGTGCACATTGGCGGCTCTGAAGGAGTCGACGTCGAACACCACAAGTGGCGCCGCCCGGCAGCGCCCGGCGGAGTCACGAAAGTGTCGTCTTCCCCACAGGTCCGCCAAGGACTCTGCCGAGAGTTCGTGCTTCACGCCGCCACGCCTCCTAAGTCTTGGATTCATCTCGCCTCTTTCTTCGCCTCCGTTGTCGAGAGGAACCCTGAGGCTCTGGCTGCAACTGCGCTGGCAGCAGCACCCTATAGCAAAGGCGAGGTGTGATCGTTGCCCGGCGAGGTCTTCATGACTCGAGGCTGGGGCGAGTCGCCGAGTGTCTTGGGGCGAGGCGCCCTCACGATCCATCTGGAGTCTGACGGTGCTTGATGATTTCCTTCATGGTCTTCGGCGGATGGTGCGTCGGCTAGAAGTGCTGCCGGGAGAGGTGGTGGGACCTGCTGCTGGCGAGGCAGAGGCTGGTCGTCCGCTCCTTAGCTGCTCCTTAGGTGGCGGGCGCCGGGAGATCAGCGACTCGCCGAGCTCTTCGTGGCGCGGAGGCGGCGGCGGCAGCTCTGAGCCCCGAGCTGCGCCGTTCGGGCGAGGCGGGCTCGTCGAACCGTCGCCGCCTCGATCTGGATGGGGTTGGCGCGGGTGGGTGACCTTGTTGATGATGGCATCGCATGAGTCCCCCGTAGTTAGGACTCCTTAGGATTCGCGCCTTTTGTTCCTGCGAGGGGCCAAGAATATACCCCACGGGGGCTTGTAAGATGTTTGTAGCTCCGTCTGTCAATATGATCCTTATTATGAAGCGGTCTGAGATGCTCATTCCATTTTAGCTTAGTTTCCTCCTTCGGTCCTCATGAGGGCTTGATGCTCTGCTTGCAAGCGAGGTCCAGTCCCAAAGCGGCTTCAGCCGTTCTTTGGTATGCCGGTCGCGATGCCATGGTCAAGGCCGAGGAGGTGGCGGCGAGTCGGTAGAGCCCTGATCGCGATGCTCAAGAGGTCCCCCTTAGCGCTCAAGCAGCCATCATTCAGTGAGAAAGGAGAGCGAAGTTGCTAACACGGCATTGCATTGAGTGCGGGGGTGGTGCTGTGATAACTAGTGTGTCCGGGGGTTGACTTATCTCGAGGGTCAGGAAATGCTTCATGGTGCGGCGCTAGCCTTGGCCGTCTCGAGGTTGCTTGGCGATGCTCCTTGGAGTGACCCTGCAGGCTCATCACAGAAGGAACGAGGGTTTGTCGCGACAATCGACAGTTAGCCGTTAGTTGCTCTGGAGGAGCGTGAAAGGCCTCGCGATGTGTATTGGGGTACCCGTGTGCCAGCACGGGGCTCACGGGGCCCTACCTCAAGGCGGTTGCGCCTTGCTCTGGGCCTTATCTTGGAGTGTGTTCCTGCAAATTTGGCCAGATGCCGGTGCTCTACGTCTTCGGGTCCCGGCTCTCGGGCTGGTCTCAGCCGTCGCTGGCATGCCAGGTCGCGATGCCATGGACAAGACCAGGGGGTGAGGGCGGGAGAGCCGGTAGGAGCCTTGAGTCGTGATGCTCAGGCACCCCCCCTTTAACGCGCAAGCTGGGTTAGATGACAAAACTCTTCGTCCTCGGGTCCTGGCTCTCGGGCTGGTCTCAGCCGTCGCTGGCATGCCGGTCGCGATGCCATGGACAAGACCGGAGGGTGAGGGCGGAGAGCGGTAGGAGCCACGAGTCGCGATGCTCGGGCACCCCCTTTAGCGCAAACTGGGTTAGATGGCGAAACTCGTCCTCGGGTCTCGGCTCTAGGGCTAGTCTCGGCCGTCGTTGGCATGCAGTCATGATGCCATGGACAAGACTAGAGGTGAGGGCGGAGAGCGGTAGGAGCCACAGTCGCGATGCTCGGGCACCCCCTTTAGCGTGCAAGATTCCGACACCCGGAAAAAGGCACCAAATAACAAGCATGGTGGATCGAAAGCATAGTGCTAAGATAAGCATAAGAAGGATACATGCGCTGGGGCAGGCCCGGCGGCAGGGATGATGCAGCCGAGGCGCCCCGATAAGATAAGCTAAGGACATGAAATTAAAGGGATACATGCATGAGGGGCGGACCTGTGACCTTGGAATAATGCAGCCCTGAAGGCGCTCCCAGCCAGAAACGAAACTTAAAAGATGTCACCTGATGATGTTGGGGACGAAGGGGTGTTGGTGTAGCAGACTCGGTGGGCTGCGGGAGCCAATCCTCACGAGCCCCCAGGCCTAGGGGCCTCGGAAGGCTCCGGAGGCGCCGGCGGCTCCTCGCGTGCCATCTCCATCTCCGCTAGGGCTGCAGCACGCCTGACCTCTTGAGCCTCCAAGATGGCCCTCATGAGACGCTGGTGCACAGCAGCCGCGTTCGACAGGCCGTAAGGCATGCGCACGTAGCTGTGGGGCGGACCCTCGCAATGTCCCACTCGCGAGGGCCAGAGGCGCTCTTGAGACGCAGCTCGGTTGAGCCTTGGTATGTCGATGCAGACGCGAATCCCACCATCCTCACCTGGATGGGGGGCCACAATGGGTAGGCGGCGGCTGCCTCTCATGACCCTTGACTCCTGTAACTCTTGAATGGCCTTGCTGACGAACTCCTGAGGGTTTGGCCCTCCTTGCCTTGTTCCTTCTTGAGAAGCGTGCTTGAGCTGCGCCTCCACGTGGTGCCCAAGCGCCTCCCTCGTGACCATGGCGGTCGGCGGCCCTCGGGGAGAGCCCGAGCCACTGAGGAGGCGTCAGGCGCGCTTCCCTATGCGATGGAGGAAGGATCCTCCTGGCGGCCGGGCCTGAGGGCCTGCCTCTGAGGCGGGCGGTTGATGCCTTCTTCTTCTTGGAGTGCGGCCTCGGAAGGCCTCCTGCTGCTGTAGTGCAGGTCTTCGGTGATCGGCTGAAAGGCTCGCTCGAGGAGCACCTGCTGCGTCTCTCTCTTCGCGAGCACCGTGATGACCCGCCGCTTCTGGCATCTTGAGGGCGTTGTGGCTGTGGTGGGTCACGGCCATGAACAGCCAGCGATGGGTACCGAGGATGGCGTTATGCGGCGCGAATGTGGGCGGCGTCGAAGTCGATGAGCTTGGTGCGGTGGTTGTCGCGAGCCCCAAAGGTGACGGGGAGGCGGACCTGCCCTACTCCGGGACCGTGGAGCCGTCGGTGACTCGGAGAAAGGGCTTGGTTGGTGAAGCTGGCTGTAAGGCACTTGAAGATTGTTGAATGTTTCCACAGACGGGGCGTTGAGCCCAGCCCGCCCGTCGATGAGGGTCTTGGTGACTAACGCGTTCTTGATGATTGGGGAACAAAGCATCGGGAGGACTCGGTGTGGCGCGCGCTTGAGCTGATCCGCTGGCTGAGCGTGATGGTGCATGCCGACCACGAGAGGCGCGTGGCCTCGAGCTTAGGGAGGACTGCATTCACTTGTTGTGAACTGCGAAGATCGGCTGAGAGGTGGGGCTTGAGCTCCGCCCGGGATGTGGCGATTGCCGCGGTTCTGAAGCCCCAGCCCCTCGCCACGATAGCGGTCTTCATTTCTCCTTGGCTGCAGCGGCAGAGGAGGGACTGCGTTCCCTTGCAGGCGATCCTCGCGAGCTAATCCTCGGCCTCCCTCATGGCAGGTCTGCCAGCGGTCTCGCGAGGTTCGTCGCGCCACCCTTGGCGCGGGCATGGTCTTCCGGTGTCTGCATTCCTTCCTCCTCCTCGGCCACAGCCCGGTCGCTGTGCTCGGGCGTCTGCCAACCCTTCCCTCACGCTTGCGGCCGGAGCTCTTGGCATTCATTGGTGTTGTGGGTGTGGAGGTCGTGGTACACGATACTGATGCCGCGCCCTTGGAGATTCGGGCTGATCTCGCCCCTTGGTGTCTGGCTCGGCGCGAGCACGGCAGCCCCTGCGCTTCACGTCCTTGGCCTTGGGCTTCTTCTCTTGAAGTGCGCGGCGAGCAGCTCGAGGAGGAAGCGCCCTCCTTAGCCTGGCGCGCTTGGTGCCAAGTTGAACAGCTCAAGGAGGTGCACGGTCTTCATGCATCGCCGGCTCCTCCTTCATCTTGGCGTCGCACACCGTCGGAGAAAGCGAGATGATGGCCTCCTCCGTTACCACAGGGATCTTGGTAGCGTTGTTGAAGCGCTGGATGTACTCTGCGAGTTTCCCTGGCTGCTGCTTGATCTGGCGCATGTCGCTCACGGCGGGTGGCGATCGCGAGTACCTGGAAGTTGGCGATGAAGCGGGTGCGCATCTCGTCGAGAAGAGATCGTGCACAGGGCGGTCGAGAGCAGTGCGAGCTCCGTCGCTTGAGTGCCATAGGAAACCAGTTCGCCATGACCTTTTCATCTCCGTTGGCAGCCGATGCCTTTCATGATCGGAGGAACTCCGCGAGGTCGTTGTGCCGTTGTGGCGAGGCAGGTCGGCTTGAACTTGCCGGGCCATGCGGCGCTGCGCCTTCGGAGGTGAAAGCGGCAGCCAGCTGTAGCCACAGGGGCCTTAGGCGGCAGAGGGCTTGGTCTGCGGGTCCCCATGCGCCTTGGTAGGGGCAGCCTTGAGGTCTTAGCGTCTTTGGAGGAGGGGCGCTCGGGCAGCTTCTCGTGGGCGAGGACTTCTTGGCAGCTCTGCTCTTGCAGCGGCCTTTGGCGGGCGGGTTCCACCAGGGCAGCGCCTTGGGGCAGGCGCCTTCTTGAGAGGCGGTGGCGCCCGAGACTCATCGCCAAGCGGTGCGTGCGGTCTGGCGAGAAGGATGGTCTTGAGGCGCCTCGGTAGCATAAGCAGGCTCGGCTACTCGGTCGAGCCATTCTTCGTAAACGTCGTCGATGGGGCGTAGCGCGAGAGCTTGTTTGCGCGATGGCGCCTTTCGAGCCTCCATGGCTGCGTGGGGCGGCGCGTGGCGAAGAACCAGCGGGGTAAGCGAGGCGTGGCGGTGTGGCTGTCCGCCTCATGGGCCGGATGTTGGGCGATGCTTGCTGCTCATTCCCGCCCGGGCGGTTGCGGCGTTGACAGCAGGTGACGGGGAGCGATGAGGCGCCCGCCGGCGGAGCCGTCTGGGCAACATGGAGGCGAGGCAGCTCGGCGCTGGCGCGAGCCCGGCAGCGTCGAGCATGGTTGCGGTGGTCGGGGAAAAACGAGGCAGCGGAAGGCGATTCGGCGCACCCCTACTGCGCGCCAAATGTCGGATTTCGGGTTCGGGCAGACCCTTGAGGTTCGAACTCTGGGGTGCGCGCGGAGATTCAACCCTCTGCCGGCTCTCTCCTCGCCGAATCGCTAAGATCTAACTACCAAACTGAACAGCACAAGAGACACAAGATTTATACTGGTTTAGGCCACCATTGTGGTGTAATACCCTACTCCAGTGTGTGGTGTGGTGGATTGCCTCTTGGGCTTGATGATGAACAATACAAAGGGAGAACAACCTCGCGAAGGTCTATTCTTGGCTGGTGCGATGAAATGCTAGGGGGAGTGCAGTCGCCTCTCTCTCTCTCTCTCTCTCTTTCTCTGTGTCTTCCTATCCTTGTTATTTTCTCTCGGGTCTCGCCCCCTACCCAGGGGGTGGCTAGTCCTATTTATAGGCAAAGGCCCTGGGCCTCTTCCCAAATATTGAGCGGGAAGGGCGCCAACAATTGGCCATTTTGAAGGGGAACAGCGGGTACACTTATCGACTAAAGTTGGTCCTCGCTTTGTCAAAGGCTCTGGTGATAGCCTTGGCTTGGGCTCCTAATGACTTCCTTCCAGCCGTTGGGCTGGTCTTGGTCTCGTTACACGAAATGGGCGCCTTTGCTTGATGCTCTCGTCTGCGCTTGCTCCTTTGCACCAAAGAGGAAAGGAGGACATCTGCTGCAGGCTGGCGCCCGCCCAGGCGCCCTTGGTAAATCATGGCTTGCGTCATGGGCACCTCGCGAGTACCTGCTTGAACTCTCCGCCCCTCATGAGCCAGCTGGCGAGGCCATGCGAGCAAGCTCCTTGTCGTCCGCCCCGCGAGGCTTGGCCCCTCGCGAGGGTCTTGAGCTTGCGTTGATGAAGATGGGCTGTGCTGGGCCTCCTTTGAGACACGCCGCAGGCCATAGGTAGGCAAGTCGGGGGACCCCCGTTCCCAGAACGCCGACAAATTCCTTTTTCTTAAATAAGTAAATTCCAATAAATGATTTAAATCTCTAGAAAATCATATCTTTTAATCCGTAACTCGGATGAAAATACTTTCTAAATGAAAGTTGCTCAGAACGACGAGACGAATCCGGATGCGCAGCCCGTTCGTCCGCCACACATCCCTAACATATCGAACTCGCAACTTTCCCCCTCCGGCTCCTCTTCCCGAAAACGCGAAACACCGGGGATACTTTCCTAGATGTTTCCCCCCTTCGCCGGTACCACCTACTACCGCGTTTGGGCATGCCTAGCAACACGCCTTGTCATGTCATGCATCGTCATGCATTTGTTTGCATTGTATTTATTGTTTCTTCCCCCTCTTCTCTCGCTAGACACCAAGACAGACGCTGCTGCTGCCCAGTTCGACTACGGAGTTGACGACCCCTCCTTCTTGCCAGAGCAACCAGGCAAGCCCCCCCTTGATCACCAGATATCGCCTATTCTTCTCTATACTGCTTGCATTAGAGTAGTGTAGCATGTTACTGTTGGTTACTCCTATTACATTGCATAGCCTTTGTCATTGTTGCTACAGATCATTGATACCTTACCATAATCCTAAATGCTTAGTATAGGATGCTAGTTTATCATCATTGGCCCTACATTCTTGTCGATGCCTTGCTATACTATCGGGCGTGATCACTCGGGAGGTGATCACGGGTATATACTATACATATATACATAGTATCTGAGATGGTGACTAAAAGTCGGGTTGGCTCGTTGAGTACCATAAGTGATTCGATGTGGGGCTGAAAGGACAGGTGGCTCCATCCCGGTAGATGTGGGCCTGGGTTCCCGACGGCCCCCGACTATTACTTTGTGGCGGAGCGATAGGGCAGGTTGAGACCACCTAGGAGACAGGTGGGCCTGGCCCTGGTCGGCGTTCGCGGTTGCTTCATAATAACACGCTTAACAAGATCTTGGTATTTGATCTGAGTCTGGCCACTGGCCTATACGCACTAACCAACTACGCGAGAACAGTTATGGGCACTCGACATCGTGGTATCAGCCGAAGCCTTCTTGTCGTCAGCGACTGAGCGGCGCGCGCCGGGTAGGACTGCGTTAACGCAACTTCCTTTATAATGGAGGTTGCTAGGTCGCTCACCGGCAGCGTCGCAACATGCGAGTGTGCAATGGGCGATGGGCCCGGAACCGTGTCGCGAGATTTAGACTAAGCGTCTTGACCTCTCTGTTGTGCCTAGAGTGCGGCTGCGGCGTGTTGATCTTCGAGGCGGGCATGACCGAGGAAAGTGTGTGCGGCCAAATGGGATCGGCGTGTTGGGTTATGTGGTGCACCCTGCGGAAGTTAATCTATTGAATAGCTGTGTCCCTCGGTAAAGGGCGACCGGAGTTCTACCTTGACCTTATGACAACTTCTGGCGGATACTTAATAAAACACACCCGGACAAGTTCCACGAACAACCCGGTGATCGCTTTTCCCGCAGGCGGCGAGGGAGGATCGCCGGGTAGGATTATGCTATGCGTTGCTACTTGGAGGACTTCACTCTACTCTCTTCTACATGCTGCAAGACGGAGGCTGCCAAAAGCGTAGTCTTCGATAGGACTAGCTATCCCCCTCTTATTCTAGCATTCCGCAGTTCAGTCCACCCATATTGCCTCCTTACACATATACCCATGCATATGTAGTGTAGCTCCTTGCTTGCGAGTACTTTGGATGAGTACTCACGGTTGCTTTGCTCCCTCTTTTCCCCCGTTTTCCTCTTCTTCTCGGATGCCGCAACCAGACTTTGGAGCCCAGGAGCCAGACGCCACCATCGGCGATGACTACTACTGGAGGTGCCTACTACTACGTGCGAGCTCTTGGCAGCGACCTAGAGTAGTTTAGGAGGATCGAGCGGAGGCCTGCACCTCTTCGATCTGTATCACAGATTCGTGCTAGCCTTCTTAAGGCAAACTTGTTTAAGTTATATACGTACTCGAGATATTGTTGCTTCCGCTGACTTCGTCATGAATCGAGCACTTGTATTCGAGCCCTCGAGGCCCCTGGCTTGTAATATGTTGCTTGTATGACTTATTTATGTTTTTAGAGTTGTGTTGTGATATCTTCCCATGAGTCCCTGATCTTGATCGTACAGGTTTGCGTGCATGATTAGTGTACGATTGAATCGGGGGCATCACAATTACATACATGATATAACCTATGGCTGAAGCATAGGGAATGACTTTCATTTTCTCTCTATATTCTGCAGTGGCCGGGCATTGAGTCTGACTCAAATTTACACCTTGTAACACAGGCAAGAACCCTTTCTTTGACAGGTCCATTTTGAACTTCTTCAAAACTTTATCAAGGTATGTGCTTTGTGAAAGTCCAATTAAGTGTCTTGATCTATCTCTATAGATCTTGACGCCTAATATGTAAGCAGCTTCTCCGAGGTCTTTCATGGAAAAACTCTTATTCAGGTATCTCTTTATGCTATATAGAAATTCTATATCATTTCCAATCAACAATATGTCATCCACATATAATATTAGAAATGCTACAGAGCTCCCTGATACGTCTCCAATGTATCTATAATTTTTTATTATTCCACGCTGTTTTATTATCAATCTTGGATGTTTTATAGTCACTATACAGTCATTTTATATCATTTTTTGGTACTAACGTATTGACATAGTGCCAAGTGCCGGTTGTTGTTTTCTGCATGTTTTTTACATTGCAGGAAATCAATATCAGACAGAGTCCAAATGCCACGCCAATTTATGATGATTTTTTATGGACCAGAATGAAGAAGTTGGGCCCTGGTTGCACCTGGGGGAGTCCCGAGGAGGTGACAATCCACCAGGGCGCGCCAGGAGGCCCAGCCGTGCCCTGGTGGGTTGTGCCCACCTCGGGTGTGAAGGAAATATGCCCTAGAGGCAATAATAAAGTTATTATTTTTTCCTTAATTCATGATAAATGTTTATTATTCATGCTAGAATTGTATTAACCGGAAACTTAGTACATGTGTGAATACTTAGACAAAACATATAGTCCCTAGTATGCCTCTACTTGACTAGCTCGTTAATCAAGGATGGTTATGTTTCCTAACCATAGACATGTATTGTCATTTGATGAACGAGATCACATCATTAGGAGAATGATGTGATGGACATGACCCATTCGTTAGCTTAGCATTATGATCGTGTTAGTTTCATTGCTATTGCTTTCTTCATGACTTATACAAGTTCCTTAGACTATGAGATTATGCAACTCCCGAATACCAGAGGAACACTTTGTGTGCTACCAAGCGTCTGGCGTAAAGGGTGATTATAAAGGTGCTCTCAGGTGTCTCCTAAGGTGTTTGTTGGGTTGGCATAGATCGATATTAGGATTTGTCACTCCGTGTTTCGGAGAGGTATCTCTGGGTCCTCTCGGTAATACTCATCACTATAAGCCTTGAAAGCATTGTGACTAATGAGTTAGTTAAGGGATGAAGTATTACGGAACAAGTAAATAGACTTGCCGGTAATGATATTGGACTAGGTATTGAGATACCGACGATCGAATCTCGGGCAAGTAACATACCGATGACAAAGGGAACAACATATGTTGTTATGCGGTTTGACCGATAAAGATCTTCGTAGAATATCTAGGAGCCAATATGATCATCCAGGTTTCGCTATTGGTTATTGACCGGAGACGTGTCTCAGTCATGTCTACATAGTTCTCGAACCCGTAGGGTCCGCACGCTTAACGTTCGATGACGATTGGTATTATGAGTTTATGTGTTTTGATGTACCGAAGGTAGTTCTAAGTCCCGGATGTGATCACCGACATGACGAGGAGTCTTGAAATGGTCGAGCCATAAAGATTGATATATTGGAGGACTATATTCGGACACCGGAAGTGTTCCGGGTAATTTCGGAGAAAAAGGCTGACGGAGGGTTCTGGAACTCCGAAGTATTGGGCCTTAGTGGGCCTTAGGGGAGAGAGAGGGCAGCAGCCCAGGAGGTGGCGCGCCCCCCAAGGGGAGTCCAAATTGGACTAGGGGAAGGGGGCGCAGCCCCTCTTTCCCTCTCCCTCTCCCTCTCCTTCCTTCCCCCTTCCCCCTCCTAGTTGGATTAGGAAAGGGGGAGTCCTACTCCTACTACGAGGAAGACTCCTCCCCTCCTTGGCGCGCCCAAGGGCCGGTGTCGGTGTTCTGGGAACGAGGGTCCCCAGACTTGCCTGCCTGCGGCCTGCAGCGTGGCTCAAGTGGGGGCCCAGCGCAGCCCAGCTTCATCATCTCAAGCTCAAGATCCTCGCGAGGGGCCAAGCCTCGCGGGGCGGACAACAGGAAGCTTCCTCAGGAGCAGCCTCACTAGGCACGCTCGCGAGGAGGCGGAGAGATCAAGGCAGGGTACCTCGCAAGGAGCCCGTGACGCAAGCCATGACGATCGAGACCAGGTGGGCGTGATGACCCACAAGTATAGGGGATCTATCGTAGTCCTTTCGATAAGTAAGAGTGTTGAACCCAACGAGGAGCAGAAGGAAATGATAAGCGGTTTTCAGCAAGGTATTCTCTGCAAGTACTGAAATGAGTGGTAACAGATAGTTTTGTGATAGGATAAATTGTATTGAGCAACAAGTAACGAAAGTAAATAAAGTGCAGCAAGGTGGCCTAATCCTTTTTGTAGCAAAGGACAAGCCTGGACAAACTCTTATGATAGGAAAAGCGCTCCCGAGGACACATGGGAATATCGTCAAGCTAGTTTTCATCACGCTCATATGATTGACGTTCGGTACTTTGATAATTTGATATGTGGGTGGACCGGTGCTTGGGTGCTGTTCTTACTTGAACAAGCATCCCACTTATGATTAACCTCTATTGCAAGCATCCGCAACTACAACAAAAATATTAAGGTAAACCTAACCATAGCATTAAACATATGGATCCAAATCATCCCCTTACGAAACAGCGCATAAACTAGGGTTTAAGCTTACATCACTCTAGCAACCCATCATCTACTTACTACTTCCCAATGCCTTCCTCTAGGCCCAAATAATGGTGAAGTGTTATGTAGTCGATGTTCACATAACACCACTAGAGGTTAGACAACATACATCTTATCAAAATATCGAACGAATACCAAATTCACATGACTACTAATAACAAGACTTCTCCCTAGTCCTCAGGAACAAATGTAATTACTCATAAAGCATATTCATGTTCATAATCAGAGGGGTAATAATGTGCATAAAGGATCTGAACATATGATCTTCCACCAAATAAACCAACTAGCATCAACTACAAGGAGTAATCAACACTACTAGCAACCTACTAGCACCAATCCCGGACTTGGAGACAAGAATTGGATACAAGAGATGAACTAGGGTTTGGAGATGAGATGGTCTTGGTGAAGATGTTGATGGAGATTGCCCTCTCCGAAGAGAGGGCGTTGGTGATGATGATGGTGATGATTTCCCCCTCCGGAGAAAGTGTTCCGTGAGACAGCTCTGCGAAGCCCTAGATTGGTTCCGCCTCATGGCGACTGAGTCTTGTCCCGAAAGGTTTCCTTCTATTTTTTTCTCATCGAAAGACTTCATATAGGAGAAGATGGGCGTCGGAGAGCCACCACGGGGCCCACGAGGTAGGGTGGCGCGCCCGGGGGGCCCCCCACCCTCGTGAGCAGGGTGTGGGCCCCCTGGCCTTCATCTTTTGCGACGATTTTTCTTTATTTATTTTAAGGTATTCCGTGGAGTTTCAGGACTTTTGGAGTTGCGCAGAATAGGCCTCCAATATTTGCTCCTTTTCTAGCCCAGAATTCCAGCTGCCGGCATTCTCCCTCTTCATGTAAACCTTGTAAAATCAGAGAGAATAGCCATAAGTATTGTGACATAACGTGAAATAATAACCAATAATGCAATAAATATTGTCATAAAAGCATGATGCAAAATGGACGTATCAACTCCCCCCAAGCTTAGACCTCGCTTGTCCTCAAGCGAAAAGCCGATAACAATAAATATGTCCTCATGTTTAGAGGTAGAGGCATCGATATAAATAAAATACGGACATGAAGGCATCATGATTATTTCCATAACAGCAACATAAATAGATTTTGTTATATGATTACTCATGTTCAAGTGATGATCTTTTCACAAAGCCAAAGTATGAATCAGAAACCTTATTGAGCACCAACAAATTATAATCTCAGTCATTGAAGCAATTGCAATTTATCATAACATCAGAAAGAGTCTATGTCAGAGCTTAAAATCAAGTCCACATACTCAACTATCACTTAGTCCTTCATAATTGCTAACACTCACGCAATACTTGTGGTTCGGAGTTTTAATGGGACCGAGAGAAAGATAGGGGCTTATAGTTTTGCCCCACAACTTTTTACCTCAAGGGTAATGTCAACAATAATAATTCATGCTCCCCACATCCAATTATATATATATATATATATATATATATATATATATATATATATATATATATATATCATGTTCTTTCCAACATCTTGAGCTTGCCAAAGGATAAAATGAAAAAAGAAAGGTGAAGATCACCGTGACTCTTGCATAAGGTACATGATAATAATAAAAGATAGGCCCTTCGAGAGGAAGAGAGAGGTTGTCATGCGCGTTTAGGGTTTGATGCACAAAATCTTAATGCAAAAGAACGTCACTTTATATTGCCCCTTGTATGTGGACCTTTATTATGCAGTCCATCGCTTTTATTGCGTCCACAACAAGTTCGTACAAAGCTTATTTCTCTGCACTAATAAGTCATGCATATTTAGAGAGAAATTTTTATTGCTTGCACCGATGACAACTTACTTGAAGGATCTTACTCAATCCATAGGTAGATATGGTGGACTCTCATGGCAAAACTGGTTTAAGGGTATTTGGAAGCACAAGTAGTATTTCTACTTGGTGCTAAGAATTTGGCTAGCATGAGGGGAAAGGCAAGCTCAACACGGTAGAGGATCCATGACAACATACTTTATCTCAGATGTAAGAAAACATAACTCATTATGTTGTCTTCCTTGTCCAACCTCAACTCTTTAGCATGTCATATCTTAATGAGTGCTCCCAATCATAAAAGATGTCAATCATAATATATCTATATGTGAAACCTCTCTTTCCTTATTACTTCCTATTAATTGCAATGATGACCAAAGCTATATTTGCCACCTCCCAACAACTTTTAATCATCATACTCTTTCTATGTGAAGTCATTACTTTCACTAGGATCAATATGAACTCTTTGATTCTTTTTATTCTTTTTCTTCTAATCACCCAACATCATGGCAAAATACTCAAGCCCTCGACTCAACACTAATCTTTATTATATAGCTCACGGACTCGATTACAAAGAAGGATCATAAAGCAAAACTCAAAACTAGATCATGCCATGACTTTATTCTACTAAATCAAGATACTATTAATAGGATCGAACTAAGAAAAACGATAAAGATAGGAGTTGTGATGGTGATACAATACCAGGGCACCTCCCCCAAGCTTGGCGGTTGCCAAGGGAGTGCCATACCCATGTGATTATTTCTCCTTCTTTGTTGTTGGCGTAATATTCTTGGCGATGATTCCCCTCGAATCGGTTCTCCTCCTCGAGCTTATTGACTTGCTGCTTGAGGTCCATTATTTCCTTCTGAAGCTTTCACATGTGGCTAAAGCTTCTTGCACCCAAGGGTGTTGCATAGCTCTTGGAGAACAAGAGACACTCCTCCTCATATTTTCATAGGAAAGAAATTTAACATTGGAAGGGATAACCGAGTTTGGAATAGCTGAGCTTTGCAGTCCCCCATCATAAACCCAGCTCGGAGGCGAGAGGTGACTTCTTGATCTTCCATGGCATCTACCCTCATCAGGTCAGCCTCCATCTCTTCCTCCGTTGCTGGCCCAAAGTGGTCAGCGTCACTGTCTACCCTTGGTTCCGGTGCCGGGTTAGATACCCGGCTCTCCCCGACTGACTCTTTAGAAGACATCTTGCTCTAATCTGCAGCAGCAACAGCCCAAAACAAAAACAGAGGATATTTGCGTGATACGAGAGTCAAAACCTTTGGGAGTATATATAATGAATTTTTACCGACCAAAATACGTATCGTGCAAGGAAACATAGTCTGGAGGGCACACAAGGTGCTCACGAGGTAGGGGCGTGCCCAGGGGGGTAGGGCACGCCCTCCACCCTCGTGGAGGCCTCGTGTCCTCCCCGGACTGCTACTTATTTTTCTATTTTTCTAAATATTCCAAAACGGAGAAATATTGCCTTAAAAATTGTTTTGGAGTCGGTTTACTTACCGTACCACATACCTATTCCTTTTCGGAGTTTGGAACGTTCTAGAAAGTGTCCCTTATGTATTCCTCCGGGGTTACGGTTTCAATAACATTAGTTTCAACATTTATAGGATTACCTGAGATATAGTGCTTGATCCTTTGACCGTTTACCACCTTCGGATTTGTGCGTGCGAAGTTGTTGATTTTTATGGCACCGGAACGATAGACCTCCTCGATAACGTAAGGACCTTC
Source organism: Aegilops speltoides (assembly GCA_021437245.1). NCBI lineage: Eukaryota > Viridiplantae > Streptophyta > Magnoliopsida > Poales > Poaceae > Aegilops > Aegilops speltoides. The sequence goes on from CM038146.1 coordinate 380,425,285, forward strand.
CCATTTGGAGAGAAGTTTTCTGCAAAAATCTTAAGCGAGAGTTGTATAGCAATACATAATCACCTACATTAAACTCACGCTTTTATATCCTTTTGTCATGCCATCTTTTAACCTTTTCTTTAAACAACTTGGCATTTTCATAAGCTTGGGTTCTCCATTCATCAAGTGAGCTAGTATCAAATAACCTCTTCTCCCCGGCAAGTTTGAAATCATAGTTGAGCTCTTTAATAGCCCAATATGCCCTATGTTCTAGTTCGAGAGGTAAGTGACATGCTTTTCCATAAACCATTTTATACGGAGACATACCCATAGGATTTTTGTATGCAGTTCTATAGGCCCATAATGCGTCATTCAGTTTCTTGGACCAATTCTTTCTAGACCTATTGACAGTCTTTTGCAAAATTAATTTGAGCTCTCTATTGCTCAATTCTACCTGACCACTAGACTGCGGGTGATATGGAGATGCAATTCTATGGTTAACGTCGTATTTAGCAAGCATCTTACGGAAAGCACCATGAATAAAATGTGAACCACCATCAGTCATTAAATATATAGGGACTCCAAACCTCGGGAAAATAACTTCCTTAAGCATTTTAATAGAAGTGTTATGATCAACACTACTAGTTGGAATAGCTTCTACCCACGTAATCAACAGTAACTAAAATATGAGTATATCCATTAGAGGCAGGAAAAGGTCCCATATAATCAAAGCCCCAAACATCAAATGGTTCAATAACAAGTGAATAATTCATAGGCATTTCTTGACGTCTACTAATATTACCAATTCTTTAACATTCATCGCAAGACAACACAAACTTACGGGCATCCTTGAAGAGAGTAGGCCAATAAAAACCGGATTGCAATACCTTATGTGCAGTTCTATCTCCAGCGTGGTGTCCTCCATAAGCGGAGTGACACTTGCGTAGGATCATTCTGTTCATGCTCGGTACACAGCGTCTAATAACACCATCTACTCCTTTATAAAGATGTGGGTCATCCCAAAAGTAATGTCGCAAGTCATAGAAAAACTTTTTCTTTTGTTGGTATGTGAAGCTAGGCGGTATAAATTTAGCAACAATATAATTAACATAATCAGCATACCATCGAGTGCTACGAGAAGTACTTATGACATTTAATTGTTCATCAGGAAAGCTATCATCAATAGGTAGTGGCTCATCAAGAACATTCTCTAGCCTAGACAAGTTGTCTGCAATGGGGTTCTCAACTCCTTTTCCATCAACAATATGTAAATCAAATTCTTGCAGCAGGAGAACCCATCTAATAAGTCTAGGTTTTGCATCTTTCTTTTCCATAAGATATTTAATAGCAGCATGATCTGTGTGAATAGTTACTTTAGAATCAACAATATAGGGTCTGAATTTATCACAAGCAAATACAACTGCTAAAAGTTCCTTTTCGGTAGTAGCATAATTTCTTTGAGCATTGTCTAGAGTCTTACTAGCATAATGGATAACATTCAATTTCTTATCAACTCTTTGCCCTAGAACAGCACCTACAACATAATCACTAGCATCACACATAATTTCAAAGGTAAATTCAATCGGTGGCTGAACAACAGGTGTAGAGACTAATGCTTTCTTAAGTATTTCAAATGCTTCTACACAATCATCATCAAAAACAAATGGTACATCTTTTTGTAATAAATTAGTCGAGAGGCGAGAGATTTTGAGAAGTCCTTAATGAACCTCCTATAAAATCCGGCGTGACCAAGGAAACTTCTTATACCTTTGATGTCCTTGGGACATGGCATCTTTTCAATAGCATCAACCTTGGCTTTATCAACTTCAATACCTCTTTCTGAAACTTTGTGCCCCAAGACAATACCTTCAGTAACCATAAAGTGGCACTTTTCCCAATTCAAGACAAGATTAGTTTCTTCACATCTCTGCAAAACTCGAGCAAGATTGCTCAAGCAATCATCAAAAGAGGAACCATAGACGGAAAAGTCGTCCATTAAAACCTCACAAATTTTCTCGCAAAAGTCAGAGAATATAGCCATCATGCATCTTTGAAAGGTAACAGGTGCATTACATAAACCGAAAGGCATACGTCTATAAGCAAAAGTACCAAAAGGGCATGTAAAAGTAGTCTTTGATTGATCTTTAGCCGACACAGGTATTTGAGAGAAACCGGAATAACCATCTACAAAGCAATAATGTGTATGTTTGCATAATCTTTCTAGCATTTGATCAACAAAAGGTAAGGGGTAATGATCTTTCTTAGTAGCCTTATTTAACTTGCGGAAATCAATTACCATCCTATAACCTATGATAATTCTTTGCGGAATCAATTCATCGTTATCATTAGGTACAACAGTAATACCTCCCTTCTTAGGGACACAATGGTCAGGACTTACCCCGACTATCGACAGCGGGATAAATTATACTGCCTCCGAAGCTTGAGTATTTCCTTTCTTACCACTTCTTCCATTTTAGGATTCAAACGTCGTTGAGGATCACAAACTGGTTTGGCATCCACTTCCAAATTTATTTTATGTTGACATAGAGTGGGACTGATGCCCTTAAGATCATCCAGAGTATATCCAATAGCGGCACGGTGCTTCTTCAGAGTTTTCAATAATCTTTCTTCTTCATGCTCTGAAAGGTTAGCACTAATAATGACAGGATATATTTTCTTTTCATCAAGATAAGCATATTTAAGATTATCAGGCAACAGTTTAAGCTCAAACACGGGATCACCCTTGGGTGGAGGAGGATCCCCTAGGATTTCAACAGGAAAATTGTGTTGTAGAATAGGTTCCTGTTTAAAGAATACTTCATCTATTTCTCTTCTTTCATTCATGAACATATCATTTTCATGGTCTAGCAAATAGTGTTCTAAAGGATCACTAGGAGGTACGGCAATAGAAGCAAGACCAATAATTTCATCCTTACTAGGCAATTCTTCTTCATGATATTGTTTACTAAATTTAGAGAAATTAAACTCATGAACCATATCATCCAAGCCAATAGTAACAAAATTCTTTTTGCAGTCTATCTTAGCATTAACAGTATTGAAGAAGGGTCTACCAAATATAATCGGACAAAAGCTATCTTGTGGATAACCAAGAACAAGAAAATCAGCGGGGTATTTAGTTTTCCCACACAAGATTTCAACATCTCGAACAATTCCTATTGGCGATATAGTATCTCTATTGGCAAGTTTAATTGTAACATCAATATCCTCTAACTCAGGAGGTGCAATTTCATGCATAATTTCTTTGTATAAGTCAATGGGTATAACACTAGCACTAGCACCCATATCACATAAGCCATGATAACAATGATCTCCTATTTTAACAGAAATAATAGGCACGCCTACCACAGGTCTATGTTTATCTCAATCACAAGGTTTAGCAATAATAGCAGTTTCACCAGAGAATTGAATAACATGCCCATCAATATTATCAGACAAGAGATCCTTAACAATAGCAATATTGGGTTCTACTTTGACTTGCTCAGGAGGTGTATGAGTTCTAGTATTGCTTTTACGAACAACAGTTGAAGCTTTAGCATGATCCTTCATTCTAACAGGGAAAGGTGGTTTCTCAACATAAGAAGTGGGAACAATAGGATCATTATACGTGACAATATTTTCTTCAACTTTAATAGGTGCAACTACTTTTACTTCTATGGGAGGATGATATTTAAACCACTTCTCCTTGGGGAGATAAACATAAGTAGCAAAAGATTCACAAGAAAGAAGCTACTTCTCAGAGTCAAGTCCATATTTAGTGCTAAACTTACGGAAAATATCAGTATCCATAAAAGATTTAACACAATCAAACTTAGGTGTCATACGACTCCTTACCTTCGTCGAGGTCCCAATCTTAAGAGTTGCGTTTAATTCTATCCAATAAATTCCATCTAAATTCAATAGTCTTCATCATAAAAGAGCCAGCACAAGAAGTATCGAGCATGGTGCGATTGTTATCAGAAAGCCGAGCATAATTTTTTTGCATAATCACTTCTCTTGCGAGCTCATGATTGGGGCATGAATATAACATTGATTTAAGCCTCCCCCAAGCTTGAGCGATGCTTTCTCCTTCGCGAGGCCAAAAATTATATATATAATTGCGATCACGATGAACAAGATGCATAGGGTAATACTTTTGATGAAATTCCAATTTTAATCTTTTATAGTTCCATGATCTCATATCATCACATAGCCTATACCATGTCAATGTGTCTCCCTTCAAAGATAAAGGGAAGGCCTTCTTCTTAACAAAATCATCGGGTATACCTGCAAGCTTAAATAGTCCACAAACATCATCCACATAGCGTAGATGTTCATCGGGATGCTTTGTTCCATCTCTGTAAAATGTTAGCTAGCAGTTTTTCCATCATACCCGAAGGAATCAGAAAAGGAGTTTCATTTTCAATAGGTTCAGTAGCTTCAGTAGGTTGAGGAGCAACTCTTTGCTCTACTGGACGGGGTGAAGATACCCCAAACAAGCCCCTCAGACAATTACTTTCCATAGTAACAAGTGATTGAAAATTTCAGCACACTAAATAATTTTTCCTTACCAAATTCCACCTATCAAAGGCGCTTCACTCCCCGGCAACGGCGCCAGAAAAGAGTCTTGATGACCCACAAGTATAGGGGATCTATCATAGTCCTTTCGATAAGTAAGAGTGTCGAACCCAACGAGGAGCAGAAGGAAATGATAAGCGGTTTTCAGCAAGGTATTCTCTGCAAGTACTGAAATAAGTGGTAACAGATAGTTTTGTGATAGGATAAATTGTAACGAGCAACAAGTAACAAAAGTAAATAAAGTGCAGCAAGGTGGCCCAATCCTTTTTGTAGCAAAGGACAAGCCTGCACAAACTCTTATGATAGGAAAAGCGCTCCCGAGGACACATGGGAATATCGTCAAGCTAGTTTTCATCACGTTCATATGATTCGCGGTCGGTACTTTGATAATTTGATATGTGGCTGGACCGGTGCTTGGGTGCTGTTCTTACTTGAACAAGCATCCCACTTATGATAAACCTCTATTGCAAGCATCCGCAACTACAACAAAAGTATTAAGGTAAACCTAACCATAGCATGAAACATATGGATCCAAATCAGCCCCTTACGAAGCAACGCATAAACTAGGGTTTAAGCTTCTGTCACTCTAGCAACCCATCATCTACTTACTACTTCCCAATGCTTTCCTCTAGGCCCAAATAATGGTGAAGTGTTATGTAGTCGACGTTCACATAACACCACTAGAGGTTAGACAACATACATCTTATCAAAATATCGAACGGATACCAAATTCACATGACTACTAATAGCAAGACTTCTCCCTAGTCCTCAGGAACAAAAGTAATTACTCACAAAGCATATTCATGTTCATAATCAAAGGGGTAATAATGTGCATAAAGGATCTGAACATATGATCTTCCACCAAATAAACCAACTAGCATCAACTACAAGGAGTAATCAACACTACTAGCAACCTACTAGCACCAATCCCGGACATGGAGACAAGAATTGGATACAAGAGATGAACTAGGGTTTGGAGATGAGATGGTGCTGGTGAAGATGTTGATGGAGATTGCCCTCTCCCGAAGAGAGGAGCGTTGGCGATGATTTGCCCCTCCCAGAGGGAAGTGTCCCCGGCAGAACAGCCCTGCCGGAGCCCTAGATTGGTTTCGCCAAGGTTCCGCCTCGTGGCAGCGGAGTCTCGTCCCGAAAGGTTGCCTTCTATTTTTTTCTCATCGAAGACTTCATATAGGAGAAGATGGGCGTCGGGGCGCCACCGGGGGCCCACAAGGTAGGGGCGTGCCCGAGGCGCCCCCCCCTCGTGATCGGTGTGGGCCCCTGGCCTTCATCTTTGGCAATGAATTTTCTTTATTTATTTTAAGGTATTCCATGGAGTTTGAGGACTTTTGGAGTTCTGTGAGAATAGGCCTCAATATTTGCTCCTTTTCGGCCGAAATTCCAGCTGCGGCATTCTCCTCTTCATGTAAACCTTGCAAAATTAGAGAGAATAGCCATAAGTATTGTGACATAACGTGAAATAACAACCCATAATGCAATAAATATTGTCATAAAAGCACAGGCCAAGGCATCAGGCAAAGGTTACCGTTTCGGTGCAACAAGACCAAGACCGGCAGAATGGCAGGATGGAGGTCATCGTGGAGCCCAGGACGGCGTCATCGTCAGAGCCTTTGGCAGCCGAAGACCAAATTTAGTCAGGATAAGTGTACTAGATGTTCCCCTTCAAAATGGCCAAATTGTTGGCGCCCTTCCCGCTCATTATTTGGGAAGAGGCCCAGGGCCTCCCTCTATAAATAGAGCTAGCCACCACAGGGCACGGGGGAGGATCCAGATCACACATAGACTAGAGAGAGGCGACTCAACTCACCCAAGCAGTTCATCGCACCAGCTCAAGAACAGCCCTCGCGAGGCTGTTCTCCCTTTGTATTGTTCATCATCAGCCCCTGAGGCAGTCCACCGCACCACACACTGGAGTAGGGTATTACACCACAATGGTGGCCTGAACCACTATAAATCTCGTGTCCCTTGTGTGTTCTTCCTTCTAGCCTAGATCCTTTGCGAGACTTGAGGCGTGAGCAGTAGGGAAAGATCTTCGTCGCACCGGTGTTGAACCTCAAAGTCTGCGGAACCGAAATCCGACATTTGGCGCGCTAGGTAGGGGTGCACCGGAATCTTTCTTCCGCTGGTCGTGTGTGATCTTTCGTCGTATCCATGTCTGATGCTCGCCGAGGCCGCACTGAGCGTCGGGCTGCTCTCGCCGCTCAAGTCGCCCAAACGGCTCCTGCCGGCGGACGCCCCCGTCGTTCCCCATTGCTTGCCACCAACGCCGCCACCGGCCCGACGGGGAACGAGCAGCAGGCCTCGTCCCTGCATCCTTTGGTGCGGCGGGAATGCCGCACCGCCACCCCGTTGCTAACTCCAGCCGGTTCATCGTCCCACGCCCGTCGCGCCCCACGGACGCGCACGCCGTGCTGCTCCTGGCGCGTGAGCTCCTGCACTACCGTCCCGTTGACGACCTCTATGAGGACTGGCTCGCCCGCATCACTGAGCTCGTCAGCGCCGCAGGGGGCTCTCCTATGCCATCTCTCTCGCTGCCTCGCCCTCCATCCGGCGCAGGAGGCGAGGATCAGGAGGTGCCTCCGCCACCTCCTCCCCAAGAAGGCGCCCTGGCTCCAAGGTGCGCGGCCCCAGGACGAGACCCTCTGCGTCCGGCGCCTGCGCGACAAGAAAGGAGCTGCCAAGAGATCCCTCGTCCCCAAGAAGGTGCTCGCGTGCTCCCAGCACCGGTCCGCCATGACCGTGTCCCTGCGCCACCACGTCAAGACCCCGCATTGCTCCAGGCAGCGGTGCACGGAATCCCCAGGAGCAAGCCCCGCATCAGCAGAGAGCCCCGGTAGCCACTGCAGGCTGCCGCGCCTTCACCGCCGAGCTGCGTAGCGTCGCATGGCCCGGCAAGTTCAAGCTGGACCTGCCTCCTTGCTACGACGACACTGCCGACCCCGCGGAGTTCCTACAGCTCTACGAGCTGGGAATCAAAGATGCCAACAGGGACGAAAAGGTCATGGCGAATTGGTTCCCCATGGCGCTCAGGGCGGTGCCACTTTGGCTCTGACGTAGCTCTGCACGATCTCCTCTGGGGCGAGATCTTTTCGCTTCGCCGCCAACTTCAAGGCACTTCGCGACCGGCCCCGGCCATGGTGACTGCGTCGCATCAAGCAACATCCGAGAGACCTGCGAAGTACATCGGCTTCAACAACGCCCGCCTCAAGATCCCCAGGGTGACTGAGGAAGCCATTATCTCAGCCTTCTCTGATGGCGTGCGTGACATCAAGATGAAAGAGGAGCTAGCAATCCATGAAGACCTGTGCACATCCCTGGAGCTGTTCAACTTGGCGACCAAGTGCACCAGGGCTGAGGAAGGGCGCCTCTCCCTCCTCAAGCTGCCGGCTGCCGATCCAGAAGAGAATAAGCCCAAGGTCAAAGACGTGAAGCGCAAGGGGGCTGCTGTGCTCGCAGCAGAGCCACACACCAAGCAAGGCAGGGATTAGCCTGAGTCATCCAAGGGCAGCTGGTACTGCGTGTACCATGACCTCCACACCCACAACACCAACGAATGCCAAGAGCTCAGGGCCGTGCGAGATGCGCATATCGGCTGACGCCCCGACCGCAACGATCGTGGGTATGGCCGGGGAGGAGGAAGAGGTGGAGGATGATGGGAAGACCGTGGCCCTCGCCAAGGGTGGCGTGACCGACCTCGCGAGGACCGCTGGCAGGACCAGCCTCGCGAGGGAGGTTGGAGGGATCAGCCTCGTGAGGACCGCCCTTAAGGCAACACAGGCCTCCCTCCTCTGCCACCACCGCCGAGGAGGAATGAAGACCATCATCAGGACGAGGGGGCTGGGGGCTTCCAGGAGCCTCACGCAATCGCTTGCATCTTGGGCGGCGCTCAGGCCCCAGCCTCACAATGCATCTTCAAGTAGTTTGCTTGCGAGGTGAATGCAGTCCTCCCCAAGCATGAGGCCACGCGCCCCCTCTCAGGTGGTCTGCATGCGCTATCACGTTCAGCTCAACGGATCAGCTCAAGTGTGCAGCAACGGCCGGAGTCCTCCTGATGCTTTGCTCCCCGGTCATTAGCAATGTGCAAGTCACCAGGACCCCCATTGATGGCGGAGCAGGACTCAACGTCCTGTCCGTCGAGACATTCAACAATCTCCAAGTGCCATATGATCAGCTTCAGCCATCAAGCCTTTCTCGGGAGTCACTGATGGTTCCACCGTTCCAATAGGGCAAGTTCGCCTTCCTGTCACCTTTGGGCAGCGCAACAGCTACCATACCGAGCTCATTGACTTCGACATCGCCCACATTCACCTGCCATACAATGCCATCCTCGGGTACCCAGCCCTGGCCAAGTTCATGGCAGTGACTCATCATGGCTACAATGTCCTCAAGATGCCAGGAAGCGGTGGAGTCAACATGGTACCCTGTGAGGAAAGGGATGTAGTGAGTTCTCTTGAGCGTGCCTTCCAGGCTGCAACAATCGAAGACCCAGATCACCGGAACGGAAGACTTCCTGAGGCAGTCCCTAAGAAGAAGAAGGCTTCACCTGGCCCAAACCCTCATGAGGCAGGCACCTCCGAAGGCGTTGCGTCAGGATCCGCGCCTGTTCAAGGGGCGCCACCCTCTGTCGCATAGGAAGGCGTGCCCGGCGCCCTCCTCGGGCAGGGCTCGGGGGCTCCTCCTTGGAGAGCCACCGACTTTGCCAAGGTCACGAGGGAGGCACTCGGGCACCACTTGGAGGCGTGCTTCAAAGCACATTTCCCTCAGGAAGGTATGAGGCGAGGAGAGCCAAACCCTCAGGAGTTCATCATGAGAAACACTCAGGAGAAGCCTTGTTTCGGACTCTAACTTGTATGTTTTGAATGGAACTAACCCGGACTGACGTTGTTTTCAGCAGAATTGCCATGGTGTTGTTTTATGTGCAGAAAACAAAAGTTCTCGGAATGACCTGAAACTCCACGGAATATCTTAGAATAAATAATAATAAATCCACGCCAAAGAGGAAGACCAGGGGGCCCACACCCTGTTCACGAGGGTGGGGGCGCGCCCCTCCCCCCTGGGCGCGCCCCCTACCTCACGGGCCCCCTGGTGGCCCTCCGACACCAACTCCAACTCCATATATTGGCTTTCAGGGAGGAAAAAAAAATCAGAGAGAAGAAATGATCACGTTTTACGATACGGAGCCGCCGCCAAGCCCTAATCTCACTCGGGAGGGCTGATTTGGAGTCCGTTCGGGGCTCCGGAGAGGGGGATTCGTCGTCATCGTCATCATCAACCATCCTCCATCACCAATTTCATGATGCTCACCGCCGTGCGTGAGTAATTGCATCGTAGGCTTGCTGGATGGTGATGGGTTGGATGAGATTTATCATGTAATCGAGTTAGTTTTGTTAGGGTTTGATCCCTAGTATCCATTATGTTCTGAGATTGATGTTGCTATGACTTTGCTATGCTTAATGCTTGTCACTAGGGCCCGAGTGCCATGATCGGATCTGAACCTATTATGTTGTCATGAATATATGTGAGTTTTAGATCCTATCTTGCAAGTCTATAGTCACCTACTATGTGTTATGATCCAGCAACCCCGAAGTGACAATAAACGGGACCACTCCCGGTGATGATCGTAGTTTGAGGAGTTCATGTATTCACATATGTGCTAATGCTTTGTTCCGGTTCTCTATTAAAAGGAGGCCTTAATATCCCTTAGTTTCCAATAGGACCCCGCTGCCACGGGAGGGTAGGACAAAAGATGTCATGCATGTTCTTTTCCATAAGCACGTATGACTATATTCGGAATACATGCCTACATTACATTGATGAACTGGAGCTAGTTTTGTGTCACCCTATGTTATGACTGTTACATGATGAACCACATCCGGCATAATTATGCATCGCTAATCCGGTGCCTACGAGTTTTCCATATATTGGTTTACGCTTATTTACTTTTCGTTACTCTTTGTTACAATCACTACAAAATACCAAAATCATTACTTTTGCTGTCTTTACTTTGTTACCGTTACCACCACTATCATATTACTTTGCTACTAAACACTTTGCTGCAGATACTAAGTTTCCAGGTGTGGTTGAATTGACAACTCAGCTGCTAATACTTGAGAATATTCTTTGGCTCCCCTTGTGTCGAATCAATAAATTTGGGTTGAATACTCTACCCTCGAAAACTATTGCGATCCCCTATACTTGTGGGTTATCAAGACCTCTTTCTGGCGTCGTTGCCGGGGAGCATAGCTCTATTCTTTGAGTCACTTGGGATTTATATCTGCTGGACACTATGAAGAACTTGAAAGATGATCGAACTACTATTTTGCCCTCAACTACGAGGGAGGTAAGGACGCCATCTAGCCTTGCACTAGATTCTCATACATTATGAGTAAGTTTGCGACACCTAAACCTACTACGCTATTGATTACGATATGTTGCATGTTATTGATGATGCCATACGCTATGCATGATACTTATGATGAAACTACTTCTATGCTTGATACTACTGTGCCACTTGGTGAATATCTTGATGAACAAATTGCTATGTCTAGAGAAAGATAAATTATTGAAACTGAACATGATGATGTTAGTGATGATGAAAATATGCCTGCTATTCCTGAGGGTTATCTTTTTAATGCTGAATCTATTGAAGCTGTTCTTGCTTGCCAGGATAGTCTTGAACATAAGAGGTTGCTAGTTAAGTGGAGTAAGGAATCTTTTAGAGATAGGATGAGACCCGACCCTACTTTTGCTACTTCACCTATCTGTGTTCCTGATTAGGATTATTATGATTTTTCTGTTGATCCGGATATAGTTACTTTGGTTGAATATGATCCTTTTAATGGCTATGAATCTGAAACTGTTGTGGCACATCTTCGTAAGTTGGATGATATAGCTGCCCTGTTTACTAATAATGAGAGATCACGCTACCTTTATTTATTCAAAATAGTTCCGTTCTCATTAAAGGGTGATGCTAAGAAATGGTTTAATTCTCTTGATCCTGGTTGTGTGCAAAGTCCCCAGGATATGATTTATTACTTCTCTACTAAATATTTCCCTGCTCATAAGAAACAAGCTGCTTTGAGGGATATATATAATTTTGTGCAAATTGAAGAAGAAAGCCTCCCACAAGCTTGGGGAGGCTTCTCAAGTTATAATGCTTTGCTGATCATCCTCTTAAGAAACGTGAAATACTTGATATCTTTTATAATGGACTAACCGATGCTTCAGAGATTACGGATAGTTGTGCTGGTTCTCTTTTAGGGAAAGAACACGGATGGCGCTGAAATTCTATTGAATAATATGTTGGCAAATGAAAATAATTGGGCACCTCTGAGCCAACTCTGAGCCAGCTCTGAGCCAATTCTTGAGCCTATTCTAAACCAGCTCAAGAAGAAGAGGTGTTCTATTTCTCGATCTCGAAGATATGCAAGAAGCAAAGAAATCTATGAAAGAAAAAGGTATTAAAGCTGAAGATGTTAAGAATTTACCTCCTATTGAAGAAATACATGGTCTTAATTTACACTTTGTTGAAGAAGTATATAATCTCAATTACTTATTTCTTGAAGAACCTCCCGATATCGACACGGTAGTAAAGGTAAATTCTCTCTATAGGTATGATAAAGCTAAAGTCCCTCCTACTAAAATTGCTAGTCGATTGCTTGGATGAGTTTGATGACTTTATGTTTAAGCAAGATGATTTTAATGCTTATTTTGGTAGACAATTAAAACAGAATACCTTTATGATTAAACGCTTGAGTGATTATATGGCTGATATTAGAGGTGAACTTAAACTTGTTAGGAAACATGCTTCTATGGTTACCACTCAAGTAGAACAAGTACTTAAAGCTCAGAAAGAAGTGCTTGATGAAATGAATAGTAAGAAAAATGATTATGCTGTTAGAGTGGCTACTAGAAATGGTAGAATGACTCAGGAACCTTTGTATCCTGAAGGCCACCCTAAGAGAATCGAGCAAGATTCTCAAAGAAATAATATAGATGTACCTAGTTCTTCTAAGAGGAAGAAAAAGAAAAATGATAGGACTTTGCAAACTTCTAGTGAACCTATTGCTGAACCACCTGAGGATCCAAATGATATCTCTATTTCTGATGCTGAAACACAATCAGGTGATGAACATGAACCTAGTGATAATGTTAATGATAATGTTCATGATAATGCTCAACCAAGTAATGATAATGATGTAGAAGTTGAACCTGCTGTTGATCTTGATAACCCACAATCAAAGAATCAACGTTATGATAAAAGAGACTTCGTTGCTAGGAAACATGGTAAAGAAAGAGAACCATGGGTTCGAAACCCATGCCTTTTCCTCGAAACCATCCAACAAAAAGGATGATGAGGATTTTGGCGCTTTTTGAAATGATTAGACCCATCTTTTTGCGTATGCGATTAAGCGATGTGCTCAAAACAAATCCTTATGCTAAGTATATGAAGGATATAATTACTAATAAAAGAAAGATACGGAAGCTGTAATTTCCACCATGCTTGCTAATTATACTTTTAAGGGTGGAATACCAAAGAAACTTGGAGATCCAGAGTACCTACTATACCATGCTCCATTAAGAGAAATTATGTTAAAAGCGCTTTATGTGATCTTGGAGCGGTGTTAGTGTTATATCTCTCTCTTTATATCGTAGACTTGATTTGAATAAGTTGACACCTACTGAAATATCTTTGCAAATGGATGCTAAATCAACTGCTATACATTGCCGGTATTTGTGAGGATGTACTGTTGTGGTTGCAAAGCGTTACTATTTTAACGGACTTTGTTATTGTTGATATTCCCGAGGATGATAGTATGTCTATTATTCTTGGAAGACCTTTCCTTAATACTGCAGGGGTTGTTATTGATTGCAACAAAGGCAATGTCACTTTTCATGTTAATGACAATGAGCACACGGTACATTTTCCGAGGAAACAACCTCAAGGTTACAACATCAACTCTATTGGAAAAATCCCATCGATAATATTTGGAGGTTTTGAATTTCCTCTCCCTACTGTCAAGAAAAAGTATGATATTCTTATTGTTGGGGATTTTCATATCCCCGTTGAGGTAACTTAGTGTCATTCGAAATTTCTTCGGTTCCGGGATTATTCGGAATGAGTTTGTTAACAAGACTTGATCAACCTTGTTAGTGGGTTCATTTTGATGATCACGAGATGGATGAAACTAGAAGCACAACCTTATGTACCCTCTTTATATTTTTTTGTTATTTAGTAAAAATAAAGTAAAATAATATTTTTTTCATCTGTTTCCTGACTTATCCGTGCAATATAAAAATATCCCGAAAATAAAAGTCCTCAGAATGCCATGCCAATTTAATATGATTTTTTAGGAATATTTGAGAATTCTGATGCAAAAATTACCACGGGGAGCTGCCACAGCCACGAGGTGGAGGGCGCGCCCTATCCCCCTGGGCGCGCCCCCCTGCCTTGTGGGCCCACGGTAGCCCTCCTCCACTTATTCCTGCACCCATCTTCTTCCTCTGTCTCACACAAACACGAAAAACCAACTCAAGCACGAGTTCGGCCCCGTTCTTTGTGATTTCCGATCTCCTTGCTCAAAGCACCTCTCGCAAAACTGCTTGGGGAGATTTTTCCTTGGTATGTGACTCCTCCATTGGTCCAATTAGTTTTTGTTCTAGTGCTTTATTCATTGCAAATTTGTGCTGCATAGGTGACCATGTTCTTGAGCTTGCATGTCAAATTTATATGGTTCCAAGTAGTTCTAATGCTTGATATAGGCCGTAGGCACTTGTGGGAGTTGTTGCTATCAATTTTATTGAAGTTGGTTCACTTTTATTTGAGGTTACTAAAAATTTCAGATTGTTTCAGAAATAATGAAGAGACTTTTGAGGGGCTCGTCGAGCCGAAGCTCTAAGGAAAAACAAAAGGAAGAAGAGGAGAAGCCCAAATTTAATTTACGTCTCACTGCAGAGGTCCGGCCGTGTGAATGGCCTTCGGATGACTTCTTGAGGAGAGCTGGGATTCATGAAGATTTCTATTTATTGATTGAGAACGCCGGCCTCACCGACTCCCTCCACGACCAACGTCATCAAGCCTCACATTGTTCCGTGGTCGGCTGTTCAAACCTATCAGAACCATGCAGCGGCCCCGGAACCGGAGCCACAAGATGAGCTTCCACGACTATCTGTTTATTCTTGGGATCCAGAGGAGGCCGCCAGCCAGTGGCAGCCAGAGTCTTCTTCGTCACACTATGTTGACTTCACCTACGGATATCCGCATGAGGCCATCCACGGCAATAGACCAACTTAGGCCAAAAGCCTAAGCTTGGGGGAGTACGTATTTCTCACCGATATTACATTCATGTTCACACACACTCATTGCTAGATGTCGATGCTCATACTCTTTCATTGTATTATCCATGCTAGTTTACATTTCTTTTTCCTGCTTTCTTCTTGTGTGTTTGATGAACCTTAAGAAAAACCAAAAAAATTAGTTAGTTTACTTTCCATGCTTGTAGTAGAATTAAAAAGAAAACCCAAAAATATTTCCCGTTCTTCTTTTGCTTGTTGGGAGCTTTCCGTATAAATAGTTTTTATTTCTTTTCCTTTCTTTGGGGTCGAGAAGACCATATTGAAAATGTAGTGGCTCTCATATGCATGATTGTTTATTTAACTTAGAGCCCACATTACTTGTCTTCTCTCTTGAGTTGAATGCTTGCGATTCAGCTTAGTCAATGCCGTGCACTCTTATTATTATACACACCGTTCGGTCGTGCAAGTGAAAGGCAATAATGATGATATATGATGGACTTATTGGGAAGAGAAAAGCTGATATGAACTCGACCTCTTTTGTTTTTGTAAATATGATGATTCATCATCCCCGATTCAGCTATTATGAAGTAAACATATTTGCAATGACATTTAGAGATTATAGTTGCTTGTGCCATGCTTGATTAGCTATGAGTTATAATGGTTTACCTTGCGTGCCAACATGCTATTAGAATGATTATGATATGGTATGATGGGGTGGTATCCTCCTTTAAATGCATTGAGTTACTCGACTTGGCACATGTTCACGCATGTAGTTGAATCCAATCAACATAGCCTTCATGATATTTATGTTCATGGTGGATTATATCCTACTCATGCTTGTACTCGGTGTGAATTAATTTTAATGCATATTTGCGACTGTTGTCGCTCTCTCAGTTGGTCGCTTCCCAGTCTTTTGGTAGCCTTCACTTGTACTAAGCGGGAATACTGCTTGTGCATCCAAACTCCTTAAACCCCAAAGTTATTCCATATGAGTCCACCATACCTTCCTATATGCGGTATTTACCTGCCGTTCCAAGTAAATTTGTATGTGCCAAACTCTAAACCTTCAAATAAACATTCTGTTTTGCATGCTCGAATAGCTCATATGTCAACTAGAGCTGCCCTTATCTTCCATGTTAGGCGGGTTATTCTCAAGAGGAGTGGACTCCGCTCCTCATTCACGAGAAAATGGCTGGTATTCGGGATGCCTAGTCCCATGCTTTATGCAAACTAAATCAAAATAACTGCAAACAAAACTCCCCTTGGGACCCGTTTAATGTTGGAGGCACTCGTTGTTTCGAGCAAGCCATGGATTGATGCTTGTGGAGGAAGGGGAGTATAAACTTTACTATTCTGTTTGGGAACCGCCTATAATCTGTTTAGCATGGAAGATATAAATGCGTCTTTTAGTTGTTATGTTGACAATGAAAGTATGCCGCTCAAAATATAATTTATCTCTATTTCAAAACCGAGCTCTGGCACCTCTACAAATACCTACTTCCCTCTGCGAAGGGCCTATCTATTTACTTTTATGTTGAGTCATCACCCTTCTTATTAAAAAGCACCAGCTGGAGAGCACACTGTCGTTTGCATTCATTATTATTGGTTTATATTGGGTATGACTTGACTGGATCTCTTTTACCATGAATTACAATGTTTAGTCAGTCCTTGATCTTTAAAGGTGCTCTGCATTTATGTTTTGAGGTCTCAGAAAGGGCTAGCGAGATACCATTTTGTTATATCATGTTATGATTATTTTGAGAAAGTGTTGTCACCCGAGTTTTATTATTATGGCTCGCTAGCTGATTATGCTATTGAGACTTGAATGTTGGCTTTTCATGTTTACAACAACAAGAGCAAACAGAGTTTGTAAAAGTTTTTCTTTTTCTCTTTCAGTTTGTCAACTGAATTGCTTGAGGACAAGCAAGGGTTTAAGCTTGGGGGAGTTGATACGTCTCCGTCGTATCTACTTTTCCAAACACGTTTGCCCTTGTTTGGGACTCTAACTTGTATGTTTTGAATGGAACTAACCCGGACTGACGTTGTTTTCAGCAGAATTGCCATGGTGTTGTTTTATGTGCAGAAAACAAAAGTTCTCGGAATGACCTGAAACTCCACGGAATATCTTAGAATAAATAATAAAAAATCCTCGCCAAAGATGAAGACCGGGGCCCACACTGTTCACGAGGTGGGGGCGCCCTCCCCCAGGCGCGCCCTACCTCGTGGGCCCCGATGGCCCTCGGCGCCAACTCCAACTCCATATATTGGCTTTGGGAGAAAAAATCAGAGAGAAGAAATAATCGCGTTTTACGATATGGAGCCGCCGCCAAGCCCTAATCTCTCGGGAGGCTGATCTGGAGTCCGTTCGGGGCTCGGAGAGGGGATCGTCGCCGTCGTCATCATCAACCATCCTCCATCACCAATTTCATGATGCTCACCGCCGTGCATGAGTAATTGCATCGTAGGCTTGCTGGACGGTGATGGGTTGGATGAGATTTATCATGTAATCGAGTTAGTTTTGTTAGGGTTTGATCCTAGTATCCATTATGTTACGAGATTGATGTTGCTATGACTTTGCTATGCTTAATGCTTGTCACTAGGGCCCGAGTGCCATGATTTCAGATCTGAACCTATTATGTTTTCATGAATATATGTGAGTTTTAGATCCTATCTTGCAAGTCTATAGTCACCTAATATGTTTTATGATCCGACGACCCTGAAGTGACAATAATCGGGACCACTCCCGGTGATGAACGTAGTTTGAGGAGTTCATGTATTCACTATGTGCTAATGCTTTGTTCCGGTTCTCTATTAAAAGGAGGCCTTAATATCTCTTAGTTTCCAATAGGACCCCGATGCCACGGAAGGGTAGGACAAAAGATGTCATGCAAGTTCTTTTCCATAAGCACGTATGACTATATTTGGAATACATGCCTAGATTACATTGATGAACTGGAGCTAGTTCTGTGTCACCCTATGTTATGACTGTTACATGATGAACCACATCCGGCATAATTATCCATCGTTAATCCGGTGCCTACGAGTTTTCCATATCTTGGTTTACGCTTATTTACTTTTCGTTGCTCTTGTTACAATCACTACTGAAATACCAAAATCATTACTTTTGTTGTCTTTACTTTGTTACCGTTACCACCACTATCATATTACTTTGCTACTAAACACTTTGCTGCAGATACTAAGTTTCCAGGTGTGGTTGAATTGACAACTCAGCTGCTAATACTTGAGAATATTCTTTGGTTCCCTTGTGTTGAATCAATAAATTTGGGTTGAATACTCTACCCTCGAAAACTGTTGCGATCCCCTATACTTGTGGGTTATCAATAAGGAGCATTCTGGAGGCTTAGGAGGTCAAGCGTTGTGCGGTCCTGGCGGAGATGGAGATGGTCCTCGAAGGTCCACCTGTGCCCCGGGAGCCTCCCGAGGCTCCAGGCCCCGAGAGCTCGTGAGGGTCAGCTTCCTCACCGCGTGTCGTCCGCTACTTCAGCATCACTTCATCTCCAACAGTATCAGGTGACATCTTTCAAAGTTCCATTTTTAGCTGGGAGCGCCCGCAGGGCTACATCATTCCCGGGTCGCATGGGTCCGTCCCTGTGGCATGTATCTGTTTTGCTTATGCTCTTTACCTACCTTGTTGGGGGCGCCCCTCGGGCTGCATTATCCCCAAGCTGCTCGGGCCTGACCCAATGGCGTTTGCTTTTTCCGCATCTATCTGAAATGGATTTGCTCCTCCGCGCTTAACCTGATTCCCATGGTTATCATCTGCTGCTTATCGCGGACCTCTCCACTCTCATGCAAAGTGCTTGCACGATAAAAGGGGGGGTACCTGAGCATCGTGACTCATGGGATCTTACTGGCTCTCCAGCCCTCACCCCCTAGCCTTGACCCACGGCATCGCGACCTGTCATACCAGCGGCGGCTGAGCTCGATCGAGGGCCGGGACCTGAGTACGTAGAGCATTTGGATTCTAACCACCTTGCAGGAACACACCATTGATAAAGGCCCAGAGCCAGGCGCAACCCGCCTCGAGGTAGGGCCTTGTGAGTCCTGTGCTGGCTCATGGGTGCCCAGATACACCTCTCCTAGCCCTACCGTGACGGCCACGTGTCGTATGCTGGCCAGCCACGCCCGGGGGCTCCTCCCGGAGGAGCCCCTCCCACCTGATGGAAGCACCATGCTCATGTTGGTGGCGACACATCGCCAAGGGCGGCTATGCCCGTACACATATGGAAGCACTATGCTTCGCGCTGGTGATAAACAACTGAGGGCGGCCCACGGCCGTATCAACCTCAGGAAGCCCAGAGCTTAGTGTCTGGCACCATCGCAATGCCTCCCCTCGGGAGTGCCGCGCGAGGGGGCTGGACACGGGGGCTGCGCCCGGGCCACGCCCGAACGCACGCCACCCAGCCAGGTCCCTCGGACTTGGTCGTCGCGCCCCCCTCCCCAAGCGAAGCCAAGGTACGAAAGCTCGTTTGCACGTCAAGGGGGACTCCTGAGCATCGCGACTTAGGAGCCTAACTGGTCACGTAGACCCTCACTCCTTAGTCCCGTCCTGGTTTCCGGTCAGGGCTAACGGCGGCTGAGGTATGCGCGGGGCCGGGCCCTGCCGACATAGAGCGACAAATCCACTCCTATGCCTCCCTTGCCTACTTGCTATCTGCGCGTCAAGGGGGACTCCTGAGCATCGCGACTCAGGAGCCTAACTTGCCACGTAGCCCCTCACTCCTTAGTCACGTCCTGGTTTCTGGTCAGGGCTAACGGCAGCTGAAGTATGCGCGGTGTCGGGCCGTACCGACGTAGAACACAAGCAAATAGGAGGGAAAATGCAAATTCTAGGGAATTCAAAAGCAAATATTATAGGCCATAAATTGTTTCACAACGCCAGATACAAGTTTAAACGCCTCCACGAGGCATGGTGCATGTTGCAGGAATTAAAATAGGACAGAAGCCGCGAAGGGATCACTTTCCAGTGGCGCCGCCGCCTGTGGTGGAGTCACGCTGGGCGGCTCCACCTCCTGAGGCCGCGGAGCTGACGGCAGTGCGCCCGGGCAAGGTGCTGAAGGCGCGAAACCTCCCCAGCAAAGCCTCGGCTCGGCCTTTCACGGCCTCAGCAGCGGCGGCGGCAAGGTCGCCGCTCACGGGTTCCAGCAGGCTGTCGAGGTCGACGTTGGGGTCGTGAAGGTAGACGTGGCTAAGGACACGCGTCAGCGCTGCAGAAGACAGGGCACGCGCCTCGGCCTTGGCCGTAGGACCAAGGCCGTCCGCGACATCTTCAAGCGCACGGACCAGGAAGGGAAGCAGCTCGGCAAGGCCGAGCTCTACACCAGCAAACGGCTTCTCTAAGCCGCCCTCATAAAGTGTCTTCAGCGCGGCGCGAGCTTTCTCCTCCAGCTTCACGAAGGCCACTCGATCCTCGGCCAGGACCTTCGCCTTGCCATCTAGCTCGGTCCTCTCCGCCTTCAGCGACTGCTCCAGCGTCTCCAACTGGCCACGGCAGTCATCAAACTCGGCGTCCCGGTCCCTGACGGCAGCCTCCCGAGCCTCCATCTCCTTCTCCTTCTCCTGGCGGCCGGGGACCTCCTTGGCGAGCTCGTCACATAGGCCCTGCAGTTCGACCTCCAGCGCCTTGCAGTGGCCCCGGGCATCTGCAGCGTCGCCCTGGGCAGCATTGCGAGCGGCCTTGGCCTGGCAGGCGGCTTGCTTCTCCTCATCGGAGGCCGACACTGCTTGGCTCAGCTCCGCTCAGATGGAGGCGGCAGAACGGGCCCAGCCAGAAGCTAGCTCCAGGCGCCCGACCACCAGGCGAGGGTCCGTGCTACAAAGATCCTCCTACAACCGGCTCAGTTCATTGGCAGCTTGGTCCAGGACGACCGAGGGATCAGAAGAGACCGGAGCCAGTGGAACAGGCGGAGAGGACGGCAGTGTGATCACGGCTTGGAAGGAAGGAGCCCCCTGGGCCTTGGACACCTCAGCGACAGCGTCAAGCATAGGCACCTCCAGAGCCAGCGGGGCCACGGGGGCTGACTCCTCGCCAGAGTGTCCCTGCTGGGCTCGCGAGGACGACCGGGCAGCGGAGGCACGATCCTCGCTGCCTCCTTTCCCCGCGGATGAAGGCACTGCCCTGGCAGACGAACCCGCCTCAAGCAGGGCCATAGAAGCCCCTTTCAACCTTTTTGCTGCAGGTGCCGGCATGGCCAAAAGAATGCAGACGTCAAGCCTCGGCGGCAGAAACAAAGCAAAGCGCGGATCAAGCACTTATTAGTCATCGTTCGCGGACTCAAGCAGCCTCCGGCCAAACTTGAAGCCCGAGAGCCTATAGCTGGGGTCAGCCTTGGGAGGCCCGGAAGCAGAGGGCACGTTGGGAAGGCCGGAGCTGGCCTCAGACCGCCCCGGGACCAGAGCAGACCCTGGGAGAACCAGCCCCGACCTGCCCTTCCTCGGGACCAAGGGAGAATCCTCCCCTCCTCGCCTGGCGTCGGCCTCGTCGTCGTCCGGCATGGAGCGGAGGGTGCGGGACCAGCGCCAAGGGAAGGACTCCCTCGACTCCTCGCCAGTCGCCTCAGAGTTAGACTCTTCTTCCTCCTCCTCTTCTTCCTCCTCACTCCCGCTGGAGTCATTGGAGGACACGTTCACCGTCGCCAAAGCCGCCAGATCCCAGGGAGCTTCTGCGGGCACCAGCCCCTCACCGTTGAAGGTGGGCATGGTGTCCACCACCTGCTCCCAGTCGCCGCGAAGGAACAGGGGGACGGGAGCGCCCTCTGGCCTCGCCACGTCTCCCCCAACCAAGGAGTGGAGAGTCGCAACCAGATCTTCGTCGGCCAGGGCCTCGTAGCTCAGGCAAAGGGCAACGTCCACTTCCCCAAGCCTCCACAATGGGAGTGAGTGCTACCGGAGTGGAGCCACCCGGTGCTCCAGAAACTCCCTCAGGAGCGTGGCCCCGGTCATCTTCGCCGCCCCCAAGTTGCCTGGCCTCAGGTCCATGTTCATCCTCTTCAGCACCGCCCTCACGCGGGGGTCGACAAGCTCCGCGCGAGATCATGCATCAATGGCCTTGGGCTGCCCCGTAGGCAGCACCAGTCGAGGGTGGAGGCGCCCGACATCCACCATGACCCACTTGCTCCGGAAGCCTTTGATCCTCTTCACAGGCTTCGAGATGGCATTGTAGTTGGAGTATTCGATAAAGCTCGTGCATGCGGTGATGTGGGAGCGAGAAACCCGGAGGTAAAAGTGATGGCGCGGAAAGGCCACTGAGGGCTTTACCCCAACGTGAGCCTCACAATAGTAGGCGAAAATCGCTAGGAGAAGAACAGAGTTGGGATGGAGGTGCAGAGCTTGCAAGTTGTATTAGCGAAGAACAGCAAAGAAGAACTCGGAAAAAGGAGGCACCAGACCGACGATGATGGCGCTCACAAAGAGCGGGTAGAAGGTGCTCCCCTTGGCTTCAGGCTGGTCGGAGCGGGCCTTGAGCATAGTCGCTCCCTCGTTGCCCTGCGCCACCGTCATCAGGCGCGTGAGGGCGTGATTCTTCTCCGACACATTCGGGGGATCCAGAGCTGGCGAATACCAGGCCTCGGTCGGGGCCTTGCGAGGCGCCATGGCTTGCTGGATGGGAAGGATAGAGACGGATCTGGAGGATTTCGGGAGCAGGAAGGAGAAGAGCGAGAAAGGGGATTTGGAGCAAGGCGAATGAGAACAAAGCAAGTAAGTCTGGCCCGGGCACCCCTTTTGTCAAGTCATGCGGTTGCCGAGGCGTCGTGGGGAAGCGTAGACACCCACGTCCAATCAACCGCCACGCGACGCCCAAGGCCGCAAGCTGTTGGGGCCCGCGGCGCTTTGCACTTGCCCCTTTGCTTCTCCGCTAAGCCAAGTCCGGGTGCGCCTTGGGCCCGGGGGCTACTGTCGGCGTTCTGGGAACGGGGGTCCCCAGACTTGCCTGCCTGCAGCATGGCTCAAGTGGGGGCCCAGCGCAGCCTAGCTTCATCATCTCAAGCTCAAGACCCTCGCGAGGGGCCAAGCCTCGCGGGGTGGACAACAGGAAGCTTCCTTAGGAGCAGCCTCACCAGGAAGGCTCGCGAGGAGGCGGAGAGATCAAGGCAGGGTACCTCGCGAGGAGCTCGTGACGCAAGCCATGATGATCGAGATCAGGCGCGCCGCCGGCACAGCCTGATCTCCTTGTTTCCCCTTGATTGCAAAGGGGCAAGCCTGAGCCAAGGCATCGAGGCAAAGGTTACCATTTGATTGCAACAAGACCAAGACCGGCAGAACGGCAGGATGGAGGTCATCGTGGAGCCCAGGACGGCGTCATCGTCAGAGCCTTTGGCAGCCGAAGACCAACTTTAGTCAGGATAAGTGTACTAGATGTTCCCCTTCAAAATGGCCAATTGTTGGCGCCCTTCCCGCTCATTATTTGGGAAGAGGCCCAGGGCCTCCCTCTATAAATAGAGCTAGCTACCACAGGGCAAGGGGGAGGATCCAGATCACGCATAGACTAGAGAGAGGCGACTGAACTCACCCAAGCAGTTCATCGCACCAGCTCAAGAACAGCCCTCGCGAGGCTGTTCTCCCTTTGTATTGTTCATCATCAGCCCCTGATGTCGGATTTTGGGTTCCGGCAGACCCTTAAGGTTCGAACACTAGGGTGCATGCGGAGATCACACCCTCAGCCTACCCATGTTTCACCGCCTCGCAAGGATCTAAACTACTCGAAGAACAACACAAGGGACACAAGATTTATACTGGTTCTGGCCACCATTGTGGTGTAATACCCTACTCTAGTTTGTGGTGTGTGGATTGCCTCTGGGGCTGATGAGGAACAGTACAAAGGAAGAACAGCCTCGCGAGGGTCTGTTCTTGGCTGGAGCGATGAACTGCTAGGGGAGTTCAGTCACCTCTCTCTCTCTCTCTCTCTCTCTCTCTCTCTCTCTCTCTCTCTTGGGTGTCGATCCGATCAGATCCAGCTGCCTCTACCTTGATGTAGATCCAGATCGTCCCCCTTTCCTTGTGGGTGGCTAGTCCTATTTATAGGCGAAGGCCCCGGGCCTCTTCCCAAATATTGAGCGGGAAGGGCGCCAACAATTGGCCATTTTGAAGGGGAACATCTAGTACACTTATCGACTAAAGTTGGTCCTCGCTTTGCCAAAAGACCCTGACGATGACGCTGGCTTGGGCTCCACGATGACCTCCGTTCTGCCGTCATGCTGGTCTTGGTCTTGTTGCACCGAAATGGTTGCCTTTGCCTGATACCCTTGCCTGCGCTTGCCCCCTTTGCACCAAAGGGGAAATAAGGACTCTACGCAGGCCGGCGCCCGCCTGGTGCCCGCCTGTGCCTTGGTCGTCATGGCTTGCGTCACGGGCACCTCGTGAGGTACCCCGCCTTGATCTCTCCGCCTCCTCGTGAGCCACCCTGATGAGGTTGTGCCCGAGGAAGCCTCCTGTCGTCCGCCCCGCGAGGCTTGGACCCTCGCGAGGGTCTTGAACATGTGTTGATGAAGATGGGTCGTACTGGGCCACTCCTTGAGCCACGCCCACAGCGCATGAGCGAGCAAGTCTGGGTACCCCGTTCCCGAACACCATCGTAGCCCCAGTGCCCAAAGCGCTTCGGACTTGGCTTAGCAGATAAGCAAAGAGGCAAGTGCAAAGCACCGCAGGCCCCTATAGCATGCGGCCTTGGGTGCCGCGTGGCGGTTGATTGGACGTGGGTGTCCTGGCTCCCCCACGACGCCTCGGCAACTGCACAATTTGACAAGTCCCTGCATGCAAAACGGGTCATGATTACCTGTGATCGTGGAGGTCGACGGTTGGCCTCCCTCGGCTATATGTACGGAACGGCGCGAGCCCTTCCAATCCATCTCTTCCCGCTACTCTTCGTCTTCCTTTTCGTCCTTGCTCCTCCCTTCACCAATGGCACCGATCCGTCGGTTTTCTACCGAAGAGAAAGGGAAGGCCCCCCCTGAGAGAGCCCTGTCCTGCTCCCTCCGAAGAAACGGCTTTTCTCATGCCACGGGGAAGGAGGTGCTTGGTAGGAGGTGTCGAGGCCATGGTTCGAGCGGCCGCCGCCGGGATTCCCACTGCCTTTGTATGCCCGGATCAAGGGCCCTGAAGATGCTGGCGCCGAGCAGCGTCGCTAGAGGCGCCGTCGCCGCCGGCGGATCACGGCGGTGCGCGTCGTTCCTCCTGGGGTACACGCCATGGGCTCTGCTCGCGAGCTCGTGCTTCACGCCGCCACGCCTCCTCAGTCCTGGATTTGCCTCCCTCCTTCCTTCGCCTTCGAGATCCTGCCGAGGGGGCCTATTGAGCTTTGGCTGCAGCATGCTGGCTGTAGTGCCCCTGCGACCGAAGCGGAGGTCGAGGTCGTCGCTCCGTGCAGGGTCTACTTGACCCGAGGCTGGGGCGAGATTGCCTGGGTCGGCAGGACGGGTAGCACCCTCGCAATCCACCTCGAGTACGATGGTGCCTCCCTAATGTTCTTCAAGGTCTTCGACGCGGAGGGACGTCGGCTGGAGTGCTGCCCTGAGAAAGGCGGCCGGGATCTTGCTGCGGCAAGGACTAGGCCCGTCAACCGCTTCCCCAGCAGCTCCTCAGGCAGCGGAGGTGTCGGAGGATCCAGCAACTCCGTCGAGCTCCTCGCGACCCCGGAGGCGAGCGATGACAGGTACGAGCCATCGAGCTTGCGTCGCTCCCGGAGCAGGGCGGGCTCGTCCGGCCGCCATCGCCACTGATCTGTATGGGGTTGGCGCCGGTGGCTGACAGCCCACTGTTGATGATGGCGTCTCTTGCGGTGGCGCACGTAGTTAGCACTCTTTAGGATCTGCTCCTTTTGTTCCCTGCGAGGAATCGAAGAACACACCCCGCGGGGGTTTGTAAGGTGCTTGTAGTTCCATTTGTTAATATGATCCTTATCATGAAGTGGTGAGGGGCGCTCGTCCCGTCTTAGCTTAGTTTATCCTTTCGAACCTCGCGAGGACTTGACGCTCTGCTGTGAGTCCCGTCCCAAAGGCGAGCTTGACCATCGCCTGGTATGCCAGGTCGCGATGTCGTGGTCAAGGCCAGGAGGTGAGCGGCCCGGGGTCCACTAAGAGCCCCTGAGTCGTGATGCTCAGGAGGTCCCCTTTAGCGCTCAAGCAGCCATCACTTAGTGAGAAAGAAGTGCGACGTCGCTAAAAACGGGACTGCATTAGGTGCGGGGTCGGCGCTGTGACAGCTAGTGATTCCGGAGGATGACTTATCTCGGGGTCAGAAACCACTCCTTGGCGCGGCGCCGGGCCCGCGCATTGGCAGCCGAGGAGTTGCCTAGCGAGGTTCCCCACGTGCCTCTTCCCTCTCGTCTTTGCTCCCCTTCGTGCTCTACGTCCTCAGGTCCCGGCCCTCGAGCGGGGCTCAGCCGTCGCTGGTATGCCAGGTCGCGATGCCGTGGACAAGGACAGAGGGTGAGGGCTGCAGAGCCGGTAAGAGCCCATGAGTCGCGATGCTCAGGTACCCCCCCTTTAACGTGCAAGCGGTTCGCGTGGACAAGAGCGAAGGAGACGCCGCGGTGGTCTCGCTGGACGCTGGTCCTTAAAACAGTCCTGCGAGTTCATCATGAGAAAAACGAGGGTTTGCCGTTACAACTGCTGGCCAGCTGTTGGTTGCTCTAGGAGGGTGACATGGCACTGAAGGCTTAGTGAGGTGGCGCCCTGCGGGGTTGTCGCGGCCAGAGCTCAGCCGTCCAGGTTTGTCGATGTTGCAGGGACGGACCCATGCGCAAGCATCATGCCGTGAGGGAGCAGCCCCATCAGTTGGTGTCACTCGAGCGGGCGATTAGGTCGAGCACGTTAGTCATCAAGGAGCAAATTCATTTTGATAGACGCAGAAAGAAACGATCACCGATGGGTCGAGCCCAAGCGTCCTTGGGGATGATGCAGCCCGAGGGGCGCCCCCGATAAAATAAGCTGAAAACATGAACTAAAGGGGATACATGCCGCAGGGACGAACCCACGCGGCCTGGGAATGATGCAGCCCTGGGGGGGCGCTCCCAGCTGAAAATGAAACTCGAAGGATGTCACCTGATGATGCTGAAGATGGAGGGATGCTGAAGTAGCGGACGACATGCACTGCGGGAGACGATCTTCACGAGCCCCCAGGCCTAGGGGCCTTGGGAGGCTCCGGGGGCGCTGGCGGCTCCTCGCGGACCATCTCCATCTCCGCCAGGACTGCGGAATGCCTGACCGCCTGAGCCTCCAAGATGCTCCTCATGAGGCGCTGACGTGCCGCAGCCGCGTTCGGCAGGCCGTAAGGCATGCAAACATAGCTGTGAGGTGGGCCTTCGCAGCACCCCACGCGTGAGGGCCAGAGGCGCTCTTGAGAGGCGGCTCGGTTGAGTCCAGGTATGTCGATGCAGACGCGCAGCCCACCATCCTCGCCTGGATGGGGAGCGACGGCGGGCAAGCGGCGGCTGCCACTCATGACTCTTGACTCCTGCAACTCCTAAATGACCTCGCTGATGAATTCCCGAGGGTTTGGCCCTCCTTGCCTTGCTTCCTCCCGAGGGAAACGTGCGTTGAAGCACGCCTCCAAGTGGTGCCCGAGGGCCTCCCTCGTAATCTTAGCAAAGTCGATGGCCCTCCAGAAGAGAGCCCCCGAGCCCTGCTCGAGGAGGGCACCGGGCGCGCCTTCCTATGCGACAGAAGGAGGTGCTCCCTGAACGGGCGCGGGCCCTGAGGGGCCAGCCTCCCGAGGAGTCGAACTAGGCGATGTCTTCTTCTTCTTAGGAGCAGCCTCGGGAGGCCTCCCATTCCTGTGATCTGGGTCTTCAATTGATGCGGTTTGGAAGGCACGTTCCAGGGAACACACAGCGTCTCTCTCTTCACAAGGCATAGTGATGACTCCGCCACTTCCTGGCAGCTTGAGGACATTGTAGCTGTGATGGGTCACGGCCATGAACTTGGCCAGGGCTGGGTACCCGAGGATGGCATTGTATGGCAGGCGGATGTGAGCAATGTCGAAGACAATGAGCTCGGTGCGGTAGTTGTCGCGGTTCCCAAAGGTAACAGGAAGGAGGACCTGCCCTATCGGAACCGTGGATCCATCGATGACTCTTGAGAAGGGCTTGGTTGGCTGCAGCTGATTGTATGGTGCTTGGAGATTGTTGAATGTTTCGACGGACAGGACACTGAGCCCTGCTCCGCCATCGATGAGGGTCCTGGTGACTTGCACATTGCTAATGATCGGGGAGCAAAGCATCGGGAGGACTCCTGCTGTGGCCGCGCACTTGAGCTGATCCGCTGAGCTGAACATGATAGCGCATGATGACCACCTAAGAGGGCGTGTAGCCTCAAGCTTGGGGAGGACTGCATTCACTTCGCGGGCAAACTGCTTGAAGATGCGCTGAGAGGCTGGGGCTTGTGCGCCACCCAAGATGCAAGCGATTGCGCGCGGCTCCAGGAAGCCTCTAGCCCCCTCGTCCTGGTGATGGTCTTCATTCCTTCTTGGCTGTGGTGGCAGAGGAGGGAAGCCCGCATTGCCCTGTGGGCGATCCTCGCGAGGCTGATCTCTCCATCCCCCCTCGCGAGGTGGGTCCCTCCAACCTCCCTCACGAGGCTGGTCCTGCCAGCGGTCCTCGCGAGGTCGGTCACGCCATCCTTGGTGAGGGCCACGGTCTTCCCATCGTCCTCCACCTCTTCCTCCTCCTCGGCCATAGCCCCCGTCGCTGCGCTCGGGGCGTCGGCCGGCACGCACGTCATGCACGGCTCTGAGCTCTTGGCATTCGTTGGTGTTGTGGGTGTGGAGGTCGTGGTACACGCAGTACCGGGTGCCCTTGGATGACTCAGGCTGGTCCCTGCCTCGCTTGGTGTCTGGCTCTGTTGCAAGCACGGCAGCCCCCTTACACTTCACGTCCTTGGTCCCGGGCTTCTTCTCTTCTGGGTCAGCAGCTGGCAGCTCGAGGAGGGATAGGCGCCCTTCCTCAGCCCTTGCGCACTTGGTCGCCAGATTGAACAGCTCTAGGAAGGTACACAAGTCTTCATGGATCGCGAGCTCCTCCTTCATCTTGAAGTCACGCAGTCGTCGGACAAGGCTGAGATGATGGCCTCCTCAAACACCTTGGGGATCTTAAGGCGAGCGATGTTGAAGCGCTGGATGAACTTCTGCATGGTCTCCCCCGACTGCTGCTTGATGCGGCGTAAGTCACTCATGGCCGAGGGCCGGTCGCGGGTGCCGTGGAAGTTGGCTATGAATCGGGTGCGCATCTCGTCCCAGGAGGATATCGTGCCAGGAGCCAGGTGCGGGCGCCGTCCTTGAGCTCCATGGGGAACCAGTTCGCCATGACCTTCTCGTCTCCGTTGGCGGCTTCGATGCCCAGCTCGTAGAGCTGGAGGAACTCAGCAGGGTCAGCCGTGCCATCGTAGCGCGGGGGCAGGTCTGGCCTGAACTTGCCCGGCCAGGCCACGCTACGCAGCTCGGCGGAGAAGGCATGGCGGCCTACAGTGGCCGCAGGACCCTTTGGTGACGCAGAGCTTGATCTTGTAGGTCTCTGTGCGCTACGGCGAGGTGCAGCGCGGGGTCTTGATGCGCTGGAGCAGGTGCACGCTCGTGCCAAGCCGGTGCGGGGAGCACACGGGCGGCTTCCTGAGGACGAGGGATCTCTTGGTATCTCTTCTCTTGCTGTGTTGCTGCCGGACGGAGTGGGTTCCGCCCAGGGGCCATGTGTAGGACCTTGAGAAGAGATGTCTAGAGGGGGGGTGATTAGACACAAAGTATCAAAGTTGCAGTTTTTAAGATTCTCTAAGTTTAAGTGGAGTTTAGGCACAAGTTTAACATTCACAATACATAAAGCAAGCATGCAAAGAGTATATGAGCAGCGGAAAGTAAAGCATGCAACTTGCAAGAATGTAAAGGGAAGGGTTTTGGAGGATTCAAATGCAATTGGAGACACGAATGTTTTTGGCATGGTTCCGATAGGTGGTGCTATCATACATCCACGTTGATGGAGACTTCAACCCACGAAGGGTAATGGTTGCGCGAGTCCACGGAGGGCTCCACCCACGAAGGGTCCACGAAGAAGCAACCTTGTCTATCCCACCATGGCCGTCGCCCACGAAGGACTTGCCTCACTAGCGGTAGATCTTCACGAAGTAGGCAATCTCCTTGCCCTTACAAACTCCTTGGTTCAACTCCACAATCTTGTCAGAGGCTCCCAAGCGACACCTATCCAATCTAGGAGACACCACTCTCCAAGAAGTAACAAATGGTGCGTTGATAATGAACTCCTTGCTCTTGTGCTTCAAGTGATAGTCTCCCCAACACTCAACTCTCTCTCATAGGATTTGGATCTGGTGGAAAGAGGATTTGAGTGGAAAGCAACTTGGGGAAGGCTAGAGATCAAGATTCATATGGTAGGAATGGAATATCTTGGCCTCAACACATGAGTAGGTAGTTCTCTCTCAGAAAATGTATGCTGGAAGTGTAGGTTCAGTCTGATGGCTCTCTCCACGAATGAAGAGGAGGTGGAGGGGTATATATAGCCTCCACACAAAATCTAACCATTACACACAATCTACCAAACTCGGTAGGACCGAATCAACAAACTCGGTCGGACCGATTTAGTAAACCTATTGACCGTTAGGATTTTCGGTGGGACCGACATGCAAGTCGGTAGGACCGATATGGTTAGGGTTAGGGCATAACGTAATCTCGGTGTGACTGATTACACAAACTCGGTGAGACCGATTTTGGTAATAAGCTAACCAGAGAGTTGGTCAGGTAAACTCGGTGGGACCGATTCGCTCATTTCGGTGAGACCGAAATGTTACGAAAGGGAAACAGTGAGTTTACATTGCAATCTCAATGGGACCGATTGCTCATCTCGGTGGGATCGAAACGTTACAAAGGGAAACAAAGAGATTACAATCCCATCTCGGTGAGACCGAGATCCCTATCGGTGAGACCGATTTGCCTAGGGTTTGTGGCAGTGGCTGAGACAATTGAACTCGATGGCGCCGGATGGAAAGAATTGGTAGGAGCGATTTTGACTTTAGGTTTAGGTCATTTGTGTGGGAGTGGGAAAGTAGTTGAGGGTTTTGGAGCATATCACTAAGCACTGTGGAGCAAGAAACTCATTAAGCAACACCTCATCCCTTCTTGATAGTATTGGCTTTTCCTATAGACTCAATGTGATCTTGGATCACTAAAATATAAAATGAAGAGTCTTGAGCTTGAAGCTTGAACCAATCTTTGTCCTTAGCATCTTGAAGGAGTTCCCACATCCTTTAGTCCATGCCACTCCATTGTTGAACTTATCTGAAACATACTAGATAAAAGTGTTAGTCCAACAAGAGATATGTTGACATTAATTACCAAAACCACCTAGGGAGCACTTGTGCTTTCAATCTCCCCCTTTTTGGTAATTGATGACAACATACATCAAAGCTTTAGATAGAGATATAAAGAATAGTAAGTAAAGCTTTAGAAAGACATGTAACAAGCATAGGCTCCCCCTACATGTATGCAATCATGTGAATATGAAATATAGAAGCATGTGTGTGCATAACCATGATAGAACAAGCAATGTGTTATATGTATCTTGGCCATATGCATCAGAGCAAAGAATATTAAAGAAAATACCTTCATGCCCATGAGTCCTTATTGCAAACAGTATGTACATCAGCAAGAATTCCTCATACACATGATTGTGATGCATATACTTACCTTGTAGTCTTGAGTTGGCTTAGGATGGAATGAACCTGCGTAAACAAGGTTAGATAACATAGGTACATCTACTAGCCAGAGCAAACAGAAGAAACCACAAGAATACCAATACTGGGATGACATGTAGAGATTGAGTACTAAGTACCACATTAGATTGGACATGTCCCCAAGAGTAAAGATATGCAATGAATTTGAATGATTTCTTTCCCTTAGATGTCTTGCTCCCCCTGAATCTAGCATGGGATACTGGGAGAAGATAGGGAACAGAAAATCAGAGCTAAAAGATATAAATGAACAGAGCTAATGCAAGCTAATGCAAATAAGCACATATGAACATGTCTTTCCCCTCAAGAAGACATGTGGCATCTCTCCTCTTGAACACCAAGCATCTGGGATCCTTGAGAAATACTTTCTACTTGAGTATTCTCTCCCCCTGGAGATCTCTTTCTCCCCCTGAGGAGGTGATATTCTCTTTCTCTGATGTGATTTCTCTAAATGATAAGCTTTGATGTCATCTCTCTCTCCCCCTTTGACATCAATTTCCAAGAAGGGTCTTCTGGAATTTGTCGTAAATGGGTTTGGTCCTTGAGTCACAGCACAAAGCAATGTTAAAAATGTGATGCTTGTAGAGGACAAGATTCATTGAGTGGAGCTGGATCAGAAGAAACACAGAATAAGTGGCAAACTGTTTTTCCTGTTGTGAAATCGGTGGCACCGAGAGGTCTGCTTCGGTTGTACCAAAAGGATTCGGTTGGACCGAAAACAACAAATTGGTGAAACCGAGTTCATCGCAGAGAAAACACTTGTCACCTCAGCTCACTAGACTAGTAAGATCTCACAAAGATTTGCAGGGAATTTACTGAATGATATGCAATGAATTGGATGCAGAAAGTGCAAAGCAAACATAAAGAAATCTAGATGAGTTTTTTTTTGATGAAAGGGGAAACCAAAATGCATGAGACAAATGCAAAAACACAGAAAAGAACACAAGAGCGGCCTCGTCAGGCTGGCTCACGAGGAGGCGGAGAGATCAAGGCGGGGTACCTCACGAGGTGCCTGTGACGCAAGCCATGACGACCAAGGCGCAGGCGGGCGCCAGGCGGGTGCCGGCCTGCGCAGAGTCCTTGTTTCCCCTTTGGTGCAAAGGGGGCAAGCGCAGGCAAGGGTATCAGGCAAAGGCAACCATTTTGGTGCAACAAGACCAAGACCAACAAGACGGCAGAACGGAGGTCATCGTGGAGCCCAAGCCAGCGTCATCGTCAGGGTCTTTTGGCAGGCGAGCACCAACTTTAGTCAGGATAAGTGTACTAGATGTTCCCCTTCAAAATGGCCAATTGTTGGCGCCCTTCCCGCTCAATATTTGGGAAGAGGCCCAGGGCCTTCGCCTATAAATAGGACTAGCCACCCACAGGGAAAGGGGGACGATCTAGATCTGCATCAAGGTAGAGGCAGCTGGATCTGATCGGATCAACACCCAAGAGAGAGAGAGAGAGAGAGAGAGAGGCGACTGAACTCCCCTAGCAGTTCATCGCTCCAGCCAAGAACAGACCCTCGCGAGGCTGTTCTTCCTTTGTACTGTTCCTCATTAGCCCCAGAGGCAATCCACACACCACAAACTGGAGTAGGGTATTACACCACAATGGTGGCCTGAACCAGTATAAATCTTGTGTCCCTTGTGTTGTTCTTCGAGTAGTTTAGATCCTTGCGAGGCGGTCAAACATGGGTAGGCTGAGGGTGTGATCTCTGCGCGCACCCCAGTGTTCGAACCTCAAGGGTCTGCTGGAACCCGAAATCTGACATTTGGCGCGCCAGGTAGGGGTGTGCCGGAATCTGCCTTCCGTCGCCTCGTGTTTTCACCGCCCATCCCATTAATGTTAGATGCACGTCGCGCCCGCGCCGAGCGCCGGGCCGCTCTTGCCGCTCGCGTCTCCCAGACGGCCCCCGTCGGCGGGCGCCCCCGTCGTTCCCCGTCGCCTGCCATCAACGCCGCCACCGGCTCGGCAGGGAACGAACAGTAGGCGTCGTCCCTACACCCATCGGTGCGGCGAGAAGGCCGAACCACCACTCCATCGCAGACTTCGGCCGGCTCCTCGTCCCACGCCTGTCGCGCTCTGGCGGACGCGCACACCGTGCTACTCTTGGCGCGGGAGCTCCTGCACTACCGTCCCGTCGATGACCTCTACGACGAGTGGCTTGCCCGCATCACCGAGCTCGTCGGCCGCTGGGGCTCCCTGCACCGCCCTCTCGCTGATCACAGACCGCCTGCTGGCTGGCGACGAAGCTCAGGCGCCTCGGCCGCCCGCCCAAGAAGGCGCCTTGGCTCCAAGGCGCATGGTGAAGCACAAGTGCTCCCTAGGTGGTTTTGGTAATTAATCTCAACATATCTCTTGTTGGACTAACATTTATCTAGTATGCTTCAGATAAGTTCAACAATGGAGTGGCATGGACTAAAGGATGTGGGAACTCCTTCAAGATGCTAAGGACAAAGATTGGCTCAAGCTTCAAGCTCAAGACTCTTCATTTTATATTTTAGTGATCCAAGATCACATTGAGTGTATAGGAAAAGCCAATACTATCAAGAAGGGATGAGGTGTTGCTTAATGAGTTTCTTGCTCCACAGTGCTTAGTGATATGCTCCAAAACCCTCAACTACTTTCCCACTCCCACACAAATGGCCTAAACCTAAAGTCAAAATCGGTCCTACCGATTCATTCCATCCTGCGCCACCGAGTTCAATTCTCTCAGCCACTGCCACAAACCCTAGGCAAATCGGTCTCACCGATAGGGATCTCGGTCTCACCGAGATGGGATTGTAATATCTCTGTTTCCCTTCATAACGTTTCGGTCCCACCGAGATGAGCGATCGGTCCCACCGAGATTGTAATGTAAACTCACTGTTTCCCTTTCGTAACATTTCGGTCTCACCGAAATGAGTGAATCGGTCCCACCGAGTTTACCTGACCAACTCTCTGGTTAGCTTATTACCAAAATTGGTCTCACCGAGTTTGTGTAATCAGTCACACCAAGATTACGTTATGCCCTAACCCTAACCATATCGGTCCTACCGAGTTGCATGTCGGTCCCACCGAAAATCCTAACGGTCACTAGGTTTACTAAATCAGTCCGACCGAGTTTGTTGATTCGGTCCCACCGAGTTTGGTAGATTGTGTGTAACGGTTAGATTTTGTGTGGAGGCTATATATACCCCTCCACCTCTCTTCATTCGTGGAGAGAGCCATCAGACTGAACCTACACTTCCAGCATACATTTTCTGAGAGAGAACTACCTACTCATGTGTTGAGGCCAAGATATTCCATTCCTACCATTTGAATCTTGATCTCTAGCCTTCCCCAGGTTGCTTTCCACTCACATCCTCTTTCCACCAGATCCAAATCCTATGAGAGAGAGTTGAGTGTTGGGGAGACTATCATTTGAAGCACAAGAGCAAGGAGTTCATTATCAACGCACCATTTGTTACTTCTTGGAGAGTGGTGTCTCCTAGATTGGCTAGGTGTCACTTGGGAGCCTCCGACAAGATTGTGGAGTTGAACCAAGGAGTTTGTAAGGGCAAGGAGATCGCCTACTTCGTGAAGATCTACCGCTAGTGAGGCAAGTCCTTCGTGGGCGACGGTCATGGTGGGATAGACAAGGTTGCTTCTTCGTGGACCCTTCGTGGTTGGATCCCTCCGTGGACTCGCGCAACCATTACCCTTCGTGGGTTGAAGTCTCCATCAATGTGGATGTACAATAGCACCACCTATCGGAACCACGCCAAAAACATCTGTGTCTCCAATTGCGTTTGAATCCTCCAAAACCCTTCCCTTTACATTCTTGCAAGTTGCATGCTTTACTTTCCGCTGCTCATATACTCTTTGCATGCTTGCTTGTTATGTATTGTGAATGTTAAACTTGTGCCTAAACTCCACTTAAACTTAGAGAATCTTAAAAACTGCAACTTTGATACTAAGTGTCTAATCACCCCCCCTCTAGACACCTCTTCTCAAGGTCCTACAAGTGGTATCAGAGCAAAGGTCTCCATTGCCTTGGTTTAATCACCATTGGAGGAAGATGGATGAGTCTACTTTGGGGAGTCTTAGACATAGAGTGCCTATTCTTGATGGAGACTATTTTCATGAGTGGAAAAATGAGATGCTTGTAATTTTCAATCAATATCATTTGAGCAAGTACATTGCTAGCCCTTGTGCACCGCATGTTGATCCTATGCATCCTACCCTTGATGAGTCTATTGACCTGATTATTAATCTTAGAACTGCCGAACTTATCATTAGAGGATTGCCTAGAAACTTGATTGGATGTTTGCCTACTCTTAAGTGTGCCAACACCATATGGAAATTTCTTGAGGAACGCTTTCCAAATTATTCCTTGAAAAATCTAGATGAAATTCTCCATAAGTCTATTGCCTTGAGTAAGATGAATACTAGTGATCCTATGTTTGTTGATTGTCTATTTGAGCTTACAAACCTTATGCGTGCCAAAGGAGATGTTGGAATTACTAGTGATATTATTTCCAAAGCTATAAAAATTCATAAGCAAGATCATTGTCAAACTCACTCTAACTAATTACCCTCTCTAGGATTTGATCCACCACATGACGATGTTGAGCATGGATACTATGATGAGGATGATGATAGTGACTTTGATCTTGATGATGCAATGAGATATTTTGGTCTTATGGCAAATCTTCGGGGATATATGTCAGGAGGAAAGGAATGGGTTCTTGATAGTGGATGTACCGATCACATGACCGGAGATAAAGACATGTTTTGTGAGCTTGCTGAAAATGATAGTCCTCGAAAGTATGTCACTTTTGGTGACAACTCAAAGGGTAAGGTGGTTGGCCTCGGTAAGGTGGCCATATCACATGATAGCTCCATACAAAATGTCATGCTCGTTGAATCTCTTGGATACAACTTACTTTCAGTATCTAGACTTGCTGATTTTGGTTTCAATGTCTTATTTACTGAAGTTGATTGCCAAGTGTTTCGTCGAGACAATCATAAAATGGTCTTTACCGGTGTGCGTAGAGGTGATCTATACATTGTTGAATTTACTAAAAAGGCTCAACCTAAAACTTGCTTCATTGCTAAATCCTCAAAAGGTTGGTTATGGCATAAACGATTAGGTCATGTTGGTATGTGAAACCTTGACAAGCTTATTAAAGGAAATCATATCCTTGGAGTTAATGATGTCATATTTGATAAGGATAGACTTTGCAGTGCTTGTCAAGCAGGTAAACAGGTTGGAGGAAGGCATCCCGTGAAGAACATCATGACCACAAGGAGGCCACTCGAGCTACTTCACATGGATCTTTTTGGTCCCAACTCTTACAAGAGTCTCGTGGAAATTATTTTGGTCTAGTTATAGTTGATGATTTTTCCAGATTTACGTGGGTGTTCTTTCTCTATGATAAATCGCAGGTCCAAAATATCTTCAAAAACTTCGCTAGGAAGGCCCAAAATCAATTTGAAGTGAAGATCAAGAAGGTTCGCGGCGACAATGAGCGGAGTTCAAGAACGCAAATGTGGACACCTTTCTTGACGAAGAAGGGATTTCACACGAGTTCTCGGCTATGTACACACCTCAACAAAATGGAGTTGTTGAGAGGAAGAACCGGACGCTCATCGAAATGGCGAGAACGATGCTTGATGAGTACAAGACACCGAAGCACTTTTGGGCAGAAGCGGTTGAGACAGCTTGTCATGCAACAAATCGCTTGTATCTTCACAAGCTACTCGGCAAGACGGCATACGAGCTCCTCACCGATAACAAACCCCAAGTTGGATACTTTCGAGTATTTGGCTCAAGGTGCTACATTCTTGATAAGCATCGCCGTTCTAAATTTGCTCCTAAGTCTCATGAAGGTTTCCTACTAGGTTATGGCTCAAACTCTCACACTTACCATGTCTACAACAATTTCACCCAAAAAGTTGAAGAGACGGTAGATGTGAAGTTTGATGAATCTAACGGCTCGCAAGTAGAGCAATTGCCAATTGATGTAGGAGACAAAGATCCTTCGGAAGCAATCCAAGACTTGTCTATTGGCAAGGTTCGTCCAACGGAGGTGAAGGAGAGTACCTCGTCCGTCCAAGTGGAAGCTTCTACTTCACGACAAGGTGAACCAAGAGTTGATACGGAAGCATACACAAGTGGGACGCACCAAGATGAAGAAAACGAGGAAGTGCATCAAGATGAACGTCAACAACCTCCTTCTCCATCACGACAAGAGAACGACAACGCCAACAATGAAGAAGGCCAAGAAGAAGAACAAGATGAAGAAGAAGTTCAACCAAAAACCAAGCAAAAGCTTTCACGAGTTCGAGCAAGAATTGCTAAAGACCATCCCGTCGAGCAAATCTACAATGATATTCAAACCGGGAGAATCACTCGCTCTAAAACTCGTTTTGCTAACTTTTGTGAAAACTATTCTTTCATCTCTAGCATTGAACCTATGAAGGTTGAAGAAGCATTGGAAGATCCGGATTGGATAAATGCTATGCATGAAGAGCTACACAACTTTGAGAGGAACCAAGTTTGGACATTGGTTGAGAAGCCCGACAACAACCACAACATCATCGGTACCAAATGGGTGTTTTGCAACAAGCAAGATGAAGATGGACAAGTAGTTCGCAACAAAGCACGTCTCATCACCCAAGGCTACACACAAGTCGAAGGTATGGACTATGGTGAGACTTACGCTCTTGTTGCTAGACTTGAGTCCATTCGCATCTTACTTGCCTATGCTAATCACCATGACATCACCTTGTACCAAATGGATATTAAAAGTGCTTTTCTAAATGGTGAAATAGAGGAGGAAGTTTATGTTAAGCAACCTCCCGGCTTTGTCAATCCTAAGAAACCCAATCATGTTTACAAACTTCACAAATCCCTTTATGGTCTTAAACAAGCTCCTAGAGCATGGTATAAATGCTTGACCAAGTTCCTCATTGCAAAAGGTTTTCAAATTGGGAAAATTGATTCAACACTTTTTACTAAAAGGGTTAATGGAGAACTATTCGTGTGCCAAATCTATGTTGATGACATTATATTTGGTTCAACTAACCCTCATTTTAGTGAAAAGTTTGGGAAGCTAATGTCGGAGAAGTTTGAGATGTCTATGATGAGTGAACTCAAATTCTTTCTTGGTTTGCAAATCAAGCAAACTAAGGAAGGTACCTTTGTCTCTCAAACGAAGTACACCAAGGACCTTTTCAAGAAGTTCAATATGCAAGAATGCAAAGGTATGACTACACCCATGCCTAGTAGTGGACATCTTGACTTGAC
The DNA here is from genome assembly GCA_021437245.1 of Aegilops speltoides. Taxonomy (NCBI): domain Eukaryota; kingdom Viridiplantae; phylum Streptophyta; class Magnoliopsida; order Poales; family Poaceae; genus Aegilops; species Aegilops speltoides. The sequence goes on from CM038146.1 coordinate 380,464,153, forward strand.
CAAAGATGGTGAACCGGTTGATCAAAAGGTTTATCGCTCTATGATTGGTTCATTATTATATCTATGTGCTTCACGTCACGATATCATGCTAAGTGTGTGCATGTGTGCACGATATCAAGCTGCTCCTAAAGAATGTCATCTTAAGGCCGTGAAAAGGATAGTGAGATACTTAATCCATACACCAAATTTTAGCATTTGGTATCCTAAGAGGGCCTCTTTCGATCTTGTTGGCTACTCCGACTCGGACTATGCCGGAGACAAGGTTGATAGAAAGTCCACTTCGGGTACTTCTCAATTTCTTGGTAGATCTCTTGTGTCTTGGTCCTCCAAGAAACAAAACTCGGTATCCTTATCCACCGCCGAAGCGGAATACATTGCCGCTGGTTCATGTTGTGCTCAATTACTTTGGATGACCCAAACTCTTAAAGATTATGGGATATATGTGAGACATGTTCCATTGCTTTGTGACAATGAAAGTGCTATCAAAATTGGTCATAATCCCGTACAACATTCTCAAACTAAGCATATAGAAGTTCGTCATCATTTCATTCGAGATCATGTTGCTAAGGGTGACATTCATCTTAAGCATGTTTGCACTGAAAAGCAATTAGCGGATATATTCACTAAACCTCTTGATGAGAAAGTGTTTTGCAGGTTAAGAGGAGAATTGAACATCATTGATGCTTCAAACTTGGAGTAGAAACTCCATTTGGATACATGCAAGACATGAGCTTATGACTAATCATTGATATTTCTCTTATGATGAATATCTTATGTCTTGGATATATTTGCATCTTGCATGTTATCTAACCCATGTAGGTACTTGGTGGAATCAAATTCCATGAGATTGTAATCTACTCGCATCTTGAGCAATCTCTACATCACCAAGTTTCTACACTATGGTGGTTGAAGACAACGAAGCACGGAACCACTCAAACATTTCCTTTGACAAATTCTATGTTGAGCTTCATGATTGTCATTTTTGGATACACAAGTGCTCTTCCTTGCAAGAACTAACCCATGTAGGAAGATGGACTCAAATTCCAAGTGGTGCTCCCAACTCTTGATGAACTACATCAACCTTGAGCAACCCACACAAGTTCAACTACATGGACAACACCACCAACCAAGGTATGTTATTCCATCTTAGAGAAGCTTTACTCCAAGTCATGAGCTAAAGCAACTCGACAAGATGTGAATACATCAAGATGCTTAAACGAAAAATGGCAACCCCATTTTGAGCTTAAACGATGAGTATGACCTATGATCAAGTGATCTCACTTGACTCCTAAGTCAATATACTCTAACATAGGTGACTCTGTCGCCGACCATCTCTAGATGAAGTTCTGCCTGAGGAAGCCTCATGTCGTCCGCCCCGCGAGGCTTGGCCCCTCGCGAGGGTCTTGAACATGTGTTGATGAAGATGGGCCGTACTGGGCCACTCCTTGAGCCACGTCGCAGGCCACAGGCAGGCAAGTCTGGGTACCCCCGTTCCCAGAACGCTGACACTGAGGCAATCCACCACACCACACACTGGAGTAGGGTATTACACCACAATGGTGGCCTGAACCAGTATAAATCTCGTGTCCCTTGTGTGTTCTTCCTTCTAGCCTAGATCCTTTGCGAGACTTCGAGACGTGAGCCGGTAGGGGAAAGATCTTCGTGCGCACCCCAGTGTTCGAACCTTAAGGGTCTGTCGGAACCCGAAATCCGACAGCCGACCGGCCTCCCCCCTTGCTACTTTATATACGGGGGCGGGGGCACCCTAGAACACACAAGTTGACATTATTTAGCCATGTGCGGTGCCCCCTCCACTGTTACACATCTCGGTCATATCGTCGTAGTTCTTAGGCGAAGCCCTACGCCGATAACTTCATCATCACCGTCACCACGTCATGGTGCTGACGAAACTCTCCCTTGGCCTCAACTAGATCAAGAGTACGAGGGACGTCCCCGAGCTGAACGTGTGCTGATCGCGGAGGTGACGTACGTTCGGTGCTAAGATCGGTCGGATCGTGAAGATGTATGACTACATCAACCGCGTTGTCATAATGCTTCCGCTTTCGGTCTACGAGGGTATGTGGACACACTCTCCCCTCTTGTTGCTATGCATCACATAGATAGATCTTGCGTAATCATAGGAATTTTTTTGAAATTACCGCGTTCCCCAACAGGGTGCCCCCTGGACCGACTATTTGCTCTATAAATACCCCAATATTCCAGAAACCCTAGAGGAGTCGACAAAATTTTCATCCAGCCGCCGTAGAGTCCAGAACCACGAGATCCAATCTAGACACCATCAAGGAAGGGTTCACCACTTCCATTGGTGCCTCTCCAATGATGCGTGAGTAGTTCTTTGTAGACCTTCGGGTCCGTAGTTAGTAGCTAGATGGCTTCCTCTCTCTCTCTCTCTCTCTCTCTCTCTCTCTCTTGATTATCAATACAATGGTCTCTTGGAGATCCATAGGATGTAAGTCTTTTGGCGGTGTGTTTGTTGGGATCTGATGAACTTTGAGTTTATGATCAGCTATATCTTTTTATATCCATGAAAGTTATTTGAGTTCTTTGATCGCTTATATGCGTGATCTCTTATAGCCTCATATTTCTTCTCTGATATTTGGGTTTTGTTTGGCCAACTTGATCTATTTATCTTGCAATGGGAAGAGGTGCCCGGTAGTGGGTTCGATCTTACTGTACTTGATCCCAGTGACAGAAAGGGAACCAGCACGTATGTATCATTGCTACTAAGGATAAAAAGACGAGATCCATATCTGCCGCAATAGATAAATGGATCTTGTCTACATCATGTCATTGTTCTTATTGCATTACTCCGTTTGTCCATGAACTTAATACACTAGATTCATGCTGGATAGCGGTCGATGTGTGGAGTAATAGTAGTAGATGCAGGCAGGAGTCGGTCTACTAATCTTGGATGTGATGCCTATATAATGATCATTGTCTGGATATCGTCATGATTATTTGAAGTTCTATCAATTGCCCAACAGTAATTTGTTCACCTACCGTTTGCTATTTTTCTCAAGAGAAGCCACTAGTGAAACCTACGGCCCCCGGGTCTTCTTTCTCATATATTTGCCTTGTGATCTACTTTTTCCTTTTGTTTATTTTTCAGATCTATTAAACCAAAAAATACAAAAATACCTTGCTGCAATTTATTTGTTCTGCGATCTATTTGTCCCATCTACAAATTTACCTCACGTCCTTTGCCTATCTTGAGGTGCCGTACCCCGAAAGGGATTGACAACCCCTTTAACACGTCGGGTTGCGAGGTGTTGTTATTTTTGTGCAGGGGCTGTTTATGTTGTGTTGCTTGGCTCTCCTACTGGTTTGATAACCTTGGTTAAATACCTACCACCGTTGTGCGGCATCATCCCTTCCTCTTTGGGGAAATACCGGTGTAGCTTCAAGCGACATCATTCCCACTCACTTTCTTGTAAATGCAGGCTTCTCCAAAAGTCTGTATAAAACCATATTCTTTGATCACACTATCAAAGCGTTTGTTCCAACTCCGAGAGGCTTGCACCAGTCCATAAATGGATCTCTGGAGCTTGCACACTTTGTTAGCACCCTTTGGATCGACAAAACCTTTTGGTTGCATCATATACAACTCCTCTTCCAGAAATCCATTCGGGAATGCAGTTTTGACATCCATATGCCAAATTTCATAATCATAAAATGCAGCAATTGCTAACATGATTCGGACAGACTTAAGCATCGCTACGGGTGAGAAACTCTTATTACATTGAGGTCCTCATAAAGAGTACTTATTACACAAATAATATGGCTTAAGGCCCTCTAAATAAAGTATCCGCAGAAGCTTTGAAGATAAATGAGTCCATCAAACTCCAACGACATAGCTGAGTGCATGACAACGACCTAGTGCACCTTATTCTCCGTCGGTAAAGTCTGCAACATGAGATGTTGCAGCCGTGTAGGTCAGCACATGGAATATGCTGGCATAGTTACGCTGTAGAGCAAAAAAATGCAAGAAACTATATCTACATGCATATTTGGCTGGTGGAGGCTCTAAGTTTAATTTTTGCATAAAGCTAACTTTTCCCTACAACAAAGGAATAAATTTTATTTACTACAAAGTTTATACCGATGATTGAGAAGGTTCCTCCAACTCAAATCCCAAAATTAACCAAGTATCATCATTAAACCCAGTGCATAAATTAGATTCTCAAATTGTCCATAACCGTTGACACAGCTAACCATGATTAGTTTATACACTCTGCAGAGGTTGCACACTTTTCCCCACAAGACTCGACCGCATCCATGATCGGAAGATCTTTTTTTTTGATAGAAAGACTGTAAGGGAACCCCCTACAGTATAATTGGTGCAACAAACCCAAATTGCAAGTACCATGCCTTGAACCTGGGTGGGTGGGAAGGCATCAGCCCCTTCCCACCACTAGGCTATGCCTTAGTCTGCATGATCGGAAGATCGATACATAGTCTTTCTGAAGCATTGACTCTCTACTCTGGGTAGATCGGTACACCTACTTTCCCCTACATCTGCTAGTCCACCTCTTCAATAGCTCACACAGCTTACTCAATTATGCCAGAGCCCATAATGGCTTGTGGTTGCACACGTAAGTTTCTAGGCATGAAATATCATATGATCCCTTTGAGCCTGGGTGGCGAACCGAGGGAAAATCACATGAGTACTCCGGGATTCCCATGGGCAAGCACTGGTTTCTCCAGGTGCCCCAACCAATCCACCCGGATGTGTATTAAAGTTGCCACCTTAATGTTGTCCAAAATTAATTATCTCTCACAACTTCCATGAATATTACGATCCAATCCCCGTCTACGAGCATGGCTAAGCAATATGAGCATAACATATCTTCCTAGGGTGATCAAGGGTAATAGGTTCCTACCTCATAAACTACAACCAACTCCACATGTTCCCAATCCTACTTATGCAAATCTTTGAGGGGCAAAACTAATGCATAGTAAAAACTGGGTATTGAAAAGTATGATCAAAGTGTAACTTGCCTTGTTGACGATCGGAAAACTCTAGAGATTCGTAGTAACAAGCTTCACACTCCGGAAAATCTAGCGTAGACAAACAATAGCAGACATAAGCACTCAAGCAACCGATGCAAAGAGAAAACGAAGAAAAGATCCAAAGAACTCGAAAACAAGCAAATAACTAATCTAAACAGAAAACAAAATTTAACAGCATTATATTTATGTAGATTAGATCTTAACAGAAGGTACATGTGATCAACTATGATTTGCAAAAAGAATCGACTAAAATAGAGCTACGAAACTCAAGATACGAACAAACCAAGATCAAATTCAAATCTGAACTAAACTCAAATTTTAAATTTTCAAAAACATGTTCAAGTTGGTTTACTGGATAGATGGGACCGCTCTGAAGATTTTGGCGTTGGTTTCATTGAATTTGGACAAACAAGGAAAAAGTTATGAGGGTTTAAAGACCAGGGGCTAATCAGCAAAAAAATATTCACGGATGGGTCCCTGGCCGAAAACTAAAATTAAAAAGAAAAAACTACAGAACGAACATTCGCTACAGAACCTAATCTAATGAATCTGTTCGCTACAGAACCTAAATGAGCGAACATTCGCTAAATAACCGAACTAATTAATAAACCGGACTAAAAAGAAAACCAAAAAAATCGGATCAGATCGGGCGGTTCTATACCGGTTCACGGCAGTTCGACGGCAGCGGTGGCGGCAAAATCAACGGCGATGGCGGCTTGCGGGTGATGCGGCGAGGTGCAGCGGCTTCGGGTGACGGCGATGGCGGCGGCTTCCGGCGACGGCAGTGGCAAGGTGTGGCACGGGTAGCGAAGTGTGGCGGTGGCGCTTCGGCGGCAGCGGTGGTCGTGGCGGTTTGTGGAGGAGGGGGCCGGGCTCCCGGTATTTCTAGGTGGGGGGGGTCGGCCAGCTTGGGGGAGGGGGCGGAGAGGCGGCGGCGGAGTGGAGTCCGGGTCGGACTCCGGTCGACGGCAGCGTCGTGGCGGAGCGAGACTCTGTCCCAGAGGCAAACTGCGAGGCGGTGGCGGCTGGGCTGGGCGCGGCCCAGTTCGATCGGCCCGAACTAGTTTTTTTAAAACAATTTTTTCCAGAGACAAAAACACGCCAAAATAAACATAAATAATATCCTAAAAATTCCAGAAAAATTCACGTAGTAATATGGCCTTATTATTGACCTAGTGAACATTTTTCTGGGCCTAAATGCCTAAACTAAAAGCAAACATTATAGTACTAATTACTCTGCTAACTAATAAATAAACTAGCAAATAAAAATGAATAAATTCTTCAAAAATTCAAAATTAAATTTCCAATATTTCTTTACTGATTTTGAAGAAGTCATTTTATCTTCTCTCTTTATTTTAAAATAATTGGAAAAGAATTTTGAAAAACAATTTGGTCCAATTACCAAATTTTGATAAATCAAAAATGGGATTTTTGTGAAACCTTCAACTCTCTCAAATTGGTCCTTGAGTTGCTTAAGATCTCTTGGATCAAAAAACGCAACTAAAACAAAGCAACAAAATGCATAAATCATGGATGCATATGAATGATCTATGAATAACATCAAAATTGAAAATTGGGATGTTACATTGGCATTTGTCAATCTAGTAACATTGCTATTTTTCAACCTTGTAACACTGCCAATTGTCAAAATTTGCAACTAAAAATCACTAATTGTCTAATTTTGCAACTGAAATCCAGTAAGCATAGATTTCATTCATAGATTAAGCAGTCGTTCTTCATACAAACAGTTCAACTCGACAATAAAACCGAACAAACTTTTCCCTAATTATTTCCAACCATGTACTAAATACCTGATTCAACTATATATACTAGATAATTTTAAGTACGTAGTACAGTTCAACCATATCTATAGTCAGATTAACTAAACAAAATAGCCCCTAAATATTACTACTACGAAGGGGCTTTGTACTATTTCCTGTAGCCTCTCCTCCGCCGAGCACGCTCAGTAAGAGGCAGAGGAGGAGGAGCCTACCGACGAGCTGGAGAACTAGAACTCGGTGCCTACTGTCGCTGCACCTTTAGCAACGCCCACATCGAACGCCCTCTGCTGCTCTAGACGACCCCTCTGGAAGTGACGGAACTCCTCATAGATCTCTACATTTCACGTATCTTCGATGGAGTGTGTTGTGGCCACGGCGATGGTAAGACTCTTTGTGTGCTCGACTAAGCGCTCCTCCTCCTCCCTTAGGAACTCAATGTAGCATGCAAGGTCACTAGCGCACATGCGGGGCTCCAGCTCCACCTCCCGCCTTCGGGCGGCGGTGGCGGAGCGGGTGACGACCCGGTGGTCGATGATGGGGTGGTGGCCACGGCAGACAACGGTGGGATGGCAGCCACGATGGCCACCTCCCGCCTTGGGGCCATGATGGCACAGTGGGTGATGCCACGGCGGTCGATGATGGGGTGGTGGCCATGCGGCCACCTCCCGCCTTCGAGCCGCGGTGGCGGAGTGGGTGATGGCCCTGGCTTTCGACGGTGGTGTGGCGGCCACGGCGGATGACAGTGGGGTGGCGGCAATGACAACCAATGATGGGGTGGCGGCAACGGCTGCCGACGGGCAGCGGTGGCCGAGTGTGTGGTGGGTGTTGTGCGCACGCCCAACAGGGATGCCATGCACAGTACATGATGTCGGGACTGCGTCGCCGCCACGGTGTAGCCTCCCAGCTGGAGCTGACTTCTGATGACAGCGGAGTGGCTGAGCGACGATGTCGGAATGGTGCCATTGGCGATTGTGGGAGAAGCAGACAAGATAAGCTATAGGGGTGGAGGGGAAAATGTGATGCAGGACTCGCTGGCCGTGAGGGTTTATATAGCAGGCAGGTAAGCATTGGGGTTTTGGGGGATTACACCGAGTCGGGCGGGAAGCTTGCACGGTTGTGTGCGAGAACCTGCGTGGTTGTGCGGGAACGGGCTCACTGACGATTCATTGGCACCTCTTCGAGCCAACGTTTGGCCAAAAGAACGCCTGTGCGATGTTGAAGCTTGCACTCGAAGCCTTCTGCAGCAGCACGGTGACAAGATATGTGAGTGGAGGATGAAATGAAACGTTCACATACTGTATGTGGTTGCACCGGGCGGGGCGCCACGATGCAGTTACCCACTGCAAATACTGCCATGCGGACATGCAGAGAATCCAAGCCGCCCAGCCCCCATTTATTCCTGCGGCCATTGACCTTAATCTCTCGCACCCCATAGTAAGCACACCGACAACGACACATACACAGAGGATATCCAGTGGCTCCAATGACACTCACCGTGGCTCCAATGGCTTTCCCAGCGACTGACAACGACGACGACGGGAGGCAGTTCACCACGCATCATGTAGTGGGCACCCACATGAGGCGGAAGCACCTCTCGGTGGTGTACAAAATTGAGTCAGTCTCGCCAGAGAGCTCCATCCACACTATGGAGCAGATGCTTGCGGAGGACAAGTACCAAGTGGTCATCTTTAACCTTGAGTTCACCGCCGGTCATGTCGGGTATGATCAGAAGGTCGTCATCGCCTAGTTGTGCATGCGCCATGGCGCCCTCGTCTACCACTACCGCCTGGCCACAAGGCCTTGCGAGCATTTCGTATGGTTTATCAACAGCCTCGACTACAGTTTTGCTACGATGGACACCAACAACGATCTAAAAGCACTCAAGATTTTGGGCTTGGCCTGTCGGAATCTTGCTGACATTCATGACCACGACACGGTCTAGGGCAACACGAAGAACAAGCAAGACTCCCTGGTTAACCTCGCCTCGGCCATCATCGACCCCTACTACATGAAGATGAAGGATGAGAGGAAGAAGGACAAGATCACCTGGCACAGTGCTTGGGAGCAGAGAGTGGACGAAGAACACGTCAAGTACGTGGCTAAGGACGTGTACACAAGTGATACGTCTCCAATGTATCTATAATTTTTATTGTTCCATGCTATTACAGTATGAATCTTGGATATTTTATATACACTTAGAAGCAATTATATATCATTTCTTGGGACTAACCTATTAACTTAGTGCCCAGTGACAGTTGTTGTTTTTTGCCTGTTTTTAGTTTTTCACAATATCAGTAACAACAAAGTCCAAATGCCACGAAATTTTTTGGAGATATTTTTCTGGACATAAGAGACCTTGGAAGCTTTGGGAAGGGACGAGAAGATGGAGCAATGGCCCACGAGGCACCAGGACGTGCCCTGGTGGCTCGTGCGGCCCGCGTGGCTCCATTTGACCTAACTCCGCCTCTATAAATTCTCTAAAATTAGGAAACTGACAAACGAATCCAGGAAATACTTTTTCCGCCGCCGCAAGTTCCTGTTCTCGAGAGATACCGTCTGGAGGCCTTTTCTGGCACTCTGCCGGAGGGGGAGTCAATCACGGAGGGGCTCTAAATCAACCTTGTTGCCCTTCTGATGATGTGTGAGTAGTTTACCACAGACCTACGAGTCCATAGTTAGTAGCTAGATGGCTTCTTCTCTCTATTTGATCTTCAATACAATCTTCTCCTTGATGTTCTTGGAGTTCATCCGATGTAATCACTTTTTGTGGTGTGTTTTTTGGGATCTGATGAATTGCGAGTTTATGATCTGATTATCCATGAACATTTCTTGAGTTTTCTACGAACTCTTTTATCCATGATTATTATAGCTTTGTATTTCTCTCTGGTCTATTGATTTGGTTTGGCCAACTAGATTGATTTATCTAGCAATGGGATAGGTGATTTGTAAAGTGCTCGATCTTGCGGTGCTCAATCCCAGTGACAGAAAGGGACCTGCCACGTATTGTACCGTTGGTATTAATGATAAAAAGATGGGTTTTATTCATGTCTGAGTTTACTTTGTCTACATCATGTCATCTTGCTTAATGTGTTACTCCGTTCTTTATGAACTTAATACTATAGATGCATGTTGGATTGCAGTCAATGTGTGGATTAATAGTAGTAGATGCAGAATCATTTCAGTCTACTTGTGTCGGACGTGATTCCTATATACTTGATCATTGACTTGGATATTATCATGATTATTTGCTTTTCGATCAATTGCCCAACAGTATTTTGTTTACCCACCGTATGCTATTTTCAATAGAGAAGCTTCTAGTGAAAACTATTGGCCTCGGGTCTACTTTTGTCATATATTAGAAATCCTAAAAATACCTTGCTGCAATATTTATTTTATTTTGTATTTTTTCGATATATCTATCTATCACCATACAATTTAATCTTGCAATTATCTGCCAAGGGATTGGTAACCCCTTGTTCGCGTTGGGTGCAAGGATTTGTTATTTTGTGTGTAGGTGATGTTAACGAGTTGTTGTTTGATTCTCCAACTAGATTCATAACCTTGGTTTCATAACCGAAGGAGATACTTATATCTACTATACTGTACCATCCCCTCCTCTTCAGGGAATCCCAATGCAGCTCACAAGTAACAGGAATAATTTCTGGTGCCATTGCCATAGAGCTATCATTAGCATTTATCAAATACCTACGCATAAAGTTTCATCTCCTTGCATTTATTTTATTTGCCTTTGCCTCTCGTTTTCATCTCCCGCACTTCTAAAAAGTTTTTACAAATATTACAAAAATATTTTCGTTTGCCTTTTTCTTGTTTGCTTCTTTGCTTGCTTGTTATCTTGTTTGTGTAGCCACGATGTCTCAAGAAAATACAAAATTATGTGATTTTTCCAATACTAATAATAATGATTTTATTAGTACTCCAATTTCTCCTCCCTCCACTAGTGCGGAGACTAGTGATATTAATGCCGCTTTGTTAAACCTTGTTATGAAAGAACAATTTTCTGCTAGTCCTAATGAATATGCTGCATCCCATTGATGAGGATACAGACCTAGGGTAGGGTCACAGGTCTGACCTATACGCCCTACCCAAGGTCACTACCCTAGAAGCAAAGAAGTCCAAGAGGCAACAAGGAATACCCAGGGCAGGCATCGAGTGCAATCCACTCGACGAACCATATCACTCGGGTATCCCTCTTACCTGATGTCACTCGACTATACAAGGAACCACTCGACCTACTGAACACCAGGAGTCGCTCAGCACTGCAACGGTCAGGAGTTCACTCTGTAGTCTTTAAGATCATTAATAGCACTTATGGCTGGCATTATCAATAACACCCAGTCTTTATGTACATTGAACCCCTTGTAATGGAGGATGGCTGGGGTCCTGGCGCACTCCATATAAGCCACCCCCCTCCTCTGGCACAAGGGTTTGCACCCCCTATAACACCACACACATATAATCCAGTCGACCGCCTCCGGGCACCGAGACGTAGGGCTTTTACTTCCTTTGCAAAGGGCCTGAACTCGTAAATCTTGCGTGTACAACTCCACCATAGCTGAGATGTCGCCTCTCCATACCTACCCCCCTTTCTACTATCAGTCTTAGGACCACGACAGTTGGCGCCCACCGTGGGGCCGGTGTCTTAGCGATTTGTTGGTGAAGTTGCGATTTTCCTGATCCCCATCATCATGGTTTTTGGCAGTGGATTCGCTGAGGGCCGCAAGATCCGTCTCGGCGCGCTCATCTTCGGCGCCGACGACTCCGCCTGGCTTCAGGAAGCTCCCCTTGACATTGAGGCGCTCCCCGTCTGAGGGGCGATGAAATTCGCGCGTGCGTACGCGGCGTCCTTCTCCGGCAGCTGTCGACCCAGTATCGGTCGGCTCCCGTGGTGTCTTCTCTCCCCGCTGTTCGCCGTCGCAAGCGATCTGGTCGGTCGCGGCTTCAGCAGTGGGTGAAACATGCGGTGGCTCATCATTCGGCCACCCATCAAGTCGCGACAATCGAGCCCGACGAAACTCTCTATGGCCTGTTCGACTGGCTCCATCGAGACCGCATCCGAGTGCGATAGCAGCGACCCTGCGGCTGAAGTTTTGATGGTCGACGGACTTCGTAGTCCGCCTGGCTTCTGCCACGATGACGGCGGTGATTGTGGCGGCGATCCATCGCGCGTTCACGAGGAGTACTGTCCCGAACCTCTCTCTGCACAGCAGAGAGAAGAACTTCGTCGCCGCAACATGGAAGCACTCAACACACCCATCGTTGGAGAAACCCCCCAGGCTCGGGCCTTGGAAGAGGTGCGCCTGGACAATTTGGCTGAGCGCACTCGACTGGAGAACCTTCAGCACACACTCAACGAGCATGCTCGGGAGAGGATCCCCGAGTCCAGTCCAGTCGACGACAGCTTTTTCCGCCTCAACCTAAGGTATACCGCACTCCGATTCAAAATCTCATAGCTGCGTATCGTATAGCAGAGTCAATTCAGCCTTCCTAGTCAGAGGCTGGCAGAGGTTTGATGCAGATCCGGGCCTTACTCCGGGCAGCAGGAGAACAGAACACAGTGGTGTCTCAGTATTGGAATAGGATTCATAGCAGGTCTGTGGTGGTGGATACAGTTTAGTCGGCCCACAGCCCAAGATCGGCCCTGTGGCGTGAAGGTCGTGGGCATCATCAGGATCAGTACAGGAACCCCGGGCAGTATGATCACCGACTCGGTCGTGACGACCATCGTCGACTGCCCACACCTCCTCTGAGTAGTGGGTCATATGTGCCTCAGCAATACGATGATAGACGCCTTCTCAGTGGCGAGCGCAGAGTACTGGTCGACCCAAGAGAGCCAGGCTTTGATGCGAGGTCTATTCTCATTCAAGGTCTAGTCGACTGGAACAGAGCACACAGGGAGGACCTTGGCAGAGATCGTCTGACTGGCAGCAAAGTTCATGTTTCGGGTCTGGAATGTTTTAGCAGAGCCATCATGGCTGCTGTGATTCCTCCCTACTTTAGGTTGGCGACTGGAGCCAGCAAGTTCACTGGAGAATCCAAGCCAGAAACTTGGCTTGAAGATTACCGAGTGGCTGTGCAGATTGGTGGCGGAAATGATGAAGTGGCCATGAAGCATCTTCCCCTGATGTTGAAAGGGTGAGCCAGAGCGTGGTTGACTCAGTAAGCCCCGAGCAGTATATTCAGTTGGGAGGAGCTTGCTTGAGTATTTGTCAGAACTTTTGAGGGTACTTGCAAGCGGCCAGCGGGATTAACAGAATTGCAGCATTGCGTGCAGACATCGAGTGAGATTCTAAGGGATTACATTCAGAGGTGGACCACTTTGCATCACAAAGTGGAAAATGTATCTGAGCACCAAGCAGTGTGTGCCTTCAAGGAAGGCGTTAAATATCGAGAGCTAGTCCTGAAGTTCGGTCGGACTGGGGATATGACCCTGACTTGGATGATGGAAATAGCCACCCGGTACGCTAACGGGGAAGAAGAGGATCGACTCTGTAGTGGCAAGGGTAAACCAGTCGGCCAAGACGTCGGCGGAGGCAATTCCAATCGGAAACAGAAACGTAAGGCTGAACCTGCAGCGCCTGGTGAAGTTGCAGCAGTAGTTCAAGGAAAGTTTAAAGGAAAACCTAAGGGGCCTTGGACCCCTAAGAAGGTAAAAGATCAAGCAGGAAATGATGTGTTGGATTTACCATGTCACATTCATACGAAGAAGGATGAAGAGGGTAATCTGATTTATCTTAAGCACACCACTCGGCAATGTCGACTCCTAATCCAACAATTCCGAGAGAAACAACCCAGTGAGAAGGAAAAAGAGTCAGACAAGGACGAGGACGAAGAGGAAGATGATGGTTATCCTAAGGTCAATTCCACCATGGTGATTTTGGCTGATGTTGAGAGCAAAAGACAATTGAAAGTTATCAACAGAAAGGTAAATATGGTTGCCCCGGCAACGACGACCACATACCTGAAGTGGTCACAAACGGCCATCACATTCGACCCACCGATCACCCGGCAGATAGCCACTCACAGGAGTCAAGCGCCAGGTGGACGACCCAATTGTTGAAGGCACTCGATTGACCAAAGTGCCAATGGATGGTGGTAGCGGCCTGAATATCCTTTATGCTGAAACCTTGAAGGGGATGAGCATTCCGATGTCCAAACTTAACGAAAGCAATATGAGTTTTCATGGCATTATCCCTAGAAAGAAAGCCGAATCACTCGGCCAGATCGCCCTTGATGTGGTTTTTGGTGATTCCAAGAATTACCACAAGGAAAAGTTGACATTTAAAGTAGTGGATTTCCAGAGTGCTTATCATGCTATTCTGGGTAGGCCTGCTTATGCACATTTTATGGCTCGGCCATGTTACGTATACCTCAAGCTGAAGATGCCTGGCCCTAGAGGAGTGATCACAATCATTGTTAATCGGCAGAAGGCAGAAGAATGCTTCCAGAAGGGTTCCAAAATTGCCGATGCGCAAATGGCAGCGGTTGAATTTCAAGAGTATCAGAAGAATGCGGATCCAAGTGATTTGCTCCGAGCTAAGAAACCTGCCACGGATTCTGCGTTTCAGTCGTCTGGAGAGACGAAGCCGATTCATATCCACCCGACCTATTCCAATGCTGCAGCGACTCATATCTCAATGACACTCGATAGCAAATAGGAAGAAGTGCTCATCCAGTTCCTCCATGAGAACTGGGACATCTTCGCATGGAAACCTTCTGACATGCCGGGTGTACCCAGGGGACTAGCTGAGCACCATTTGCGTGTTGATCCAAAGGCAAAACCTGTCAAAGAGCATCTTCGACGGTCCTCCGTACAGAAAAGAAAGGCAATTGGCGAGGAAGTGGCTCAGCTCCTAGCAGCAGAGTTCATCCGAGAGATCTACCACTCCGAGTGGCTTGCCAATGTGGTCATGGTCCCTAAGAAGGATGATTCACTTCGTATGTGCATCGATTTCAAGCATATCAATCGGGCCTTCCCGAAAGATCATTTCCCTCTCCCCCGCATTGATCAGATTGTCGACTTGACTGCAGGGTGCAAGCGCTTGTCTTTTCTAGATGCGAATTCCGGGTATCATCAGATCCGACTGTATGGTCCCGATGAAATAAAAACGGCTTTCATCACCCCATTCGGGTGCTTTTGCTATGTCAACATGCCATTTGGTCTCAAAAATGCTGGTGCCACGTTCGTGAGGATGATTCAGAAGTGCCTGCTCAGTCAAATCAGTCGGAATGTGGAAGCATACATGGATGACATTGTGGTCAAGTCGCGTAAGGGTTCCGACCTGCTGACTGACCTCACAGAAACCTTTGCCAACCTAAGAAGGTATGATATAAAGCTTAATCCATCGAAGTGCACATTCGGAGTCCCAGGTGGAAAACTACTCGGTTTCCTTGTTTCCGAACGGGGGATCGACGCGAACCCAGAAAAAGTTGGTGCCATCCTCCGAATGAAACGCCCTGTGCGTGTGCATGACGTTCAGAAGCTTACTGGTTGTTTGGTCGCCTTGAGTCGATTCATGTCTCGTCTCGGTGAAAAGGCCTTACCTCTTTACCGATTGATAAAGAAATCTGATAAGTTCGAGTGGACTGATGAAGCTGACACAGCGTTTGCAGAGCTCAAAGCCCTGCTTTCCACCCAGTCGGTGCTTGCTGCACCAATCAGCAAAGAGCCTTTACTGCTTTACATTGCTTCCACTGGACAAGTTGCTAGTACAGTACTCACGGTCGAGCGGGAGGAAGAAGGAAAAGATTATAAAGTTCAGCGCCCAGTGTATTATCTTTCTGAAGTTTTGACTCCATCCAAGCAGAGATATACGCATTATCAGAAGCTTGTTTATGGAATCTACATGACCATGAAGAAGGTTGCACACTATTTTTCTGATCACTCCATTACAGTCGTCAGCAATGCACCATTATCTGAAATTCTGAACAATAGAGATGCAACTGGTCGAGTGGAAAAATGGGCGATTGAACTCCTTCCATTGGATATCAAGTTTGAAGCAAAGAAAGCTATCAAGTCCCAAGAAATTGCAGATTTCCTTGCTGAGTGGATTGAGCAGCAACTGCCGACTCAAGTTCACTCAGAGCATTGGACCATGTTCTTCGATGGCTCCAAGATGCTGAATGGTTCCGCTGCTGGTGTGGTATTGGTATCCCCTCGTGGAGACAAGCTCAGCTATGTTCTCCAGATTCATTTTGATTCCTCCAACAATGAAGCTGAATATGAAGCACTTTTATACGGGTTGCATATGGCCATTTCACTCGGCGTCCGTCTCCTCATGGTCTACGGTGACTCAGATTTGGTGGTTAATCAAGTGATGAAAGAGTGGGATGTCAGGAGCCTAGCTATGACAGGTTATTGCAACGCAGTAAGAAAGTTAGAAAAGAAGTTTGAGGGGTTGGAGCTTCACCATATACCCCGACTAAAAAATCAAGCTGCAGATGAATTGGCAAAGATAGGATCCAAGAGAGATACCATTCCCAGCAATGTGTTTTTGGAACATATTCACTCATCTTCAGTTCAGGAACATCCTTTCACTGAAGAGCTCCCACAACCTAAGAGTGCCACGGATCTGACTGAAGTCGAAGTCCCAGCCGTGGTCGACTTGATCATGGAGGTTTTGGTCATCACTCCCGACTGGACAGTGCCATACATCGCATACATTCTTAGGAAAGAACTTCCAGAGGATGAAGAAGAGGCTCGACAGATCGTCCAACGATCCAAAGCCTTTACTGTGATAAAAGGACAATTGTTCAGGGAAAGTGTAACTGGTGTTTGCCAGAAATGCATCACGCCAGAAGAAGGCCGAATGATCCTCAATGATATTCACTCGGGGACCTATGGTCACCATGCGTCCTCTCGGACCATCATGGCCAAAGCATACCAAGCCAGATTTTACTGGCCACATGCCAACGAGATGGCGAAAGAAATAGTAGACAAATGCGAAGGCTGCCAGTTTTACTCCAACATGTCCCATAAACCCGCGTCAGCTCTAAAGACTATTCCACTCATCTGGCCTTTTGCTATCTGGGGATTGGATATGGTTGGACCTCTGAAGACTGGCAGGAGTGGATTTACCCATGTGCTCGTAGCAGTCGACAAGTTCACCAAATGGATTGAAGCCAAGCCCATTAAAAACCTTGAAGCGAGGCTGTTAGTTTCATCAGAGAATTAACATTCAGATATGGTGTTTTGCACAACATCATCACTGATAATGGGTGGAACTTCGATTCCGACGAGTTCAGAGCCTTTTGTGCTTCCCAAGGCACTAGGGTCGACTGCGCTTCAGTCGCCCATCCTCAGTCGAATGGACAGGCTGAAAGAGCAAATGGTTTGATTCTCAAAGGACTGAAACCCCGATTGATGTGTGACCTCAAGCATGCGGCAGGCGCCTGGGTTGATGAACTTCCATCAGTACTTTGGGGATTGAGGACAACTCCTAATCAGTCGACTGGCCGAACTCCATTCTTCTTAGTCTATGGAGCTGAAGCTGTACTCCTGAGTGATTTGCTTCACAATGCACCCCGAGTCGAACTTTTCTCAGAAGATGAAGCAGAACAGGCTCGGCAAGATGCAGTTGATCTCCTGGAAGAGGAAAGACAGATGGCCTTGATCGGGTCGACCATTTATCAGCAAGACCTGCGTCGATTCCACGCCAGAAATGTGAGGGGTCGGGCATTTCAGGAGGAAGACATGGTTCTTCGGGTGGACCAGCAAAAATCACACAAGCTCGCTCCTGCTTGGGAAGGCCCCTTCGTCGTCACCAAAGTGCTCCACAACGGAGCATACCGTGTTTTCAACGTCGAGCACAATAAAGACGAGCCACGCGCTTGGAATGCGGAGCTGCTCTGCCCCTTTTACTCTTAAGCGTTCAGACTGTTGAGATGTAATAAGAAATACCTTCTAGTTTGATTATCAGAGACATGATTTTACAGTCCTCCGAATGATTGTTGTTCCTTTTTTACATGTTCTAAATCTCCCAGTGGGTGCCTTAGCTGCGAATCCGTTTCGCCTAAGTTGAAAAATCCTAATCGAGTGGTGAGCAAGCCTCTCACTCAGAGGCTTAGCTGTGAATCCATTTCGCCTAAGTTGAAAAAATCCTACCGAGTGGTGAGCAATCCTCGCACTCGGGGGCTTAGCTGCAGTCCAGTACTCGCCTAAGTTTGAAAAATCCTACCGAGTGGTGAGCAATCCTCCCACTCGGGGGCTTAGCTGCAGTCCAAGACTACTAAGTTTAAAAATACTATCGAGTGGTGAGCAATCCTCCCACTGGGGCTTAGCTGCAACCCAAGACTCGCCTAAGTTTGAAAAATCCCACCGAGTGGTGAGCGATCCTCCCACTCGGGGCTTAGCTGCAGATCCAAGACTCGCCTAAGTTTGAAAAATCCTACCAAGTGGTGAGCGATCCTCCCACTCGGGGGCTTAGCTGCAGTCCAGTACTCGCCTAAGTTTGAAAATCCTACCGAGTGGTGAGCGATCCTCCCACTCGGGGGCTTAGCTGCAGTCCAATACTCGCCTAAGTTTGAAAAATCCTACCGAGTGGTGAGCGATCCTCCCACTCGGGGGCTTAGCTGCAGTCCAGTACTCGCCTAAGTTTGAAAAATCCTACCGAGTGGTGAGCGATCCTCTCACTCAGGGGCTTAGCTGCAGTCCAGTACTCGCCTAAGTTTGAAAAATCCTACCGAGTGGTGACCGATCCTCTCACTCGGGGGCTTAGCTGCAGTCCAGTAATCGCCTAAGTTTGAAAAATCCTACCGAGTGGTAAGCGATCCCCCCACTCGGGTGCTTAGCTGCAGTCTAGTACTTGCCTAAGTTTGAAAATGCATTCCATCCCGATCCACAAAGATGGCGAGGTGCAGGTCGACTATGAACTCCTCCTCAGAGCTGCGTCGTCAAGAAGATGGACGAGATTGAGCGTGTTGCCAAGGCGAACCACTTTTAGGAACGTCAAGACCATTGCTGAGTACCTCGCCAATGAGCTGATCAATGCTGCCAAGGGCTCATCCAACAGCTGATGCCAAGGCGAGCCACTTTCAGGAACGTCAATACCATTGTTGAGTGCCTTGTTGATGAGCTAATCAATGCTGCCCAGGGCTCATCCAACGGTTGTTCCAACCCGATCTAAAAGGACAACAAAGTACAGGTCGACCGCGGCCTCTTCCTCAGAAGCTGCATCAAAAGTACAAGAACTAATCCGAGTGAAGAACAAGTTCCACTCAAAGACAAACACAACATATTCAAAGATAAACCAAGTTCAAATAAATCCAAAGGTTCCAAACCCCGGATTAAGGTGCTCGGGCGTCAGGCCCGAAGGAGTTTCAGCGATTACAAAATCACTCGGCATTCCGAGGCAAATAAAGGTGAAGCATAATGTTTTTCGGTCACTCGTCAAGGGAAGGGTTGGCTGGATCACAGAAGCTGTCGAGGTCAATGTTGTCTGCAATACGAGTGGAAGCCTCAAGGAAGGGTTCCATGAAGGACTGGAAGGTGTGCTTCTTAGTATTCACAACCTTGAGGGCCGCCAACTTGTCTTCTCTGGCGTCCTTGCAGTGCACTCGAACCAATGACAGGGCGACATCAGCACCACAGTGAGCGGATGATTTCTTCCATCCCTGCACTCGGCTAGGGATCTGATCTAGTCAAGTCATCAGCGACTCAAGATCTTGTGAAAGTTCCACCTGACGCCAGAGTTCGGCATCAACCTGAGTCATCGCCGCCTTCAGTCGAGCCAGATAAGCAACAACACTGTCCATGCGTGATTCCAACCGCAGCAAGTTCATCGCAACGTCATCTTTTACAGGACAATTGATGGGATCGAGACCCGTCTCGACCCGCCCAGTCTCAGCCTCAAATTCCTGGAAAAGTTCTGCACAATCATGAAAAATAGTGAGTCGACAATATCAAAAGATATTCCAGTCGACAGCAACTAACCAGTCGAACGATGATACCTTCAAGCTTCAGGACTAGTTTTGCAGCAAGTTGTCCCAGATAGGAATCCATCTCCCCCGTCTTGGCTCCGAGGCTTCCAGCTTCGTTAGTCAGGTTCTCCTTGTCCTTCTTCAGTTGCTCAACTTCCTGATTGGCTTCAGAGATGGCAGTCTTCAGCTTCGAGTTCTCCTCTTCCAACTTGCCGACCGAAGCCAGCTTATTGTCCGCAAGCATTGTCTTCTCTCGTGCCTCCTTCTGAGCAGCAGTAAGATCCAGATCCTTCTTCTCCAGAGCTTCCTTCATTTTCTCTAAAGAAACAACACTCTTCAGATGAGCTTGAAGCTGACGGTTTTCACTATGCACATCTGCTCGTGTGAAGTCACTCTGTTCAAAGAGACTGGAAGAAAAAACACTGAAAGGTGCGAGCCACAAGGTGGACAAGTGTCGATTGGTTACCTCCCATGATGGCTGTCTCTTCTTGAGCAGTATTGAGGTTCTTCTTCGCCAGTTCAAGATCAAGTTGGAGGTTGATTTGCTTCTTATTCAACTCAGAAAGTTGAGCCCCAAGATCACAAGACCTCTGCAGTCAGCGAGAGAGATATATCAGTCGACAGAAACAAAAGGCAATGATAGTGAAAGTTACTCTAAGACTACTGCCGAATCAAACATTCAACAGTAGTCTCGGGCACTACACCTAGTGGGTGCACTTAGCGTGCCCCCACTGGTTTAGATCAACACTCAGCATGGTCTGCCTAGCGTGAGTAAAAAAAGTAGATTCTCAGACCTCAGCCGACTGCCAGCAGTCGCCGTGGTCTCGGGGACTACACCCAGTGGGTGCACTCGGCGTGCCCCCACTGGTTCGGACAAAACACTAAGACTCAGAATGAGTCGAGTGGAGTGGAAGACCTTTTAAAACTCTAAAGAAGGCACACCCAAGTGGGTGATCGGATATGAAACATGTGCATATAGACAATGTTCAAAAGTTTAGTCGGGAGATAACTGACCTTAACATAGGTCTGCAGAGCGGTGCTGGCATTGTAGGCCACCTGACTGGCCTCGTGCATCACCTTCACCTGCTCCATAACAAGATTCACCTAGTGAAGAGACTCCCTAGCAGCACTTGGCGAGTCATCTGGAGTTTGGTATGCAGCAAAAAGTGATGGCTCCAAGGAGGCCGAAGCAGCCACTGGGTCGGATGCGTAGAGTTGCACTTGAGCAGCAGGAACTAGAGCAGTCAACCCCGACGGACGATCAGTCGTCAGCGGATCGACGAATGTGACTTTGGGATGAACCAGATCTCCGGATCGCTCGACCACCGCCTCAAGCACCGGCGTCGTCTGAGGGAATTCAACTTCAACCATCTCCCGCTCGAGCCCTTGCCTCTCCTCCTCCTCTCCTTTGGAGGCATTTCTTCTTCATCATCATGAGGAAGCACGACGATGTCTCGTGGGGCTTTAGTAAAAAGAAAAACAATAGAAATTCAACCGACCGACAACTCAATCGACAAAATAAATTTTGGTCGAGCGGACTTACCAGCTCGGGAGGTGTCCGCGTCATCAGTTTCCTCATCTCCTGGAGCCTTGTCAACATCCATGTTAGTCGCGGCAGAGGTTGGGCTGGAAAGGTACACGATCCATTCGTTCAGAACAGAAGAATCAGTTGGCAGAGAAAAGCACAGGAAAGATGCTCACCCTGAGGCAACAGGGACGTCCACCTTGATCCTCGGCAGAGTCTTCCGAGCCTTTGGAGGAGCAACCTTGGGCTGCTTGGCGACTTTCTCTGTTGACTCCAGAGTCGATGTATGGGTGCACTTCTGCGTTTTGGTGCTTGGGGCCTGATGACCCACAAGTGTAGGGGATCTATCATAGTCCTTTCGATAAGTAAGAGTATCGAACCCAATGAGGAGCAGAAGGAAATGATAAGCGGTTTTCAGTAATGTTTTCTCTACAAGCACTGAAATTATAGGTAATAGATAGTTTTGTGATAAGATAAATTGTAACGAGTAACAAGTAAATAAAGTGAATAAAGTGCAGCAAGGTGGCCCAATCCTTTATGTCGCAAAGGATAAGCCTGGACAATTTCTAATAATGAGAAAGGAGCTCCCGAGGACACATGGGAATTATCGTCAAGCTAGTTTTCATCACGTTCATATGATTTGGGTTCGGTACTTTGATAATTTGATATGTGGGTGGACCGGTGCTTGGGTACTGCCCTTACTTGGACAAGCATCTCACTTATGATTAACCCCTATTGCAAGCATCCGCAACTACAAAAGAAGTATTAAGGTAAACCTAACCACAGCATTAAACATATGGATCCAAATCAGCCGCTAACGAAGCAATGCATAAACTAGGGTTTAAGCTTCTGTCACTCTAGCAACCCATCATCTACTTATTACTTCCCTATGCCTTCCTCTAGGCCCAAATAATGGTGAAGTGTCATGTAGTCGACGTTCACATAACACCACTAGAGGAAAAGACAACATACATCTCATCAAAATATCGAACAAATACCAAATTCACATGACTACTAGTAGCAAGACTTCACCCATGTCCTCAGGAACAAACATGATACTCACAAAGCATATTCATGTTCATAATCAGAGGAGTAATAATATGTATTAAGGATCTGAACATATGATCTTCCACCAAGTAAACCAATTAGCATCAACTACAAGGAGCAATCAACACTACTAGCAACCCACATGTACCAATTTGTGGTTTGGATACAAGATTGGATACAAGAGATGAACTAGGGTTTTGAGAGGAGATGGTGCTGGTGAAGATGTTGATGGAGATTGACTCCCTCCCGATGAGAGGATCGTTGGTGATGATGTTGGTGATGATTTCCCCCTCCCGGAGGAAAGTGTCCCCGACAGAACAGCTCCGCCGGAGCTCTAGATTGGTTCCGCCAAGGTTCCGCCTCGTGGCGGCGGAGTTTCGTCCCGTAAGCTTGCCCATGATTTTTTCCAGGGTAAAAGCTCTCATATAGCAGAATATGGACACCGGAGGCCCACCAGGGGGCCAGGAGATAGGGGGCACGCCCAGTAGGGGGGCTAGCCCCCCACCCTATTGGACAGTGTGTGGGCCCCCTGATGTATTTCTTTCGCTCAATAATTCTTATTAATTCCAAAAACCTGGTTCGTGGAGTTTCAGGATTTTTGGAGCAGTGCAGAATAGGTTTCCAATGTTTGCTCCTTTTCCAGCTAGAATTCTAGTTGCTGGCATTCGCCCTTTTCATGGTAAACCATGTAAAATAAGAGAGAATAACCATAAGTATTGAGATACAATGTGTAATAATAGCCCATAATGCAATAAATATTGATATAAAAGCATGATGCAAAATGGACGTATCAACTCCCCCAAGCTTAGACCTCGCTTGTCCTCAAGCGGAAGCCGATATCGAAAAATATGTCCACATGTTTAGAGATAGAGGTGTCGATAAAAATAAAATACGGACATGAGGGCATCATGATCATTCTTATAACAGCAACATATATAGATTTTATCATATGATTTCTTATGCTCAAGTAACAACCAATTCACAATGTCAAGTATGGTTCAAAAACTTCATTGAGAACTAACAAACTATAATCTCAGTCATTGAAGCAATTGCAATCTATCATAACATCAGAAAGAGTCAACAATAGAGCTTTTCAGCAAGTTCACATACTCAGCTATCTTGTAGTCTTCTATAATTGTTAACACTCACGCAATACTTGTGGTTATGGAGTTTCAGCCGGACGCTAAGAAAGATAGGGGCTTATGGTGTTGCCTCCCAACGTATTCACCTTTACGTGATGTCAACAATAATAGCCCATGCTAACTTACATCCAATTGGATATATATATCATGATCTTTCAAACACGAGGAGCTTGCCAAAGGATAAAATGAAAAAGGGAAAGGTGAGGATCACCTTGACTCAAGCATAAAGTAAAAACATAAAGTAAAAGATAGGCCCTTCATAGAGGGAAGCAGAGGTTGTCATGTGCGTTTAAGGTTGGATGCACAAAATCTTAATGCAAAAGAACATCAATTTATATTGCCCCTTGTATGTGGACCTTTATTATGCAGTCCGTCGCTTTTATTACTTCCACAACAAGATCGTACAAAGCTTATTTTCTCTGCACTAATAAGTCATACATATTTAGATAGCAATTTTTATTGCCTGCAACATGACAACTTACTTGAAGGATCTTACTCAATCCATAGGTAGGTATGGTGGACTCTCATGGCAAAACTGGGTTTAAGGATATTTGGAAACACAAGTAGTATCTCTAGTTGGTGCAAGGAATTTGGCTAGCATGAGGGGGAAAGGAAAGCTCAACATGTTTGGAAGGTCAATGACAATATACTTTAACTGAGATGTGCGAAAACATAAACCATTACGTTGTCTTCCTTGTCCAACGTCAACTCTTTTAGCATGTCATACTTAATGGGTGCTCCCAATTATAAAAGGTGTCCAAGATAATATATTTGTATGTGAACCCCTCTTTCCTTATCACTTCCTATTAATTGCGACGATGACCAAAACTACGTTTATCAACTCTCAACAACTTTTATGCCTCATACTTTCTATATGTGAAGTCATCACTAACCATAAGACCAATATGAACTCTTTTATTCTTTCTACTTCCTCAAGATCATAGCACATAGCAAAGCCCTTGACTCAACACTAATCTTTATTATAGATAGCTCACAGACTCGATTACAAGAAGAGATCACAAAGCAAAACTCAAAACTACTTGATATCAAAACTTCAATCTACTAGATCAAGATACTACTAAAAGGATCGAACTAAATAAAACAGTAAAGATGGGAGTGTGATGGTGATACGATACCAGGGCACCTCCCCCAAGCTTGGAAGTTGCCAAGGGGAGTGCCCATACCCATGTGATTATGTCCTCGGAGGTGGTGAAGTAGGAGTTGTTCATGATGTAGGCTTGTTCCTCAATTTACGATTGAGTATAATATTTTGCTCCTTTAGGTTCTCGATCTCCTGCTCAAGGCTTAATACTCTTTTGCATAATTCCTGTTTATTTCCCTGCAAGAAACGAAAAGGGATAAACTCGATCTTTGGCTTCTTTGCTCTATCAGGGAGGCTTGACTTTTTAAACTCCACATGCATGTCCCCAGGCTGAGGTAATGGGGCTTCGTCTTCGTTTGAACTCGTCTCCTCCTTTACTTTAGGCTCATAGTCTTCCTCTTCTTCAGAGGTCCAACCATCATGCTCCAAGTCCCCATAGACCTTAGGGTCTGCGAGGTAATCAGCCACATAACTTTCCCCTTCCGAATCCTAAGACGACATATTGCTCTAAATCTGAAACAAAAACAGCTCGAAACGAAAACAGAGGAAATTTGCGTGATACAGTGGTCAAAACTTTCGGGAGTATATATAATGAATTTTTACCAACCAAAATATGTAACGTGCAAGAAAACGGAGTCCGGAAGGCACACGAGGTGCCCACGAGACAGGGGGCGCGCCCAGTAAGGGTGGGCGCGCTCTCCACTCTCGCGGGGGCCTCGTGTCCCTCTCGGGCCACTTCTTTCTTCTTAAAATTCTTAAATATTCCGAAACTGATAAAATTTGCCATTGGGGTTGTTTTGGAGTCGGTTTACTTACCGTACCACATACCTATCCTTTTCAGAGTCTGGAACATTCTGGAGAATGTCCCTTATGTATTCCTCCGGGGTTACGGTTTCAATAATATTAGTTTCAACATTGGTAGGATTACCTGAAATATAATGTTTAATTCTTTGACCGTTTACCACCCTCGGACTTGTGCCTTCGAAGTTGTTGATTTTTATGGCACCAGGACAATAGACCTCCTCGATAACATAAGGACCTTCCCATTTAGAGAGAAGTTTTCCTGCAAAAAATCTTAAACTAGAGTTGAATAATAACACATAATCTCCTATGTTAAACTCACGCTTTTGTATCCTTTTGTCATGCCAGCGTTTGACTTTTTCTTTGAATAGCTTGGCATTCTCATAGGCTTGGGTTCTCCATTCATCAAGTGAGCTAATATAAAACAACCTCTTCTCACCGGCAAGTTTGAAGTCATAATTGAGCTCTTTAATAGCCCAATATGCTTTATGTTCAAGTTCAAGAGGTAAGTGACAAGCTTTTCCATAAACCATCTTATAAGGAGACATACCCATAGGATTTTTGTATGCAGTTCTATAGGCCCATAATGCATCATCAAGTTTTTTGGACCAATTCTTTCTAGATCTATTGACAGTCTTTTGCAAAATTAATTTGAGCTCTCTATTGCTCAACTCTACTTGACAACTAGACTGCGGATGATAAGGAGATGCGTTTCTATGATTAACATCATACTTAGCAAGCATCTTACGGAAAGCACCATGAATAAAATGTGAACCACAGTCAGTCATAAGATATCTAGGGACTCCAAACCTCGGAAAAATAACTTCTTTAAGCATTTTAATAGAAGTGTTATGATCAGCACTACTAGTTGGAATAGCTTCTACCCACTTAGTAACGTAATCAACAGCAACTAAAATATGAGTGTAACCATTAGAGGCAGGAAAAGGTCCCATATAATCAAAGCCCCAAACATCAAACGGTTCAATAACAAGAGAATAATTCATGGGCATTTCTTGACGTCTACTAATGATACCTACTCTTTGACATTCATCACAAGATAAGACAAACTTACGAGCATCTTTGAAGAGAGTAGGCCAATAAAAACCAGATTGTAGTACCTTATGTGCAGTTCTATCTCCATCATGGTGTCCTCCATAGGATTCAGAGTGACACTTGCATAGGATCTGTTCATGTTCATGCTCAGGCACACAACGTCTAATAACACCATCTACTCCTTATTTATAAAGGTGTGGATCATCCCAAAAGTAATGTCTTAAATCATAAAATAACTTTTTCTTGTGCTGGTATGTGAAACTAGGAGGTATAAATTTAGCAACAATGTAATTAGCATAATCAGCATGCCAAGGAGCAGTACGAGAAGCATTAATGACCGCTAATTGTTCATCAGGAAAGCTATCATCAGTAGGCAGTGGGTCATCAAGAACATTCTCTAACCTAGACAAGTTGTCTGCAACGGGGTTCTCAGCTCCCTTTCTATCAATAATATGTAAATCAAATTCTTGGAGCAAGAGAACCCATCTAATGAGTCTAGGCTTAGCATCTTTATTTTCCATAAGATATTTAATAGCAGCATGATAAGTGTGAATAGTAACTTTGGAATCAACAATATAAGGTCTAAACTTATCACATGCAAACACAACTGCTAAGAATTCTTTTTCAGTAGTAGCATAATTTCTCTGGCAAGTATCAAGAGTCTTACTAGCATCTTGGATGACATTCAATTTCTTATCAACTCTTTGCCCTAGAACAACACCTACAAGATAATCACTAGCATCACACATAATTTCAAAAGGTAAATTCCAATCAGGTGGCTGAACAATAGGTGCAGTGATCAAAGCTTTCTTAAGTATTTAAAATGCTTCTACACAATCATCATCAAAGACAAAGGGAATATCTTTTTGCAAAAATTGGTCAGAGGCCTAGAGATTTTAGAAAAGTCCTTAATGAACCTCCTATAAAAACCGGCATGACCAAGGAAACTTCTTATACCTTTTATGTCCTTGGGACATGGTATCTTTTCAATAGCATCAACTTTTGCTTTATCAACTTCAATACCTCTCTCGGAAATCTTATGCCCCAAGATAATGCCTTCATTAACCATAAAGTAACACTTTTCCCAATTTAGGACGAGAGTAGTGTCTTCGCATCTTTGCAAAACTCGATCAAGGTTGCTCAAACAATCATCAAAAGAGGATCCATAAACAGAGAAGTCATCCATGAATACCTCACAAATATTTTCACAAAAATCAGAGAATATAGCCATCATGCATCTTTGAAAGGTAGCAGGTGCATTACATAAACCAAAAGGCATACATCTATAAGCAAAAGTACCGAAAGGGCAAGTAAAAGTAGTTTTTGATTGATCCCCCGCTGACACAGGTATTTGGGAGAAACCAGAATAACCATCTAGAAAGCAGAAATGTGTATGTTTGGATAGGCTTTCTAGCATTTGATCAATAAAAGGTAAAGGGTAATGATCTTTCTTAGTAGCTTTATTTAATTTACGGAAATCAATTACCATCCTATAACCTGTAATAATTCTTTGCAGGATCAATTCATCTTTATCATTAGGTACAACGGTAATACCTCCCTTTTTAGGAACACAATGGACAGGGCTTACCCAATCACTATCAGCAACGGGATAAATTATACCTGCCTCAAGGAGCTTTAGTATCTCCTTTCTTACCACTTCTTTCATTTTGGGATTCAGTCGTCATTGAGGATCTCTAACTGGTTTGGCATCGTTCTCCAATTTAATTTTGTGTTGGCATAACGTGGGACTAACGCCCTTAAGATCATCCAGAGTATATCCAATAGCAGCTCGGTGCTTCTTTAGAGTTTTCAATAATCTTTCTTCTTCTTGCTCTGAAATATTAGCACTAATAATAATAGGATATATTTTCTTTTCATCAAGATAAGCATACTCAAGATTATCAGGTAATGGTTTGAGTTCAAACACAGGATCAACCTTGGGTGGAGGAGGATCCCCAAGAATTTCAACGGGAAGATTATGTTTCAGCACAGGTTCCTGTTTAAGGAACACTTCATCTATTTCCCTTCTTTCCTTCATAAACATATTATTTTCATGGTCAAGCAAATATTGTTCTAATGGATCAGTAGGAGGCACGGCAATGGAAGCAAGACCAATAATCTCATCTTTACTAGGTGGTTCCCTATCATGTGGTTGTCTACGAAACTTAGCAAGATTAAACTCATGAGACATACCATCTAAGCTAATGGTGACAGTGTATTTTTCACAATCAATCTTAGCACTAGCTATATTCAAGAAGGGTCTACCAAAAATAATGGGACAAGAATCATCTTGTGGGGAACCAAGAACAAGAAAATCAGCATGGTATTTAACCTTCCCACACAAAACTTCAACATCTCTAACAATCCTAACTGGTTTAATGGTATCCTTATTAGCAAGCTTAATAGTAACATAAATGTCTTCTAATTCAATGGGTGCAATGTCATGCATAATTTCTTGATATAAGGTATAAGGTATTGCACTAGCACTAGCACCCATATCACATAGGCCATGATAACAATGATCTCCTATTTTAACAGAAATAACAGGCATGCCTACGACAGGTCTATGTATTTTAGTATCTGGTCTAGCAATATTAGAAGATTCATCACAAAAATAAATAACATGCCCATCTAAATCATCATCCAAGAGATCTTTAACCATAGCAATACTAGGTTCAACATTGATTTGCTCAGGAGGTGTATAAGTCCTAGTATTACTCTTACGAACAACAGTCGAAGTTTTAGCATGATCCTTTATCCTAACAAGAAAAGGAGGTTTCTCAACATAAGTAGTAGGAACAATAGGATCACTATAGGTGATAGTCTTTTCTTCAACTGTAGTAGGTGCAACTACTTTCACTTCAACAGGAGGATTATATTTAAACCACTTCTCTTTAGGGAGATCAATGTGAGTAGCAAAAGATTCATAGAAAGAAGCTACTATCTTAGAGTCAAGTCCATACTTAGCGCTAAATAAATGAAAAGCATCGGTATCCATAAATGATTTAACACAATCAAACTTAGGTGTCATACCTGACTCCTTACCATCGCGAAACCCCAATCTTCATAGTTGCGTTTAATTCTTTCCAATAAGTCCCATTTGAAATCAATAGTCTTCAGCATATAAGAACCAGCACAGGAAGTATCGAGCAGGTTGTGATCATTAAGAGAAAGCCGAGCATAAAATTTTTGAATAATCATTTCCCGGGAGAGCTCATGATTGGGGCATGAATATAACATGGACTTAAGCCTCCCCCAAGCTTGAGCGATGATTTCTCCTTCGCAAGGCCAAAACTTATATATGTAACTACAATCACGATGAACGAGATGCATAGGATAGAACTTCTGGTGAAATTCCAACTTAAATCGTTTATAATTCCAAGATCCCGTATCATCACATAGCCTATACCATGTCAATACATCTCCCTTCAAAGATAAAGGGAAGACCTTCCTTTTGACAACATCATCGGGAATACCTATAAGCTTAAACAATCCACAAACTTCATCCACAAAGATAAGGTGTAAATCGGGATGCAATGTTCCATCTCCTGCAAATGGATTAGCTAGCAGTTTCTCTATCATACCCGAAGGAATCTCAATGTAAACATTTTCAAAAAGTTTAGTAGGTTGAGGAGCAACTCTTTGCTCTTCTGTTTGGGGTGAAGATACCCCGAACAAGCCCCTCAAAGGATTAGTTTCCATAGTGACAAGTAATGAAAATTTCAGCACACTATATAAATGTTTCTTACCAAGTTCCATCGACCAAAAGCGCTACACCCGCAACGGCGCCTTTAAAAGAATCTTGATGACCCACAAGTGTAGGGTATCTATCGTAGTCCTTTCGATAAGTAAGAATGTCAAACCCAACGAGGAGCAGAAGGAAATGATAAGCGGTTTTCAGTAAGGTTTTCTCTGCAAGTACTGAAATTGTAGGTAATAGATAGTTTTGTGATAAGATAAATTGTAATGAGTAACAAGTAAATAAAGTAAATAAAGTGCAGCAAGGTGGCCCAATCCTTTATGTGGCAAAGGGTAAGCCTGGACAATTTCTAATAATGAGAAAGGAGCTCCCGAGGACACATGGGAATTATCGTCAAGCTAGTTTTCATCACGTTCATATGATTTGTGTTCGGTACTTTGATAATTTGATATGTGGGTGGACCAGTGCTTGGGTACTGCCCTTACTTGGAAAAGCATCCCACTTATGATTAACCCCTATTGCAAGCATCCGCAACTACAAAAGAAGTATTAAGGTAAACCTAACCATGACATTAAACATATGGATCCAAATCAGCCCCTAACGAAGCAACACATAAACTAGGGTTTAAGCTTCTGTCACTCTAGCAACCCATCATCTACTTATTACTTCACTATTGTAACGCCCCGGATCCGATGCGCCAGGTGTCCGCCAGTTATTCGCCGTCGTTGCCATGTCATTTGCTTGCGTGTTGCACTTTGCCATGTCATCATCTGCATTTCATATCATGTCATCATGTGCATTGCATTCGTGATACGTGTTCGTCTTATGCATCCGAGCATTTTCCCGTTGTCCGCTTTTGCAATCCGCACTCCTATGTTCCCGGCGGCCCCTTTTGTCTTCTCACAGAGCGGGTATTAAACTTTCTCGGAATGGCCCGAGGTTTGCCAAGCGGCCTTGGTATAGCACCGGTAGACCACCTATCAAGTTTCGTGCCATTTGGAGGTCGTTTGATACTCCAACGGTTAACCGGGTAACCGCAAAGGCCTCTTTTGTGTGCAGCCCAACACCCCTCCCAAAGTGGCCCAAAGCCCAGCAAACTCCCCTCCATGCTCTAGGTCGTTTGATCACGATCATGTGGGCGAAAACCGCACCTCATTGGACTCTCCTAGCTCCCTCTACCTATAAATATGCCCTTCCCCTCCAAATTCGCGGTCAAATCCCCCGAAACCCTAGCAGTTTTCCTCCTCGCGCAGCCGGACGCGTCCGCCCGCGCGCTGCGACACGTCCGCCCTGCCACGCCGCCCGGCGAATCAGAGCCGCCACGTCGTCACTTCGCCGCTCCCGTCCAACCCATGGACGCCACGTGGCCTCTCTCGCGCCGCCGCCGCCGAGGCCCGCTGGGCCATCGCGACCTGGGCTGGCCCGTCCGCCGCCGGCCGCTGGCCGGCGCGCCGCCACGCCGACACCGACCCGCCGCCCGGCATCTCGCGCCGCCGCTTCGCCGAGCTCGCGCCCGGCAGCGCCCATTGCCAGCGCCAGAACTCGCAATGCATGCCTGCCGCCGTCGCCCCCGGCCGCCCCTTTCGCCCCGATCCGTGTGCCTCCGCCGACCCCACTCGGACCCACTAGCCTGCCATGGCCGGCGAGCGAACTCCGCCGCGGCTCCGCCCTCCGCCGCCCGGCACCGTGTTCGACCCGTGCGGCGTCGGCGGCCGGATCCGCGCCCTAGCCGCGGATCCGCCTCCCTCCTCGCGCCGACGACCGTCCTCGCCGGAGTTCCCCGGCCCGCCTCGTTTTGCGTGCTCCCCGATCCAGATCTGGACCTTCTCAGGTTGACCCCGAAACGCCTAAGTCCCCATTTCATTTACATAATCATGCCATGTTTGACCTGCTGCATCTTTGCATCCGTAGCTCCGTTTCATGCGTATAATATGTCAAATTGTTTGTCTCGACGAGTACTTCATTTTATTCCATTGCATCATTTTCATTTGAGCTCATCTTGATGCCCGAAATGTTGTTGGAAGAGTGCATGTTGATGTTAACCTGCTGAAACTGTTATAACTTGCTCTTTTATCATTTTTGCCAGGATTGATGTGTGCATCCTATGAGGTTGATGCCTTCATGTGTTTTGATCTATGCCATGCCATCTTTCCAGGGGTGTATGCCATGTATTTTTGTGATCAATGTGGTGACTAGCACAAGCATGCAAACTAGGCTTCGTGATATTGCTGATTTTAGTCCCTGTTCTGCTGTTATTTTGATGCCATGTAAACTTGATGCTACAGAGAGATCCATGCATATTTAGAGATACTTCAGTAAGGGTGTTTTGAACATATGGTTATTGTCTATCCATCCATGCCCCTGTTTGCAATTATGGAGTAGTCTAGCATGTCATTTGAGTGCTCTACTTTTGCTTCAAAATGTTTTCCTGACAGATTGTTTAATTGTTATTCAATTTGGCCAAGGTTGCTATAGTTGATCCTTGCATGCTATGGACTTGTTCTTGACTTTGCTTGTTTCATAAACATGTCTTCTTGATGATGGTATGCTTATCTTGTCATGCAATGACTTGTGGTGAGTGAATCGAGCTTGTTAAGTAGTGTACTTGCTGTTACTGTTTTGCTAGACAGATTCTGTTATATTTTGTTGCTATATTAACATGCTTCTACTAATCATTCTATGCATAATCTGGAGATGCTCTATAAACATGTTTTGGTCTACATGTCATGCTCTATCCATTCATGCCTTTGGATGGAATTATAGCCTGCTGTATCATGTTGTTATCTTACTCTAAAGTTTGCTAAATGATGTTGCTGTCAGCCTGTTAACATTAAGTTCAATGTTTCCATGATTGTTTCCTAGTGATCCATGCGCCCTATGACCTTGCTCTTGCCATGCTTAGCTTCATAAACATGTCTTCTTACTGTTGGTTGCCTTGCCATGCCATGTATTGCTCTGTAGTGAGTGGTTCAAGCTCACCAACGTGCCTACTTATTGTTGTTCCTGCCATGTATGAATCTGTAATATAACTTGCCATGTTTACATGGGTGCCATCTTATCTTCTGATCATTTTTGGCTCATGGTCAGTAAGGGACTTTTGATCTATGAAATTAGTAGATTCATGCCATGCCTTTGTTTGCCATGATATGTTCCTGTAACATGTTGTTTGCTTGCTCTAAACATTGCAACCTGATGTTATTCTCTGCTAAGTCTGAAACTGTTATTATTTGCAATCTTACCATGTGTTTTTGAGCATGTTCTAGTGATTTCTGGAGATAGCTCAGTGTTCATGTTTTGTTATGCTTTACCTGTACTTCATGCCCGTGCCTTTTGTTATTATGTTGGGGTGCTGTAGCTTGTTGTTTTGATGCTTGCAAGATGCCTAGTTGTTGTTATGGACAGATTGTTGTTATGACTTGTATAGTGTGTATGTGTTGCACCGTTGCTCCGTTTTGAGTGTGCTCTATATGAAACTTGCTTGATTTTGCATGTTCTTTCATATTACCATGTTGCATCCTTGTTTTGGTGTATTTGCTTGATGTTTGTATGCATTTTGCATCAATGTCATGTTTAACTTGTTTTGCTCATATCTTCTAGGCCGTAGCTCCGAATTAAATGAACTTTATATGTAACTTGACTAGAATTTCGTGTAGATCATCTTGGTGCATCTTAACTTGCTGTTTAATAACTTGAACATAAGGTTTATTCAGTTCTGGACCAATTTCGAAATTTGCATATGAGGACTTACCGGAATTGTTATATGTTGTTCCCGGCCTCATTTAAACTTGCCTTGATGTGTTGTTCTTGTTTGCATCATCTTTTGCCATGAGTAGCTTCATGTAGCTTGGTCATGCATCATGCTTGTTGTGCATCATGTCTTGTCCATGTGTGGTGTGTTTACCTATGTTGTGTGCTTCTACTTGTTAGTTCCTGTTTCGTTGCGATCGTGAGGATTCGCTCGTCTACGGTTGGTTTGGCTTCATCCGTTCATCTTCTTCATGGAATCGTTCTTCTTCCTTGCGGGATTTCAGGCAAGATGACCGCTACCCTGGATCTCACTACTATCATTGCTATGCTAGTTGCTTTGTTCTATCGCTATGCTGCGCTACCTATTACCTGTTTATCAAGCCATCCCATATTGCCATGAACCTCTAACCTTTGACACCCTTCCTATGCAAACCGTTGTTTGGCTATGTTACCTGTTTGCTCAGCCCCTCTTATAGCGTTGCTAGCTGCAGGTGAAGTTGAAGATTTCTCCATGGTGGACAGGGTTATGTTGGGATATCACAATATCTCTTATATTATTAATGCATCTACATATTTGGTAAAGGGTGGAAGGCTCGGCCTTATGCCCGTGTTTTGTTCCACTCTTGCCGCCCTAGTTTCCGCCATACCGTGTTATGTTCCCGGATTTTATGCTCCTTACGCGGTCGGGTGATTTATGGGACCCCTTGACAGTTCGCTTTGAATAAAACTTGTCCAAAGAAGGCCCAACATTGATTTTACCATTTGCCTCACCACCACCTATCCCTTTCCCTTGGGTCGGCCAACCCGAGGGTCATCTTTATTTTAGCCCCCGGGCCGTTGCTTGTCTAAGTGCTGGTCCAAACCGAAGCGATGTCCGGCGCCCCGGCAACTGTGGTCTATGCCAACCCGACGCTCGCTCATCCGTGTGCCCCGAGAACGAGATATGTGCAGCTCCTATCGGGATTTGTCGGCACAATGGGAGGCTTTGCTGGTCTTGTTTTACCTTTGTCGAAATGTCTTGTAAACCGGGATTTCGAGACCGATCGGGTCTTCCCGGAGAAGGTCTATTCCTTCGCTGATCGCGAGAGCTTGTCATGGGCTGTTGGGACACCCTGCAGGTATAAACTTTCGAGAGCCGTGCCCGCAGTTATGTGGCGGATGGGAATTTGTTAATGTCCGTTGTAGATAACTTGACACTTGATCCGAATTAAAACGCATCAATCGCGTGTGTAGCCGTGATGGTCTCTTCGGCGGAGTCCGGAAGTGAACACGGTTTCTGGGTTATGTTTGCCGTAAGTAGGTGTTCAGGATCACCTCTTGATCATTGCTAGTTGACGACCGTTCCTTTGTTTCTCTTCTCGCTCTCATTTGCGTATGTTAGCCACCATATATGCTTAGTCGCTGCTGCAACCTCACCACTTTACCCCTTCCTTTCCTATTAAGCTTTGCTAGTCTTGATACCCATGGTAATGGGATTGCTGAGTCCTCGTGGCTCACAGATTACTACAACAACAGTTGCAGGTACAGGTTATGCGATGATCATGACACGAGAGCGATGTTTCCTTGTTTTGGAGTTCTTCTCCTGCTTCTTCTTCGATCAGGGGATAGGTTCCAGGTCGGCAGCCTGGGCTAGCAGGGTGGATATTGCTTGAGTTTCTGTTTATGATTCATCCGTAGTCGGATGTTGTTCTTGTATGTTGTATTATTGTATTCATGCGGCATTGTATGCCTTTTGTATGTATCCCCATCTATTATGTAATGTTGATGTAATGATATCCACCTTGCAAAAGCTGCCCAATATGCGGTCTATCCTTGGTGGGACCTTCGAGTTCCTTTTGGATAGGGTCGCATATTGGGCGTGACAAGTTGGTATCAGAGCCTCGACCGACCTTAGGAGCCCCCCTTGATTGATCGTGTAGTTTGGCCGTTGTTGAGTCTAGAAGAAAACTTTTTCTGAGTCTAGCTATATCGGAGAGTAGGAATTCTTTTTACTCCTCTGCCCCTTCGTCGCTCTGGTGAGGATTCTTGACGTAGGTGTTTTGATTTACTCCTCTTACCCTTCAAATTTTTCTTTAAGTTCACGCAGTTGGTTTTCCGGTATCTGTTCCTCAGCTCTTTTCATCCGGTGCATTTCTCATCAAGTTGACTTGAGCCTCTTCATCTTTGAGTTCAATCCTCAGTTGTTTTATTTTACCACCCGCCCACCCTTCTTCCTCTCGGAACCGGAGTCCCTAATCAA
Source organism: Aegilops speltoides (assembly GCA_021437245.1). Lineage (NCBI taxonomy): Eukaryota > Viridiplantae > Streptophyta > Magnoliopsida > Poales > Poaceae > Aegilops > Aegilops speltoides. The sequence goes on from CM038146.1 coordinate 380,500,257, forward strand.
GTATCCATCCTACTCGTGCGAAGTCTTTGCTTTCTTTTCTCAACGATTTCAACCGGTGTTTTCTCTTCAAGATATTCGTCGATTTCCCCTTCCAGTTGCTTGTGTTTTTCTCGCCCTCCCACCCTTTTTCTCCCCGGAGCCTGAGTCTCTTCCGAGCATCAATTCCATTCGTGTGGAGCCTCTTCAATCTTTTGTCAATCATTTCAACCGGTGATTTCTCGTATCGTTTGTCATTCTTCATCCTTTTCTTTTCCGGTGGACTCAATTCAAGTTTTTCGGGTTGATCATATTCTTTCTCTCGGCTCAAGTATTTCCCTTTGCTCGTTCGCCTCTCGCCATTTTATCATTCCGGAGTATGATGCACCGGAACAATTCAAATATTTCAATCATCCTGATGCATCATCTACCTGTTCAACAATCCTTTTCAATGGTGTTATCTCTTCAGTGGGCCCTAACCCACAGGTCTTTTCCCAGGATCTTACCTGACTCTTCTAATTCCCCCGGAGTTATTCTCAATTCTTTTCAAGTTTGACGTAAGAATGGATCACAGCAGTCACTTTCCTTCTCCAAGATCGATTTCAAATCATTTTCATTGTTGGCTCAACCTATTCGCATTTCATTCTCCTGGAGTATCTCAACAATTTTGGTGTTCTTTCTCGTCGTCATTCTCAACATTTGAAGATCGAAGAAGAGTTCCTCTTAAATCTTGTCTCCTCTTCCGAAGATTCGTGATTCCAGCTTCTTGTTATCATCTCCAATTATTCCATTTGTCAGTTATTCTTTTCATCCATCCGGAGTATTTCAGGAGTGCTTTCCCTCTCGATCATCCGGAGGCCATCTTTTCGGAAGATTTCTTCGTTCTAAGTTTTCAGATTCGTTCTCCAATTATTCTATATCCGTGCCCCTTCGTTCGTCTCAATATTCTTCCGGTGCTTCGTTCAAGTATTCTTCAATCAGTTCGCGATCTCTTCGTTCTTTTGCATCTAAATCCCCTCTAGCTTATTGGTTCTTCGAATTCTTCCCGGTGATTCATTCTCTTTCGTCAGTCATTTTCGAATTCTTACGGTGGTTCGTTCAAGATTCTTTTTCCTTGATTATCATATTAATCCATTCGTTCTTTCTATCCTACCGGTGGTTCATGAAGTCCTTCTCAAGTTTGCGTTATCTCACTTCTCAATCCTTTTTCAAGAAGAATAAGTAGCATGCAAAATCCATTGCTTGTCATCAATTTAATTTGATGAAGGATAAGCATACAATAAATCTTATTCTTATTTCATCCAAGTGATTAATCCCTGCCTTTGGAGTTTGTACTTGACGAATAAATTCTAGTTCCAAGTGTTTTCATCTTTTCTTTTCCGGAGCTCAAATTTCCTCGGCCATCTCGTCGGAACCTCCATCTAAATCATCGCAACGCTCTTCTATTCTTTCATCCTTCATTTCTATCTCATCATCCTTTTGTACCGGAGTTCTTCATGGTGGTTCTTCATGATTTAATGCATTCTTCAAGAGTTCATCAAGTTTCATTCCATCCTCCCAATTTCTTGTTCTAATCCTTCCTTTTTCAGCCCGAGTGCTGCCTAAATTCTTTCAGTCTTATTCGTTTCTTTTCTCATTCTAGCCACTCCGGTTAGAACGAGTAATTTCATAGTCTATCTTATTCAGTGAGTTTTCCATTCTCATCATTCTCGTCATTCCTCTCTTCTTCTCGAGTGCTCTCGATTCTTTGCTTCTTCTCTTGAGTTCTTGTTTCACCTCATTCCTTTTTTCCCTTCCGTCTCGGTCTAAGATCTCGGGACGAGATCTCTTGTTAGTGGAGGAGTGTTGTAACGCCCCGGATCCGATGTGCCAGGTCTCCGCCAGTTATTCGCCGTCGTTGCCATGTCATTTGCTTGCGTGTTGCACTTTGCCATGTCATCATCTGCATTTCATATCATGTCATCATGTGCATTGCATTCGCATACGTGTTCGTCTCATGCATCCGAGCATTTTCCCCATTGTCTGTTTTGCAATCCGGCACTCCTATGTTCCCCGGCGTCCCCTTTTGTCTTCTGTTGTGAGCGGGTATTAAACTTTCTCGGAATGGCATGAGGTTTGCCAAGCGGCCTTGGGATAGCACCGGTAGACCGCCTATCAAGTTTCGTGCCATTTGGAGGTCGTTTGATACTCCAACGGTTAACCGGGTAACCGCAAAGGCCTCTTTTGTGTGCAGCCTAACACCCCTCCCAAAGTGGCCCAAAGCCCAGCAAAATCCCCTCCATGCTCTCGGTCGTTCGATCACGATCGTGTGGGCGAAAACCGCACCTCATTTGGACTCTCCTAGCTCCCTCTACCTATAAATATGCCCTCCCCCTCCAAATTCGCGGTCTAATCCCCCGAAACCCTACCAGTTTTCCTCCTCGCGCACGGACGATCCGCCAGGCGGACACGTCCGCCGACCACGCCGCCCGGCGAATCAGAGCCGCCACGCCGTTGTTTCGCCACTCCCGCCCAACCCATGGACGCCACGTGGCTCCCTCGCGCGCCGCCGAGGCCCGCCGGCCCATCGCGACCATGGGCTCGGTCCGCCGCCCGCTGCCCCGCGCGCCGCCACGCTCAACACCCGACCCGCCGCTGGCATCGCGCCGCCGCTGGCTGGCGCGGCTCCGGCCGCGCCTGCCGAGTTCGCGCCCTGCCACACACTGCCCGGCCGCGCCCTTCTGCACGCCGCCGCTGCCAAGGCTGCCCGCGCCTCTGTCGCCCTCGGCTGCCCCCTCGCGGCCCGCTCCGGCGGCCTCCGCCGACCCCACGGCCCCGCCAGCCTCGCCATGGCCGGCGAGCTGAACTCCGCCGCCGGCTCCGCCTCCGCCGCCCGGCACCCGCCCGACCCAAGGTCCAGCGGCCGGATCCGCGCCTCGCATGGATCCGCCTCCTCTCAAGGCCGACGACCGTCCTCGCCGGAGTTCCCCAGCCCGCCTCGTTTTGCGTGCTCCCCGATCCAGCTATGGACCTTCTCAGGTTGACCCCGAAACGCCTAAGTCCCCGTTTCATTTACATAATCATGCCATGTTTGACCTGCTGCATCTCTGCATCCGTAGCTCCGTTTCGTGCGTATAATATGTCAAATTATTTGCCTCGACGAGTAATTCATTTCATTCCATTGCATCATTTTCATTTGAGCTCACCTTGATGCCCGAAATGCTATTGGAAGAGTGCATGTTGATGTTAACCTGTTGAAACTGTTATAACTTGCTCTTTTATCATTTTTGCCATGATTGATGTGTGCATCCTATGAGGTTGATGCCTTCATGTGTTTTGATCTATGCCATGCCATCTTTCCAGGGGTGTATGTCATGTATTTTTGTGATCAATGTGGTGACTAGCACAAGCATGCAAACTAGGCTTCGTGATATTGCTGATTTTAGTCCCTGTTCTGCTGTTATTTTGATGCCATGTAAACTTGATGCTACAGAGAGATCCATGCATATTTAGAGATACTTCAGTAAGGGTATTTTGAACATATGGTTATTGTCTATCCATCCATGCCCTTGTTTGCAATTATGGAGTAGTCTAGCATGTCATTTGAGTGCTCTACTTTTGCTTCAAAATGTTTTCCTGGCAGATTGTTTACTTGTTATTCAATTTGGCCAAGGTTGCTATAGTTGATCCTTGCATGCTATGGACTTGTTCTTGACTTGGTTTGTTTCATAAACATGTCTTCTTGATGATGGTATGCTTATCTTGTCATGCAATGACTTGTAGTGAGTGAATCGAGCTTGTTAAGTAGTGTACTTGCTGTTACTGTTTTGCTAGACAGATTCTGTTATATTTTGTTGCTATGTTAACATGCTTCTACTAATCATTCTATGCATAATCTGGAGATGCTCTATAAACATGTTTTGGTCTACATGTCATGCTCTATCCATTCATGCCTTTGGTTGGAATTATAGCCTGCTGTATCATGTTGTTATCTTGCTCTAAAGTTTGCTAAATGATGTTGTTGTCAGCCTGTTAACATTAAGTTCAATGTTTCCATGATTGTTTCCTAGTGATCCATGCACCCTATGACCTTTCTATTGCCATGCTTAGCTTCATAAACATGTCTTCTTACTGTTGGTTGCCTTGCCATGCCATGTATTGCTCTGTAGTGAGTGGTTCAAGCTCACCAACATGCCTACTTATTGTTGTTCCTGCCATGTATGAATCTGTAATATAACTTGCCATCTTATCTTCTGATCCTTTTTGGCTCATGGTCAGTAAGGGACTTTTGATCTATGCAATTAGTAGATTCATGCCATGCCTTTGTTTGCCATGATATGTTCCTGTAACATTTTGTTTGCTTGCTCTAAACATTGCAACCTGATGTAATTCTGTGCTAAGTCTGAAACTGTTATTATTTGCAATCTTACCATGTGTTTTTGAGCATGTTCTAGTGATTTCTGGAGATAGCTCAGTGTTCATGTTTTGTTATGCTTTACCTGTACTTCACGCCCATACCTTTTGTTATTATGTTGGGGTGTTGTAGCTTGTTGTTTTGATGCTTGCAAAATGCCTAGTTGCTGTTATGGACAGATTGTTGTTATGACTTGTATAGTGTGTATGTGTTGCACCGTTGCTCCGTTTTGAGTGTGCTCTATATGAAACTTGCTTGATTTTGCATGTTATTTCATATTACCATGTTGCATCCTTGTTTTGGTGTATTTGCTTGATGTTTGTATGCATTTTGCATCAATGCCATGTTTAACTTGTTTTGCTCATACCTTCTAGGTCGTAGCTCTGAATTAAATGAACTTTATATGTAACTTGACTAGAATTTCATGTAGATCATCTTGGTGCATCTTAACTTGCTGTTTAATAACTTGAACATAAGGTTTATTCAGTTCTGGACCAATTTCGAAATTTGCATATGAGGACTTACTGGAATTGTTATATGTTGTTCCCGGCCTCATTTAAACTTGCCTTGATGTGTTGTTCTTGTTTGCATCATCTCTTGCCATGAGTAGCTTCATGTAGCTTGGTCATGCATCATGCTTGTTGTGCATCATGTCTTGCCCATTTGTGGTGTGTTTACCTATGTTGTGTGCTTCTTCTTGTTAGTTCCTGTTTCGCTATGATCGTGAGGATTCGCTCGCTCACGGTTGGTTCGGCTTCATCCGCTCGCCTTCTTCATGGACTCGTTCTTCTTCCTTGCGGGATTTCGGGCAAGATGACCGCTACCTCGATCTCACTACTATCATTGCTATGCTAGTTGCTTCGTTCTATCGCTATGTTGCGCTACCTATTACCTGTTTATCAAGCCATCCCATATTGCCATGAACCTCTAACCTTTGACACCCTTCCTATGCAAACCGTTGTTTGGCTATGTTACCGCTTTGCTCAGCCCCTCTTATAGCATTGCTAGCTGCAGGTGAAGTTGAATATTTCTCCATGGTGGACAGGGTTATGTTGGGATATCACAATATCTCTTATATTATTAATGCATCTATATATTTGGTAAAGGGTGGAAGGCTCGGCCTTATGCCCGGTGTTTTGTTCCACTCTTGCCGCCCTAGTTTCCGCCATACCGTGTTATGTTCCCGGATTTTATGCTCCTTACGCGGTCGGGTGATTTATGGGACCCTCCCGACAGTTCGCTTTGAATAAAACTTGTCCAAGAAGGCCCAACATTGGTTTTACCATTTGCCTCACCACCACCTATCCCTTTCCTTGGGTCGGCCAACCCGAGGGTAATCTTTATTTTAACCCCCGCCGTGCTTGTCTAAGTGCTGGTCCAAACCGAAGCGATGTCCCGCGCCTGGCAACCAGGTCTATGCCAACCCGACGTCTGCTCATCCGGTGTGCCCCGAGAACGAGATATGTGCAGCTCCTATCGGGATTTGTCGGCACAAGCGGAGGCTTTGCTGGTCTTGTTTTACCTTTGTCGAAATGTCTTGTAAACCGGGATTCCGAGACCGATCGGGTCTTCCCGGAGAAGGTCTATTCTTCGCTGATCGCGAGAGCTTGTCATGGGCTTGTTGGGACACCCGCAGGGTATAAACTTTCGAGAGTCGTGCCCGCGGTTATGTGGGGATGGGAATTTGTTAATGTCCGGTTGTAGATAACTTGACACTTGATCCGAATTAAAACGCATCAACCGCGTGTGTAGCCGTGATGGTCTCTTCTCGGCAGAGTCCGGGAAGTGAACACGGTTTCTGGGTTATGTTTACCGTAAGTAGGTGTTCAGGATCACCTCTTGATCATTGCTAGTTGACGACCATTCCTTTGTTTCTCTTCTCGCTCTCATTTGCGTATGTTAGCCACCATATATGCTTAGTCGCTGTTGCAACCTCACCACTTTACCCCTTCCTTTCCTATTAAGCTTTGCTAGTCGTGATACCCATGGTAATGGGATTGCTGAGTCCTCGTGGCTCACAGATTACTACAACAACAGTTGCAGGTACAGGTTATGCGATGATCATGACACGAGAGCAATGTTTCCTTGTTTTGGAGTTCTTCTCCTGCTTCTTCTTCGATCAGGGGATAGGTTCCAGGTCGGCAGCCTGGGCTAGCAGGGTGGATATTGCTTGAGTTTCTGTTTATGATTCATCCGTAGTCGGATGTTGTTCTTGTATGTTGTATTATTGTATTCGTGCGGCATTGTATGCCTTTTGTATGTATCCCCATCTATTATGTAATGTTGATGTAATGATATCCACCTTGCAAAAGCGTTCCAATATGCGGGTCTATCCTTGGTGGGACCTTCGAGTTCCTTTTGGATAGAGTCGCATATTGGGCGTGACAACTATGCCTTCCTCTAGGCCCAAATAATGGTGAAGTGTCATGTAGTCGACGTTCACATAACACCACTAGAGGAAAAGACAACATACATCTAATCAAAATATCGAACGAATACCAAATTCACATGACTACTAATAGCAAGACTTCACCCATGTCCTCAGGAACAAACGTAACTACTCACAAAGCATATTCATGTTCATAATCAGAGGAGTAATAATATGTATTAAGGATCTGAACATATGATCTTCCACCAAGTAAACCAATTAGCATCAACTACAAGGAGCAATCAACACTACTAGCAACCCACAGGTACCAATTTGTGGTTTGGATACAAGATTGGATACAAGAGATGAACTAGGGTTTTGAGAGGAGATGATGCTGGTGAAGATGTTGATGGAGATTGACCCCCTCCCGATGAGAGGATTGTTGGTGATGATTTCCCCCTCCCGGAGGGAAGTGTCCCCGGTAGAACAGCTCCGCCGGAGCTCTAGATTGGTTTCGCCAAGGTTCCGCCTCGTGGTGGCGGAGTTTCGTCCCGTAAACTTGCCCACGATTTTTTCCAGGGTAAAAGCTCTCATATAGCAGAAGATGGACACCGGGGGCCCACCAGAGAGCCCAGGAGACAGGGGCGCGCCCAGTAAGAGGGGGCGCCCCCACCCTCCTGGATAGGGTGTGGGCCCGCTGATGTATTTCTTTCGCTCAATAATTCTTATTAATTCCGAAAACATGGTTCGTGGAGTTTCAGGATGTTTGGAGCAGTGCGGAATATGTTTCCTATGTTTGCTCCTTTTCCAGCCAGAATTCTAGCTGCCGACATTCCCCCTCTTCATGGTAAACCTTGTAAAATAAGATAGAATAGCCATAAGTATTGAGATATAATGTGTAATAACAGCCCATAATGCAATAAATACTGATATAAAAGCATGATGCAAAATGGACGTATCAGGGCCACGTTCTTTCTGCGCCCACCCGCCGGGTCATGGTGCTGCTTGGATCGGTGTTCAGAGCAAGGCGGCGAGTCGACCACCTCCTCGTCGTTTGACTCCTTGCTCTCCTCCTCCTCTTCTTCGTCTGAAGATTCCCATTCGCCGCTCTCTTTCGCGCTGGCCTCTCCCTCCTGGCCTTGCTCCAGAGCTTGTTCACCATTGGGCATCGAATACATGTTAGTAAAAACCTACAAGACAAGAAGTCGAGTAAAAGTCAGTCGGACTCAAGAGCAGTCAGAATGTGTATCCAAAAACGGTCGAAACAGAGGACACACCTTGTCAGGCTGATTGTCATCACCGAAGGGGACGACCCTCCTGGCTCCTCTGGGGTTGTCCTTGTTGACTGTAATGCTCTTCAACCACATGGCCACTGTCTTGGGCCAAGATTTCTCCGATGAACCCGAAGAAGGTCGCAGCCCCAGAGTACATCCACATGGGATGGTCACGGGCCTGAAGGGGCTTGATGCGTCGACTGAGGAATACTTCCAGCAGGTCCATGCCAGTGACACCGTGATTGATCAGTTGGACCACCCCCTCAACTAGCATGTTCGTATCCACGCTCTGAGCAGCAGTTAATTTCAGCGAGGAAGGAGTCTGAACACGGTCAAAGGTGAAGTGGGGAAGTCCGGTCGACTGACCTGGAGTTGCGAGGTCCTAGGAGTAGAACCAATTTGACTGCCAGCCCCTAACTGTTTCGGGAAGAGTCATGGAAGGGAAACAACTCCTCTGCCTCTTCTGGATACCCAAACCCCCACACATCCGAATGACATGGGTTTTCTCGTCACTCGTGTTTGCTTTCTTCATTGACTGAGAACGGATGGTGAAAATATGCTTGAAGAGACCCCAATGCGGTCGGCACCCCAGAAAATTCTCGCACATAGACACGAATGCAGCAAGGTACGTGATGGTATTGGGAGAAAAGTGACGGAGTTGGGCACCGAAGAAGTTCAAGAAGCACCGGAAGAATGGATGCGGAGGAAGCGAGAAGCCCCAGTCGACATGGGTGGCGAGCAGTACACACTCACCCGGTCGAGGCTGCGGCTCCGCCTTCCCCTCAGGCAGCCTCGCTGCACCCTTGGCGATCAGCCTAGACTCCACCAGCTCGTCCAGATCTTCCTGCCGGAGCGAAGACCGGATCCAATCGCCTTGGATCCAATCTGGCGGCAGCCCCGAGCGCGATGACAACCCGCGATTCTGCTTCTTGCCCTTCGCTGCCCCCATCGCCTTCTTCGCGCGTTCCAGTGCCGCCGTCTTGTCCTTCACCATGGTGGCGGAGTGGCGGCGTCAAGAGCAGAGGAGTCGGATGCAGTGGAGAAGCAGAGGAAGAAGGGGGAAAACAGACGCGCACAGTGCATGCGCCTCAGCTCCTCGCCTTATAAAGGACCTCTTCCGAGTGGTCGACGCAGGCCTGGGGATCTCACAAATCCAAGCGCGATCGCGCGTGACGTACGTGGCGAAAAAGGTGGCGCAGAGATCGAGGCACTCCCGTTTATCCATCCCGCTTACTTCGGCACGCTCCGTCCCGCACGCTTCCTCGAAATTTTGAATCCTGTGAAATCCGTGATGCACTTCAATCAATCGCGCCAAAGATTCTGCGCCCTGAAACAGCACTCGACAAATGATGTAACAAATTCACTCGGCAACTTTCTAAATCGATCAAGGAGACTGAATCGAAGCTGAAGTTCTAGTGTGAGTCTTCCATCCTGCGTAGAACACTCGTGAGGCGCAAGGCTCGAACCAAGATCAACTTCAACCTTCTTTCCACTCGAACCTTAATCCATTCGGGGGCTAATGATGAGGATACAGACCTAGGGTAGGGTCACAGGCCTGACCTGTACGCCCTACCCAAGGTCACTACCCTAGAAGCAAAGAAGTCCAAGAGGCAACAAGGAATACCCAGGAAGTCGTCGAGTGCAATCCACTCGACGAACCATATCACGCGGGTATCCCTCTTACCTGATGTCAGTCGACTATACAAGGAACCACTCGACCCATCAAGACCAGAGTCGCTAGCATCAAGAACGGTCAGGAGTTCACTCCGTAGTCTTTAAGATCATTAATAGCACTTATGGCTGGCATTATCAGTAACGCCCCGTCTTTATGTACATTGAACCCCTTGTAATGGAGGATGGCTGACACACTCTATATAAGCCACCCCCCTCCTCTGGCACAAGGGTTCACACCCCCTGTAACACCACACACATATAATCCAGTTGACCGCCTCCGGGCACCGAGACGTAGGGCTTTTACTTCCTCTGCGAAGGGCCTGAACTCGTAAATCTTGCGTGTACAACTCCACCATAGCTGAGATCTCGCCTCTCCATACATACCCCCCCTCTACTGTTAGTCTTAGGACCACGACACCCATCTTAACACTTTCATAGAATTGTGTGATATGCAAAAGAAAAAATATGTGGATAATGATATTGTGAAATTAAAATTATTCCCGTTCTCATTGCGGGATCATGCAAAAAATTGGTTTTCATCTTTGCCATGAAATAGTATCGATTCTTGGGATAGGTGTAAAGATGCTTCTATTACCAAGTATTTTCCTCCCATGAATTTTTTCCATAGAAATAAAATTATGAATTTCAAGCAACTTGAGCATGAACATGTTCCCCAATCTCGGGAAAGGATGAAATTAGTGATAAGAAATTTTCCTACTCATGGTTTCAATTTATGGATGATCATACAAAAATTTTATGCGGGGTTAAATTTTGCTTCTAGAAATCTTTTAGATTCCACCGCGGGTGGTACTTTTATGGAGATTATATTGGGAGAAGCTACTAAATTGCTTGATAATATTATGGCAAATTCTTCACAGTGGCATACTGAAAGAGCTCCTACTAGTAAAAATGTGAATTCTATTGAAAAAGCTAGTGCTTTTGAGTGATAAAGTTGATGCGCTTATGAAATTGGTTGCTAGCAAAAATAACCCTATTGATCCTAATGGTGTGCCATTATCCACTATTATTGAGCAAAATAATGGTCTCGTAGATGTGAATTTTGTCTCATGAAATAATTTTAATAGTAATGCTTATAGAGGTAATTACAATCCTGGGCCATTTCCAGGAAATTCCTGGTAATTCATATGGTAATTCTTTTAGTAATAATAATAAGATGCCCTCTGATCTTGAGAATAATATCAAAGAATTTATTAATGCCCAAAAAGTTTTCAACACTACGATAGAGGAAAAATTGGATAAAATTGATGATATGTCTAGGAGCATTGATAGAATTGTTCATGATGTGAAAAATCATAAATCTAAAATTTTGCCACCCAAGCTTGATATTAATGAATAACTTAAATCTTTATATGTCTCCATGGATCAGAGTAAGAAAGTAACCACTAGCAATTCCTCCCAGTTTTTATCGTAGTAATGATGAGGATATTAAAATGATTGGTGTTTCATCTATTGACTCCTTGTTTAGCAATATAAAACTTGATGAAAAGGGGACAAAAGAAGAGTCAACTTTAGCTAGAAGGCGTCTCCACACTTCCGAGGGTGAAAATCTTGATGAAAGTTGATAAAAGTGGGTTTGGAGAGGTAAAAACTTTAACTAGTGATGTGCCCTCTCTCTTGGATTACAAAAACTTTAATTATGATAGTTGTTATTTGATTGAATGTATTTCTTTGTTGCAATCCATGCTAAATTCACCCAACACTTATGAACAAAATAAGGCTTTTACTAAACATATCATAGAAGCGATGATGAAAGCTTTATAAGAAAAGCTAAGACTAGAAGTTTCAATTCCTAGAAAATTATATGATGAGTGGGAACCTACCATTAAAGTTAAAATAAAAATTATGAGTGCAATGCTTTATGTGATTTGGGTGCTAGCGTTTTCACAATTCCAAAATCTCTATGTGATGTGCTAGGTTTTACCAATATGGATGAATATTCTCTTAATTTGTACTTGGCGGATTCTACTATTAAAAATCCTTTGGGTAGAATTAATGATGTTCTTATTCTTGCAATTAAGAACTATGTACTCGTTGATTTTATTGTACTTGACATTGATTGCAATCCGTATTGCCCCATAATACTTGGTAGACCGTTCTTACGAACCATAGGTGTCGTCATTGACATGAAAGAAGGGAATATAATATTTCAGTTTCCATTAAAGAAGGGTATGGAACACTTTCCTAGGACTAGAATTAAACCACCATATGAATCGATCATGAGGGCCACCAATGGAACTAAAACCAAAGATAACAGTACTTGAACCTATGCATTATGCCTAGCTAGGGGCATAAAATAATAGTGCTAGTTGGGAGGAAACCCAATAGTTATCTTAATTTTCATATTTATTTTTCTATTTTCTTGTGTGTGCACAATTACGCTAGTGTTATGGTTGTGTTTTTATGTTGTAATTAGTGTTTGTGCCAAGTAAATCCTTTAGGATGATTTGGATGATAGTTTCTTTGATTCTGTGCAAAAATAGAAACTTCTCCGTCCAGTAGAAGAATTGTTGGAGTTACAAAAGTATGCCAATGTTCAGATTAATACAGACTATTCTATTTTTGACAGATTATGTTTTCGTTGCGTTGTTTGCTTGTTTTGATGAATCTATGAATTGTATCGAGGGATATAAGCCATGGTGAAGTTAGAATATAGTAGGTATAATGCAATAATACAATATGAATGGGTTTGCAATCGTACTTAAAGTACTGATTTGCTTTATTATACTAACGGATCTCACGATGCTTTTGTTGAGTTTTGTGTGATTGAAGTTTTCAAGTTTTGGGTGAGATCATGATGGATGAAGGAATAAGGAGTGGCAAGAGCCTAAGCTTGGGGATGCCTGAGGCACCCCAAGGTAATATTCAAGGACTCCCAAGCAACTAAGCTTGGGGGTGTCTTGGAAGGCATCCCCTCTTTCTTCTACCGACAATCGGTAATTTTACCTGGAGCTATATTTTTATTCATCACATGTTATGAGTTTTGCTTGGAGCGTCGTGTATAATATGAGTCTTTGCTTTGTTTGCTTTCTAGTTTGTCACAATCATATTTGTTGGACACACTTATTTGAGAGAGCCACACATCTATCATGATTTGTTAGAATGCTCTATGTGCTTCACCTAAATCTTTTGAGCTAGGCAGTTGCTCGAGTGCTTCGGTTATATCTTTTTGAGCATGGAGGTGATTAACTTTGAAGAAATATTTGCACTCTCATGCTTCACTTAGATCTTTTTCAGAGTTGATAATAGTAATGGTAATTTGCACAAGATATGAATTTGGTCCCAAAGTGATGAATATTCAAGAGGGATATAATAAAAACTTTCATGAAAGATCATTGGATATGATAAGTTTGATTCCTTGCAATAGTTTTGCGATGGAGATGATAATATGTGAGTCATGTTAGTGAATAATTGTGGTTTATTAAGAATATTGGTGTTAAGGTTTGTGATTCCCTATGCATGCACATAAAGTCAATAGTTATGCAACAAAGTTGTATCCTACTTATGGTGCATTATTTAGTGTTAGTTATGTTCAATGCATGTTTATGACCATTTTTTCTTTTTGGTTGGTCACTTCTCAATCTATTTGCTAGCCTTCATTTGTACTAAGCGGGAATGCTGCTTGTGCATCCAATTGCTTAAACCCAAAGTTGTGCCAAATGAGTCCACCATACCTACCTATATGCGGTATTTCCATGCCGTTCTAAGTAAATTTGCATGTGCCAACTCTAATTTTTCAAAATAATTTTCAGTTTTGTGTGCCGGTACCACTCATGAAGCGGCAGGGGGGTGGCTAATATTTTCCATGCTAGGTGGGTTATTATCATTCTCAGTGGTTATTCACTTGTCATTGCACGAGAAATTGACATGTAATAGGGATGCCCAGTCCCGAAATGAAAAATAATAATATGATGATAATAATAAATTCCTTGGAAAGTGTTGGTATGGAAGGCACCCGTGGATACGACTAGCCACGGATTGTGAAAGAATGGTGGAAAGGAAATAAAATTTATTTTCTGTTAGGGAACCGCCTATAATGTGTCTAGCATGGAAGATATTGGAAATTCTCAGTCGTTTTCGTTGACAGGAAAAACACGCCTCTCAAAATAATTTTATCTCTCTAATTTAAGCCTTGAGCTCTGGCACCTCTACAAATCTGTGCTTCCCTCTGCGAAGGGCCTATCTATTTACTTTTATGCTATTTTTTAATTTTGAGTCTCCATCTTCTCTTGCAAAGCACCAACTAGAGAGCACTATTGTCATACTTATGCATTGGGTGTAGCTAATATTGAGTGTGTTTCATGAATGGATCAATGATTGAGCATAACGGGCTAGGGATAACTTTTTTTAGCGTTGATATTTTGGAAGACATGGTTGCTTGTTAGTATGCTTGAGTATTTATGTCTTCATGTCAAACTATAGACTAGTGCTTTGAATCGTTCAAGTCCAAATGTCCATGCCACAAAAGAAAATATTATATGATGAATATGATAGGTACCATTCCACATCAAAAATTATGTTTTTATCATTCACCTACTCGAGGACGAGCAAGAATTAAGCTTGGTGATACTTGACATGTCTCCAACGTATCTATAATTTTTATTGTTCCATGCTATTATAGTATCAATCTTCAATGTTTTATATACACTTACAGGTAATTATATATCATTTTCTGGGACTAACCTAATAACTTAGTGCCCAGTGTTAGTTGTTGTTTTTTGCCTATTTTTGGTTTCAGAATATAAATATCAAATGAAGTCCAAATGCCACAAATCTTCTAGGAGATTTTTTCTGGACATAAGAAACCCCGGATGCTTCGGGAGGGGACGAGAAGATAGAGTAGTGGCCCATGAGGCACCAGGGTGCGCCTTGGTGGCTCGTGGGGCTCACGTGGCTCCGTTTGACCTAACTCCGCCTCTATAAATTCTCTAAAATCAGGAAACCAACAGAGGAGTCCACGAAATACTTTTTCCGCCGCCGCAAGTTCCTGTTCTTGAGAGATCCCATCTGGAGGCCTTTTCCGGCACTCTGTCGGAGGGGGAATAAATCATGGAGGGGCTCTACATCAACCTTGCTGCCTTTTTCGATGATATCTGAGTAGTTTACCACAGACCTACGGGTCCATAGTTAGTAGCTAGATGGCCTCTTCTCTCTATTTGATCTTCAATACAATGTTCTCCTCGATGTTCTTGGAGTTCTATCCGATGTAATCACTTTTTGCGGTGTGTTTGTTGGGATCCGATGAATTGTAAGTTTATGATCAGATTATCCATGAATATTATTTGAGTTTTCTCTGAACTCTTTTATGCATGATTATTATAGCTTCGTGTTTCTCCCTGATCTACTGATTTGGTTTTGCCAACTAGATTGACTTATCTTGCAATTGGAGAGGTGCTTTGTAATGGGTTCGATCTTGCGGTGCTCAATCCCAGTGATAGAAAGGGACATGACACGTATTATATCGTTGCTATTAAAGATAAAATGATGGGGTTTATTCATGTGTGAGTTTACTTTGTCTACATCATGTCATCTTGCTTAAGACGTTACTCCGTTCTTTATGAACTTAATACTCTAGATGCATGCTGGATAGTGGTCGATGTGTGAAGTAATAGTAGTAAATGCAGAATCGCTTCAGTCTACTTGTCTCGGACGTGATGCCTATATACATGATCATTGCCTTGGGTATCGTCATGATTATTTGCTTTTCTATCAATTGCTCAACAGTAATTTGTTTACCCACCGTATGCTATTTTCAAGAGAGAAGCCTCTAGTAAAAACTATGGTCTCAGGTCTACTTTTATCATATATTAAAAACCCTAAAAATCCCTTGCTGTAATTTTACTTTATTTATTTTATTTTGTATTTTTGTTCAGTCTATCTAGATATCTGTTGGGGAACGTAGTAATTTCAAAAAAATTCCTACGCACACGCAAGATCATGGTGATGGCATAGCAACGAGAGGGGAGAGTGTTGTCCATGTACCCTCGTAGACCATAAGCAGAAGCGTTATGACAACGCGGTTGATGTAGTCGACGCCTTCACGATCCGACCGATCCAAGTACCGAACGCACGGCACCTCCGAAGTTCAGCACACGCTCAGCTCGATGATGATCCCGGACTTCGATCCAGAAAGTGTCGGGATGAGTTCCACAAGACGACGGCGGCGTGGGACGATGATGATGCTCTATCGGCGCAGGGCTTCGCCTAAACTCCGCGACGATATGATCGAGGTGGAATATGGTGGAGGGGGGCACCGCACACGGCTAAGGAACGATCCGTAGATCAACTTGTGTGTCTCTAGGGTGCCCTCCTGCCCCCGTATATAAAGGAGCAAAGGGGGTGCGGCCGACCCTAGGAGGAGGCGCGCCGGAGGAGTCCTACTCCCACTGGGAGTAGGACTCCCCCCTTCCCTAGTTGGACTAGGACTTGGGGGGAAGGAGGAGAGGGGGAAAGGAGGGGGGCGCCTCCTGTCCTATTCGGACTTGGGGAGGGCGGCTGCCCTTGGCCCCTTCTCCTCTTCCTCCACTAGGCCCACTAAGGCCCATTAGGTCACCGGCGGGTTCCGGTAACCTCCCAGTACTCCGATAAAATGCCGATTTCACCCGGAACACTTCCGATGTCTAAACATAGGCTTCCAATATATCAATCTTTATGTCTCGACCATTTAGAGACTCCTCGTCATGTCCGTGATCACATCCGGGACTCCGAACAAACTTCGGTACATCAAAACTTATAAACTCATAATAAAACTGTCATCGTAACGTTAAGCGTGCGGACCCTACGGGTTCGAGAACTATGTAGACATGACCTAGAACTATTCCCGGTCAATAACCAATAGCAGAACCTGGATGCCCATATTGGCTCATACATATTCTACGAAGATCTTTATCGGTCAAACCGCATAACAACATACGTTGTTCCCTTTGTCATCGGTATGTTACTTGCCTGAGATTCGATCGTCGGTATCCAATACCTAGTTCAATCTCGTTACCGGCAAGTCTCTTTACTCGTTACGTAATGCATCATTCCGTAACTAACTCATTAGCTACATTGCTTGCAAGGCTTATATTGATGTGCATTGCCGAGAGGGCCCAGAGATACCTCTCCGACAATCGGAGTGACAAAACCTAATCTCGAAATACGCCAACCCAACATGTACCTTTGGAGACACCTGTAGTACTCCTTTATAATCACTCGCCACGTTGTGATGTTTGGTAGCACCCAAAGTGTTCCTCCGTAAACGGAGTTGCATAATCTCATAGTTACGTGAACATGTATAAGTCATGAAGAAAGCAATAGCAATATACTAAACGATCAAGTGCTAGGCTAACGGAATGGTTCATGTCAATCACATCATTCTCCTAATGATGTGATCCCATTAATCAAATGACAACACATGTCTATGGTTAGGAAACATAACCATCTTTGATTAATGAGCTAGTCAAGTAGAGGCATACTAGTGACGTTATGTTTGTCTATGTATTCACACATGTATCATGTTTCCGGTTAATGCAATTCTAGCATAATAATAAACATTTATCATGATATGAGGAAATAAATAATAACTTTATTATTGCCTCTAGGGCATATTTCCTTCAGTCTCCCACTTGCACTAGAGTCAATAATCTAGATTACACAGTAATGATTCTAACACCCATGGAGTCTTGGTGCTGATCATGTTTTGCTCATGAGAGAGGCTTAGTCAATGGGTCTGCCACATTCAGGTCCATATGTATCTTGCAAATCTCTATGTCTCCCACTTGGACTTGGTCCCGGATGGAATTGAAGCGCCTCTTGATGTGCTTGGTCCTCTTGTGAAATCTGGATTCCTTTGCCAAGGCAATTGCACCAGTATTGTCACAGAAGATCTTCATTGGTCCCGATGCACTAGGTATGACACCTAGATCGAAATGAACTCCTTCATCCGACTCCTTCATTTGCTGCTTCAAGCAGCTATGTACTCCGCTTGACATGTAGATCCCGCCACGACGCTTTGTTTAGAATCGCACCAACTTACAGCTCCACCGCTTAATAAAAACACGATCCGGTTTGCGATTTAGAATCGCTCGATCGGTGTCAAAGCTTGCATCAACGTAACCATTTACGACTAGCTCTTTGTCACCTCCATATACGAGAAACATATCCTTAGTCCTTTTCGTATTTCAGATGTTCTTGACCGCTGTCCGATGATCCACTCGATTACTTTGGTACCTTCTGCCAAGCTTATTGCTAAGCATACGTCAGTCCGGTACACAAGATTGCATACATGATAGAGCCTATGGTGAAGCATAGGAACATCTTTCATTTTCTCTATCTTCGCTGTGGTCGGGCATTGAGTTTGACTCAACTTCACACCTCGTAGCACGTGCAAGAACCCTTTCTTTGCTCGATCCATTTTGAATTTTTTCAAAATTTTGTCAAGGTATGTGCTTTGTGAAAGTCCTATTAAGCGCCTTGATCTATCTCTATAGATCTTGATGCCCAATATGTAAGCAGCTTCACCGAGATCTTTCATTGAAAAACTTTTATTCAAGTATCCCTTTATGCTATCCAGAAATTCTATATCATTTCCAATTAATAATATGTCATCTACATATAATATCGAAATGCTACTGAGCTCCCACTCACTTTCTTGTAAATACAAAGCTTCTCCAAAAGTCTCAGATAAAACCATATGCTTTGATCACACTATCAAAGCGCTTATTCCAACTCCGAGATGCTTGCACCAGTCCATAAATGGATCGCTGAGCTTGCACACTTTGTTAGCACCTTTTGGATCAACAAAACCTTTCGTTGCATCATATACAACTCTTCTTCTAGAAATCCATTCAAGAATGCAGTTTTGACATCCATTTGCCAAATTTCATAATCATAAAATGCGGCAATTGCTAACATGATTGAGACAGACTTAAGCATCGCTACGGGTGAGAAAGTCTCATCGTAGTCAACCCTTGAACTTGTCGAAAACATTTCGCAACAAGTCGAGCTTTATAGACGATTACATTACCATCAGCGTCGTCTTCTTCTCAAAGATTCATTTATTCTCAATGGCTTGCCGATCATCGGGCAAGTCAACCAAAGTCCATACTTTGTTCTCATACATGGATCCCATCTCGATTTCATGGCCTCTAGCTATTTTATGAATCTGGGCTCATCATCGCTTCCTCATAGTTCGTAGGTTCATCATGGCCAAGTAACATGACTTCCGAATAGGATTACCGCACCACTCAGTGCGGATCTCACTGTAGACCTATGAGGTTCAAGAGAAACTTGATCTGAAGTTTCATGATCAATATCATTAGCTTCCTCACTAATTGGTGTAGTTGTCACAGAACCGGCTCTTGTGATGAACTACTTTCCAATAAGGGAGCAGTACTGATTACCTCATCAAGTTCTACTTTCCTCCCACTCACTTCTTCCGAGAGAAACTCCTTCTCTAGAAAGGATCCGAATTTAGAAACGAAAATCTTGCCCTCAGATCTGTGATAGAAGGTGTACCCAACAGTTTCTTTTGGGTATCCTATGAAGACACATTTCTCCGATTTGGGTTCGAGCTTATCTGGTTGAAGTTTCTTCACATAAGCATCACAGCCCCAAACTTTAAGAAACGACAACTTTGGTTTCTTGCCAAACCATAGTTCATGAGGCGTCGTCTCAACGGATTTTGATGGTGCCCTATTTAACGTGAATGCGGTCGTCTCTAAAGCAAAACCCCAAAACGATAGCGGTAAATCGGTAAGACACATCATAGATCGCACCATATCTAGTAAAGTACGATTACGACGTTCGGACATACCATTTTGTTGTGGTGTTCCGGGTGGCGTGAGTTGCAAAACTATTCCGCATTGTTTCAAGTGTAGACCAAACTCGTAACTCAAATATTCTCCTCCACGATCAGATCGTAGAAATTTTATTTTCTTGTTACGATGATTTTCCACTTCACTCTAAAATTCTTTGAACTTTTCAAATGTTTCAGACTTGTGTTTCATTAAGTAGATATACCCATATCTGCTCAAATCATCTGTGAAGGTGAGAAAATAACGATGCCCGCCGCGAGCCTCAACATTCATTGGACCACAAACATCAGTATGTATGATTTCCAATAAATCAGTTGTTCGCTCCATAGTTCCGGAGAACGGCGTTTTAGTCATCTTGCCCATGAGGCACGGTTCGCAAGTACCAAGTGATTCATAATCAAGTGATTCCAAAAGCCCATCAGTATGGAGTTTCTTCATGTGCTTTACACCGATATGACCTAAACGACAGTGCCACAAATAAGTTGCACTATCATTATCAACTCTGCATCTTTTGGTTTCAACACTATGAATATGTGTATCACTACTATCGAGATTCAATAAAAATAGACCACTCTTCAAGGGTGCATGACCATAAAAGATATTACTCATATAAATAGAACAACCATTATTCTCTGACTAAATGAATAATCGTCTCGCCTCAAACAAGATCCAGATATAATGTCCATGCTCAACGCTGGCACCAAATAACAATTATTTAGGTCTAAAACTAATCCCGATGGTAGATGTAGAGGTAGCGTGCCGACCGCGATCACATCGACTTTGGAACCATTTCCCACAAGCATCGTCACCTCGTCCTTAGCCAATCTTCGCTTCATCCGTAGTCCCTGTTTCGACTTGCAAATATTAGCAACAAAACCAGTATCAAATACCCAGGTGCTACTACGAGCATTAGTAAGGTACACATCAATAACATGTATATCACATATACCTTTGTTCACTTTGCCATCCTTCTTATCCACCAAATATTTGGGGCAGTTCCGCTTCCAGTGTCCAGTCTGCTTGTAGTAGAAGCACTCAGTTTCAGGCTTAGGTCCAGACTTGGGTTTCTTCTCTTGAGCAGCAACTTGTTTGTTGTTCTTCTTGAAGTTCCCCTTCTTCTTCCCTTTGCCCTTTTTTCTTGAAACTGGTGGTCTTGTTAACCATCAACACTTGATGCTCCTTCTTGATTTCTACCTCCATGCTTTTAGCATTGCGAAGAGCTCGAATAGTCTTGTCCATCCCTTGCATATTATAGTTCATCACGAAGCTCTTGTAGCTTGGTGGCGTGATTGAAGAATTTCATCAATGACACTATCATCGTGAAGATTAACTCCCGGTTGAATCAAGTGATTATTATACCCGACATTTTGAGTATGTGTTCACCGACGTAACTATTCTCCTCCATCTTGCAGCTATAGAACTTATTGGAGACTTCATATCTCTCAATCCGGGCATTTGCTTGAAATATTAACTTCAACTCCTGGAACATCTCATATGCTCCATGACATTCAAAACGTCGTTGAAGACCCGGTTCTAAGCCGTAAAGCATGGAACACTGAACTATCAAGTAGTCACCAGCTTTGCTCTGCCAGACGTTCTTAACGTCGTCAGTTGCATCAGCAGCAGGCCTGGCACCCAGCGGTGCTTCCAGGACGTAATTCTTACGTGCAGACAATGAGGATAATCCTCAAAGTTACGGACCCGATCCGTGTAATTGCTGCCATCATCTTTCAACTTTGCTTTCTCAAGGAACGCATTAAAATTCAACGGAACAACAAAGACGAGCCATCTATCTACAACAAACATAGACAAGCAAAATACTATCAGGTACTAAGTTCATGATAAATTTAAGTTCAATTAATCATATTATTCAAGAACTCCCACTTAGATAGACATCCCTCTAATCCTCTAAGTGATTACGTGATCCATATCAACTACACCATGTCCGATCGTCACGTGAGATGGAGTAGTTTCAACGGTGAACATCAATATGTTGATCATATCTACTATATGATTCACGCTCGACCTTTTGGTCTCCGTGTTCCGAGGCCATATCTGTTATATGCTAGGCTCGTCAAGTTTAACCTGAGTATTTCGTGTGTGCAACTTTTTTGCACCCGTTGTATTTGAACGTAGAGCCTATCACACCCGATCATCACGTGGTGTCTCAGCACGAAGAACTTTCGCAACGGTGCATACTCAGGGAGAACACTTCTTGATAATTTTAGTGAGAGATCATCTTAAAATGCTACCGTCAATCAAAGCAAGATAAGATGCATAAAGGATAAACATCACATGCAATCAATATAAGTGATATGATATGGCCATCATCATCTTGTGCTTGTGATCTCTATCTTCAAAGCACCGTCGTGATCACCATCGTCACCGGCGCGACACCTTGATCTCCATCGTAGCATCGTTGTCGTTACGCCATCTATTTGAAGGAAATATGCCCTAGAGGCAATAATAAAGTTATTATTTATTTCCTTATATCATGATAAATGTTTATTATTCATGCTAGAATTGTATTAACCGGAAACATAATACATGTGTGAATATATAGACAAACAGAGTGTCACTAGTATGCCTCTACTTGACTAGCTTGTTAATCAAAGATGGTTATGTTTCCTAACCATGAACAAAGAGTTGTTATTTGATTAACAAGGTCACATCATTGGTTGAATGATCTGATTGACATGACCCATTCCGTTAGCTTAGCACACGATCATTTAGTATGTTGTTATTGCTTCCTTCATGACTTATACATGTTCCTATGACTATGAGATTATGCAACTCCTGTTTACCGGAGGAACACTTTGTGTGCTACCAAACGTCACAACGAATCGGGTGATTATAAAGGTGCTCTCTGGTGTCTCGAAGGTACTTGTTGAGTTGGCGTATTTCGAGATTAGGATTTGTCACTCCGAATGTCGGAGAGGTATCTCTGGGCCGTCTCGGTAATACACATCACTTAAGCCTTGCAAGCATTTCAACTAATGAGTTAGTTGCGAGATGATGTATTACGGAACGAGTAAAGAGACTTGCCGGTAACGAGATTGAACTAGGTATTGGATACCGACGATCGAATCTCGGGCAAGTAACATACCAATGCCAAAGGGAACAACGTATGTTGTTGTGCGGTCTGACCGATAAAGGTCTTCGTAGAATATGTAGGAACCAATATGGGCATCCAGGTCCCGCTATTAGTTATTGACCGGAGACATGTCTCGGTCATGTCAACATTGTTCTCGAACCGTAGGGTCCACACGCTTAAGGTTTCGATGACGGTTATATTATGAGTTTATGTATTTTGATGTACGAAGGTTGTTCGGAGTCCCGGATATGATCACGGACATGACGAGGAGTCTCGAAATGGTCGAGACATAAAGATTGATATATTGTACGGATATATTTGGACACCAGAAAGGTTCCGGAGAAGTTTGGAGCTCCGGAGGTTACTGGAACCCCTGGAGGTATATGGGCCTTATTGGGCCCATGAAGGAGGAAGGAGAAGGAACAAGGGAGGCGCGCCCCAAGCCCAAACCGAATTGGGAGGGGCCGCCCCTTTCCTTTCTCCTTCCCCTCTTCCTAATACTACTACTAGTACTACTTCCTAATACTAGTACTCTTTCCTTCCCTCCAAATAAGATAAGGAAAGGGAGGAAACCTACTTGGAGTAGGTTTCCCCTCCTCTATGGCGCCCCTTGAGCAGCCTCCTCCTCCCTCCCTCCTTTATATACGGGGTAGGGGGCACCCTAGAACACACAAGTTGATCATTGATCGTTCCTCGGCCGTGTGCGGTGCCCCCTCCACGATATTACACCTCGATCATATTGTAGCGGTGCTTAGGCGAAGCCTGCGACAGAGAACATCAAAATCGCCACCACGACGTCGTCTCGACGGAACTTCCCCTCGAGCCTCTCTTGGATTGAGATCGAGGTGCGCCATCGAGCTGTACGCGTGTCAAGAACTTCGGAGGTGCCGGAGTAACGGTGCTTGGATCGGTTGGACCGGAGGACATATGACTACTTCCTCTACGCTTGCGTCAACTCTTCCGCTTCACCACGAGGGTACGAGACAACACTCTCCCCTCTCGTTGCTATGCATCACCATGATCTTGCGTGTGCGAGGAAATTTTTGAAATTACTACGTTCCCCAACAAGTGGCATCCGAGCCTAGGTTTTATGGTTTTATGTTATATGCACGAGTAGAACACAAGTGAGTTGTGGGCGATATAAGTCATACCGCTTACCAAGCATGTCATACTTTGGTTGGCGGTATTGTTGGATGAAGCGGCCCGACCGACATTACGCAGACGCTTACGCGAGACTGGTTTTACCGTCGTGCTTTGCACACGGTGACTAGCGGTGTCGGTTTCTCCAACTTTAGTTGAACCGAGTGTGGCTACGCCGGTCCTTGCGAAGGTTAAAACAGCATCAACTTGACAAACTATCGTTGTGGTTTTGATGCGTAGGTGAGATTGGTTCTTGCTTAATCCCGTAGCAGCCACGTAAAATTTGCAACAACGAAGTAGAGGACGTCTAACTTGTTTTTGCAGGGCATGTTGTGATGTGATATGGCCAAGACATGATGCTATATTTTATTGTATGAGATGATCATGTTTTGTAACCGGTTATCGGCAATGGCAGGAGCCATATGGTTGTCGCTTATTGTATGAAATGCAAGCTGTAATTGCTTTACTTTATCACTAAGCGGTAGCGATAGTCGAGAAGCAATAGATGGCGTAACGACAACGATGCTACGATGGAGATCAAGGTGTCGCGCCGGTGACGATGGTGATCATGATGGTGCTTCGGAGATGGAGATCACAAGCACAAGAAGATGATGGCCATATCATATCACTTATATTGATTGCATGTGATGTTTATCTTTTATGCATCTTATCTTGCTTTGATTGACGGTAGCATTTTAAGATGATCTCTCACTAAAAATTATCAAGTAGTGTTCTCCTGAGTATGCACCATTGCCAAAGTTCGTCGTGCCCCGACACCACGTGATGATCGGGTGTGATAAGCTCTTACGTCCATCTACAACGGGTGCAAGCCAGTTTTGCACACGCAGAATACTCAGTTATACTTGACGAGCCTAGCATATGCAGATATGGCCTCGGAACACGGAGACCGAAAGGTCGGCGTGAATCATATAGTAGATATGATCAACATAAGATGTTCACCATTGAAAACTACTCCATCTCACGTGATGATCGGTTATGGTTTAGTTGATTTGGATCACGTGATCACTTAGATGACTAGAGAGATGTCTGTCTAAGTGGGAGTTCTTAAGTAATATGATTAATTGAACTAAAATTTATCATGAACTTAGTACCGATAGTATCTTGCTTGTCTATGTTGTTTGTAGATAGATGGCCCGTCTTTGTTGTTCCGTTGAATTTTAATCGTTCCTTGAGAAAGCTAAGTTGAAAGATGATGGTAGCAACTACGCCGGACTGGGTCCGTAATTTGAGGATTATCCTCATTGATGTCTGAAAAAATTACGCCCTGGAAGCACCGCTGGGTGCCGAACTGCCGCTGATGTAACCGACGACGTTAAGAACGTCTGGCAGAGCAAAGCTGATGACTACTCGATAGTTCAATGTGCCATGCTTTACGGCTTAGAACCGGGACTTCAACGACGTTTTGAACGTCATGGAGCATATGAGATGTTTCAGGAGTTGAAGTTGATATTCCAGAAGAATGCCCGGATTGAGAGATATGAAGTCTCCAATAAGTTCTACAGCTGCAAGATGGAGGAGAATAGTTCTGTCAGTGAGCACATACTCAAGATGTCTGGGTATTGTAATCACTTGATTCAACTGGGAGTTACTCTTTCGGATGATAGCGTCATTGACAGAATTCTCCAATCACTTCCACCAAGCTACAAGAGCTTTGTGATGAACTATAATATGCAAGGGATGGATAAGACGATTCCCGAGCTCTTCGCAATGCTAAAGGCTGCGGAGGTAGAAATCAAGAAGGAGCATCAAGTGTTGATGGTTAACAAAACCACTAGTTTCAAGAAAAAGGGCAAAGGGAAGAAGAAGGGGAACTTCAAGAAGAACAGCAAGCAAGTTGCTGCTCAAGAGAAGAAACCCAAGTCGGACCTAAGCCTGAAACTGGTGCTTCTACCGCAAGCGGATGGTCCTTTGGAAGCGGAACTGCCCCAAGTATTTGGCGGATAAGAAGGATGGCAAGGTGAACAAAGGTATATGTGATATACATGTTATTGATGTGTACCTTACTAGAGCTCGCAGAGCACTGGTATTTGATCTTGGTTCTCTTGCTAATATTTGCAACTCAAACAGGGACTACGGATTGCTTAACACCGCAAAGGACGAGGTGACGATGCGCTGGGAAATGGTTCCAAAGTCGATGTGATCGCGGCCGCACGCTACCTCTACATCTACCTTGGGATTAGTATTAGACCTAAATAATTGTTATTTGGTGCGGCGTTGAGCATGAACATTATATCTGGATCTTGTTTGATGCGAGACGGTTATTCATTTAAATCAGAGAATAATGGTTGTTCTATTTATATGAGTAATATCTTTTATGGTCATGCACCCTTGAAGAGTGGTCTATTTTTGATGAATCTCGATAGTAGTGATACACATATTCATAGTGTTGAAACCAAAAGATGCAGAGTTGATAATGATAGTGCAACTTATTTGTGGCACTGCCGTTTGGGTCATATCGGTGTAAAGCGCATGAAGAAACTCCATACTGATGGACTTTTGGAGCCACTTGATTATGAATCACTTGGTACTTGGGAACCGTGCCTCATGGGCAAGATGACTAAAACGCCGTTCTCCGGTACAATGGAGAGAGCAACAGATTTGTTGGAAATCATACATACAGATGTATGTGGTCCGATGAATGTTGAGGCTCGTGGCGGATATCGTTATTTTCTCACCTTCACAGATGATTTAAGCAGATATGGGTATATCTACTTAATGAAACATAAGTCTGAAACATTTGAAAAGTTCAAAGAATTTCAGAGTGAAGTTGAAAATCATCGTAACAAGAAAATAAAGTTTCTACGATCTGATCATGGAGGAGAATATTTGAGTTACGAGTTTGGTCTACACTTAAAACAATGTGGAATAGTTTTGCAACTCACGCCACCCGAACACCACAACAGTAATGGTGTGTCCGAACGTCGAATCGTATTTTTACTTGATATGGTGCGGTCTATGATGTCTCTTACAGATTTGCCGCTATCGTTTTGGGGTTATGCTCTAGAGACAGCCACATTCACGTTAAATAGGGCACCGTCGAAATCCGTTGAGACGACACCTTATGAACTATGGTTTGGCAAGAAACCAAAGTTGTCGTTTCTTAAAGTTTGGGGTTGCGATGCTTATGTGAAAAAGCTTCAACCTGATAAGCTCGAACCTGTAACGCCCTCGATGCGGCTATATCTCCCACGTGTCGAAGCACGACTTAGAGGCATAACCGCATTGAAAGCAATGTCGCAAGTGAGGTAATCTTCACACAACCCATGTAATACATAAGGGAAAGAGATACATAGTTGGCTTACAATCGCCACTTCACACAATTACATGAATAAAGCATTACATCATCCAGATACAATCAAGGTCCGACTACGGAACCAAAATAAAAGAAGAACCCCAAATGAGACAAAAGGTCCCCGATCGACCCCAACCGGGCTCCACTCTTGATCAACTAGAACGAAACAACACAAAGGGCAAGATCTTCATCGAGCTCCTCCTTGAGCTTGGTTGCGGCACCGCTCGGTAACATAGGCACCGCAAACTGGTTTTGAAGTATCCGTGAGCCACGAGGACTCAAAGCAATCCCATTACCATGGGTATCAAGACTAGCAAAGCTTAATGGGTAAGGAAGGGAATGCAGTGGTGAGGGCTGCAAGCAGCAACTAAGCAAGTATGGTGGCTAACCAACGCAAATAAGAGCGAGAAGAGAACAAGCGGAACGGACGTGAAGCTAGCAATGATCAAGAGGTGATCACGAACACCTACTTACGCCAAACATAACACGAAACCGTGTTCACTTCCGGACTCCGCCGAGAAGAGACCATCACGGCTACACACTCGGTTGATGCGTTTTAATTCGGATCAAGTGTCAAGTTGTCTACAACCGACATTAACAAATTCCCATCTGCCACGTAACACGGGCACGGCTCTTGAAAGTTTATACCCGCAGGGTGTCCCAACTTAGCCCATGACAAGCTCTCGCGATCATCGAAGGAATAGACCTTCACCCAGAAGACCCGATCAGCCTCGAATCCGGTACATCAAGACATTTCGACAATGGTAAAACAAGACCAGCAAAGCCGCCCGATGCGCCGACAATCCCGATAGGAGCTGCACATATCTCGTTCTCGAGGCAACACCGGATGAGACATCCTACGAGTAAAACCAAACCTCGAGTTGCCCGAGGGGCCCCGCGATCTACTCGGTTCGAACCATCACTTAGACAAGCACCGCCCGGGGCTGAAATAAAGATGACCTCGAGAGAGCGACTCCCAAGGGAAAAAGTAGGTGGTGGTGAGGCAAATGGTAAAAGTCAATGTTGGGCCTTCTGGACAAGTTTTATTCAAAGCGAACCGTCAGGGGGTCCCATAAATCACCCGACCGCGTAAGGGACGCAAAATCCGGGAACATAACACCGGATGACGGAAACTAGGGCGGCAAGAGTGGAACAAAACACCAGGCATAAGGCCGAGCCTTCCACCCTTTACCAAGTATATAGATGCATTAAAATATAAGAGATATTGTGATATCCCAACATAAAACCCTGTCCACCATGGAGAAATCTTCAACTTCACCTGCAGCTAGCAACGCTATAAGAGGGGCTGAGCGAAAGCGGTAACATAGCCAAACAACGGTTTGCATAGGAATGGTGTCAAAGGTTAGAGGTTCATGGCAATATGGGATGGCTTGACAAACAGGTAATAGGTAGCGCAGCATAGCGAAAGAACGAGGCAACTAGCATAGCAATGATAGTAGTGAGATCCAGGGTAGCGGTCATCTTGCCTGAAATCCCGCAGGGAAGAAGAACGAGTCCATGAAGAAGACAAGCGGGCGTAGTCGAACAATCCTCACAACTCCGGAACGAAACCGAAGCTAACGAGAGAAGCAAACCGGAAAGAAGCAAACAATATAGTAAACAACCATCACATAAGCATGGCATGATGCACAATCAAGTATGATGCATGTCCGGTTTAATGAGGCATGGCATGGCATGGCAAAGTGCAACAAACAACACTACAAATTAAGTGGAGCTCAATATGCAACGAGTTGCATATTGACGGAACGCCACATCAATTATTTAGTTCACTCTTGTTTATGCTACCCAACAGTATTAAATGTTGATTAACATGGCAAGGGGTGAAGCACAACAAAACTACCTACCTAGGCAAGTTTAAATGAGGCCGGAAACAACGAACAACAATTCCGGAAAATCCTCAAGAGCATATTATGAATTGGGTACTGTTCTGCCCTAAACCATATTTTAAAGTTGTTAAACAGGAAAATAAAGTGCACCATGTTAATCTAGGCATTTTTCCACCCCATTTACATATCAAGTTTGTTTAAATCCGAGCTACGGTTATTTAGTTATGAAATAAATCATTTTAGCATGGCATTTGAGCAAATTAACACAAACAACATTTTAAACATTTCAAACATGGATGAAAATGGCATATTATGAAACTAGATGAAATTCTAAGCATTTTACATATAAAGTTTGTTTAATTTGGATGCATGGATAATTACTTATTAACACTTTAATATGATGGCATTTTTCTGTAATTATGCATGCACAGAATATTTAGCAAATTCGCAGGATGGAAAAAAAATAGACACGGGCTGAAACTTGCTGGGCCACAACAGGAAAAGAAAAAAAAAGGAGGGGGCGCTGGGGGCTGCTCACCCTGGGCTGAGGCCCAGCTCGAGGAAGAGGTGGGCTGGAGGTGGGGTTTGCAGCCGAGAGGCGGGCTGCGACCCATCGGGCGGGGGGATGCGCCCACGCAGGCCTGTGTCAACGCCGGGGACGGGATCAATCTCTCCCGATCTTCCCAGGCGGCGGCGGCGCCTGAGTTTGAGCACCGGCGAGGGCGCGGCAACGGCGTGGAGGTCGAAGGCGCTGGGGACGACCGGATCCGGTCGCTCCGGACTCGTTCCGGTCGGATCAGGAGGCAACCGGCGACGGGACGGTGGCGAGGAAGCTCCGGCGGCGGCGGCGCCTTCCTGCAGAGAGAACCAGGGAGATGAGGGAGAGAGAAAAGGAGAGGGAAAAAGGAGGAGACGGCAGCGGGCGGTGCGACTGGGCGCCGGAGGAGGCCGCCGGCGGCAGCAGCAGCACGCGCCCGGCGGCGGAGGAGCGAGGCGGTGGGGACGCGAGGCACTGGGCGCCGGGCGGAGAGAGCGGGAGCGGGCGATGGGCGGCGGCGACGGCGGGCGGCTCGGCCTGGGCCCAGATGGGCTCAACGGGCCTCGCGCGGGCCTGCGGCGGATGGATCGCTGGAGGGGGACGTGCGGGACAGGTGGCACGCCTAGAGTGGCCAGGGCGACGGCTGGGTGGCGGCGCGCCTGTGGGGAGGCGCCAAGTGGCGGGAGGTGGCTGGCCGGTGCCGGAAAACGAGGAGGAGGAAGATGGCTGCGGTGGGGAGGCGGCTAGGGGTAGGTGAGGGGCTAGGGATGCCCATTTTGGAAGGAATGGGTGTATATATAGGGTAGGTATTAGGGTTAGGGGGGTTAGGAGGGGTTTTCGGGCATCGGATTTTGATCCGACGGTCCGGTGCGGAGGGAGACTAGGTGAAGGGTTGGTGTGCTGTGAAGAGAGGGCTCGGGCTGAGGGGAGAAAAGAGAGGTGCAGCCCGGCACGGGTTTCGGGATACCGAAAACGTCCGACGCAGGTACCGGCAACGGTACCGCTAAGTTTAACGGTTGGGCTAACAAACGAACTCGAATCTGATTTAAACTTGGCGGCGGCCTGTCTACACTATAATAAGACCTCACGACAAGTTGCATCCCATTCCGAGAACATTTTTGTGCCTCTTATAAAATAATATTTCGGAGGTGCCGCGGGCGCGTGCGAGTGTGGTCGGGCTCAGAACGGACAACGGAGAGAACCGGCGGAACGCGAACGGATGCAGGTTTTATGAAAACGATGCCGATGCAATGCGCATGATGCTATGAGATGAGATGCATAACAAAAACAAAAGCAACACAACAGACAAAAACCCAACCACAAAGGAAAAATCATATCGCATCTCCGGAAAAGGCAAGAGTTGGAGTTAAGAATATGGAAAGTCGTATCCGGGGCGTTACAACACTCCACCACTACGAGAGGATCTCGTCCCGAGATCTCGGATGGCACCGGAGGGAAAAGGAAGAGGAAGAGAAGAGGTAAAACTAAGTTGCTTCTTTGACGAACGTGTGAAAACCATGAACCTTAAGAGGTTGAGCAAAATGGAAGGAAGAAAATAACGAAGATGAGCAAAGTTGAAAACACTCCATTAGAAAAGGGGAACAAGGGATACAACGAGAACCAAGAGTTTTGTGATAAGATAGATATTGAAACTACTCCGGTTAAAACTAGATAGAGAAGGAATAGGATTGAGGCAGCACTCTGGTTGAACATGGAAGGAATTGAACATGAACTTGACAAGATGAGAGGATACATGATGAAATCAACAACACACTGCCTCCGGAATTGAAAGAATGGCACAAGGGGTAAGAAACATTACAAACCGCACTCCGGTTGAGAAGGGAGGCAAAACTTGATAAGATGAGAGAACTCGAATGAAAACACGACACTCCGGTTAAATGGATAAGTATGAAAAGAACATGATCTCCAAAATGATATAATGGGTCAAAGAAAACATCACAATGTCTCCGGAAGAAAGAATAGAAGATAGATCATTGGAATAACAGAATGAAGGAGAAAATGCCAACTTCTGCCACAAATGAGCTTGGAAAGCATCCTTGCAAATAAGAATTGAACGGAGTTGTCGGAAAATCAACAACGAGAAACACAAGCTTGTTGTGGGCTTATGGAAACATCTCAACATTATGAGGTGACAACCGGCCACTAACGGAAACAATTGCTTGTTTGGGATTAACGAAGAGATGAAAACTGCTTTCGCCGAGAGGATAGGAGAAAACTTGGATCATTGATAAGCACCACAAATAACAATATTCCTTAGGGAAGGCTTTAGGTGAAATCTATACCAAGATAACTCCAACGAAGAAGTTGATTGGTCGAAAAGATCTCTTGACCAAGAGAAAATGATGGATTTAAATATACCTCATTCTTGACAACATATGAATCATGAAACATGAAGGAAATTGTCAAGAATGACCTAACACCATCTCAAAAGATAAGGTAGAAAGAATTGCACTTCGGATGCATGATGAAGAATGCTTGAACTCCTCAAAACAAAACATGTGTTGAGCACCATGTCTAATTTTGAGTATAGCTTGGCGGATCTTGACTCCGAGAGAAATCTTGAAGAACAATTGAAGAATGAAAAGAATCCTTGAGGAACCACCATGTAGAGCCTCCATGAAGAACTCCGGTAATAAAAGGATGATGAAAAGAAAGAGAAGATGAAACAAATGAAACCGAGAATTTTAAGGGCCTCCGGAATAAAGAATTAATCACTTGGATGAACAAGAATAAGAATTATGTTATGCTTATCCCTCACCAATTAAATTGATGACAATCAACGGATTTGGCATACCACTTATTCTCGTAGAAAGGATTAAGAGGAATATAGCGCAAGCTTGAGAAGGTGTTCAACGAACCACCGGTAGGATTTGAAAACAACGAATGAATTGATAAGATAAACAAGGAAGAGAGATCTTGAAAGAACCACCGTAAGAATTGAAAAAAAAAGAGAGTAGCAAGGGCACAATTCACCGGGAAGAATTGGAAAACGAAAGAAGATATTTGAGGATTTAGATACATGAGAACGAAGAGAACATGAACTGATTAGAGGATATTTGAACGAATCACCGTAAGACTTGGAGAATGATAGCTACAAGCTTAGAATGAAGAATTATGACATGATGGCCTTCGGAGGAAAGAAATGGAAACAACTCATGAAATGCTCCGGATGGGTAAAAAGAATTCTCACAATCGAAAACAATTATGAGAGGATGGCATCAAGCTAGAACCATGAATCTTGAAGAGAATAGAGGAAGATTAAAGAGAAACTCTTCTTCGGTCTTCAAAAGATGATGGAAAACACCACCAAAATTATTGAGGCACACCGGAAGAATCAAAAGCGAAGAGGTTGAGCCAACTATGAAAAGAATTTGAAAGATCTTGGAGAAGGCCTGTGACTGATGAAATTCATTCTTACGTCACACTTTTGAAAAGAATTATGAATGCTCCGGGGAAATTAGAAGAGTCAGGTAAGATCCTGGGAAAAGACCTGTGGGTTAGGGCCCACTCAAAAGAAAACACCGTTGAAAATGATTTTAAAGAGAAATTGCATCGGTTGAATTAAATGGCTTGAATGAGATAACAACCTCGAAAGAGCTTGAACGAATGCAGAGTGGAAACACGAATCTTCGAGATATCTTGAGCACTCCGGAATAACAAATAGCGAGAAGAAGAATGATAATGAGGTGCACCGGTATGAGAAGACATTGAAATGAGGAAAAAGGTATGATCAACAAAACTTGACTTGAATCCACCGGAGAAGAGAAAAGAATGAGGAATGACGAACTAGTAGAACATCTTCTTGAGAACCACCGGGTAAGAACATTGATTGAAAAGAATGAAGAGACTTCTCATGAATAAATGGATACTTGATTAAGAAATCTGAGTCCTTGAAGAAAAAGGGTGGGAGGGCGGGAAAACAAAGGCAACTTGGGATGGATGAAACAAACACCGTTGTGAAAAAACTTAGAAATGATCTTGCGGATGGGAATAATGATGGGATCCACTTGAAGAGAAGCACACCGGTTGGAAAGGAGTTGACATGACAATATCAATGATCAAAAGGATTAGTATTCACATAGCAATATGAGAACACCGTTTAGGAAAGGTATGGATTCAACATTTGACTTCGAAGCAACTCGAATACCACAATTAAAACAAAACAAAGGATTTGGCTTGCAGAATAAGCCAGAACAAACATATGATAGAGATTTCGTCCGAAGTTTTCGTGGTGTGGCCTACACGGGCTCAATCGTACAGCACCATCATGTACAAGGCAGTGCACATGACATACGAAGCGTCCCCGAGTCGGCATAGCCAAGGACTCTTTAAGACACAACGAGACCACTATAAAACCAACCGTGAATAGGCGGACCACTAGACGTCGAACCCCAATTTCATATCATACATCCGTCGGAAAGATATCCTAAGAGCTACTTGAATTCCCACCTATGAAACTCCCGAAACTTTCTGGTTATGCAATCGGTGTTGGGGATACAGGGAGCAATATATATCACCCAAACTAACAATCCCTACATCCAATTGTATCCATCCGTCAACACATAACCAAGAAACCTTCGAAATCGTCTACCTCAACCTTCAAAAGCATCCGTTATACAAGTCATGGCAATACTCCGTACTCACCTCAAGATTGGGTTAGCGGGTTATCTCACCAACAAGCGCATAAAAGAGATTTTCGATGTCGGCGCACTCAAACTCGGTATTCCGAATCGCAACGATAAAATTATGACGACAACACCTCGGAGCTCAACTCCCGGGACACCGCCACAACCCCTAAATGTCGAGGAGGCAACCAAGACAATGTTGTCATCATAAAACCATCGAACGATTCTAAGATACCAGCGTGATCCTAAAAAAAATTTAGTGAAATTTGAGAAGAGAAGAGTCAAAACTCTACGTCGGGATACCTCACCGTAAGGTCAAGGGACCGGGAGTAAAAAGAATTCCTAACTCTCCGATATATAATATCCTAAATGACTCAAAACATTTTTCTAGACACAACTCGCCACTAAAAACGATCAGCAAAGTGGGGGCTCCTAAGGTCGGATGGCTCGATTACCAACTTGAACGCCCTCGATGCGGCTATATCTCCCACGTGTCGAAGCACGACTTAGAGGCATAACCGCATTGAAAGCAATGTTGCAAGTGAGGTAATCTTCACACAACCCATGTAATACATAAGGAAAGAGATACATAGTTGGCTTACAATCGCCACTTCACACAATTACATGAATAAAGCATTACATCATCCAGATACAATCAAGGTCCGACTACGGAACCAAAATAAAAGAAGAACCCCAAATGCGACAAAAGGTCCCCGATCGACCCCAAGCGGGCTCCACTATCGATCAACTAGAACGAAACAACACAAAGGGCAAGATCTTCATCGAGCTCCTCCTTGAGCTTGGTTGCACCGCTCGGTAACATAGGCACCGCAAACTGGTTTTGAAGTATCCGTGAGCCACGAGGACTCAAAGCAATCCCATTACCATGGGTATCAAGACTAGCAAAGCTTAATGGGTAAGGAAGGGCATAAGTGGTGAGGCTGCAGCAGCAACTAAGCAAGTATGGTGGCTAACCAACGCAAATAAGAGCGAGAAGAGAACAAGCGGAACGGACGTGAAGCTAGCAATGATCAAGAGGTGATCCCGAACACCTACTTACGCCAAACATAACACGAAACCGTGTTCACTTCCGGACTCCGCGAGAAGAGACCATCACGGCTACACACTCGGTTGATGCGCTTTAATTCGGATCAAGTGTCAAGTTGTCTACAACCGACATTAACAAATTCCCATCGCCACGTAACCATGGCACGGCTCTTGAAAGTTTATACCTGCAGGGTGTCCCAACTTAGCCCATGACAAGCTCTCGCGATCATCGAAGAATAGACCTTCACCCAGAAGACCCGATCAGCCTCGGAATCCGGTACATCAAGACATTTCGACAATGGTAAAACAAGACCAGCAAAGCCGCCTCGATGCGCCGACAATCCCGATAGGAGCTGCACATATCTCGTTCTCGAGGCAACACCGGATGAGACATCCTACGAGTAAAACCAAACCTCGAGTTGCCCGAGGGGCCCCTGATCTACTCGGTTCGAACCAGCACTTAGACAAGCACCGGCCCGGGGCTGAATAAAGATGACCCTCGAGAGAGCGACTCCCAAGGGAAAAAGTAGGTGGTGGTGAGGCAAATGGTAAAAGTCAATGTTGGGCCTTCTTTGGACAAGTTTTATTCAAAGCGAACTGTCGGGGGTCCCATAAATCACCCGACCGCGTAAGGGACGCAAAATCCGGGAACATAACACCGGATGACGGAAACTAGGCGGCAAGAGTGGAACAAAACACTGCATAAGGCCGAGCCTTCCACCCTTTACCAAGTATATAGATGCATTAAAATATAAGAGATATTGTGATATCCCAACATAAAACCCTGTCCACCATGGAGAAATCTTCAACTTCACCGCAGCTAGCAACGCTATAAGAGGGCTGAGCAAAGCGGTAACATAGCCAAACAACGGTTTGCATAGGAATGGTGTCAAAGGTTAGAGGTTCATGGCAATATGGGATGGCTTGACAAGCAGTAATAGGTAGCGCAAAGCATAGCGAAAGAACGAGGCAACTAGCATAGCAATGATAGTAGTGAGATCGAGGTAGCGGTCATCTTGCCCGAAATCCCGCAGGAAGAAGAACGAGTCCATGAAGAAGACAAGCGGGCGAGTCGAACAATCCTCACAACTCCGGAACGAAACCGAAGCTAACGAGAGAAGCAAACCGGAAAGAAGCAAACAATATAGTAAACAACCATCACATAAGCATGGCATGATGCACAATCAAGTATGATGCATGTCCGGTTTAATGAGGCATGGCATGGCATGGCAAAGTGCAACAAACAACACTACAAATTAGTGGAGCTCAATATGCAACGAGTTGCATATTGATGAACGCCACATCAATTATTTAGTTCACTCTTGTTTATGCTACCCAACAGTATTAAATGTTGATTAACATGGCAAGGGTGAAGCACAACAAAACTACCTACCTAGGCAAGTTTAAATGAGGCCGAAACAACGAACAACAATTCAGGAAAATCCTCAAGAGCATATTATGAATTGGGTACTGTTCTGCCCTAAACCATATTTTAAAGTTGTTAAACAGGAAAATAAAGTGCACCATGTTAATCTAGGCATTTTTCCACCCCATTTACATATCAAGTTTGTTTAAATCCGAGCTACGGTTATTTAGTTATGAAATAAATCATTTTAGCATGGCATTTGAGCAAATTAACACAAACAACATTTTAAACATTTCAAACATGGATGAAAATGGCATATTATGAAACTAGATGAAATTCTAAGCATTTTACATATAAAGTTTGTTTAATTTGGATGCATGGATAATTACTTATTAACACTTTAATATGATGGCATTTTTACGTAATTATGCATGCATGTAATATTTAGCAAATTCGCAGCATCTGAAAAAAAAATAGACACGGGCTGAAACTTGCTGGGCCACAACAGGAAAAAAAAAAAAAGGAGGGGCGCTGGGGCTGCTCACCTGGTGAGGCCCAGCTCGAGGAAGAGGTGAAATTTGGAGGTGGGGTTCTGCAGCCGTGGAGGCGAGGCTGCGACCCACCGGGCCGGGGGATGCGCCCACGCAGGCACGCTGTCAACGCCAGGGGACGGGATCGATCTCTCCGATCTTCCCAGCGGCGGTGGCGCTGAGTTTGAGCACCGGGCAGGGCGCGGCAACGGCGTGGAGGTCGAAGGCGCTGGGGACGACCGGATCCGGTCGCTCCGGACTCGTTCCGGTCGGATCCGGAGGCAACCGGCGACGGGACGGCGGCGAGGAAGCTCCGGCGGCGGCGGCGCCTTCCTGCAGAGAGAACCAGGGAGATGAGGGAGAGAGAAAAGGAGAGGGAAAAAGGAGGAGGCGGCAGCGGGCGGTGCGACTGGGCGCCGGAGGAGGTCGCCATGGGCAGCAGTAACGCACGCCCGGCGGAGGAGAGCGAGGCGGTGGGGACGCGAGGCACTGGGCGCTTCAGGCGGAGAGAGCGGAGCGGGCGATGGGCGGCGGCAAGACGGGCGGCTCGGCCTGGGCCTGAGATGGGCTCGGCGGGCCTCGCTGAACTGCGGCGGATGGATCGCTGGAGGGGACGTCTTGGGACAGGGCACGCCTAGAGTGCTGAGGGCGGCTGGGTGGTGGCGGCGCTGGGGAGGCGCCAAGTGGCGGAGGTGGCTGGCGGTGCTTGGGAAAACGAGGAGGAGGAAGATGGCTGCGGTGGGAGGCGGCTAGGGGTAGGTGAGGGCTAGGGATGCCCATTTTGGAAGGAATGGGTGTATATATAGGGTAGGTATTAGGGTTAGGGGGTTAGGAGGGTTTTCGGGCATCGGATTTTGATCCGACGGTCCAGTCTTGGAGGAGACTAGGTGAAGGGTTGGTGTCTTTGTGAAGAGAGGGCTCGGGCTGAGGGAGAAAAGAGAGGTGCAGCCCGCACGGTTTGGGATACCGAACGTCCGACGCAGTCTGCGCAATGTGCACCGCTAAGTTTAACGGTTGGGCTAACAAACGAACTCCGAATGCGACGAAACTTGGCAGGTGGCCTGTCTACACTATAATAAGACCGCACGACAAGTTGCATCCCATTCCGAGAACATTTTTGTGCCTCTTATAAAATAATATTTCGGAGGTGCCGCGGGCGCGTGCGAGTGTGGTCGGGCTCAGAACGGACAACGAAGAGAACCGGCGGAACGCGAACGGATGCAGGTTTTATGAAAACGATGCCGATGCAATGCGCATGATGCTATGAGATGAGATGCATAACAAAAACAAAAGCAACACAACAGACAAAAACCCAACCACAAAGGAAAAATCATATCGCATCTCCGGAAAAGGCAAGAGTTGGAGTTAAGAATATGGAAAGTCGTATCCGGGGCGTTACAGAACCCAAATCGGAGAAATGTGTCTTCATAGGATACCCAAAGGAGACAGTTGGGTACACCTTCTATCACAGATCCGAAGGCAAGACATTCGTTGCTAAGAATGGATCCTTTCTAGAGAAGGAGTTTCTCTCGAAAGAAGTGAGTGGGAGGAAAGTAGAACTTGATGAGGTAACTGTACCTACTCCCTTGTTGGAAAATAATACATCACAGAACGGTTTCGTGACGTCAAAACCAACTAGTGAGGAAGTTGATGATGATGATCATAGAACTTCAGATCAAGTTAATACAAAACCACGTAGGTCGAACAGAGTAAGATCCGCACCAGAGTGGTACGGTAATCCTATTCTGGAAGTCATGCTACTAGATCATGATGAACCTACAAACTATGAAGAAGCGATGGTGAGCCCAGATTCATAAAATGGCTTGAAGCCATGAAATCGACATGGGATCCATGTATGATAACAAAGTATGGACTTTGGTTGACTTGCCCGATGGTCGGCAAGCAATAGAGAATAAATGGATCTTCAAGAAGAAGACTAACGCTGACGGTAATGTTACTGTCTACAAAGCTCGACTTGTTGCAAAAGGTTTTCGACAAGTTCAAGGGGTTGACTACGATGAGACCTTCTCACCCGTAGCGATGCTTAAGTCTGTCCGAATCATGTTAGCAATTGCCGCATTTTATGATTATGAAATTTGGCAAATGGATGTAAAGACTGCATTCCTGAATGGATTTCTGGAAGAAGAGTTGTATATGATGCAACCAGAAGGTTTTATCGATCCAAAGGGAGCTAACAAAGTGTGCAAGCTCCAACGTTCCATTTATGGATTGGTGCAAGCCTCTCGGAGTTGGAATAAACGTTTTGATAGTGTGATCAAAGCATTTGGTTTTATACAGACTTTTGGAGAAGCCTATATTTACAAGAAAGTGAGTGGGAGCTCTGTAGCATTTCTAATATTATATGTGGATGACATATTATTGATTGGAAATGATATAGAATTTCTGGATAGCATAAAGGGATACTTGAATAAAAGTTTTTCAATGAAAGACCTCGGTGAAGCTGCTTACATATTGGGCATTAAGATCTATATAGATAGATCAAAACGCTTAATTGGACTTTCACAAAGCACATACCTTGACAAAGTTTTGAAGAAGTTCAAAATGGATCAAGCAAAGAAAGGGTTCTTGCCTGTATTGCAAGGTGTGAAGTTGAGTAAGACTCAAAGCCCGACCACTGCAGAAGATAGAGAGAAAATGAAAAGTGTTCCTATGCTTCACCATAGGCTCTATCATGTATACAATCTTGTGTACAGACTGATGTGTGCCTTGCTATAAGTCTAGCAGGAGGTACCAAAGTAATCCAGAGTGGATCATTGGACAGCGGTCAAGAACATCTGAAAAGGACTAAGGATATGTTTCTCGTATATGGAGGTGACAAAGAGCTCATCGTAAATGGTTACGTTGATGCAAGCTTTGACACCGATCCGGACGATTCTAAATCGCAAACCGGATCGTGTTTACATTAAGCGGTGGAGCTGTCGGTTAGTGCAGTTCAAAACAAAGCGTCGTGGCGGGATCTACATGTGAAGCGAGAATACATAGCTGCTTCGAAGCAGCCAATGAAGGAGTCGGATGAAGGAGTTCATATCCGATCTAGGTGTCATACCTAGTGCATCGGGTCCAATGAAAATCTTTCGTGACAATCTTCGAGCGATTGCCTTAGCGAAGGAATCCAGATTTCATAAGAGGACCAAGCACATCAAGAGACGCTTCAATTCCATCCGGGATCTAGTCCAGGTGGGAAACATAGAGATTTGCAAGATACATACGGATCTGAATGTTGCGAGACCGTTGACTAAGCCTCTTCCACGAGCAAAACATGATCAACACCAAGACTCCATGGGTGTTAGAATCATTCTTGTATAATCTAGATTATTGACTCTAGTGCAAGTGGGGAGCGGAAGGAAATATGCCCTAGAGGCAATAATAAAGTTATTATTTATTTCCTTATATCATGATAAATGTTTATTATTCATGCTAGAATTGTATTAACCAGGAAACATAATACATGTGTGAATATATAGACAAAGCAGTGTCACTAGTATGCCTCTACTTGACTAGCTTGTTAATCAAAGATGGTTATGTTTCCTAACCATGAACAAAGAGTTGTTATTTGATTAACAAGGTCACATCATTGGTTGAATGATCGATTGACATGACCCATTCCGTTAGCTTAGCACACGATCGTTTAGTATGTTACTATTGCTTTTATCCATGACATATACATGTTCTGTAACTATGAGATTATGCAACTCCGTTTACGGAGGAACACTTTGGTGCTACCAAACGTCACAACGTAATCGGGTGATTATAAAGGTGCTCTCTGGTGTCTCGAAGGTACTTGTTGAGTTGGCGTATTTCGAGATTAGGATTTGTCACTCCGAATGTCGGAGAGGTATCTCTGGGCCCTCTCGGTAATACACATCACTTAAGCCTTGCAAGCATTTCAACTAATGAGTTAGTTGCGAGATGATGTATTACGGAGCGAGTAAAGGGACTTGCGGTAATGAGATTGAACTAGGTATTGGATACCGACGATCGAATCTCGGGCAAGTAACATACCGATGACAAAGGAACAACGTATGTTGTTGTGCGGTCGACCGATAAAGATCTTCGTAGAATATGTAGGAACCAATATGGGCATCAGGTCCCGCTATTGGTTATTGACCGGAGACATGTCTCGGTCATGTCTACATTGTTCTCGAACCATAGGTCCCACGCTTAAGGTTTCGATGATGGTTATATTATGAGTTTATGTATTTTGATGTACGAAGGTTGTTCGAGTCTGGATATGATCACGGACATGATGAGGAGTCTCGAAATGGTCGAGACATAAAGATTGATATATTACGGATATATTTGGACACGAAAGGTTCCGGAGAAGTTTGGAGTTCCGGAGGTTCTGGAACCCCGGAGGTATATGGGCCTTATTGGGCCCATGTAGGAGGAAGGAGAAGGAACAAGGTAGGCGCCCCCAAGCCCAAACAGAATTGGGGAGGGGCGCCCCCCTTTCCTTTCTCCTTCCCCTCTTCCTAATACTACTACTAGTACTACTTCCTAATACTAGTACTCTTTCCTTCCCTCCAAATAAGATAAGGAAAGGGAGGAAACCTACTTGGAGTAGGTTTCCCCTCCTCTATGGCGCCCCCTTGGGCCGGCCTCCTCCTCCCTCCCTCCTTTATATATGGGGGTAGGGGGGCACCCTAGAACACACAAGTTGATCATTGATCGTTCCTCAGCCGTGTGCGGTGCCCCCCTCCACGATATTACACCTCAATCATATTGTAGCGGTGCTTAGGCGAAGCCTGCGACAGAGAACATCAAGATCGCCACCACGCCGTCGTCTTGTGGAACTTCCCCTCGGAGCCTCTTTGGATTGGAGATCGAGGTGCGTCATCGAGCTGTCACGCGTGTCAAGAACTCAGAGGTGTCGAATGCTTGGTGCTTGGATCGGTTGGACCGGAGGACGTCGACTACTTCCTCTACGTTGCGTCAGCGCTTCCGCTTCGGTCTACGAGGGTACGTAGACAACACTCTCCCCTCTCGTTGCTATGCATCACCATGATCTTGCGTGTGCGTAGGAAATTTTTTGAAATTACTACGTTCCCCAACACTATTACTTCTACGACTATCGTGAAAGTGCAACTAATCCCCGGGTGGTTTTGGTAATTAATAACAACATATATATCATTGAACTAATCATTTCTTGAGAATATTTCAGAAAGTTCAGTGATATGGGTATGGCAATGACTGATGATGTGGAC
Organism: Aegilops speltoides; assembly: GCA_021437245.1. Taxonomy (NCBI): domain Eukaryota; kingdom Viridiplantae; phylum Streptophyta; class Magnoliopsida; order Poales; family Poaceae; genus Aegilops; species Aegilops speltoides. Next base: position 380,542,503 of record CM038146.1, read on the forward strand.
CCCTCAAAATGCTAAGGAAAACATTGGCAAAAGCTCAAGACTCCATTTTTTGTTTTAGTGATCCAAGATCACATTGAGTCCATAGGAAAGCCAATACTATTAAAAGGGGATGAGGTTATGATGATGATCTGGTTGCTCAAAGTGCTTAGTGATTTATCTCTCAAACTATCAGCAACCTTTCACTCCAACATAAACCCATAAGTAATCTCGGTCCCACCGATTCCAAACTCACCACACCGAGATGAACCACCTCACCATATAGCCAAACCCTAAAATTTCGGATTTTCCGATTCCAAACTCGGTCATACGAAATTGGTGTTGCCAAGCTTCTGTAACCTTCCGTACTCAAATCGGTGTCACCGAGATGAGAAAGTCGGTCCCACCGAGATTGGCAAACCCTAGACTTTGGAAGAATCGGACTAACCGAGATTGTATTTTCGGTCCCACCGAAAATCCCAACGTTCACAAGATTTGAACTTTCGGTCCCACCGAGTTGTCAACTTCGGTCCGACCGAGATTGGTCAAATGTGTGTAACAGTTGGATTTTGTGTGGAGGCTATAAATACCCTCCACCTCCTCTTCATTCGTGGAGAGAGCCATCGAAAGAACTACCACTCCTACCTTACATTTCGAGAAGAAAACTACCTACCCTTGTGTTGAGATCAAGTTGCTCCACTCCCACCATATGGAACTTGATTTCTAGCCTTCCCAAGTTGCTTTCCACTCAATCCCTTCCTCCACCACAGCCAAATCAGTGAGGAGAGTTGAGTGTTGGGGAGATTATCATTTGAAGCACAAGAGCAAGGAGTTCATCATCACCAACACCATCTATTACCTTTTGGAGGGTGGTGCCTCCTAGATTGGTTAGGTGTCACTTGGGAGCCTCCGTCATGATGTGGAGTTGAACCAAGGAGTTTGTAAGGGCAAGGAGATCGCCTACTTCGTGAAGATCTACCCCGAGTAAGGCTAGTCCTCCGTGGGCGTAAGCCATGATGGCATAGACAAGGTTGCTTCTTCGTGGACCCTTCGTGGGTGGAGCCCTCCGTGGACTCTCGCAGCCGTTACCCTCCGTGGGTTGAAGTCTCCATCAACGTGGATTGACGATAGCACCACCTATCGGAACCACGAGAAAAAATCTCCGTGTCTCCATATTGCGTTTGCTCTTCTCCACCTCTCATTTACTATCGTGCAATTTACTTTCCGCTGCCACAACTCTAGAATTGCATGTGTAGGGTGATACTTGACTTGGTTATCATTGTGAACTTGCTAAGAATCTACTCCAATCAAAAGGCTAAGTTTTTAAGTTGTCAAGTAGTCTAATCACCCCCCCTCTAGACATACTTCCGATCCTACAAGTGGTATCAGAGCTTTGGTCTCCATTGGATTGGTTTCCATTGCATTGGACTCCATAAGCTTGGTTTCACAACCTAGGAGAATATGGCGTCTAGTGAGGGTAATTTCCGTAGAGGTCCTTACTTTGATGGTTCAAATTTTGCTAGTTGGAAGCATAAAATGAAAATGCACATTCTTGGACATAACCCTGCCGCATGGGGCATTATTTGTGTTGGCTTGCAAGGTGAGTTCTTGAGGAAGGAAAAGTACCGGATCATGAAGCTCTGCGGATGAGTTGCGGATGTTCTGAACAATGCTCAAGCTTGTGACATTCTCTTCAATGCTTTGTGTCGAGGAGTTCAACAAGATCAGCCGTCTTGAGAATGCAAAAGAGATTTGGGATACTTTGGTGAAATGCACGAAGGTACCGAGTCCGTGAAGGAATCAAAGCTAGATGTTCTTCAAGGTCGACTTGACAAGTTCAAGATGAAGGAAGGTGAAGGAGTCGCTGAAATGTACTCTAGGCTTGCTCTCATCACCAATGAGATGGCAGGCTTAGGAAGCGAAGAAATGACCGACCGATTCATCATCAAGAAGATTCTCGAGCTTTGGATGGAAAGTATGACACCGTGTGCACTTTGATCCAAATGATGCCAAACTACAAAGATCTCAAGCCTACGAAGTCATTGGAAGAATTGTTGCTCATGAGATGACACTTAAAGATAAGGAAGAGCTTCACAACAAGTCAAGTGGTGCTTACAAAGCTGCAGTTGAAGCTCCCACAACCTCAAGTGACAAGCTAGTTTCCAATGAAGAGATAAGCCTAATGGTGAAGAACTTCAACAAATTCTACAAGAGTAGAAGCAAGGAGAGAAGCTCAAAGTCTAGATCATATGATGAAAAGAGATCTTCTAGTCGTGATCGAAAGCTGCTACAATTGTGGAAGACCGGACACTACTCAAATGAGTGTTCGACTCCCCACAAGAGAAGAGAAGAATCTCCAAGAAGAAGAAGCTCAAGAGAAGAGTCGCCTCGAAAAGAGAGAAGGAGTAGAGATGATCGTTATGAGCGAAGATCCTCTCGGAGAAGCAAGGATTCGGAAAGGAAAGACAAGTCATCAAGGAGCTACACAAGAAGAAAGCATCAAGCTCATGTTGGTGAATGGGTTTCGGCCCGACTCGACAATCACTCGAAAGAAGCTATCACTCCAACTCCGAATCTGATCAAGATGAAGGTGTTGCGGTCTTGCTCTCGTGTCCTCCAACTCCAACTCCTATGACATATTTGATTCACCAAATGAGGGAATTGGAAGATGCTTCATGGCAAAAGGCCCCAAGGTATCACATCCTGAGTTTATTGACTTTGATAGTGATGAGGATGACTTGCTTGGTGAAGATGAGCTTTTACATGATAAATCTAGTGAGCTTAGTAATGATGAACATGCTAGTAGTCTTTATAGTCGAGAAGAGTCGAATGACAATGCTATGAAGGAGATTGAGCGACTAACTAAAGAACTAAACACTCTTAAGTTAGCTCATGAAACAACTCAAGAAGATCATAGAGAGCTCCTAAGATCTCATGAGAAGCTACGCTCGAGAAGCTCAATCTAGAGCAAGAACATGAGTTTCTAAAAGCTATCAATGACGATCTTGAAAGAAGAGTTCTTCATATCTTGCCAAACGACTTCTCTTGTCTAATTTCTTGCCACCTATCAAAACTAAGCATGACAAGCATAAGAAAAATTCTTCATCTAGTAGTAACAATAATCATGCTAAATCAAATGTTGTTACTTCTAGTAATTCTCTTGATTCCACTAACAATGTTTCAAGCCAAGTTTCACTTGAGCAAGAAAATAGTCTATTGAAAGGGATTATAGAGAAAGGTGTCTACAAGAGTCTTGCGGAAGCAAGAGCTTTGAGGAAATTGTTCGCAAGCAAGGAAGGCACGGAAGAATCAAGGAATTGGTTTTGAGCGAAAGTTCAACGCCGAGGGTGTTGAATGGGAAGAAGGTCAATATCCCACTCCAAAGTTTGTCTCTCAAGAGAAGAAGTATGAACCTACTCCTTCAAATGAAGAACAAGCTCAAGATGACCTTCCACCACAAGACCACAAGCTAAAAGGCAAGGACAAGCTTCAAGAGGAGATTGATGCATTCATTGAAGCACCCAAGGCCATGGTCAAGTGGGTTCCCAAGGCTACTTCAAGTTCTACTTGACAAGCTCAACTACTACCCCAAGGATTCCCATCAAGATGATGTGGATCCCAAGAAGAAGAACTAGAGAGTTCTTGAGGGTGACTCCGCCAATATACTTCACTCACATTCATTTTGGCAAGGACTTGTGCAATCAACTTCCACATCTTGCACTAGTTCATGGAGTCACAAACCCTCATGTTGGTAAGTCAAGGGACAAGGTAATCATTGCTTTCATGGACATCATCTATTGTGAACTTCAATCTATGTCCATGGATATCCTTGTTTGTTCCTTGTGGGACTAACCCATGTAGGTATTGAAAGTGCCCGAATCCAAAGGATTGCTCCCAACTCTTGGTGATCTTCATCAACATTGAGCATCCACATCTTCAACATCTACATGAAGTCTTCAACGACAACCCAAGGTTAGTTTGACCCTTTAGAAGGGGTTCTCACATCAAGGGGGAGCTTTGCTCTAAAGAAATGAGCTAAAGCATCTTCTAATGATGTGAACACATTAATGCTTTATGGAAAAGTGGTAACCCCACTTGTGCTTAAACGATGAGTATGACCTATGATCAAATGTTCTCATTTGACTCCTAAGTCAATATACTCATATATAGATGACCTAGTCATCGCCAAATTGTGTGCTAGTTGCTAAGTGTTTTGTTTGTGCATGTTTGACACATATTTCATTTGCTATCTTATTGTGTGAGCATGTTGGATGCATGATTTTATCCATTCGAGGACATCCATTTGTTGCTTTGGTCTTTTAGATTTTTCTTTTTGACCAAATGGATGGACAAGAATGCCTAAGTTCCTCCCCTAGCTATCTATGCTTTCTTGTCTCAAACTCTATTCATGCTTATATCACAAACTTTGAACAAGACTTTTTCGGACAGACCGAGTGAGGAGCACTCGGAGCCACCGATCCGTCAAAAGCCTAAACCTCCAAAACCTTCTAAGTACTTTCGGTCAAACCGATATACTCAAATCGGACAGACCGAAATCACTTGGATTGATCTAGGTTTTCACCTCGGTTAAACCGAGTTGCAAATTTCGGCGTGACCGATGTGTGTAACTGCACGCAGTTAGCCATCTCGGTCCCACCGAGTTTTCCAACTCGATCCCACCGACAGCCGAAGGGTATATATACCCGAGGACAGCGCGCGTTGATTACTTCTTCAAACGCCCGCCTCAAACCCTTCGCTGCCGTCGCCTTGGTCTCCGGATCGTCTCCGTCGCTTTGTCAGGCCCCGCCATGGTCTCCATCGCCGTCAACGGTCTTTCTCATCGCGCTGTTGCCGCCATAGTGAAGCTCCACCGCATTGGGTGAGTTTCATCCCTCTCGTGCTTCAAACCGCTGATTCAATGCACGATAGGCCTAGCCTAGTTTCTTGCCAAGATTGAAATCCTTCTATCCAGCAGATTAGGTCATAGAACAAAATTCGAGTGAAAATTTTAGGGTTAGGTTTCCACGAACACATCTCGGTGTGACCGATTCTACATTCTCGGATGACCGATTTGGCCTCTGGTCATTGACCGCACTTTTCGGTGAAACCGAAGTTGTGCAAATCGGTAAGACCGAAGTGAAGATTTAGTGAAACCCTAGTGGTCTCGGCTAGATCGAAACCCATTTCGTCCAACCGAAAGTGGTGTATGTGGTCTGTTTAGACACTTCGGATTCACGAATTTATAGACTCGGTCGAGACCGAAATGTATTCTGTGAAAACCTAAAACTAAAGTTTGAACTCATTCTTTTTGAAAAATCCTCTGCAGTTTGTGATAACTCTTCTATTCTGCCTATGCCTATTCTATTCACAGGTTGTCAGTCATGTCTGATGGAAGTGACAGTCAGAACAGGTCTGAATTGCCAGTTGACATTCCTGAGGCAGTGACAAGTCCTGAAGCAAGCAGTTTTTCAGATGATGGAGAGAGGAGCACTCCAAGTGGACTGCCTGCAGCTGCCACCAGGGCCAGGAAGAAGAGGAACTCTGATGAGGAGGATTCTGACTTTGTTGCAGATGAGGAGATAACTTCAAAGCCAAAAAGGCAAGTGGTTGCAAAGGGCTATCAAGGGAAGCAGTCAAAGAAAGGCACCAGCAAGGTGAAGAAATCCACTGTTGCACGAAGCTCGGCATGGAAGAAGAAACCTCCGGCAAGATCAAGAAAACTTCCAAGAGGAAGAGGCTAGTTCATGAAGAAGGCGATGATGATGATTCGAAGAGGAAGCACCTCGGCCTCCTCGAAGCGAAGTTGATGGGAGATGCCATCGAGGCAGGAGCACCCACAAAAGCTAAGCCATCAGCTCCAAAGAAAGGCAGCCCAAGCCAAACCTGCTGCCAAGCCAAAGAAGACTGTGAGGAATATACCGCTTCAGAGAAGAAGAAGGACAATGTGCCACTGCAGAATCGATGAAGAGGCACATGTTTTGCTAAAGCTCGAGCGAGATTGCAGTTCATAATGATGCTCATCCTCGAGCAGAAAACATGAAGGAGAGGAAGGACAAAGGTCTCAGGCTATGGAGGCAAGTTGATCCATATGCCACCAGGAGAAGGACAGCAGTTGACCCAAGATTCCACACTAGAGAGCAACAAGACTTTTATGAGACAGTGCTCATGGATAAGAAGCCAATTGTTGCTGACACCAGATATGTAGACTGGGATTACATCGACAGTGAAGAGCACAGAGACTATTTCCCACATGTGCATGAGAGCTTCACTGCTTGTGGGATTGCAGAGTTTGTTGGTCAGAAATTCACTGCTTGGAATGATGAGATGATCATGCAGTTCTATGCCACCGCACACTTCTATCCAGATGGCAGAATTGTATGGATGACAGAAGGGCAGAGATTCCATTCAACTGTTGAAGAATGGAGAGCATTGCTGAATGCTCCAGTATCAAAGGATGATGATGTTGATGTCTATGGCATTCCCAAGAAGAATCACGAGTCAATGAGGAACATGTACAATGAGGTACCTGAGAAGGATGTTGAGATATGGAAGCTTGGTTCAGTCTATTATCTTCAGGCAGGTCTCCCAACCACCAATACCATTCTGAGGCATACTTTGATGCCCAAGTCAGGAGACCACCGCATGATAAGAGGGTATTCTATCAACATGCTGCACATTCTAGATCAGAAGACACCTTTTAAGGTGATGGACCTGATAGTTGAGACTATCAAGAGGACAGCAGCAGACGAGTAAGAGGTCGTGTGGGTTTGCTCCGCATATTCAGATGCTCATTAATGCCAAGTTTGGCACGGACACCTACCGTTGGATAGACCCCACTTGCCATTGCAGCTGAACACGAAGATAATGAGGTTGTGATGACCGAGGATGCTCCCACATCCGTCGAAGGACATGCTAAGTCTGAAGCTGCCAAACAAGCTAAAGCCGAGAAGGAAGCAAGACAAAGCCCAAGAGCGTTGCGAACAACTTCTTGAAGCCACTCAGAGAATTGAGCTACGCTGCCAAGATAGTGCGATCTCGGGAGAGCCTAGAGAGGATCGTTGAAGATAAGTTCCATGCTCGGACGTCTGTCGATCAAGTGCAGTCACCGTCAACAAGCTTGAGGCGACATCGAGGAAGCTAAGAGGAGAAGGCAGAACTCATGAGAGAGATGGAAGGTGATATGGTTCAGATGACTATGAGCAGCTGCTGCAGTGCCCACAAAGCCCAGATCATTTGCTATTCCAAAGGCAGACCCTGTGGCTACTACATCAAGCACCTCCTACAGCTCCGTCGGCCCAAAGACCAGCTCAAGATCCACTCCTCCAGCTCCACAGACTTTCGAAGCTTTGCAGATGCAGCTATCTCCACTCCATCGACGCAGAGCAGAGCCGCCGGCAGAGTCCCGAGTGACGATTAGCTCTATACCTTTCGAACTTTTTGGTAACTTGTTGCCAAAGGGGGAGAAATTGTATAGATCATAGTGCTTCGAGAGAGAGAGTGCTCGTTTTTTGCTCTTTCGTTTGCGGTTTTCCTTGAGATACTTTTGAGTTCTTTGAGACATTTCGTGTGTTTGATACTACGTTTGCTCGATCTTGATGAGTGCTTGATCATACTGTGCTTAATGTGTGCTTAATGTCTATCATATTCCATTCATATCTTGTATGATCAATTACTCATGTCTTGGTGATTGGGTGCATGTTATTCATTCTTATCATTTTGTGCGCTCCACCAAGATGTATGTGACATGGAAGAGTAACCCATGATCCTAATCGATTGTGCATTTGCATTCAAACGCAAATCTTAAATAATGCACAAATTTAGGGGGAGCTCTTGCTTATCACATACTTCTCAAAGCGACGATGTTATTCATTGATTATATCATTTGTCGAAGCTTTGATCTATATGTTGTCATCAATTACCAAAAGGGGAGATTGAAAGTGCAACTAATCCCGGTGGTTTTGGTAATTAATAACAACATATATATCATTGAACTAATCATTTCTTGAGAATATTTGAGAAAGTTCATTGATATGGGTATGGCAATGGTGATGATGTGGACCCCTCAAAATGCTAAGGAAAACATTGGCAAAAGCTCAAGACTCCATTTTTGTTTTAGTGATCCAAGATCACATTGAGTCCATAGGAAAGCCAATACTATTAAAGGGATGAGGTTATGATGATGATCTGGTTGCTCAAAGTGCTTAGTGATTTATCTCTCAAACTATCGACAACCTTTCACTCCAACATAAACCCATAAGTAATCTCGGTCCCACCGATTCCAAACTCATCACACCGAGATGAACCACCTCACCATATAGCCAAACCCTAAGAATTTCGGATTTTCCGATTCCAAACTCGGTCATACCGAAATTGGTGTTGCCAAGCTTCAGAACATTCGTACTCAAATCGGTGTCACCGAGATGAGAAAGTCGGTCCCACCGAGATTGGCAAACCCTAGACTTTGGAAGAATCGGACTAACCGAGATTGTATTTTCGGTCCCACGAAAATCCCAACGTTCACAAGATTTGAACTTTCGGTCCCACCGAGTTGTCAACTTCGGTCCGACCGAGATTGGTCAAATGTGTGTAACAGTTGGATTTTGTGTGGAGGCTATAAATACCCTCCACCTCCTCTTCATTCGTGGAGAGAGCCATCGAAAGAACTACCACTCCTACCTTACATTTCGAGAAGAAAACTACCTACCCTTGTGTTGAGATCAAGTTGCTCCACTCCCACCATATGGAACTTGATTTCTAGCCTTCCCAAGTTGCTTTCCACTCAATCCCTTCCTCCACCACAGCCAAATCGGTGAGGAGAGTTGAATGTTGGGGAGATTATCATTTGAAGCACAAGAGCAAGGAGTTCATCATCACCAACACCATCTATTACCTTTTGGAGGTGGTGCCTCCTAGATTGGTTAGGTGTCACTTGGGAGCCTCCGTCATGATGTGGAGTTGAACCAAGGAGTTTGTAAGGGCAAGGAGATCGCCTACTTTGTGAAGATCTACCCCGAGTAAGGCTAGTCCTCCGTGGGCGTAAGCCATGATGGCATAGACAAGGTTGCTTCTTCGTGGACCCTTCGTGGGTGGAGCCCTCCGTGGACTCTCGCAGCCGTTACCCTTCGTGGGTTGAAGTCTCCATCAACGTGGATTGACGATAGCACCACCTATCGGAACCACGAGAAAAAATCTCCGTGTCTCCATATTGCGTTTGCTCTTCTCCACCTCTCATTTACTATACGTGCAATTTACTTTCCGCTGCCACAACTCTAGAATTGCATGTGTAGGGTGATACTTGACTTGGTTATCATTGTGAACTTGCTAAGAATCTACTCCAATCAAAAGGCTAAGTTTTTAAGTTGTCAAGTAGTCTAATCACCCCCCCTCTAGACATACTTCCGATCCTACATATCGCTACCGCTTAGTGATAAAGTAAAGCAATTACAGGGCGTTTGCATTTCATACAATAAAGTGACAACCATATGGCTCCTGCCAGTTGCCGATAACTTCGGTTACAAAACATGATCATCTCATACAATAAAATATAGCATCACGTCTTGACCATATCACATCACAACATGCCCTGCAAAAACAAGTTAGACGTCCTCTACTTTGTTGTTGCAAATTTTACGTGGCTGCTACGGGCTTCGCAAGAATCGTTCTTACCTACGCATCAAAACCACAACGATAGTTCGTCAAGTTAGTGTTGTTTTAACCTTCGCAAGGACCGGGCGTAGCCACACTCGATTCAGCTAAAGTGAGAGAGACAGACACCCGCCAACCACCTTTAAGCACGAGTGCTCGTAACGGTGAAACCAGTCTTGCGTAAGCGTACGCGTAATGTCGGTCCGGGCCGCTTCATCTCACAATACCGCCGAACCAAAGTATGACATGCTGGTAAGCAGTATGACTTGTATCGCCCACAACTCACTTGTTTTCTACTCGTGCATATGACATATACGCATAAAACCAGGCTCGAATGCCACTGTTGGGGAACGTAGTAATTTCAAAAAAAATCCTACGCACACGCAAGATCATGGTGATGGCATAGCAACGAGAGGGGAGAGTGTTGTCCACGTACCCTCGTAGACCGTAAGCGGAAGCGTTATGACAACGCGGTTGATGTAGTCGTACATCTTCACGGTCCGACCGATCCAAGTACCGAACGTACGGCACCTCCGAGTTCAGCACATGTTCAGCTCGATGACGATCCCCGGACTTCGATCCAGCAAAGTGTCGGGGATGAGTTCCGTCGGCACGACGGCGTGGTGACAATGATGATGCTCTACCGGCCCAGGGCTTCGCCTAAACTCCGTGACGATATGACCGAGGTGGAATATAGTGGGGGGGGGCACCGCACACGGCTAAGGAATGATCCGTAGATCAACTTGTGTGTCTCTAGGGTGCCCCTGCCCCCGTATATAAAGGAGCAAAGGGGGGGGTGCGGCCGGCCCTAGGAGGAGGCGCGCCGGAGGAGTCCTACTCCCACCGGGAGTAGGACTCTCCCCCCCTTCCCTAGTTGGACTAGGACTTGGGGAAGGAGAGAGGGGAAAGGGGGGGCGCCGCCCCCCTCCTTGTCCTATTCGGACTTGGGGGAGGGGGGCGCGGCTGCCCCTTGGCCCCTTCTCCTCTTCCTCCACTAGGCCCACTAAGGCCCATTAGGTCACCGGGGGGTTCTGGTAACCTCCCAGTACTCCGGTAAAATGTCGATTTCACCTGGAACACTTCCGATGTCCAAACATAGGCTTCCAATATATCAATCTTTATGTCTCGACCATTTCGAGACTCCTCGTCATGTCCGTGATCACATCCGGGACTCCGAACAAACTTCGGTACATCAAAACTTATAAACTCATAATAAAACTATCATCGTAACGTTAAGCGTGCGGACCCTACGGGTTCGAGAACTATGTAGACATGACCTAGAACTATTCCCGGTCAATAACCAATAGTGGAACCTGGATGCCCATATTGGCTCCTACATATTCTACGAAGATCTTTCTCGGTCAAACCGCATAACAACATACGTTGTTCCCTTTGTCATCGGTATGTTACTTGCCCGAGATTCGATCGTCGGTATTCAATACCTAGTTCAATCTCGTTACCGGCAAGTCTCTTTACTCGTTACGTAATGCATCATTCCGTAACTAACTCATTAGCTACATTGCTTGCAAGGCTTATAGTGATGTGCATTACCGAGAGGGCCCAGAGATACCTCTCCGACAATCGAGTGACAAAACCTAATCTCGAAATCGCCAACCCAACATGTACCTTTGGAGACACCTATAGTACTCCTTTATAATCACCCGATTACGTTGTGACGTTTGGTAGCACCAAAGTGTTCCTTGTAAACGGTAGTTGCATAATCTCATAGTTACGAGGAACATGTATAAGTCATGAAGAAAGCAATAGCAATATACTAAACGATCAAGTGCTAGGCTAACGGAATGGGTCATGTCAATCACATCATTCTCCTAATGATGTGATTCCATTAATCAAATGACAACACATGTCTATGGTTAGGAAACATAACCATCTTTGATTAATGAGCTAGTCAAGTAGAGGCATACTAGTGACGTTATGTTTATCTATGTATTCACACATGTATCATGTTTCCGGTTAATACAATTCTAGCATGAATAATAAACATTTATCATGATATGAGGAAATAAATAATAACTTTATTATTGCCTCTAGGGCATATTTCCTTCAATATCACCATACAATTTAAATTTGCAATTAACCGCTAAGGGATTGACAACCCCTTGTTCGTGTTGGGTGCAAGGATTTGTTATTTTGTGTGCAAGTGCTGTTAACGAGTTGTTGCGTGATTCTCCTACTTGATTGATAACCTTGATTTCATAACTGAGGGAAATACTTATCTCTATTGTACCGCCCCTTTTCGGGAAAATCCCAACGCAACTCACAAGTAGCTACAAGCTACGAGATGTACAGGCGGATCGTTGACATGAGGAAGTTCCTTCGTCCTGCATCAGATGAGGAAACGAGCCACATAGCAGTGGCAGCAACATGACAAGAAGTAGATGATTAGATGATCATTTCTCCTAATTTAGAATGCATGTAATTGTTTATTGAGGTGTGTGTGAATGCTTTGTATAGTCACTTACGTAATTGGATGTTTATTTTGGTTATATATGTTGTTCTTTTGTAGACAGAGCAAATCACATCGCACATGGACTAAACTAGGGAACCCGTCGGTAATGATTTCATCAATCGCTGACAAATGTATACTAGCAAGCATTTGCCCACAACACACACGGCTTATTAGCAGCAATCGTCTGTGTTATTATCGGTCTTCGCACCCATTTCTGATTACGGATCTGTTTGCCGCGGATCACACACATCTTGTTAAGTTGAACCGTTTCTGTTGTTTTTGCCCATCGCAAACAGTTCATCCGAGTGAACTGTATGCTGTCTATCGCACACACCTTTATCTGGACGGCCGTTTCTGTTGTGTTGCCTAATCGAAAGCAGTTCATCCGAGTGAATTGTATGACGTATATCACACACACCTTGATCTGACTGGCCGTTTGTGTTGTTCTGGTCGCCGCAAACAGTTTATATGGATCAACTGTATGCCATGTATCGCACACACAACTCTAATCTGAATCGTGCTTGATGTCTCCGCCGCCGCACACAGTTCGTCTTATTGGTGATGGTTTTATTATGACACCATTCATGGTTCATGCATCAAACATAGTTTGGTCGAATGTTCTCTGATTAATGTGTCGTGTTAGCAGGTCACTGCATCAGTACTCAGTGCCTCCCATTGTTTCTATAGCCAACATGTGTAGATGTGTTAGTTAGAATGGGCCAACCAGGTGTTAAGGGGACTACTTCAGAAAGACTTTTCCTCGGTCTTCTTCGGTTTCTATAGCAATTGGGGTTGAGTGAGTCCAATGGTAAAATGTACAAAACTTTGTAGAATATGAAAACTAATCGATTAGTCGTGTCTCCGGTCAAGGACAATTTGAGTAGCTAGACCATTATAGCTTGTTGGATGATCTTGACAAATGATACACCTTAATAAAATTTGAGTGAGAACCTCAATGATTGGAATTGGAGTGCCCAAGTCAACCATATATATTAATTGTAGCAAGACAATTAAAATTTGACTATTATGTAAGTTATGAGGAGAAAACAACTTTTTTGCAAAATAGCCACACGGCATTCATTTGTCATAGCTTGCATATAGAAGTAAATTATTATCATCCAAGTGTGACTTACCGATACATTCAATGTATTGACCTACACGACTGCAACTTATCGTACTACATGATTTTATATAGCAAGTGAGTGATTTGACATAGGGTTACAATATTTATACTTCACTTTGCCACTGCATTGATGGACTCCACGAGATCTTTTTTGCTTTTCTGTTGTATATTATTTGTAAGCTAGCATTGAGTGTCGTCGCCGGTATGCCCCATCTCCGATAGCCTTTGGGCCATGGAGGTGCGCAGAACCTCGCCCCCCGCCCCAGCGGAGGAGTCTGCTCTTGTTTTTGTTAGGTTCTGCATCTTAGTTGGGGTTGTGTGGCGGTAACGATGTCCTTAGTAGGAACTCCCATGGTTGATCCTCATCCTCATGGTGTGTCTAGCATCGTCGGAGGGCGTGTAGAGGTGTGTCTTCGTCAAATCTCACGGAGATTCGGTTGGTGCTAGTCTTCGGTGGATCTATTTGGATCCGGTCTACGTTCGTATTTGTTTGGGTGTTTATAGGTTTGATCCTTTTGATCTACGACTCCTTTTATCGGCGTTGGTTGCTGCTCTGGTGTGCTGGTCCCATGGGGTCTTAGCACAGCGACTTCTCGATTGTCTAGTACAACGATGTTTGCCAGTTCCGATGATGGAGGGGCGATGACGGCGGCACGCCTTTGACTCACTTCAGTGCTTGTTGTTGTCGCTAGGTGATCCACGGATTTGGTTGTGATTTTTATTATCTCTAACGTTCTTTGTATTGCTATGATGGAATATAAATAGATTGAAAGTTTCTTCTAAGAAAAGTTTGCAATATGTTAAAGTTAGGATATGTGATGTATGGTATGGTTTATTGTTAATATTTTGTCTCGTAGTGTGTATACTAGCAAATGATCTACGGTAAGTACAAAGATTTAAATCCTACCACGCTCAATAGTTACATCTCTTCAAGAAAAACTATTATACGTACAGAGAACACTGAAAATGTTTGTTTCCAACTAAAAAAAAATATTATTTATGGAGTGATACTTTCGGCTGGTGTGACCATTTGACAGAATACATTTCAGTTATTTCACTGAAAAGAATTAGGTCACTATTTCTCTCTTAAAAAAGTTTAAGTGTGAACTGAGCGTAGCTTGAATAAGTAGGTTCTTTGTGGTGGACTCAACTCAAGCAACCAACCCATAGGTTCAAGTCCGAAGCTTGATATCGGTAATTGCGTTTCTTTTTTTTTTTAATGATTTCCCAACGATGTTCATTTTGTGTGAGAAAAAACGTTTCTGTTGACTGCTGACTTCGTCAATCTCAAAATATCATGTCGACTCAGTATACTGAAGGTGCTCATAGGGCTAGGTATGTGTGCGTTCATTCAATGATCATGTGCGTGTACGTGAGCATCTGTATTTAAAATATAATTTTGGTCACTATTTTCGCAAGGATGACGTAAACGCCCTAGATCCAGGGCTGACAGCCCTCACCCGGTGCGACCCCTCCAGATCTCCAACTGGACCACCGCCCCTATGGCCGCCACCAGCTCGCCGTCGACGGCGGCGGCGGCGATGTGGGCCTTCGCCGCCGCTACTTGCGTCAAGCTTCTGCTCGTCCCCACCTACCGCTCCACCGATTTCGACGTCCACCGGTACTGGCTCGCCCTCACCCACGCCCTCCCCGCCCGGCAGTGGTACACCGATGCCTCCTCCCAGTGGACGCTCGACTACCCGCCCTTCTTCGCCTACTTCTCCCGCCTCCTCTCTCTCCCCGCGCCCTTCGTCGACGCCTCCCTCGTCGCCATCCCTGTGCCTGCCGCGCCGCCCTCCTCGGCCTACATCCTCTACCTCCGCCTCACAGTCGCCTTCTCGGACCTCCTCCTCCTCGCTTCGGTCCTCCTCCTGGCGAGGAACGCTCGCCGGAGGCAGCGTCCGTTCCTCGCTCTCTTGCTCGTCCTGTGGTCACCGGCGCTGCTCATCGTGGACCACATTCACTTTCAGTACAACGGGTTCCTGATGGGGCTGCTGTTGCTTTCGCTGCATTTTCTAGAGCAGGGGAAGGATCTTGCCGGGGGAGTTGTGTTTGCAGCATTGCTGTGCTCGAAGCACCTGTTTCTCGTGGCTGCGCCGGTCTATTTCGTGTACTTGTTCCGGCATTATTGCTGTGGCCGGGGTCTAGCGAGGGGCCTCGGGAGGCTGGTTCTCATGGGTGCTGGCGTGGTTGCTGTTTTTGCCATGGCATTTGCGCCCTTCGTGTACTATGGGCAGGTGAGTTGGTCCGTTAATTCAGTTTGGAATTGGATGTTTCTTCATGATCATTTGGTCATTGTTGTCACAATCATAAGTTTCTAACACAAGTTAGAAATCAAATTTAGGAGGCATTGTGAATTCATGAGAATGAGAAGTGTTCTAGAGTTAAATTCTAGCCAGTCAACATTGAATTTGGTAGAAATCTGTAAAGTTTCGAGTAATTACTGTGTTCGTGCTGGTTTGCAACAGAAAAAAATATGGAACGGAAGCTGATAGACTTGTGCAAGTTTCTTGTAATTTTTGTTTCAGTTCTGGTAATTGCTATGGCGTATAACTGAAGATGCTCTCATCTTGGTCCACTTACAATCGCTGAACGAAATGGTATCTCTGTAGTCAAGGCTATGCAATATCTCTTTGACTAGATTTTGCTGTATGTAGAACACATATATTGTCTATTCATTCTCTTAAACAAATATAGATTTCTCATGCACATAAGTATGTCCAGAACTTTGCACTCTTAGACACAATTATGTTGGCTAAAGTTCAACAACGTGAATTTAGTACATGTATTTAACAAGAAAATATTTTCTGCCTGTATATTGCTAAGTTTAAGTTGCATAAAGGCATTTGCCCTAATGTGAGTTTGTCTATACCATTTTGTCATTTTCCATTTTATGTGTCAACAGTAATTGCCCATGTGTTCTCATGAATTTCATCATAATTCTAGTCATTTAGCACTGAATTCGGTAGAAATGGTGAATTTATAATAATCAAATAATACTTATGTTGGTGCTGGTTTGCACAAATACAAAAGGAATAGCAGCTGATTACAATGCCTTGTAACTTTTGTTTCGGAACTTACACTCTTAAATGTCATTGGGTTTGCTTAATCTAGGTCAATTTCCTGCAAGTATTTCGAGTGAATTTTTTTCCTGCAAGTATTTAACAATAGGCATTATTCTTTATACATCATACTAATTTTGGTTTCATGAAGATATCCACTAACGTAAATTTTTGAAATTTGCCACATAAACAGTCATACCAATATGCTCTAATGAATTTAGTTGTACTGTTGACACCATGGTTACCACATTTATTGCTTTGGTAATTTTGCAGATGCAACAACTCTTAAGCCGATTGTTTCCTTTTGGTCGGGGCCTATTTCATGCTTACTGGGCTCCAAACTTTTGGGTATTCTATATAGTACTTGACAAGATCCTTGCATTTCTTCTTAGAAGACTAGGATTCAGTATCGAGATACCTGAAGCATCATTTACCAGGGGGCTTGTTGGTGATTCATCTCCTTTTTCTGTTCTTCCAAAGGTTTTGTCTCGTCTACTGTCCCCTTTTTACCCAAGGGAAGAATGTTGAACTAATATAGTTTGATAAACTTTGTTATTTGAACCTTATGGATTGCAGGTCACCCCAATAACTACCTTCTTATTGGTTATACTTGCTATGACTCCTTGTCTTGTCAAAGCATTCGCTAACCCCCAATCAAAACACATAATTAGATGGGTGGCATATGCTTGTTCATGTGGGTTTATGTTTGGATGGCATGTACATGAGAAGGCATCACTTCATTTCACCATCCCTCTTGCCCTAATTGCCATGGATAGCTTGGACGACGTCAGGCATTACTTCTTATTGTCAATAGGTATGTATCTGCCACAGTTTAATCTTGCTCAATGGCTGCGCAGTTCGGATTGCTGCAGTGACATTGCTGTTTCTTTCACTTCCTTTGATGCTATGTCAACAACTTTGGCAAAGTGTTGTCTGCCAGCATCACCACAATGTGAAGCGCTTGAGGCCTCTGAGCAATTGCTACATGTTTTCGTTTAAACACTGAATTGTGCACTGATGATATTGTTGTTTGTTTTCTGTAATATTCACTTGTTTAAACAAATTTTATTTGCAGTTTCATGCTACTCTCTGTTCCCATTGTTGTTTGAGGACCAAGAATACCCAATAAAAGTGCTGCTGCTGTTGACCTACGGTGCTCTCATGTGGGTAGGTTTTTCATCCCATTTCGCTGCAAACCCTGCTCCGGGAGGGAAGAAATTAGATGCATCAGACAGCATAGTCGAGAAAAAATTCACTGGATGGATCAGTTTGGGCTATCTTCTAGGAATGTTTGCTATAGAATTCTGGTCTCGACTATTCCATCACCATGTATTTGGGGATAGACTTCCGTTCCTACATCTCATGATAGTTTCAGTGTACTGTGGCATCGGAATGATGTACTCATGGATATGGCAACTATCTTGGATTATCAGGCACACTTGATATGATCTTCAGTGATCAGTACCAGCACACTCTTTCTAACCCATCAGCCGAGACAAAAATTTGGTGACTCACCCCCTTGACTGATGCATTGGGCAATCAATGTTGCTGCTTCGAAGGACATTTTCTTATGGTTTATATATTCAATTCTACAGCGTCAACGAAATTTGGGGGATGTAATCTTGTCATGATGTAATATCTGTTACAGTGTAGCTGCATGTATAAGCCCAGTCTTCATGGTTGGGAATATCTTTCCCTGACAATTTTGACAACCTGATGTGTTGAGTGTGATGTAAAAGGGGAAATTTCCAGTTTTTCATTACAGAAGAATCGAGTCATATGCTATCTGTATTCATGTAGTTACCGACATCTGCATTTCACGCTCAAGATATGGCTCGCATACAATCTCTTGAGAAATGTGTATGATTGCTGTTTTGCCAGGTAGCATGTGAAATCGACTGCAGGAAAAATGTTTGGCAGGGAGTCTTATGAAGATTTTCTAAAAATCAAACTATATAGAACTGAGCCAAGAGACAAAAATGTGTAGTCCTTGGCATTTCCTTTTTTCAGGGAACATTCTTTGCATTTCTTCTTCATTATTAATTCATTTTCACTTTCATTTGACTTTCTTTTCTTTTCTTTTTGTTTTGATTCTATTTTTTATATTTTTACTTCATTTTTCTTTGTCTATCTATTTTCACTTTTGTTTTCCTTTTTATTTTAATTTTTTTGTATGTCATTTTTGTGCTGAATACATGTTTTTTTTTCTGGGATGCATGGACATTTATTTTTCCATATACATGTACATTTATTCTGCAATAGATGAACATCCCTTTGCAATACACGAACATTCTTTTTGATAGTCAGGAACAATTATTTTAAAATCACAATTATCTCAATACATACTAGTGAAAAAATAGGAGACATATTTTTGTGATGCTATTATAGTGTTTTAAAAAAAAGATCTTCATATCATTTCAAAAAAATTAAAAAAAATCTTCATAGTCCACAAGGCCGAGGCGCCAAGCCAATCGTTCACCATATTCCAAATATGTAGCAACAAGCGGCATTCAAAAGGCAAACATATTACACAAGGGGGCAAAGCCCGCAATTCGGCCATCCATGCCTGGCAAGACGGTCTGCTCTCCATTTTGAACGATGAGCCAAGGCAAAGAACTTACATTTTGGAGGAGCCCAAAACTTTGAAATGTTGTCTTAAACGAAGTGGCACTGGCCCCCATGAATTGGGCTTGATAAGCAGAGGCCATGGAGCATGTGGAGGCTGACACCTTCCACAATATATTGTCGGCTTAATTGTCATGGAGTTGAACTTGGGATATAAATCGCGGAAGGTTGATGAATTCTTGTGTGTTTTACCAGTTTAGAAGTTTAGATAAGCAACTGGAATTTAATTCTCTCCCAAGAAAAGGTTATCCCCCTCCAGCCTTTGGACCATTCACTGTGTGCCTGCTAATCTTCTAGTTATATATACTGCATAAGACAGCCTTCAGACTACAGATTAGTAGATTCATGAAAGAACAGGATTTGTATAGCCATCTTTGCCAGAGTGTAGATTGAATATAGGCCGAAAAATGTTTTTGGAGAGTGTCGCGAAATGAACATAGATAAATTCAGCTGGTTTTAGTGCACATTGAGCAAATCTATTGCTTTAGTTTCTTCATTGCCAGGAACTACCAAACTATCCAATCCTCCAAACCCTCCACTATCAAATCTCTTCCCTCAGTTTCTTCATTCCTAGGAACTGTATTTAACTATCCAACCTCCAAACCTACCATTATCACATAATCAAATTAGTGCAGTGAACACATATCAGAACAATCTTAAGGAAGTCTGTAGGCCCAGCTAGTTCGAGACTTAATCCCATTAGTTAAAATTTCTTCATTCTTAGCACCGACTTTCTAAGTCATTATTTTGAAATCTGATTTAAATAGAGTGTCAATGTCACCTAGGCCTCCTGTCAGGCTGAACAAAAAAGCAGGTCCATACATGCTAGAGGCAAGGTATCTGTGAATAAAATAAAATTAGGTCTGTAAGTCACTCCCTGAAATGCAATTGTGGTTTACTTGAAAACTCTGATGTCAAATAGATAACCTATCCGCTACTTAACCCATATAGTTCTTTTTACTTACACAAGTTTTTTTCCTTTGAGCAACCATTTGGAAAAGATTTTATGCTCCAATTAATTTTGCTCTAATTGTATATTTGCTCAGAGTACATATATGAAGGTTTGAACTGATTCAGACATTGTTGAGTTAGATGTACTAGCCATCCCTTTGTATTTAACACATAAGCTTTTAGCATGAGTATTAAAATTTACTCAATTCTGAGAAAACAACCTAGTAAGTATACACACCAAAACAAGGGATTGTGGCATTTCCTCTCCCTTTTCTGAATTCAGAACCCCCACCACATCAGCCTGCTTGGGTATCCAAATTTCAGGAAATGTCAAAACACTACAGGCAGTAATGAGTCAATTTGATGGTACAGTTTCAGGAACTTGTGATTCAGTCACTTTACAAGTTACAAGTAAATTCTAGTTCTTCCCCTCTCTTGTAAGCTCTGAATCTGAACCCTTAATTAACTGTTTGCAGCACTGAAAGCATACGTATTTTCAAGCAGTTGGTGTAATGAGAGAAAGGTCGGTAAAGTGCATGTCTCGCGGGTTCCAGCTCCCAAATTAGCACCATGCACAGCTAAAGAATGCACACATCAGTAAAACTTACAGTCGGCATATCGTAATCTTCAGCGGTCACTGCAATCTTCGGTTGTGCAGAACCGGTTTCAAACAAAACCTTGTGGCAACCCCTTTGATTTGCTACGTTGATACTCCATGATACAGTCTTCAGACTACAGGTTAGCAGGTCGCTTTGCTTCGTTGATACTCCACGGTACAGTCTTCAGACTACAGATTCGCAGGTCCATGAAAGAACAAACTAATTGTGCCAGAAAAAACATAAAAAAAAATCGAAAATAATATCAGAGCCAGGTTTCGATCCTGGGACCTGTGGGTTATGGGCCCACCACGCTTCCGCTGCGCCACTCTGATGTTGTTGTCTTTGTACTGGTGGTAACCTATTTATAGTGTTGTGTGTCTCCCATGTTGTATACTCTCCAATAGTGTACAACTACAACATCTTCCATTGCGTTCCACTGTAAATTTTTGACGTGCAGAAGTCAGCCCCCAGTGCACAGCCAAGCATCGAACAGCATTCTCGTATAAGCCTCCATTAAGCTTGGCATCCACGGCACAAAGCAAAAATAAAATAAAGACAAAGCGAAACGCTGACTCCTTTTGCCCCCAGCCTTGCGTAACGCCGATCGCCTATGTTTCACCGCCGACGCGCATCTCTGCCTGCTTTCCTTTCCATTTGTTAAAGAAGAAGAAGAAGAACGGGAAAAGAAGTCGGCTCGCGCTTTGCGCTTTCGATCGGATTAGGATAGGATGGGCATGTTCTTGGTGAGCAACATGTCTTGACTCTTTTCGCTTTCGCCTGCTACTTGGAGCAGAACAGGTCTAGTCAACCGCCGGCCCCGAATTTTCCACGCGAGTCCAAACGGACGAAAGCTCGTGCTCAGGTGGCGGCATCCGGGCAATGATCGATGCCATGGAGAATTAGGTCGGGTGAGAGACATCACCTGGATTTGTTTTGTACCTACCCTATCTTTTCCAATGAATTAACCCGCGCCGGCAGTGCTAGTAAACTCCAACGCAAATGCTTCTTCGATTACAACCGAATAATTTGTTAATTTCTGAGTAGTAAAAGCGCGTGCATTCCCCGTGTACATTTCTGAGGATGCGCCAAGTAATTGACTAATCAGCGTTGCCCGGGCTGCACGCGCGTCAGCAGATCACCTTCCATGAAGCTGTTGTCATGTCAGCTCGGCATAAGATCCCATTTCACTAGTCAAGATTTGGTCGAGTCCATGATCGAGTCATTTTGGATTGCCCTGAATTGATACGTCCGTGTCAAGGTTACAAAATTCGGCAGCGATTTGCAGGTAAACTACTCGGAGGCTAGGGTTCGGTTTCAGACCCTTTTTCTGCTCCACTGGACGGCGAGCAGAGAGAAAGGAAAAGGAGCTAAGCAAGCAGCAGCCCCCTTTCGTGTTCGAGCACCACATGGACGTACTGTCGAAGCGTTGATCGGCCCCTGATTCTTTCCCGCCAACTTTCATCATGACATCATAGCCTCGGGGAGATTGGGAGATCGAAAGGTGGCAGAGGAGATCGATCGACAAGGGCAACTCGGCTTGCCCCTGACGCTCATCATGGCGGTGCATCGGTCAGGGATGAGCTATCCAGCGAGCGAGACAGGGATCTCTCTCGATCTATCATGAATCATTCAGCCCAAATTCGGCACCAGATGAACCATGCCTGCCTCCGTTGTCGACGGCGGTAGGGATCCAAGAAGGTGCACCTTCAAATCAAATCCAACCCGCGTGCATGCCTGCCTGCAGCCTTAATGCTTACCGGGCACCGCTCAAGAATTCGTTCATTCACATGAGTTCTGCTGCGAGGATGCGGAGCTGGCTAGTGCTGCTGCATGTCTTTTGCACTTTTGATACAAAAGTGTAGCTTGGAGGACAGTAAATTCAGGCAGGCCCCGTGTGATCTCGTAAAAGTTCACTGTTGCTGTAGCGTAGTAGTAGTACTGTACTGTACTGTATTGGTTTACCGCCAATTAGCACCCCACACTGTGGTTCCACATTGGAAATCACACGGGGAAACATATCGTACATCTAGCCAAGTACTACTACCTATTCTGGCTAGCTTTAATTTGCTAGGTAGAAGCAATTTTGACCGTTAGTAGCAGCCATTAACTATTCTCAACTCTCGATCATGTACAAACGAAGATATTTCATATCATCTCTGTCCTCAATCCCTAGGCCCCTTGCATCATGAGAGCCCATAATACTATAATCACTAGCCAGGAGACTGACCTTGGTGCAATATACTACTACTGTACAAAACTCCTGAACTCCTCCCGGTTCCATTGCCCCATGGATTCCACTAGAGCAGCGCACGTTAATCTAGTTTAGTTTGTGCTTATATGCTTGAGACATTAGATGTGACGGGTCTTACTGCTTTGCGTTGTTTGCCGGTCTCCAGGGGGGTGGAAGGACAAAGAACAAGGTTGTAGTGTGTCTCAAGGCATCTCTAGCGCCGTAACTTACGTGACTAGCTAGTGGTTAGCTTATCCACCCTCACCCTCAACCCCAAGATCGTGTGACAAGGTAATTAACTAGTGTGGATTGAATTTTCTGCACAGAGGACAAGGTGCAAAACTACAAACCATGGGCCGTACATCACTTGCATAATTAATAGAGTAATATGCCACATTTTCTGTATACATCTATGTGGCTACGCCTAACGATTATACAAAGATCATGTAGGTGTTATTAAATTACAGCTAATTGAATGTTTACGACGAACATATGTATGCTCAGGAATTAAGTTTGCAGCACCATCTCAAACTACATCGACAAAGGTCACACGGTTACGCCCCGGTTCCTACAAGTTGTCATTTTAGGCATAGATAAATGCAAGTTTTTAGTCTCTTAATCATTTGTCATTAACACCGAAGCCCATATAGAGGCATAGATGTGCCATTTCAGCAGGGAGAGCAAAATTTACCTAGTATGTTATGTATAGGTGAGAGCTTAAAATATTCTGAATTTCGATATACAGTGAGCACAATGTTGTGCAAAATTTTGGTTCAAATATTTTTTATGGTGTATGCACGCAATAAGCCTTTGTGTTAGCACTTGGCACAATTTGTATGTAGACAACGGATCTATTCCTGTGGATGGTGCTCAATTCAATTTTGGTGTCGGCACTCATGTATGGATTGCAAAATCTTTATATATGTTCGCAATCATGGATGGATTACAACTATCTTTTAAAGCTCTTTTGAGACGATCTTGTTCAACTACTTATGTTAAGATGACATGATCTTGTTCAATTATTGATGTTTAGTGCATAATTTCCTACTCGTACATTGTTATGGTGGATTATGAATTTGTGATAGATTGATAGAATAAGGCAACATTGCTCTGTCAAGACTCAAGAGTAATGGCAACAATTATGTGAAATATTATAATGTAACTCCGGCCATGTACTTTTAAAGACAATTGGTCCCAAGTCTGGGTAAAGGAAGGAGGATTGTGATAGGCTTTACGAGCCGACGCAAAATACAATCCATTCTTATGGTTATGAAAGCCATTAGAAATTCTTGTGGGTGTAACCCTCTTAGAGGCGTGCCATTTCGGAACCCGTAGGTGGTCTTAAATCAGCAAGCGCCGGACATCATGGGATATTTAGAAAGAGGAATGATGTGCGTATATTGATGGTACAATACATTGGGGGTGGCCCATCGGATGGGGAGCCTGACCCTAGCCAGCCTCGAGGACCAGGAGGCCTAGCGGCAGCTCTATCCTAGCGTTCAGCCCAGGGGCCCGACTCGAAGGTGAAGCATGGTCTTGGCGTGCAAGCAAAGAAACACTCGTCGGTGAGGTCGGTTAGGAAACATGTAAACCCTAGCTCTCGGCCCCTTTATAAGGCGAGAGTAGGGTGATAGTCCCTGTCGGTGTCAAAACCGGCGGATCTCGGGTAGGGGGTCCCGAACTGTGCGTCTAGGCGGATGGTAATAGGAGACAAGGGACACGATGTTTTTACCCAGGTTCGGGCCCTCTCGATGGAGGTAAAACCCTACTCCTGCTTGATTGATATTGATGATATGGGTAGTACAAGAGTGGATCTACCACGAGATCAAGGAGGCTAAACCCTAGAAGCTAGCCTATGGTATGATTGTTGTTCGTCCTATGGACTAAAATCCTCCGGTTTATATAGACACCGGAGAGGGCTAGGGTTACACAGAGTCGGTTACAATGGTAGGAGATCTACATATCCGTATTGCCAAGCTTGCCTTCCACGCCAAGGAAAGTCCCATCCGGACACGAGACGAAGTCTTCAATCTTGTATATTCATAGTCTTGGAGTCTGGCCGATGATGATAGTTCGGCTATCCGGACACCCCCTAGTCCAGGACTTCCTCACCCGAACCAGGCTTCAATGACGATGAGTCCGGCGCGTACATTGTCTTCGGCGTTGCAAGGCGGGTTCTCCTCCAAATTCCATGTGTCTGCCGAATAGTGTCCGGCTGTTGGGGAACGTAGTAATTTCAAAAAATTTCCTACGCACACGCAAGATCATGGTGATGCATAGCAACGAGAGGGAGAGTGTTGTCTACGCACCCTCGTGAGACCAAGCGAAGCGATTACAACGTAGAGGAAGTAGTCGACGTTCTCCTCGCGATCCGACCGATCCCGCGCCGTTACTCGGCGCCCCAGTTCTTGACACACGTACAACTCGATGACGTCCCTCGACTCGATCCAGCCGAGTGTCGAGGGGAGTTCCACAAGACGACGTGGCAGGACGATCTTGATGTTTCACTGCGCAGGCTTCGCTTAAGCTTCGCGACAGTATAACCGAGGTGGAATATGGTGGAGGGGGCACCGACACGGCTAAGGAACGATCTCAAGGATCAACTTGTGTGTCCTAGGGTGCCCCCTGCCCCGTATATAAAGGAGCAAGGGGAGGGCCGGCCGGCCAAGGGAGGCGCGGCCAGGAGTCCTACTCCTCTGGGAGTAGGATTCCCCCAATCCTAGTTGGAATAGGATTCCGGAGAGGGAAAGAGAGAGGGGGCGGCCCCTTTCCTAGTCCTAGTAGGACTAGGGAAGGGGAGGCGCATGCCACCCTAGGGCTTGCCCTTTCACCTTTCCACTAAGGCCCACTATGGCCCATTTACCTCCCGGGGTTCCAGTAACCTCCCTACTCAGAATTCCTGTTTTACCGAACCATTCGAACTCCAAACATAGGCTTCCAATATATCAATCTTTATGTCTCGACCATTTCGAGACTCCTCGTCATGTCCGTGATCACATCCGGGACTCAACTTCTTCGGTACATCAAAATACATAAACTCATAATAACTGTCATCGAAACCTTAAGCGTGCGGACCCTACGGTTCGAGAACAATGTAGACATGACCTAGAACTATTCTCGGTCAATAACCAATAGCGGGACCTGGATGCCCATATTGGTTCCTACATATTCTACGAAGATCTTTGTCGGTCAGACCGCATAACAACATACGTTGTTCCTTTGTCATCGGTATGTTACTTGCCCGAGATTCGATCGTCGGTATCCAATACCTAGTTCAATCTCGTTACTGGCAAGTCTCTTTACTCGTTCCGTAATACATCATCTCATAACTAACTCATTAGTTGTAGTGCTTGCAAGGCTTCAGTGATGTGTATTACCGAGAGGGCCCAGAGATACCTCTCCGACAATCGAGTGACAAAACCTAATCTCAAATACGCCAACCCAACATCGCCGCCGGAGACACCTGTAGTACTCCTTTATAATCACCCGATTACGTTGTGACGCTTGGTAGCACCAAAGTGTTCCTCCGGTAAACGGGAGTTGCATAATCTCATAGTTACAGGAACATGTATATGTCATGGATAAAAGCAATAGTAACATACTAAACGATCGTGTGCTAAGCTAAGGGAATGGGTCATGTCAATCAGATCATTCTACTAATGATGTGACCTTGTTAATCAAATAACAACTCCTTGTACATGGTCAGGAAACATAACCATCTTTGATTAACAAGCTAGTCTAGTAGAGGCATACTAGTGACACATTGTTTTGTCTATGCATTCACACATGTATCATGTTTCCGGTTAATACAATTCTAGCATGAATGATAAACATTTATCATGAATTAAGGAAATAAATAATAACTTTATTATTGCCTCTAGGGCATATTTCCTTCAGTCTCCCACTTGCACTAGAGTCAATAATCTAGATTACATAGTAATGATTCTAACACCCATGGAGTCTTGGTGCTGATCATGTTTTGCTCGTGGAAGAGGCTTAGTCAACGGGTCTGCAACATTCAGATCCATATGTATCTTGCAAATCTCTATGTCTCCCACCTGGACTAAGTCCCGGATGGAATTGAAGCGTCTCTTGATGTGTTTGGTCCTCTTGTGAAATCTAGATTCCTTTGCTAAGGCAATTGCTCCAGTATTGTCACAGAAGATTTTCATTGGACCCGATGCACTAGGTATGACACCTAGATCGGATATGAACTCCTTCATCCAGACTCCTTCATTAGCTGCTTCCGAAGCTGCTATGTACTCCGCTTCACATGTAGATCCCGCTACGACGCTTTGTTTAGAACTGCACCAACCGACAGCTCCTCCGCTTAGTGTAAATACGATCCGGTCTGCGATTTAGAATCGTTCGGATCGGTGTCAAAGCTTGCATCAACGTAACCGCCACGATGAGCTCTTTGTCACCTCCATATACGAGAAACATATCCTTAGTCCTTTTCGTATTTCAGATGTTCTTGACCGCTGTCCAAATGATCCACTCTGGATTACTTTGGTACCTCCTGCTAGGCTTATAGCAAGGCACACATCAGTCTGGTACACAAGATTGCATACATGATAGAGCCTATGGTGAAGCATAGGAACATCTTTCATTTCTCTCTATCTTCTGCAGTGGTCGGGCATTGAGTCTTACTCAATTTCACACCTTGTAACACGTGCAAGAACCCTTTCTTTGCTTGATCCATTTTGAACTTCTTCAAAATTTTGTCAAGGTATGTGCTTTGTGAAAGTCCAATTAAGCGCCTTGATCTATCTCTATAGATCTTAATGCCTAATATGTAAGCAGCTTCACCGAGGTCTTTCATCGAAAAACTCTTATTCAAGTATCCCTTTGTGCTATCCAGAATTCTATATCATTTCCGATCAGCAATATGTCATCTACATATAATATCGTAAATGCTACAGAGCTCCCACTCACTTTCTTGTAAATACAAAGCTTCTCCAAAAGTCTGACAAACCCAAATGCTTTGATCACACTATCAAAGCGCTTATTCCAACTCCGAGATGCTTGCACCAGTCCATAGATGGATCGCTGGAGCTTGCACACTTTGTTAGCTCCCTTTGGATCGATAAAACCTTCGGTTGCATCATATACAACTCTTCTTCCGTAAATCCATTCAGAATGCGTCTTTACATCCATTTGCCAAATTTCATAATCATAAAATGCGCAATTGCTAACATGATTCGGACGGACTTAAGCATCGCCACGGTGAGAAGGTCTCATCGTAGTCAATCCCTTGAACTTGCCGAAACCTTTTGCGACAAGTCGAGCTTTATAGACAAGAATATTACCGTCGCGTCGGTCTTCTTCTTGAAGATCCACTTGTTTTCTATTGCTTGCCTACCTTCGGCAAGTCAACCAAAGTCCATACTTTGTTTTCATACATGGATCCCATCTCGATTTCATGGCCTCAAGCCATTTTATGGAATCTGGGCTCACCATCGCTTCTTCATAGTTCGTGAGGTTCATCATGATCTAGTAGCATGATTTCCGAACAGGATTACCGCATTCACTCAGTGCGGATCTTACTCGTTGATCTACGAGGTTTCGTAGTAACTTGATCTCAAGTTTCATGATCAACATCATCAACTTCCTCACTACTTGGTGTAGGTGTCTCGTAAACCGGTTTCGCGATTTAACTACTTTCAAGTAAGGGAGAAGGTACTATTACCTCATCAAGTTCCACTTTCCTCCCACTCACTTCTTTCGAGAGAAACTCCTTCTCTAGAAAGGATCCATTCTTAGCAACGAATGTCTTGCCTTCGGATCTGTGATAGAAGGTGTACCCAACTGTCTCCTTTGGGTATCCTATGAAGACACATTTCTCGATTTGGGTTCGAGCTTATCAGGTTGAAGCTTTTCACATAAGCATCGCATCCCCAAACTTTTAGAAACGACAACTTTGGTTTCTTGCCAAACCATAGTTCATAAGGTGTCGTCTCAACGGATTTCGACGGTGTTCTATTCAAGGTGAATGCGGCCGCCTCTAGAGCATAACCCCAAAACGATAGCGGTAAATCTGAAGAGACATCATAGATCGCACCATATCTAGTAAAGTACGACACGATGTTCGGACACACCATTGTTGTGGTGTTCCGGTGGCGTAAGTTGCGTAAACTATTCCGCATTGTTTCAAATGTAGACCAAACTCAGAACTCAAATATTCACCTCCACGATCGATCGTAGAAACTTAATTTTCTTGTTACGATGATTTTCAACTTCACTCTGAAATTCTTTGAACTTTTCAAACGTTTCAGACTTATGTTTCATTAAGTAGATATACCCATATCCGCTTAAGTCATCTGTGAAGGTGAGAAAATAACGATATCCGCCACGAGCCTCAACATTCATCGGACCACATACATCTCAGATGTATGATTTCCAACAAATCTGTTGCTCTCTCCATAGTACCGAGAACGGTGTTCTAGTCATCTTGCCCATGAGGCACGGTTCATAAGTGCCAAGTGATTCATAATCAAGTGACTCCAAAAGTCCATCAAGATGGAGTTTCTTCATGCGCTTTACACCGATATGACCTAAACGGCAAGTGCCACAAATAAGTTGCACTATCATTATCAACTCTGCATCTTTTGGTTTCAACATTATGAATATGTGTATCACTACTATCGAGATTCATCAAAATAGACCACTCTTCAAGGGTGCATGACCATAAAAGATATTACTCATATAAATAGAACAACCATTATTCTCTCGATTTAAATGAATAACCGCCTCGCATCAAACAAGATCCAGATATAATGTTCATGCTCAACACAGGCACTAAATAACAATTATTTAGGTCTAAAACTAATCCCAAGGTAGATGTAGAGGTAGCGTGTCGACCGCGATCACATCGACTTTGGAACCATTTCCCACGCGATCGTCACCTCGTCCTTTGCCGTTGTTCGCTAATCCGTAGTCCCTGCTTCGAGTTGCAAATATTAGCAATGTAACCAAGATCAAATACCCAGTGCTACTACGAGCTCTAGTAAGGTACACATCAATAACATGTATATCACATATACCTTTGTTCACCTTGCCATCCTTCTTATCCGCCAAATACTTGGGGCAGTTCCGCTTCAAAGGACTACCGCTTGCAAGAGAAGCACTCGGCCAGTGCTTAGGTCCGGACTTGGGTTTCTTCTCCGAGCAAAGAACTTGCTTGCTGTTCTTCTTGAAGTTCCCTTCTTCTTCCCTTTGCCTTTCTTCTTGAAACTAGTGGTCTTATTGACCATCAACACTTGATGCTCCTTCTGATTTCTACCTCCGCAGCCTTTAGCATTGCGAAGAGCTCTGTATAGTCTTTACTAACCCTTGCATATTATAGTTCATCACGAAGCCTTTGCAGCTTGGTGGTAGTGATTGAAGAATTCATCAATGACACAATCATCCGGAAGATTAACTCCCAATTGCGTCAAGTGATTGTAGTACCCGACATTACGAGTATATGCTCACTAATGTAACTATTCTCCTCCATCTTGCAGCTATAGAACTTATTGGAGACTTCATATCTCTCAATCCCGCATTCTGTTGAATATTAACTTCAACTCTCGAACATCTCATATGCTCCATGACGCTCAAAACGTCGTTGAAGTCCCGGTTCTAAGCCGTAAAGCATGGCACATCGAACTATAGAGTAGTCATCGCTTTGCTCGCCAGACGTTCTTAACGCCGCGGTTGCATCATCAAGAAGAGTCGGCACCTAGCGGTGCATCCAGACGTAACTCTTCAGGCAGCAATGAGGATGATCCTCGTTACGGACCCAATTCCGTAATTGCTACCATCATCTTTCAACTTTGCTTTCTCAAGGAACGCATTAAAATTCAACGGAACAACAAAGACGAGCCATCTATCTACAATCAAACATAAACAAGCAAGATACTATCAGTACTAAGTTCATGATAAATTTAAGTTCAATTAATCATATTACTTAAGAACTCCCACTCGTAAAGACATCTATCTAGTCATCCAAGTGATCACGTGATCCAAATCAACTAAACCATAACCGATCATCACGTGAAATGGAGTAGTTTTCAATGGTGAACATCTTATGTTGATCATATCTACTATATGATTCACGCTTGACCTTTCGGTCTCCGTGTTCGAGGCCATATCTGCATATGCTAGGCTCGTCAAGTATAACCCGAGTATTCTGCGTGTGCAAAACTGGCTTGCACCCGTTGTAGATGGACGAGAGCTTATCACACCCGATCATCACGTGGTGTCCGGGCACGACGAACTTTGGCAACGGTGCATACCGGGAGAACACTTCTTGATAATTTAGTGAGAGATCATCTTATAATGCTACCGTCAATCAAAGCAAGATAAGATGCATAAAAGGATAAACATCACATGCAAATCAATATAAGTGATATGATATGGTCATCATCATCTTGTGCTTCATGATCTCCATCTTGTAGCACCACCATGATCACCATCGCCACCGGCGCGACACCTTGATCTCCATCGTAGCATCGTTGTCGCCTCGCCAAACTTATGCTTCTACGACTATCGCTACCGCTTAGTGATAAAGTAAAGCATTACAGAGCTTATTGCATTGCATACAATAAAGCGACAACCATATGGCTCCTGCCATTGCCGATAACTTCGTTACAAAACATGATCATCTCATACAATAAAATATAGCATCACGTCTTGACCATATCACATCACAACATGCCCTGCAAAAACAAGTTAGACGTCCTCTACTTTGTTGTTGCAAATTTTACATGGCTGCTACGGGCTTAAGCAAGAACCAGTCTCACCTACGCATCAAAACCACAACGATATTTCGTCAAATAGACTCGCTTTAACCTTCTCAAGGACCGGCGAGCCACACTCGGTTCAACTAAAGTGAGAGAGACAGCACCCACCAGTCACCTTTAAGCAACGAGTGCTCGCAGCGGTGAAACCAGTCTCGCAGAAGCGTCACGCGTAATGTCGGTCCGGGCCGCTTCATCTCACAATACCGCTGAACCAAAGTATGACATGCTGGTAGGTAGTATGACTTGTATCGCCCACAACTCACTTGTGTTCTACTCGTGCAAAACATCAAACCATAAAAACCTAGGCTCGGATGCCACCGATGGGGAACGAGTAATTTCAAAAATTTCCTACGCACACGCAAGATCATGGTGATGCATAGCAACGAGAGGAGAGTGTTGTCTACGCACCCTCGAGACCCAAGCGAAGCGACACAACGTAGAGGAAGTAGTCGACGTTCTCCTCGCGATCCGACCGATCCCGCGCCGTTACATCGGCGCCCCGAGTTCTTGACACACGACAGCTCGATGACGCCCTCGACTCGATCCAGCCGAGTGTCGAGGGGAGTTCCACAAGACGACGGCGTGCAGGACGATCTTGATGTTTCACCGCGCAGCAGGCTTCGCTTAAGCTTCATGACGGTATAACCGAGGTGGAATATGGTGGAGGGGGCACGCGACACGGCTAAGGAACGATCTCAAGGATCAACTTGTGTGTCCTAGGGTGCCCCCTGCCCCGTGATATAAAGGAGCAGGGGAGGGGCCGGCCGGCCAAGGAGGCGCGCCAGGAGTCCTACTCCTCTGGGAGTAGGATTCCCCCAATCCTAGTTGGAATAGGATTCCTGGGGGGAAAGAGAGAGGGGGCGGCCCCTTTCCTAGTCCTAGTAGGACTAGGGAAGGGGGGAGGCGTGCCACCTAGGGCTTGCCCTTTCTCCTTTCCACTAAGGCCCACTATGGCCCATTTACCTCCCGGGGTTCCAGAACCTCCCTAGTACTCCAGAATTCTGTTTCGCTGGAACCATTCAACTCCAAACATAGGCTTCCAATATATCAATCTTTATGTCTCGACCATTTCGAGACTCCTCGTCATGTCCGTGATCACATCCGGACTCGAACTTCTTCGGTACATCAAAATACATAAACTCATAATAACCGCCATCGAAACCTTAAGCGTGCATGGACCCTACGGTTCGAGAACAATGTAGACATGACCTAGAACTATTCTCGGTCAATAACCAATAGCGGACCTGGATGCCCATATTGGTTCCTACATATTCTACGAAGATCTTTGTCGGTCAGACCGCATAACAACATACGTTGTTCCTTTGTCATCGGTATGTTACTTGCCCGAGATTCGATCGTCGGTATCCAATACCTAGTTCAATCTCGTTATCGCAAGTCTCTTTACTCGTTCCGTAATACATCATCTCATAACTAACTCATTAGTTGTAGTGCTTGCAAGGCTTCAGTGATGTGTATTACCGAGAGGGCCCAGAGATACCTCTCCGACAATCGAGTGACAAAACCTAATCTCAAATACGCCAACCCAACATCCGCCTTTGGAGACACCCGTAGTACTCCTTTATAATCACCCGATTACGCTGTGACGCTTGGTAGCACCCAAAGTGTTCCTCCGTAAACGGAGTTGCATAATCTCATAGTTACAGAACATGTATATGTCATGGATAAAAGCAATAGTAACATACTAAACGATCGTGTGCTAAGCTAAGGAATGGGTCATGTCAATCGATCATTCTACTAATGATGTGACCTTGTTAATCAAATAACAACTCCTTGTACATGGTCAGGAAACATAACCATCTTTGATTAACAAGCTAGTCTAGTAGAGGCATACTAGTGACACATTGTTTTGTCTATGCATTCACACATGTATGATGTTTCCGGTTAATACAATTCTAGCATGAATGATAAACATTTATCATGAATTAAGGAAATAAATAATAACTTTATTATTGCCTCTAGGGCATATTTCCTTCACCGGCTTCCTTATAAATGTTGCGCTCCTTGGCTTCCACGCCCAATAATGGCCCTCTTCCACGTGTTGTATGAATGCGAAAGTCTAGGGTATTTTTACATTTTACCCCCTAGCTGCGCGAATAAGCTGCCTATAAGAGAGGCAAGAATCCAGATCCAAATCACACCATCCTCCTTCCGCGAGTACTCATCGGAGCGCTTCTGACCAAAATCCACTCCATCATGGACCGTCGACGCGGCTCCTCCTCTCGCGCTCCCAGCCCTCAGCCACGAGATTGGAGGAGATGTTCAGTCCCGCACAGCGAGCTGGTGACGTTCCAAGCGGAAGGATACCTTCCTCCGGCCTTTATGGTCCCGGTTCGAGCCGGGCTTGCCACCTACGAAGGTGGAAAGCAGGCGGAGAACACCCCCAGTCCCTCCAAAGGAGAGCGGGTGTGTTTCGTCCCTTATCTAATAAGGGGGCTCGGATTTCCCATACATCCGTTTCTCCGGGGGCTCCTGGAGTTCTACGGACTACAGCTTCATCACCTCACGCCTGCCTCCATTCTGCACATTGCGGGCTTCGTAGCTCTTTGTGAGCTGTTCCTGGGCATCGAGCCCCATTTTGCGCTGTGGAAGAGATTGTTTTGCCTCGTACCCCGTTCTCACGAGGGGTCGATATATCAAGTGGGCGGAGCCGAAATATGTCGCATCGCTGGGACCGGATATCTATCCGGAACCCCAAAGAAGGCGTCCGAAGACTGGCCCTCCGAATGGTTTTATGTGGAAGATGCTCCACTGCCGGACCTAGATCGGATCGGCCTCCCGGAGTTCAGCAATGCTCCTCTAAAGAAATGCCTGAGTTGGCGCCCGCGGAGCCCTCAACAGGAGGATGACAGGAGCGTCCACTATCTGATGGGCTGGATAAGGTTGCTGGCTCATTCCGGATTGACCATGATTGGAGTCATGGACACGTGCATTATGCGAGGGGTGCAGCTGCTCCAATATAGGGGCCACCCCATGTGGGATTTCAACGGGGAGAATGACGCCACCCGTCATGGCCGCAAAGGGCCGGTATCGGCCACAGATCTGGTGAAGATCTTGTCCGGCTTGTACAAGGGGGAGAAGGAGGACTTCCTCCAAACGAGCCCATTGAACGGATTCTCCATGAATAACCCTCGGAGCTGGGTAAGCGGACGTTTATTCATCCGATCCGTGCTTTCAAAGTTAAGTGTCTTACTTTATGATTTTGACGCAGGAACTGCGCCGGGATGTGGAGGGCATACACAGTCCGGCTCCACAACCCGAGGATCCGGGAAGATCCCTTGATCCGACCTCCGAAGAGGATCCGGACATAAAGGTGGAGCTGATTGACGGGGTGTTCCACCAACTTAGCATGGACAATGTTCTAGTCGCCATTACGGCTGACTACCCCGGTTTATCTCCGGCTTCCCAGGTAACTATGACCGGAGCCCTGACACCATTACTTCGTCCGTGCTTATTTCTAACCGCCGTATACCAACGGTGTCTCGCAGGAGGTGCCTTCAAGGCGGGAAGCTGATCCCGCGGCGGCTGACCAACAAGTGTCAGTTCGGCCCAGCAGGCGGAAGAGGGGTGCGGTGCGAATTGAAACGTCGCAGCAAAGGTATGTCACACCACCGTTTTTAAGGAAAAGACTCCTGTGAAGTACTTTAATGCTCATGACTCTTCCAGGAGAAAGAGCGCTCGCCGGACTGTGCCCGGAGAGGTTGCCAACCAAGCCTCCACCAGCCATGCCCCAACACCTGGTCCGGAGGGGGAGGCGAGCGCAAGGCGCGAGCCGGATGCTCCTCCAACGGAGGATGCCGACAGGCTGTCCGCCACCAGGTCTGAGGCGGAGAGCGCCATGAATCACAGGCGTCGCCGGACAGTTCTTCGTGACGTGTGCTTCTCCCCGGAGGCATTGAATGCCTTTAACGCGGGAGACGCGCACCTCCGTGCCGCTCAAGATGGTTTAACCAGAGCCACGGAGCAGTATGTGAAAGACATACGGGTAAGGAATTTTAATAGTTATATATGCCTGTAGCCCCCGAGACTTAAAGTAGTTAAAATAACTGATTTAAGGATCATTTGATATGCAGGATCTTACGAAGAAGAATACCCAATTGTCTCAGGAGCTTCAAGAGTGCAAGGCCCAACTTGAGGCCGCACTAGCCGCCGCAGGAGGAGACACAGAGACCCCCTTCGGTAACACATATTTCAAAAAGATAAACGGTGTGCGGCGTGCGTACAAATCTGACGATAATATTGCAGATGTTGCCGGACTTGATCCGGACAAGCAACAGCTGTTGGAAATATGCCCTAGAGACAATAATAAATTAGTTATTATTATATTTCCTTGTTCATGATAATCGGTTATTATCCATGCTATAATTGTATTGATAGGAAACTCAGATACATGTGTGGGTACATAGACAACACCATGTCCCTAGTGAGCCTCTAGTTGACTAGCTCGTTGATCAACAGATGGTTACGGTTTCCTGACCATGGACATTACATGTCGTTGATAACGGGATCACATCATTAGCAGAATGATGTGATGGACAAGACCCAATCCTAAGCATAGCACAAAGATCGTAGTTCGTATGCTAAAGCTTTTCTAATGTCAAGTATCATTTTCTGAGACCATGAGATTGTGCAACTCCCGGATACCGTAGGAATGCTTTGGGTGTACCAAACGTCACAACGTAACTGGGTGGCTATAAAGGTGCACTACAGGTATCTCCGAAAGTATCTGTTGGGTTGGCATGAATCGAGACTGGGATTTGTCACTCCGTGTAAACGGAGAGGTATCTCTGGGTCCACTCGGTAGGACATCATCATAATGTGCACAATGTGACCAAGGGGTTGATCACGGGATGATGTGTTACGATACGAGTAAAGAGACTTGCCGGTAACGAGATTGAACAAGGTATCGGCATACCGACGATCGAATCTCGGGCAAGTACTATACCGTTAGACAAAGGGAATTGTATACGGGATCGATTGAGTCCTCTACATCGTGGTTCATCCGATGAGATAATCGTGGAACATGTAGGAGCCAACATGGGTATCCAGATCCCGCTGTTGGTTATTGACCGGAGAACGTCTCGGTCATGTCTACATGTCTCCCGAACCCGTAGGGTCTACACACTTAAGGTTGGCGACGCTAGGGTTATAAAGGAAGTTTGTATGTGGTTACCGAATGTTGTTCGGAGTCCCGGATGAGATCCCGGACGCCACGAGGAGTTTCGGAATGGTCCGGAGGTAAAGATTTATATATGGAAAGTTGTTGTTCGGGTTCCGAGAAAAGTTCGGGTTTTTCCGGTATTGTACCGGGAAGCTTCCAGAAGGTTCTGGAGGATTCCGGAGGGGTCCGGAGGTCCGGAAATTGTTCCACCACGTCCAATACAGTAGCATGGGCTGTAGGGGGGGTGCCCTAGCCTTAATGGGCTAGGGGGACCGGCCCCCCCAAGGCCCATGCACAAGGGAAGGGGGAAACCCTAAGGGGGAGGGCCTCCACTTGACTTGGGAGGCACTCCTCCCCCCTTGGCCGCCGCCCCCAACCCTAGATGGGATCTAAGGGGGCCGGCCCCCTCTTCCCCCACCTATAAATAGTGGAGGGGTGTGAGGGCAGCCGCACCCCAAGTTCTGGCGCAGCCCTCCCCCTCTCCCAAGTACTCCTCCTCTCTCGCGGTGCTTGGCGAAGCCCTCACAGATTGCCACGCCTCCACCACCACCACGCACGCCAGTTGTGCTGCTGCTGGATGGAGTCTTCTCAACCTCTCCCTCTCTCCTTGCTGGATCAAGGCATGGGAGACATCACCGGCTGTACGTGTGTTGAATGCGGAGGTGCCGTCTGCTCGGCACTAGCATCTCCGTGATTCGGATCACGATGAGTACGACTCCTTCAACCCCGCTCTCTTGAACGCTTCCACTTAGCGATCTACAAGGGTATGTAGATGCACTCTCCTTCCCTCGTTGCTGGTTTCTCCATAGATAGATCTTGGTGACACGAGGAAAATTTTGAATTTCTGCCACGCTCCCCAACAAAGGGCATCATGAGCTAGGTCTATTGCGTAGATTCTTTGCACGAGTAGAACACAAAGTAGTTGTGGGCGTTGATTTTGTTCAATATGCTTACGTTACTAGTCCAATCTTGTTTCGACGGTATTGTGGGATGAAGCGGCCCGGACCGACCTTACACGCATTTCCACGTGAGACAAGTTCCACCGATCGACATGCACTTGGTGCATAAGGTGGCTAGCGGTGCCGCCTCCCACTTTAGTCGGAACAGATTCGATGAAAAGGGTCCTTATGAAGGGTAAATAGCAATTGGCATATCTCATTGTGGTTTTGCGTAGGTAAGAAACGTTCTTGCTAGAAACCCATAGCAGCCACATAAAACATGCAAACAACAATTAGAGGACGTCTAACTTGTTTTTGCAGGGTATGCTATGTGATGTGATATGGCCAAAAGTATGTGATGAATGATATATGTGATGTATGAGATTGATCATGTTCTTGTAATAGGAATCACGACTTGCATGTCGATGACTATGACAACCGGCAGGAGCCATAGGAGTTGTCTTAATTTATTGTATGACCTGCGTGTCAATGAACAACGCCATGTAATTACTTTACTTTATTGCTAAACCGTTAGCCATAGTAGTAGAAGTAATAGTTGGCGAGACAACTTCATGGAGACACGATGATGGAAATCATGATGATGGAGATCATGGTGTCATGCCGGTGACGATGATGATCATGGAGCCCCGAAGATGGAGATCAGAAGGAGCAATGTGATATTGGCCATATCATGTCACTATTTGATTGCATGTGATGTTTATCATGTTTATGCATCTTATTTGCTTAGAACGACGGTAGTAAATAAGATGATCCCTCATTAAAATTTCAAGAAAGTGTTCCCCTAACTGTGCACCTGCCAGAAAGTTCGTCGCTTCAAGCACCACGTGATGATCGGGTGTGTTAGATTCTTACGTTCGATACAACGGTGTAAGCCAGATTTACACACGCCAAACACTTGGGTTGACTTGACGAGCCTAGCATGTATGCATATGGCCTCGAACACAAGAGACCTGAAAGGTCGAGCATGAGTCGATAGTAGATACGATCAACATGAAGATGTTCACCGATGATGACTAGTCCGTCTCACGTGATGATCGGACACGACCTAGTTGACTCGGATCATGTAATCACTTAGATGACTAGAGGGATGTCTATCTAAGTGGGAGTTCATAAGATGAACTTAATTATCCTGAACATAGTCAAAAGATCTTTGCAAATTATGTCGTAAGCTCGCGCTTTAGTTCCACTGTTTAGATATGTTCCTAGAGAAAATATAGTTGAAAGTTGCTACTAGCAATTATGCGGACAGTAGAAATCTTAAGTCCTTAATGCACCGTTCAGTGTGCTGAACCCCAAACGTCATTTGTGGATGTTGCGAACATCGGACATACACGTTTTGATAACTACGTGATGTTGGGGAACGTAGTAATTTCAAAAAAATTCCTACGCACACGCAAGATCATGGTGATGGCATAGCAACGAGAGGGGAGAGTGTTGTCTCACGCACTCGTGAGTATCAAGCGGAAGCGTTATGACAACGCGGTTGATGTAGTCGACGCCTTCACGATTCGACCGATCCAAGCACCGAACGACGGCACCTCCGTGTTCAGCACACGCCCAGCTCGATGACGCCCCGGGCTCCAATCCGGTGAAGCGTCGGGGATGAGTTCCACAAGACGATGGCGTGCAGGACGATGATGATGTTCTATCGTGCAGGCTTCGCCTAAACTCCGCGACGATATGACCGAGGTGGAATATGGTGGAGGGGGCACCGCACATGGCTAAGGAACGATCCGAGATCAACTTGTGTGTCATGGGGTGCCCCCGCCTCGTGATATAAAGGAGCAAGGAGAGGAGGGCCGCCAAGGAGGAGGAGGCGCCCAAGGGGGGCAATCCTACTCAAGTAGGATTCCCTCTTCCAAGTCCTAGTAGGAGAAGGGAAGGAAGGGGAGGAGAAGGAGAAGGAAGGAGAGGGAGGAGAAGAAGGAAAGGGGGGCCGGGCCCCTGGTCCAATTCGGTTTGGGCTAGGGGAGCCGTGCGCCCTACCTCCTCTCTTCCACCACTTGGCCCATGAGGCACATTGCTTCTTCCTCGTATTCCCGTAACTCCCCGGTACCCCCGAAAATACCCGAATCACTCGGAACCTTTCCGAGCTCCGAATATAGTCGTCCAATATATCGATCTTTACATCTCGACCATTTCGACACTCCTCGTCATGTCCCCGATCTCATCTGGGACCCCGAACTCCTTCGGTACATCAAAAATCATAAACTCATAATATAACTGTCATCGAAACCTTAAGTGTGCGGACCCTACGGGTTCGAGAACTATGTAGACATGACCGAGAACTGTTTCCGGTCAATAACCAATAGTGGAACCTAGATGTTCATATTGGTTCCTACATATTCTACGAAGATCTTTATCGGTCAAACCGCATAACAACATACATTGTTCCCTTTGTCATCGGTATGTTACTTGCCCGAGATTTGATCGTCGGTATCCAATACCTAGTTCAATCTCGTTACCGGCAAGTCTCTTTACTCGTTCCGTAATGCATCATTCCGTAACTAACTCATTAGCTACATTGCTTGCAAGGCTTATAGTGATGTGCATTACCGAGAGGGCCCAGAGATACCTCTCCGACAATCGGAGTGACAAAACCTAATCTCGAAATACGCCAATCCAACATGTACCTTTGGAGACACCTGTAGTACTCCTTTATAATCACCCAATTACGTTGTGAAGTTTGGTAGCTCCAAGTGTTCCTCCGTAAACGGAGTTGCATAATCTCATAGTTACGAGGAACATGTATAAGTCATGAAGAAAGCAATAACAACATACTAAACGATCAAGTGCTAAGCTAACGGAATGGGTCAAGTCAATCACATCATTCTCCTAATGATGTGATCCCGTTAATCAAATGACAACTCATGTCTATGGCTAGGAAACTTAACCATCTTTGATTCACGAGCTAGTCAAGTAGAGGCATACTAGTGACACTATGTTTGTCTATGTATTCACACATGTATTATGTTTCCGGTTAATACAATTCTAGCATGAATAATAAACATTTATCATGAAATAAGGAAATAAATAATAACTTTATTATTGCCTCTAGGGCATATTTCCTTCATCTCCCACTTGCACTAGAGTCAATAATCTAGTTCACATCGCCATGTGATTTAACACCAATAATCATATCTCAGATATGATTAACACCCATAGTTCACATCATCATGTGACCAACACCCAAAGGGTTTACTAGAGTCAATAATCTAGTTCACATCGCTATGGGATTAACACCCAAAGAGTACAAAGGTATGATCATGTTTTGCTCGTGAGAGAAGTTTAGTCAACGGGTCATCACATTCAGAGCCGTATGTATTTTGCAAATATTCTATGTCTACAATACTCGCACGGAGCTACTCTAGCTAATTGCTCCCACTTTCAATATGTATCCAGATTAAGACTTAGAGTCATCGGATCGTGCCAAAACTTTTATCGACGTAACCTTTACGACTAACCTTTTGTCACCTCCATAATTGAGAAACATATCCTTATTCCACTAAGGATAATTTTGACCAATGTCCAAAGGATCTACTCCTAGATCACTATTGTACTCCCTTGCCAAACCAGGCAGAGTATACAATAGGTCTGGTTCACAAAGATAGCATACTTTATAGAACCTATGACCGAGGCATAAGGAATGACTTTTCATTCTCTTTCTATTTTCGCCATGGTCGGGTCTTGAGTCTTACTCAACTTCACACCTTGCAACACGTGCAAGAACTCCTTCTTTGATGTTCCATTTTGAACTACTTCAAAATCTTGTCAAGGTATGTACTCATTGAAAATCTTATCAAGCGTCTTGATCTATCTCAATAGATCTTGATGCTCAATATGTAAGTAGCTTTACTGAGGTCTTTATTTTAAAGAACTCCTTTCAAACACTCCTTTATGCTTTGCAGAATAATTCTACATTATTTCTGATCAACAATATGTCATTCACATATACTTATCAGAAATGTTGTAGTGCTCCCACTCACTTTCTTGTAAATACAGGCTTCACCGTAAGTCTGTATAAAACTATATGCTTTGATCAACTCATCAAAGCGTATATTCCAACTCCGAGATGCTTGCACCAGTCCATAGATGGATCGCTGGAGCATGCACATTTTGTTAGTACCTTTAGGATTGACAAAACCTTCTGGTTGCATCATATACAACTCTTCTTTGAGAAAACCATTAAGGAATGCAGTTTTGACATCCATTTGCCAGATTTCATAAATTGTGGCAATAGCTAACATGATTCGGACAGACTTAAGCATCGCTACAGTTGAGAAAATCTCATTGTAGTCAACACCTTGAACTTGTCAAAAACCTTTTTGCATAAGTCGAGCTTTGTAGATAGTAACACTACTATCAACGTCCGTCTTCCTCTTGAAGATCCATTTATACAATATGGCTTGCCGATCATCGGGCAACTCCACCAAAGTCCACACTTTGTTCTCATACATGGATCCCATCTCAGATTTCATGGCCTTAAGCCATTTTGTGGAATCTAGGCTTATCATCGCTTCCTCATAGTTCGTAGGTTCATCATGGTCTAGTAACATGACTTCCGTAACAGGATTACCGTATCACTCAAGTGCGGACTGCACTCTGAAAGACTTACGAGGTTCAGTAGTAACTTGATCTCAAGTTTCATGATCATCATCATTAGCTTCCTCACTAATTGGTGTAGAAATCACTTGGAACTGATTTCGTGATGAACAATTTTCCAATTCGGGAGAAGGTACAGATTACCTCATCAAGTTCTACTTTTCTCCCACTCACTTCTTTCGAGAGAAACTCCTTCTCTAGAAAGGATCCATTTTTAGCAACGAATATCTTGCCTTCGGATCTGTGATAGAAGGTGTACCCAACAATTTCCTTTGGGTATTCTATGAAGACGCACTTCTCCGATTTGGGTGCGAGCTTATCAGGATGAAACTTTTTCACATAAGCATCGCTGCCCCAAACTTTAAGAAACGACAACTTAGGTTTCTTGCTAAACCACGGTTCATATGGTGTCGTCTCAATGGATTTAGATGGTGCCCTTTTAACGTGAATGCAGCTGTCTCTAATGCATAACCCAGAAACAATAGTGGTAAATCAGTAAGAGACATCATAGATCGCACTATATCCAATAAAGTGCGGTTACGATGTTTGGACACACCATAACGTTGTGGTGTTCCAGGTGGCGTGAGCTGTGAAAATATTCCACATTGTTTTAATTGAAGACCAAACTCGTAACTCAAATATTCGTCTCTGCGATCAGATCGCAGAAACTTTATTTTCTTGTTACGATGATTTTTCCACTTCACTCTGAAATTCTTTGAACCTTTCAACTATTTCAGACTTATGTTTCATCAAGTAGATATACCCATATCTGCTCAAATCATCTTGTGAAGGTCAGAAAATAACGATACTTGCCACGAGCATCAACACTCATTGGATCGCATACTTCGGTATGTATTATTTCCAATAAGTCAATAGCTTGTTCCATTGTTCCAGAGAACGGAGTTTTAGTCATCTTGCACAAAAGGCACGGTTCGCAAGCATCAAATGATTCATAACCAAGTGATTCCGAAAATCCATCTTTATGGAGTTTCTTCATGCGCTTTTAATCGATATGACCAAAACGGCAGTGCCACAAATAAGTTGCACTATCATTATTAACTTTGCATCTTTTGGCATCAATATTATGAATATGTGCATCACTACGATCGAGAGACAACAAACTATTTTCGTTGGGTGTATGACCATTGAAGGTTTTATTCATTTAAATAGAACAACAATTATTCTCTGATTTTAAATGAATAACCGTATTGCAATAAACATGATCAAATCATATTCATGCTCAACGCAAACGCCAAATAACATTTATTTAGGTTTAACACTAATCCCGAAAGTATAGGGAGTGTGCGATGATGATCATATCAATCTTGGAACTACTTCCAACACTCATCGTCACTTCCCCTTTAACTAGTCTTTGTTTATTCTGTAACTCCTGTTTCGAGTTACTAATCGTAGCAACCGAACAAATATCAAATACTCAGGGGCTACTATAAACACTAGTAAAGCACACGTCAATAACCTGTATATCAAATATACCCTTGTGCACTTTGCCATCCTTCTTATCCACCAAATATTCAGGGCATTTCCGCTTCCAGTGACCATTTCCTTTGCAGTGTAAGCATTCAGTTTCAGGCTTTGGTCCAGTTTTGGTCTTCTTCATGGGAGTGACAACTTGTTTGCCATTCTACTTGAAGTTTCCCTTTCTTTCCCTTTGCCCTTTTCTTGAAACTAGTGGTCTTGTCAATCATCAACACTTGATGCTCTTTCTTGATTTCTACCTTCGTTGATTTCAACATCACGAAGAGCTCGGGAATCGTTTTCGTCATCCCTTGCATACTATAGTTCATCTCGAAGTTCTAGTAACTTAGTGATGGTGACTAGAGAATTCTTTCAATCACTATCTTATCTGGAAGATTAACTCCCACTTGATTCAAGAAGTATCCAGACAATCTGAGCACATGCTCACTAGTTGAGCGATTCTCCTCCATCTTTTAGCTATAGAACTTGTTGGAGACTTCATATCTCTCAACTCGGGTATTTGCTTGAAATATTAACTTCAATTCCTGGAACATCTCATATGGTCCA
The DNA here is from genome assembly GCA_021437245.1 of Aegilops speltoides. Taxonomy (NCBI): domain Eukaryota; kingdom Viridiplantae; phylum Streptophyta; class Magnoliopsida; order Poales; family Poaceae; genus Aegilops; species Aegilops speltoides. The sequence goes on from CM038146.1 coordinate 380,586,750, forward strand.
TGATGTTCAAAACATCTATGAAGTCCCGATTCTAAGCCATAAAGCATGGTGCACAAAACTATCAAGTAGTCATCATATTGAGCTAGCCAAACGCTCATAACGCCTCGTGACCGCTCCCGCAATAGGTCTGTCACCTAGCGTGCATTAAGGACATAATTCTTACGCAAAGCAATGAGGATACACCTCGGATCGCGGATCCAATCCGCATCATTGCTACTAACATTTTTCAACACAATTTTCTAGGAACATATCAAAATAAACATATGAAAGAAACAACGCAAGCTATTGATCTTACAACATAATTTGCAAAATACTACCAGACTAAGTTCATGATAAATTTAAGTTCAATTAATCATATTACTTAAGAACTCCCACTTAGACAGACATCTCTCTAGTCATCTAAGTGATCACGTGATCCAAATCAGCTAAACCATAACCGATCATCACCGAGATGGAGTAGTTTTCAATGGTGAACATCACTATGTTGATCATATCTACTATATGATTCACGCCGACCTTCGGTCTCTCGTGTTCGAGGCCATATCTGCATATGCTAGGCTTGTCAAGTTTAACCTGAGTATTCCGCGTGTGCAAAACTGGCTTGCACCCGTTGTAGATGGACGTAGAGCTTATCACACCCGATCATCATGTGGTGTCTAGGCACGACGAACTTTGGCAACAGTGCATACTCAGGGAGAACACTTCTTGATAATTAGTGACAGATCATCTTAAAATGCTACCGTCAATCAAAGCAAGAATAAGATGTATAATAGATAAACATCATATGTAATCAAAATATGTGACATGATATGGACATGATCATCTTGCGCCTTTGATCTCCATCTCCAAAGTACTGTCATGATCTCTATCGTCACCGGCACGACACCATGATCCTCATCATCTTGATCTATATCAATGTGTCATCACATGGTTGTCTCACCAACTATTGCTCTTGCAACTATTGCTATCGTATAGCGATAAAGTAAAGCAATTATTTGGCACTTGCATCTTATGCAACAAAGAGACGTCCATAGGGCTTTCGCGATTGCCGATAACTTCAACAAAACATGATCATCTCATACAACAACTTATATCTTATCACGTCTTGACCATATCACATCACAACATGCCCTGCAAAAACAAGTTAGACGTCCTCTACTTTGTTGTTGCAAGTTTTACGTGGCTGCTACGGGCTGAGCAAGAACCGTTCTTACCTACGCATCAAAACCACAACGATAGTTCGTCAAGTTAGTGCTGCTTTAACCTTCGCAAGGACCGGGCGTAGAAACACTCGGTTTTACTAAAGTTGGAGAAACAAACACCCGCTAGTCACCTGTGTGCAAAGCACGGCGGTAAAACCAGTCTCGCGTAAGCGTACGCGTAATGTCGGTCCGGGCCGCTTCATCCAACAATACCGCTGAACCAAAGTATGACATGCTGGTAAGCAGTATGACTTGTATCGCCCACAACTCACTTGTGTTCTACTCGTTCATATAACATCAACGCATAAAACCTAGGCTCAGATGCCACTGTTGGGGAACATAGTAATTTCAAAAAAATTCCACGCACACGCAAGATCATGGTGATGGCATAGCAACGAGAGGGGAGAGTGTTGTCTACGTACCCTCGTAGACTGTCAAGCGGAAGCGTTATGACAACGCGGTTGATGTAGTCGTACGTCTTCACGATTCGACCGATCCAAGCACCGAACGCGTACGGCACCTCCGTGTTCAGCACACGTCCAGCTCGATGACGTCCCCCGGGCTCCAATCCAGTGAAGCGTCGGGGATGAGTTCCATCAGCACGACGGCGTGGTGACGATGATGATGTTCTACCGGCGCAGGGCTTCGCCTAAACTCCACGATGATATGACCGAGGTGGAATATGGTGGAGGGGGGCACCGCACACGGCTAAGGAACGATCCGTAGATCAACTTGTGTGTCATGGGGTGCCCCCGCCTGTGATATAAAGCAGCAAGGGGGGAGGGCGGCCAAGGAGGAGGAGGCGCTTAAGGGGGGCAATCCTACTCCAGTAGGATTCCCCTCTTCCAAGTCCTAGTAGGAGAAGGGAAGGAAGGGGAGGAGAAGGAGAAGGAAGGAGAGGGAGGAGAAGAAGGAAAGGGGGGCCGGGCCCCTGGTCCAATTCGGTTTGGGCTAGGGGGGCCGCGCGCCCTACCTCCTCTCTTCCACCACTTGGCCCATGAGGCACATTGCTTCTTCCTCGTATTCCCGTAACTCCCCGGTACCCCCGAAAATACCCGAATCACTCGGAACCTTTCCGAACTCCGAATATAGTCGTCCAATATATCGATCTTTACGTCTCGACCATTTCGAGACTCCTCGTCATGTCCCCGATCTCATCTGGGACTCCGAACTCCTTTGGTACATCAAAACTCATAAACTCATAATAAAACTGTCATCGAAACCTTAAGTGTGCGGACCCTACGGGTTCGAGAACTATGTAGACATGACCGAGAACTGTTTCCGGTCAATAACCAATAGTGGAACCTAGATGTTCATATTGGTTCCTACATATTCTACGAAGATCTTTATCGGTCAAACCGCATAACAACATACGTTGTTCCCTTTGTCATCGGTATGTTACTTGCCCGAGATTCGATCATCGGTATCCAATACCTAGTTCAATCTCGTTACCGGCAAGTCTCTTTACTCGTTCTGTAATGCATCATTCCGTAACTAACTCATTAGCTACATTGCTTGCAAGGCTTATAGTGATGTGCATTACCGAGAGGGCCCAGAGATACCTCTCCGACAATCGGAGTGACAAAACCTAATCTCGAAATACGCCAACCCAACATGTACCTTTGGAGACACCTGTAGTACTCCTTTATAATCACCCAGTTACATTGTGACATTTGGTAGCACCCAAAGTGTTCCTCCAAAGAACGGAGTTGCATAATCTCATAGTTACAGAACATGTATAAGTCATGAAGAAAGCAGTAGCAACATACTAAACGATCAAGTGCTAAGCTAACGGAATGGGTCAAGTCAATCACATCATTCTCCTAATGATGTGATCCCGTTAATCAAATGACAACTCATGTCTATGGCTAGGAAACTTAACCATCTTTGATTCACGAGCTAGTTAAGTAGAGGCATACTAGTGACACTATGTTTGTCTATGTATTCACACATGTATTATGTTTCCGGTTAATACAATTCTAGCATGAATAATAAACATTTATCATGAAATAAGGAAATAAATAATAACTTTATTATTGCCTCTAGGGCATATTTTGTTCACGTGATAGTTCAGATAAACGGTTTTAGAGTTGAGGCACCAAAGACGTTTTTTGAAACGTCGCAGAACATATGAGATGTTTCAAGGGCTGAAATTGGGATTTCAGGCTCGTGCCCACGTCAAGAGGTATGAGACCTCCGACGATTTTCTTAGCCTGCAAACTAAGGGAGAAAAGCCCAATCGTTGAGCTTGTGCTCAGATTGTCTGAGTGGGACAATCACTTGAATCGAGTGGGAGTTGATCTTCCAGAGATAGTGATGTTTCTCGAAAGTCATTGCCACCAAGCTGCTAGAGCTTCTTGATGAACTATAACATATCCGGGATAGATATGATGATCCTTGAGGTATTCGCGATGTTTGACACTGCGAAAGTAGAAATCAAGAAGGAGCATCAATTGTTGATGGTTGGTGAAACCACTAGTTTCAAGAAGGGCAAGGGCAAGAAGGGATACTTCATGAAACGGTAAATCAGCTGCTGCTCTAGTGAAGAAACCCAAGGTTGAACCCAAACCCGAGACTAAGTGCTTCTGTAATAAGGGGAACAACCACTGGAGCAGAATTACCCTAGATACTTGGTAGATGAGAAGGCTGGCAAGGTCGATAGAAGTATATTAGATATACATTATGTTAATGTGTACTTTACTAGTACTCCTAGTAGCATTGTGGTATTAGATACGGTTCGGTTGCTAAGTGTTAGTAACTCGAAATAAAAGCTACGGAATAAACGGAGACTAGCTAAAGGTGAGCTGGCGATATGTGTTGGAAGTGTTTCCAAGTTTGATGTGATCAAACAACGCACGCTCCCTCTACCATCAAGATTAGTATTAAACCTGAATAATTGTCATTTGGTGTTTGCGTTGAGCATAGGCATGATTGAATTATGTCTATCGCAATACGGTTATTCATTTAAGGAGAATAATGGTTACTCTATTTATTTGAATAAAACCTTCAATGGTCTTGCACCTAAAGGAATGGTTTATTGAATCTCGATCATAGTGATACACATTTTCATGCCAAGAGATATAAGATAGTAATGATAGTGCCACTTACTTGTGGCACTGCCATGTAAGTCATATTGGTGTAAAACGCGTGAAGAAGCTCCATGTTGATGGATCTTTGGACTCACTCAATTTGAAAAGTTTGAGACACGCGAACCATGTCTATTGGTGTGTACGCATAAAGAAACTCCATGCAGATGGATCGTTTGGACTCACTTGATTTTGAATCACTTGAGATATGCAAATCATACCACATGGGCAAGATGACTAAAAGCCTCGCTTTTCAAAGAAATGGAACAAGATAGCAACTTGTTGGAAGTAACACATTTTGATGTGTGCAGTCCAATGAGTGTTGAGGCATGCAGTGAATATCGTTATGTTCTTTCTTCATAGATGATTCGAGTAGATGTTGAGTATATTTACTTGATGAAACACAAGTCTGAATTATTGAATGGTTCAAGTAATTTCAGAGTGAAGTTGAAGATCATCGTGACAAGAGGATAAAATGTCTATGATACGATCATAGAGATGAGTATCTGAGTTACGAGCTTTGGCACGCAATTAAGACATTGTGGAAATTGTTTCACAATTAATACCGCCTGGAACACCATAGTGTGAGGGTGTGTCTGAACATCATAGTTGCATCCTATTGGATATGGTGCGTACCATGATGTCTCTTATCAAATTACCACTATCGTTCATGGGTTAGGCATTAGAGACAACCACATTCACTTTAAATAGGGCACCACGTAATTCCGTTGAGATGACACCGTATGAACTATGGTTTAGAGAAACCTAAGCTGTCATTTCTTAAAGATTTGGGGTTGCGACGCTTATGTGAAAAAGTTTCAGGTTGATAAGCTCGAACCCAAAGCGGATAAAATGCATCTTCATAGGACACCCAAAACAGTTGGGTATACCTCCTAATTCAGATCCGAAAGCAATAGGGATTGTTTCTTGAATCGGGTCCTTTCTCGAGGAAAAGTTTGTCTCGAAAAGTTGAGTGGGAGGATGGTGGAGACTTGATATGGTTATTGAACCGTCACTACAACTAGTGTGTAGCAGGCACACGGAAGTTGTTCTGTGACACCTACACCAATTGAAGTAGAAGCTTATGATAGTGATCATGAAACTTCGGATCAAGTCACTACCGTACCTCGTAGGGTGACAAGGATGCGTACTGCCTCAGAGTGGTACAGTAATCCTGTCTTGAAGGTCATGTTGCTAGACAACAATGAAACTACAAGCTATGGAGAAGCAATGGTGGGCCCAAATTTTGACAAATGGTTAGAAGCCATGAAATCCGAGATAGGATCCATGTATCAGAACAAAGCATGGACTTTGGTGGACTTGCCCGATGATCGGCAAGCCATTGAGATAAATGGATCTTTAAGAAGAAGACGGACGTGGACGGTGATGTCACCATCTATGAAGCTCGACTTGTGGCGAAGAATTTTGCACAAGTTCAAGGAGTTGACTACGATGAGATTTTCTCATCCGTAGCGATGCTTAAGTCCGTCGGAATCATGTTAGCATTAGCTGCATTTATGAAATCTGGCAGATGGATGTCAAAACAAGTTTCCTTACCAGTCTTTGTAAGGAAAGGTTGTATGTGATACAATCAGAAAGTTTTTGTCGATCCTAAGGATACTAAAAGGTATGCTGGCTCCAACGATCCTTCTAAGGACTGGAGTAAGCATCGGAGTTGGAATGTGCGCTTTGATGATCAAAGATTTTGGGTTTATACAAAGTTTATGATAAACTTGTATTTCCAAAGAAGTGAGTGGGAGCACTATAGAATTTCTGATGAGTATATGTTATTGACATATTGTTGATCAGAAATGATGTAGAATTTCTAGAAAGCATATAGGGTTATTTGAAAAGTGTTTTTCAATGGAAAACCTGAATTAAGATACTTGAACATTGAGCATCAAGATCTATAATGATAGATCAACGCTTAATGGTACTTTCAAAATGAGCACATACCTTGAGATGATCTTGAAGGTGTTCAAGATGAATCAGTCAAAGAAGGAGTTCTTGCCTGAGTTGTAAGGTATGAAGTTAAGACTTAAAGCTCGACCACGGCAGAAAAGAGAGAAAGGACGAAGGTCGCCCCTATGCTTTAGACATAGGCTCTACAATATGTTGTGTTGTGTACCGCACCGGAAATGTGCCTTGCCATGAGTCAGTCAATGGGTACAAGAATGATCCAGGAATGGATCATTGGACAATGGTCAAAATTGTCCTTGGAGTAAATAAGGCCATGTTTCTCGATTATGGAGGTGATAAAGAGTTCGCGTAAAGGGTTACGCCGATGCAAGCTTTAACACCTATCCGAGTGACTCTGAGTAGCAAACCGGATACGTATAGTGGAGCGACCATTTGGAATAGCTCCAAGTGGAGCATGGAAGCAGCATTTATAGAATGACCTAGAGATTTGAAAGCATGTGCCCGCTGACTAAAACTCTCTCACAAGCAAAACATGATCAAACCCCAGAACTCATTGAGTCTTAATCACATGATGATGTGAACTAGTTTAATGAAACTAGTAAACTCTTTGGATGTTGGTCACATGGCGATGCGACGTGTGAATGTTAATCACATGATGATATGAACTAGATTATTGACTCTAGTGCAAGTGGGAGACTGTTGGAAATATGCCCTAGAGACAATAATAAATTAGTAATTATTATATTTCCTTGTTCTTGATAATCGTTTATTATCCATGCTATAATTGTATTGATAGGAAACTCAGATACATGTGTGGGTACATAGACAGCACCATGTCCCTAGTGAGCCTCTAGTTGACTAGCTCGTTGATCAACAGATGGTTACGGTTTCCTGACCATGGACATTAGATGTCGTTGATAACGGGATCACATCATTAGCAGAATGATGTGATGGACAAGACCCAATCCTAAGCATAGCACAAAGATCGTAGTTCGTATGCTAAAGCTTTTCTAATGTCAAGTATCATTTCCTTAGACCATGAGATTGTGCAACTCCCGGATACCGTAGGAATGCTTTGGGTGTACCAAACGTCACAACATAACTAGGTGGCTATAAAGGTGCACTACAGGTATCTCCGAAAGTATCTGTTGGGTTGGCACGAATCGACACTGGGATTTGTCACTCCGTGTAGACGGAGAGGTATCTTTGGGCCCACTCGGTAGGACATCATCATAATGTGCACAATGTGACCAAGGGGTTGATCACGGGATGATGTGTTACGGAACGAGTAAAGAGACTTGCCGGTAACGAGATTGAACAAGGTATCGGCATACCGACGATCGAATCTCGGGCAAGTACTATACCGTTAGACAAAGGGAATTGTATACGGGATCGATTGAGTCCTTGACATCGTGGTTCATCCGATGAGATAATCGTCGAACATGTAGGAGCCAACATGGGTATCCAGATCCCGCCGTTGGTTATTGACCGGAGAACATCTCGGTCATGTCTACATGTCTCCCGAACCCGTAGGGTCTACACACTTAAGGTTCGATGATGCTAGGGTTATAAAGGAAGTTTGTATGTGGTTACCGGATGTTGTTCGGAGTCCCAGATGAGATCCCGGACGTCACGAGGAGTTCCGGAATGGTCTGTAGGTAAAGATTTATATATGGAAAGTTGTTGTTCGGGTTCCGGGAAAAGTTTGGGTTTTTCCGGTATTGTACCGGGAAGCTTCCAGAAGGTTCCGGAGGATTCCGGAGGGGTCCGGAGGTCCGGAAATTGTTCCACCACGTCCAATACAGTAGCATGGGCTGTAGGGGGGGTGCCCTAGCCTTAATGAGCTAGGGGCACCAGCCCCCCCAAGGCCCATGCGCATGGGAAGGGGGAAACCCTAAGGGGGAGGGCCTCCACTTGACTTGGCACTCCTCCCCCCTTGGCCACCGCCCCCAACCCTAGATGGGATCTAAGGGGCCGGCCCCCTCTTCCCCCCACCTATAAATAGTGAAGGGTGGGAGGGCAGCCGCACCCCAAGTTCTGGCGCAGCCCTCCCCCTCTCCCATGTACTCCTCCTCTCTCGCGGTGCTTAGCGAAGCCCTGCAGGATTGCCACGCTCCTCCACCACCACCACGCCGTTGTGCTGCTGCTGGATGGAGACTTCCTCAACCTATCCCTCTCTACTTGCTAGATCAAGGCATGGGAGACATCACCGGGCTGTACGTGTGTTGAACGCGGAGGTGCCGTCCGTTCGGCACTAGGATCTCCGGTGATTTGGATCACAATGAGTACGACTCCTTCAACCCCGTTCTCTTGAACGCTTCCGCTGAGCAATCTACAAGGGTATGTAGATGCACTCTCCTTCCCCTCATTGCTGGTTTCTCCATAGATAGATCTTGGTGACACGTAGGAAAATTTTGAATTTCTGCTACGTTCCCCAACAACAGCTACTGCGCCAGCTGAAGGCCGGCGATAGGGTGCTTATGAAGGTGCAGCAGGAGAGGAATAAACTCCAAGATGCCCACACCCAGCTGGGTGAAGAGCTAAAGGGTGTGCGGGCCCAGCTGTCTGGCTCCGTGAAGGAGAATCAGCGGCTTCGTCGCGGCATTTATAGTATGTGCTTGAGCAAACTCTATTGAAAAGAAGAGTTCGGCGAGGAAGTCGATTGACAGAAATATGTCTGTAGGTGTGCTCACAGGTCGCCCTGTGGAGGAAATGCCCGGTTCAACGGGTGACCAACTTCCCGAGCTGGTGCAACTGCACGAACGTGTTCGGCAGGCAATGAGTGGCGTCACCCAGGCCTTATTGCCGTCCGTCTCCCTACCCGAGGGCCTTGGAGGGCTTGCGGAGAAGCTTCAGGGAGCACTGCAGCGCTTCCGTCTGTGGAAGATATCGGCCTGCCGTCAAGGTGCCAGGGAGGCCTGGGCTATGGTGAAGACGCGGTACAAGAAGGCGGATCCGAACCACATGGCCGAGGTCGGACTTGTGGGGCCCGATGGGAAGGAGATCCCAGTGAGCTTAATGTACGACCAAGTAGAGTTGGCTGCTAAGTATTCCCAACGGGACTGTAAATTAGACAGCCTGTTAGACGGGATTGAAGAGGAGTACAATCAGTCAATTTGACGATGTATTTTAAAATGACATGTAAAATGCCTTCTAGCCGGATTGTAGATCGTTTGTCTTTGCAAACCTTTTCGCTTCAACCTCGGGACCCTAGAGTCCGGAGTGTGTCCGAAAACCCTCTCAGTCATGAAAAAACCCGGGGCATGCATGGAGACCAGGCGTAGGGGTCATTAGTGCTTTATCAGACAAGTGCCCAACTAGTTATGTTATATTACATGGTTAGTAAGAAACATCTTCCAGGGAGAATAGTTCCGTTAGGGGTTCCTTTCCCTGGGAGGCATGCCCTAAAGTGCATGTCCGGACTGCGAAAAGAGCAGAAAAGCATCTGGGGGAAGATAAATAAGTAAATAAGAAATCATCTTTTAAGTCACCGACCGAATATTCCCTTAAGAACGCTAGCTTTCGGCTTCTAGTCTGAGGTACACATCCGGCTGACCCAGCAGTAACAATCGCAGAGGTGCTCCCTTTACCTCCTAGACGAACAATCGGGAACGTAGGGGTAAGAACAGGAGCCAGGCAACCCAGCTTGTCCAAAACTTAAGTCATATCGATGCATATAATGGTGAATAAAAGGTACATGCGGAAGTTTGACGCGTGTGTTGGGCATAAAGCCCGTATAAATAAGCTTCTGTTAAAGGAGCCTCCAGGTATAATGAGTGCGACTAGCATGTCAAGTGTGTGCGAACAATGCGCAAATCAGCCCTCAAGGGCTTTATGAAAAAGGTGGGAGAAAAGAGAGAAACAAAAGACAACTGAAGTATAAAATATGGACGGAGGAAGCAGACGAACTCTCAGTCCGGCGCTAGGCGTAGAATCTTCGGAGGCGGGCTGCGTTCCATGGGTTCGGCTCGAGTTGGTTGTCCGATGCGTTTCGCAGACAGTATGCCCCGCCGGTCAGGACTTGGTCGATGATGAAGGGACCTTCCCATTTGGGCTTGAGTTTGTCCTTTTTCTTGTCCGGCAGGCATAGAACTAGTTCGCCAACATTGTAAGTTTTAGCCCGTACTTCTCTGCTTTGATATCTACGAGCCTGCTGCTGATAGAATGCGGAACGAGCCTTTGCCACATCACGCTCCTCCTCCAATGCGTCCAAGCTGTCCTGTCGATCAAACTCGGCTTCTCTTTCTTTGTACATGCGCACTCGAGGTGAGTCATGAATTATATCGCAGGGCAAAACTGCCTCTGCGCCGTATACCATAAAGAATGGTGTGAATCCGGTAGTACGGTTTGGCGTGGTCCGCAACCCCCAGAGTATGGAGTCGAGCTCCTCTACCCAGTGCGTGTTAGATTCTGTAAGGGACCGCACTAATCTGGGTTTGATGCTGCTCATGATTAGACCATTTGCTCGTTCAACTTGACCGTTGGTTTGAGGGTGATAGACTGAAGCGTAGTCGAGCTTAATGGCCATATTTTTGCACCAGAGTTTAACCTCGTCGGCCGTAAAGTTCGTGCCATTATCGGTGATGATGCTGTGGGGGACGCCATAACGGTGTACTACCCTGGATATGAAGTCTATCACTGGTCCGGATTCGGCCGTTTTAACTGGCTTGGCCTCTATCCATTTGGTGAATTTGTCCACCATTACCAATAGGTATTTTTGCTTATGGGTTCCCCCTTTAAGGGGTCCAACCATAACAAGCCCCCAGACCGCGAACGGCCAGGTGATGGGTATAGTTTTGAGGGCGGTGGGCGGCATGTGGCTTTGATTAGCAAAAAGCTGGCACCCGACGCATCGCTGGACTAAGTCCTGAGCATCTGCCCGGGCCGTCGGCCAATAAAATCCTGTATGAAAGGCCTTGCCTACAAGGGCCCGGGCTGCGGCGTGGTGCCCGGCAAGTCCGGCGTGAATTTCAGCCAGCAGATTTCGCCCTTCCTCTTCGGAGATGCACCTTTGAAGGACTCCGGTTGTGCTTTTCTTATAAAGTTCTCCCTCATGGACCTTGTAGGCTTTAGATCGCCGAACTATGCAGTGGGCCTCATTTTGGTCTTCGGAAGTTCCTGCCTAATTAAGTAGGCTAGGAATGGTTCTGCCCACGGGCAATTACGCCATTATTTCATGGGCCGATGGTGTTATTTCATTGACCGAGCCACCGATCGTGTCGATTGTTCTCGTGTTGGGTGGTGCGGTTGCTTCGGGTTGTTATTTCGGACTCCTCTTCCCATAATATGGATGGCTTAAAGAGCCGCCCAGAAGATGTTTGAGGGGACGTCGCGTTTTGCACCGATGCGTGCCAACACGTCGGCTGCTGGTTATTATCCCTGCTACGTGGTGGAATTCGAGTCCTTGAACCGGTGACATTTTAAGACAGCGTTATGACAGGCTGCCATTTTTGGATCCTTGGCGTCGAAGTCTCCATTTACTTGGGATATTGCAAGGTCTGAATCCCCGCGCACCTCTAGGCGTTGAATACCCATGGAGATTGCCATCCGGAGACCATGTAGGAGGGCCTCGTATTCGGCTGCATTGTTGGAGTCCGTGTACATTATCTGAAGTACGTATTGGACTGTGTCTCCGGTTGGGGACGTCAATACGACGCCAGCCCCCAAGCCGGACAACATTTTGGAGCCGTCGAAATGCATGATCCATTTGGAGTATGCGCCGTACTCTTTAGGGAGTTCGGCTTCGGTCCATTCAGCGATGAAGTCAGCCAAGACTTATGACTTTATAGCTCGCCGTGGTTTATAGGTTATGTCGAATGGTAAGAGCTCGATGGCCCATTTTGCAATCCTGCCCGTCGCGTCACAGTTGTTTATAATGTCGTTGAGGGGTACTTCGGAGGCCACTGTTATCGAACACTCTTGAAAGTAGTGTCGCAGCTTCCGGGATGCCATGAACACCGCGTACGCTATCTTTTGATAATGCGGGTACCGGGACTTGCATGGAGTTAAGACAGTGGATACGTAGTACACTGGTTTTTGAAGAGGGAATTTATGCCCTTCTATTTCTCGTTCGACGACGAGCACCGCGCTTACAACTTGATGTGTTGCCGCGATATATAACAACATTGGTTCGCCCAAGTTGGGTGCGTCCAGGACCGGATTTGTTGCCAATATGGCCTTTATTTCTTCAAGTCCGGTCGAGGCGACATCCGTCCACTCGAAGTGTTCGGTGCGCCTGAGGAGGCGATAGAGGGGCAATGCCTTTTCTCCCAAACGGGAGATGAAGCGGCTTAGAGCCGCCACGCATCCAGTTAATTTTTATATTTGTTTGAGGTCTTTTGGGATATCCAACTGTGACAGAGCTCGGATCTTGGCTGGGTTTGCTTCAATTCCTCTACCGGATACAATGAAGCCCAGGAGCTTTCCGGCTGGTACGCCGAAAACGCATTTTTCCGGGTTGAGCTTAATGTCATATGCTCGGAGGTTGTCGAATGTGAGCCTCAAGTCGTTTACTATAGTTTCGACGTGTTTGGTCTTGACGACCACGTCGTCTACGTATGCCTCCACTGTTTTGCCGATCTTGGTAGCCAGACATGTCTGAATCATGCGCTGATATGTTGCGCCGGCGTTTTTGAGTCCGAAGGGTATTGTGTTGAAGCAGAATGGTCCGTATGGAGTAATGAATGCCGTTGAGGCTTGGTCTGCCTCCGCCATCTTGATTTGATGGTAGCCGGAGTATGCATCGAGGAAGCACAATGAATCGTGTCCTACGGTAGCATCGATGATTTGATCGATGCGGGGAAGGGGGGAAAGGATCCTTTGGACAAGCCTTGTTAAGGTCTTTAAAATTGACGCACAGGCGCCAGGATTTCTCCTTTTTTGGTACCATTACCAGGTTCGCTAGCCAGTCCGGATGTTTAATGTCTCTGATGAATCCGGCTTCCAATAGTTTGGCTAGCTCCTCTCCCATTGCCTGTCTTTTGGGTTCGGAAAATCGCCAAGAGCCTGTTTGATGGCTTGAATCCTTTAGGATGTTTAGGCCGTGTTCGCCAATCTGCGTGGGATTCTGGAATATCCAAGGGTGCCGAGCAAAGATGTCCCAATTCTCCCGAAGGAATTCTCGGAGTGCGGCGTCTACATCAGGGTTTAACTGTGCCCCAATGGAGGCCGTCTTTGTGGGGTCCGTTGGGTGGACCTGGAATTTGACTATTTCATCCGCTAGTTTAAAAGAGGTGGACTTGGATCTCTTATTGAGTATCACATCGTCCCTGTTCACCGTAGAGTGCAACGCAGTGAGTTCCTCTGCCGCTAGGGCTTCGGATAGTGCCTCTAGGGCTAGTGCGGCTGTCTTGTTTTCGGCGCGGAGTGCTATGTCCGGATCACTGGCAAGAGTGATGGTTCCATTGGGCCCGGGCATTTTAAGCTTCATGTACCCGTAATGGGGTATGGCTTGGAAAATTGTGAACGCCTCTCGCCCTAATAAAGCGTGATATCCGCTGCTGAACGGGGCCACATGGAACGTGACTTCCTCGGACCTGTAATTGTCCGGCGAGCCGAACACCACATCAAGTGTAATTTTTCCTGTGCAGTGTGCTTCCCGACGGGGGATTATTCCTCTAAAGGTTGTGCTGCTTCGCTCGATGCGGCTCCAGTCTATTTCCATTTTTCGAAGGGTTTCCTCGTAGATGAGGTTTAATCACTGCCGCCATCCATGAGTACCTTGGTAAGACGTAAAGCCGCCCACTATTGGACCGAGGACCAATGCGGTGGTGCTCGGGCTGTTCGAATTTAGGTTCGTCATTTGGCGCTGAAGGTGATAGCCGTGTCGCTCCATGGATTTGTTGTTGCTACTTGGTAGACTTCGGCGAGGCTGCGGATTGTTCGTTTCCGCATATTATTTGATGCGAAAGTCTCGAAGACTATTAATACCATACTGGTACTGTTGGGGTGGTTCTCCGGGGCTAGAAGCTCTTCGCCACTTTTGGCCACCTGCCGCAGTATCCAACATGCTAGAAGGCTATATGTTGGAGTGGCGCCCTCTGTACTATGAATTTTATAGGGTCCGCCGAGCCATCCCACCAGTACGGTTCTGTGCCCTTTATGGGGTTTTTGCTTTTTGGTTTTTGTCCCGGGTGCCTGAGCATGATGCACCCTTTTGTTTCGGACCAGGGTTGTGTTCGGAGCCGGATTGTCCCAAAACTTAGTTTCGGTTTTCCAGACACTCTCCATCGCACAGTACTTTCGTACTATGGACGCCAGGTCGGCGAAGCGTGTAATTTCGCGACGACTTACAGCATTCAAGGTTCCCTTGTCCGTGCAATTGTTGCAGAAAATTGAAATTGTGTTTTCCTCACGGCAGTCCTTTATCTTGTCCATAACCAGGAGGAATCTGGTCCAGTAATGATGTATTGTTTCATCGGGCTCTTGCCAGATTTGAGATCGATCGCATATGTTTGGGTGGGTGGGTGGAATTGAGTCTGGAACCCTGCCCAACTTGAGGCTCAAGGGCCGAAAAGTTTCCGAATTTGGAAGCTTGGATTGCTGGACGTTGTCCAACGAGTCCGGGTCATTGCTCGACTTTAGGTTCAAGATGCTTGATCGACGTCCGTCCCTCCGCGGGAATCCGGCATGGGGGGATCAGGAGTCCGGACATAACTAGTCTTTAATACAGAAGAAGAGTCGCCGCGTTGTTCCTCTACCACCGCAACGTGGTGGGTAACCTAGGGGGAGTTAATCTCTCTCAGATCGGTTTTAAGCCCAATCTGATCGTAGTCTATAGAGACCCCCAGGGCGGCGATGTGATCCAAGAGCTCGTTTACAGAAGAGAGCTCAATCGGATCCAGCTGCTCGATGAATTCCGAGCTGACGCGAAGATTGCTTTTGATGACCCGAGAGGTCATCATCGAAGCGGCGGCCGAACAGGCGGTCATAAGAAAACCACCTAGCCGGATAGTTTGGCCGGCGGCCAAAGCTCCTTTATAATGGTACCGTCTTTAAAGACGGAAGAGGCATCCTTCCCGATCGTGGACGCACAGAGGAACTCTCAATGAAAGCACCAATGTCGGTGTCAAAACCGGCGGATCTCGGTAGGGCGTCCCGAATCTGTGCGTCTAGGCGGATGGTAACAGGAGACAAGGGACACGATGTTTTACCTGTGTTCGGGCCCTCTCGATGGAGGTAAAACCCTACTCCTGCTTGATTGATATTGATGATATGGGTAGTACAAGAGTGGATCTACCACGAGATCAAGGAGGCTAAACCCTAGAAGCTAGCCTATGGTATGATTGTTATTCGTCCTATGGACTAAAACCCTCCGGTTTATATAGACACCGGAGAGGGCTAGGGTTACACAGAGTCGGTTACAATGGTAGGAGATCTACATATCTGTATTTCCAAGCTTGCCTTCCACGCCAAGGAAAGTCCCATCCGGACACGGGACAAAGTCTTCAATCTTGTATCTTCATAGTCTTGGAGTCCGGCCGATGATGATAGTTCGGCTATCCGGACACCCCCTAGTCCAGGACTCCCTTAGTCCCCATGTGCAAGGAATTGCCATTGCACTTTCCAATGATGGAGGTGGTAAGTACGGTCTGAGGTCCTATGTGCCAATGCTGCAACCCTACGTACACCAAGTGTCTGCTTTACCTGGGAAGTAAAACTAGAAGTACTTTGCAAGTATGGATAACTTTCCAAGATAATATAGCTTTCCAAGATAATAAAGAACATGTAAATAAAAGTTAGGTGTTGTTTTGTAAAAGAACAATAATTTGAAGGATAGCGAGTGTGAAAAAATGGTGGTATGTGCTACGAAATTGTTCCTAGGCAATTGGCTAAGTTACTAGATAGATCGTCACCTTTGCAGTTTTGTATGTGGGAGAGGTCTCTCCTAATGTACTATCGTACTTGGAGCCCCTAGAGCTCCTCTCCAGGTGGGTCTAGTTACATTGGGTCTCTTATTTTCCAGAATAAATCCTCGTAAATCCCAATGTATTTTTGAGCTCTACAAATATGGATTTTATGGAAAACAAAAAACATGCAGGAAACAACAATTGGTTATGTGCACTAATTAACATGTTAGTCCAATAAAAATAATATAAAAGTGCACCAAAAGATGTAAAAATGATGAGAATATAGCATGAATACTTCAAAAAATATAGATAGGTTTGAGACATATCATACGGGTAGCTCGAGGCATCTATTCCATTAAACACAAACCTCGGTAGTTATCATCATGAGCCACTTCTAACTCCCTCACATGAGGTGCTCCCACATCAATCTAAAACAAAGGAGTAGGGTATTACCTCAACCATGAGGTCTGAACCTAGGTAAAACCCCTCTGTGAACTCCCCACTATTACTTCCGGCTACGCTTGCCACCCTATCATGGCATTGATCATTTTCTGCATCGTCGGTTGGCACTCCAGGTAGGGGCTGGATCAGACGGATACTGAGCCCAGATCAGTTCTATGGTGACCCCGACTTAGTTGACCAAAGCCTCCATGCATCTTATAGCGGTCCCATGATCAGTGTGTTGTTGCGCATAGTCAAACTGATAACAAAAGAACATTAATAAATATTGAGCTTATACTTTCATAGTCACGTCCATCTTGTCAAGGTGATGAATTACCACTTCAAACATTGCAGCGGAATCTTCAAACACATCATGTAGACCCATCGGTATGCCACATGCGACTGACTATGATTGCACCCTAGTTCGCGAGGTTATTATCAAACCCATCATCCATATACTGCTATTCCATGCATGGCCAAGCTAATAGCCAGTGACAAAAATGTTAGGTGAGAACTTTGAATGTACTCACAAGCAACCAACAAGGAGGTGATGACAGATATTCATCCATATGCTCGATAGAAAGGAAGGCTGCTATACTAAATTTCATATCTGCGTCCGGAAAGCAACAATTTTACACCTGTGATCCTATAGTGGTTTTGCAAAACATTTTAAGAGCATCTAAGTGTGACCCTAATGGTCAATCTTCTTACTCCAAATCCGATCATCGATGTTATCAAGATTCATCATAATCCAAATTTGATACCATACTATCCCTGAATTCATTACCATCATAATCAAGTTCCACATATATCATCATCTTCAGGACAAGGTCCAAATTAAATGGCCTTTCCCACCATGTATCACATCAAAAGTACCACTTACCACCTTAGTTGTAAACCAAAACATGAACATAGGCTAAGTGTGGTCACTGAAACCGTCGTTGACTATGGACACAATTGTTTGAATAGTTTTATATTTGACAGAGGTTGTACACTTTACCTACAAGATTCAAGATCCTTATTGTGTTAGCCATGGCTCGACATGCATTAATTATCAGATTTAAGCATTCGATCAAGACCCTCGAAGATCGATGCTAGCATAGAGTCCACCCAATGGCAGGTTAATCCCTTATGATCAGGATCATTCTAAAATCTTATTGAGTTTTCCCATTTCGGGGGACTGCTAGACCGCCGTCATGACAACTACACATAAGGGTACACCGTAGTGCCCGGGGTGTCGCGAGGCACCTACTACAATCCTGTCAAGGGAAAGGCTGGGTTACAAGGAGACGTCGTATTTTCCTCTCTCGAGATGAGTTGTGTGAGCATCTTCATCCTGCGTTGTGTTAGAGTAGGGTGGAGGTGATGTTCGTGCAGGGATCGGATTTGGTGGAGACTTGGAGACACTTTCGAGGTTAGAATATGGGAAAGACGTTGCATACGATTGTGGTACAAGAAAAAGACGTGGTGGAAAGGTTGGAGGAAGTATCAGTACACTTATGAGCTTGTGCACTGTCTCGTATTGGTCTGGTTTTACATTTTCATCTGTTCCTTAAGCAATTTACACCGACACAAGTTTCTTAATCACGACGCAGATCAATGGGTGTACAAGTGGGTACTCCTACTAATTTTCAGGCACGAAGACACCAACTGTATGTCTATATAAAGCACACATGATCTTAGCTTAATGTTGGGTCCATTGTGGTTCCGCGGATCATACGTCTGCTCATCGAATACGCACTTGCCACCTATCCTTTTTTTTGTCAAGGTAATACGCGTCTCATTCATTTAACGAGAATAAATTACAAACCATATAGACACTGACGTGACAAAACTTGAAACTAAAAAGCAACCCAGCCCAAAAGCCCCAGCTCAAGAAAGAAAATTACAATTAAGATCAAAGAATCCTTTGATCTTGATGCCAACTTCCGCCATCCACCTCCAACGTCACCATAGTGGTCACTGAAGAAAACCGGTAAATATCGCTTCCATTACCGTTGAAACAATCTGACCGAAGCAACACCCGAGACACACTATCAAACTTCAGATCTGACTCCTGGTCGAATACGAGCAACTCCAACAGTTTCTGTAAACCTCAAGTAACTATCGTTTGTGGGAAGTTGAGGCAGAAAAAAGCTCTCCAACAGCTCACGTAAACCCGATTTTTTTACAGGATCCACTAAAAACATCCCCGCCTTTCCACAGATAGTCGTTCTCGTATAACTTGGCGGGTCGAAAACCGTCTGAAAGTTCAGGACGTGCGCCCTGCACCGCCCTACATGAGCTGTTGGAGTTGCTCTTACCACCTAGCTTAACGGCCATGTGACGCGTCGTTACGAATCGTATGTTGCGCTCCTACGTACGTACGTACGACTGCCCCGGCCGCCGTGCTTCGATCTCGTGGCCGATGCATGCATGCAACCACGATCTGATCTGATGCCAATCGATCCCAACATGTACGTACGTGGAGGGATTATTTCTGCCGTGTCATACTGATTCCTTGAAAGGTTTCTTGAGCTGGACACATGCGCCGCCGCGTTAGTTACGTTAAGACTAAATGTGACACGTACCCTTGTACCAGAGGCGGAGGGGTAAACGTTAGGTGTTAAAACTTCATGTCCTCGCCGCAAAGCTGTTAAACCCTCATGGTCATGGCCATCGCGAGTACAACAGGTCCACCGCCAACTTATTGCACATCCCGGACGATCGACCTGATGATGAGGGTTAAGCAGCACTGTATGCACAGTGCGTGCGTGCTCCTAATTTGTTACCTATTTAATGTGAGTGAGATCGATGTGCGACGAGATGATCAACAAGGCAGCAGCACAGTGTCCACATGCCGTTCCATCAATATGCACAACTGCCAGTGAAACTAACCTGCCGACGACGAGCCGCGCGCACTGTTAACGAGATATAGAATCTCTTGGAGCAAGCTGGTCGATCGATCGGTTTGTATATGCATCTCGCGCTGCACCCATGCATATGCATGCTCGTCAAATCAAATCCCGATGCATGTGAGGCAATTAATCCAACAGGTGACAAGCACAACTGCGTCTGCTAGAAGCGGATCACAGGACTTGATGCTTACTACTCCCTCCGTCCCAAAATATAAGAACGTTTTTGATATTATAATAATGTTAAAAACGTTTTTATATTTTGAGATGAAGAGAGTATTTGTGAGTGCTAGTATTATTCTTGCACGATGCTCGGGCGTAGCTTCCGGGCTAGCTCCAACAACCCCTGTACATGTACATGTGCAATAGAATTCGAATGGCATTAAATAATTCCAGGTCAAATTCCAAATATCTCTCTAATCATCATCCCTACTCCAGACAATTAAGAATACATTGCGTATTACGTGATGACTGACAATGCCACCCAGCTCGTTGATAATTAAGAATACATTGCGTATTACGTGATGACTGACGCAAAATTATCCAGACAGCTCGCTAGAGAGAGGGAGAGAGATGTACAGTATGCTAATCAATTCAAGGGACTTTTCTACTTGCACAGATTAGGTAATTTCCCGTTTGATACGCCATGAGTGCACTGAAACGCGGGGCCTACAATAGGTTGCTATGTGACTGATGGAGTTCATAAATTCTCAGGCATGGGAAATTAAAGGCCCGTACAGAGCAACATGTACCGGCAGCCCATTGCATTACTACTACCTACGCCGTCCTTTTTCCGCTCGATCTAAATTTGATGCGCCTTAACTAACTTAAAATAAATATGCTGTTAACTTTCTTCTTCTTCTTCTTCTCCTCCTTCACAAAATTGGCAAAAGAGTTATACGTACTGAGCTTCCAACGCAAGCAACTTGGCAGATTGGTAGATACCCATGGCCCCAGCAGGTCTAGTAGAGAAATATATAGGCCGGCCGTGCATGTCTCACTCTATAGTGATTTCAATTAAGTATACTTAGGTGCATTCATGGCAGAGTCGATCGAATTTACCTATTTTCTCTACCACAATACGTTGTCGGTGCGGTCACTCCAGCTTGATCTTCCGATGAGCCACAAAACTCGGCAGTAAAAACCGACAATGTGCATATTCTCACGAATTGGCCGTGTCGCGTCCCACGAAAAGGGCTTTAGCTTCTCCCGGAAGAACAAAGAATGGGCCTATTCGGCTTTTCTCGTGTCGATCAAAGCTAATTGTGCGAGCCCCACACAAAATAGTTGGACAAAAGCGGCCCAAATCGAAGCAAATCGGATGGTTTGTGGCTTCCCTTTTACATCTGGCCATGGACAAAAGGGCGGGCGTCAGCTCTCTCTCTGTTTCTCCCGTCACTTGGGACGACTCGTCGAATCCGGCCAAATACACCGTGTCAATACTGCAGCGGAACGATTAGAGTAGGATTTGTGATCTCCACATGACCGATTAGAGTAGGAAGGGTTGACCTGTCTAGTGCAATTTTGCATAATACAGACAACTGACACGATCCCCCTGTGCAATTGCAGTGCAGAAAGACGAGCATAGTCAAAAACACAAAGGAAAGATGGCGAGATGAACGACAAAAGTTGAGTGGAAAAACTGTGAGGGCCATTCACATTCCTGCTTCCTGTGATGGCGAAGCCGCCAGTATTTTACCTTCCACTTCTCCATCCCCGCTGCGCTGCCTACGGCGGCAGTATGGCGTAGCATAGCTCTCCGTCGCCACGCCCACGCACCCGCACCCCAAAACCCATAAAAGGCTCGAGACCGCGGCCAGCTACCGAGCCTTAAACACGCGCTCTCCTCCTGCCTCTCCGCCATGGACTCCCTCCCGCCGCCCGCGCCGCCGTACGCCGGGGACCCCCTCGCCGTCACCATCCCCCCGCCGTCATTGCCGTCGCCGCCCGCGCCGCCTTCCTCCTCGCTCAACCTCTCCCCGTCGCTCCTCATCATCGCCGCGCTCCTCGCCTTCGTCTTCTGCGCCTCCATCTCCATCCACTTCCTCCTCCGCTGCCTCTCCTCGCGCCAAACGTCCTCTCCGGCCCCGAGCGCTGTCTCCAGGGGGCTCGGCGCCTCCTCCCGCTCCGACGCCGAGACGGCCGCCCCTTCGGCGACACCCGCGGCGGGCCCCGCAGCAGCGGCAACAGGGGGCGAGGTGGTCGACGACGAGAAGGAGCGGCTGATCGCGTCGCTTCCGCTCTTCACCATGGCGTCGGCGCTGGCTGCGCTGCCCAAGAGCTCCCCCGACTGCGCTGTCTGCCTGTCGCCGTTCGTGCCCGACGCCGAGCTGCGTCTGCTCCCGGCGTGCCGGCACGCGTTCCACGCCGCCTGCGTCGACGCGTGGCTCCGCAACACGCCGTCGTGCCCGCTCTGCCGCGCCGCCATCTCGCTCCCGCACCCGCCTCTCCCCACCGCCTACACCGCCGCCGCGCAGCAGGAGCCGCTGGACGCGAGGAGCAGCAGCAACGCGTCCAGGAGCTTCCGCGTCGAGATCGGCAGCGTGAGCAACCGACGCTCGTCCGCCGCGGGGGACGACCGCCGCACCTACTCCCTCGGCTCCTTCGACTACCGCGTGGACGAGGAGGTGGAGGCCGTGGTGGCGCGCATCGCGCGCCCCGCGGCGGCGGCCAAGTCAGCCGTGGCCGGGCAGCGCGCCGCGCCGCAGGGCCCTGGCGAGGCGCTGGCTGAGGCGGCCGGGTCGCGCGGGTGGCTCCGGGAGTACGTGGACCGGCTGGCCTCCTCTGCGTCGTCCCTCTCCGGGCGGTGGAGCGCGCGGTGGAGCCAGAGCCACCACAGCCACCGGCAGGAGGACTCGTGGCGGTGGGACCCCGAAGCGGCGGGCATGGCGGCGCCGCGGGCGGCGGACGAGGACGAGGCGGGGCTCATGGGCCTGTACCGCTGGATCGTAGGCGTATAATAGGAGGATTATAATTAGCCCGTCTGTAATTTCGGACCCTGAAGTTTTTTTGGTCAACTTCCATATTATATTAGGACTCTGCTGTACGTAAAAATAGAATTGGCCCCAGAAGCAGATGATGAGCTTGGATCGAAGCTTCCGCTGATTTGGGCTGCGCCGTCGTCTTCCTCGATCCATTCTCCTCCAGAATTTTGGCTCTCCGGTCCGGTGGCCGATGGAGCTCAGATGGTGAGCAGATGGCAGGAAGCCGTGCAGTGCAGCGACGTGTTTGTCTATCCTTTTCCGGGGAGTGGTGCGCGTGTGGTTGTCAACTATGCGGATCCATGGCCGATTGGCCGTAGTGCGCGCGCAGACTCACAGTCAAGCGTGCTCAGTCCGTGGATGGCCATGGGCCAGCTGCGAATTTTAGGTCAGGGTCTGTGATCATTTCTCGTTTCTGCGAATTCTACGGCTCCCAAGTTGATCCCAAATCGAATCAAAGCGGACACATTTCTTTGTCGCGTGATAGTGTC
Organism: Aegilops speltoides; assembly: GCA_021437245.1. Classification (NCBI taxonomy): domain Eukaryota; kingdom Viridiplantae; phylum Streptophyta; class Magnoliopsida; order Poales; family Poaceae; genus Aegilops; species Aegilops speltoides. The sequence continues at coordinate 380,609,613 of CM038146.1, forward strand.
ATATCGTTGCAACTAGGCATCTCTGACCGAACTACTAAAATTTTGTCCCTCGATACTCAACTCATCAAATTTGAGGAGTTAAAAAAAGGGTTTCTAGTCAAAGTCATAAAACTTAACTCTCTAAACAAAATTCTTTGCCAACTCTTCTATCTTTTGGTTTGCATACTCCATTTCAATTGAGTAGTCATTTGCACATAGATTGCGTCCAAACTTGTTAATTTAGGTTCACACAATTCAACAACATTACAAATTTAACTATTGAAATTCAAACACACTAAAGGGTTCAAATGTAGCATTAGTCCGAATAACAAGCATGGTAAAATCACAGCAATCAAGTGCTATGAAGTGCCCACTAGGGCTCAGCAAGATCGTCTTAAAGTTGGGTATGAACTTCTTGGTTCTCGATACTCCGATGCGCTACGAAGAATCTTTGTGGCATGTTTGCATTGTGTTCCAGCTTGACAGGATCCCCACTGAAGTTGTATCGAATGTTCTTTAGCATGCCATGGGCCAGCTGCCAAGTTTAGGTCAGGGTCTATGATCATTTCTTGCTTCTGCGAATTCTACGGCCCCCAAGTTGATCCCAATGCGAATCAAAGTGGATGCATTCCTAGTTTCCTACCCAAGATCACTGTTTATAGAACGGTGTGGTAATCATACTTTTCGGAAAAAAAATCAGTGCATGGTCAGTGTCTTTGCATTATTGGTACCGTGGCATAGTTTCTTTGCCGTGTGATCATGTCATATCGTTGCACCTAGGCATCTCTGACCGAACTCTTAAAATTTATCCCTCAAAGCTCAACTCATCAATTCTGAGGAGTTAGAAAGGGTTCTTCTATCTAAACAAAATTCTGAGGAGTTAGAAAGGCATCTCTGACCAAACTCTTATAAAACTTAACTCTCTAAACAAAATTCTTTGTCGATTCTTCTATCTTTTGATTTGCATACTCCATTTAAATTAGGCATATTCACACATATAAAGTCCAAAGTTGTTAATTTAGGTTCACACAATTCAACAACACTAAAATGCATCATAAGTCTTAAAACTATTGGAGGTGTGTCACTTTCATCCTATAACTTCGAAACTGTAGGCTTGGGTCCTAAAACTATTGAAGGTGTGTCAGTTTAGTCATATAACTTCAAAACTGCAGTTTTGGATCCTAAAACTATTGGAGGTGTATCGGTTTAGTCCTATAACTTCGAAACTGCAGTTTTAGGTCTTCAAAACTATGTAAAATTGTTCAAGTTATGTCATAAGCTTGCATGGCCAGCATTGACCCTCCCACGTGTCGCTTGGAGATGCTTGGCTTGTTGCCACATTGACCCAAAGGACCCACCAGGTTAACTTATGAAAGGTAAACTAGTGGTTGCGGCCCACCATTGCGGGCCGCTTGAGAGGAAGATATGTGCACCTCACCATCATGTCAATTTTTTTAAAAAATATTCTCGCCTCACGTGCACATCACAACCATCTTATAGAATAAGAAAAAGGCTAGAAACACTTCTCTTAATTCGACGCGTTGGTCAAACCAACACTGCCTTGGTATTTAATCCAATATATCCTTTGGTCTACAGAATAGTATTCGGACTACTGCAGCGGGATTTCTTGACCGTCTCAGATTGACAATTTGCGGCGGTCCATGAAAACGATCTGGCTGGCGGATTATTACGGCGCCTCCGGCGGCCGTACGCAGCCCTTAGCCCTTGTCCTGACCATGTAGAATTAATCACAACTCTGATCATAAACAATGAACACGCCGGCTCTGCCAAAAAACTGTCCCATGCCGGATCATCTTGCGTGATTCTTCCGCGCCAGTTCTTCTTCATCCGGCTAATTCGCGAACTTCTCGAAACCCGGGTAAAGATCCCTCCAAGAACTCAACACCACCGTGCGCAGGCCCCACGGTGGGCGCCAACTGTCGTGGAATTGTCACGTCAGATGTCCTTAGCGTGAGGACTTAGTCGTGAGGCCAATGCATCTATGTGGTAGCTTGAGAGGGGTTGAGCGGAATCGAGAGAAGCAACACAAGACAAGGGTTTAGACAGCTTCGGGCCCCGGTGAAAGAACATGCGGTGCCCCCATGTTTGGTTTTGATAATTGATGACAATCTCTATGGACTAATGGTTGTCTTGAGTTATATTTGAAGGATTTGTCCATAGGCTTTTCTTGAAGTCCATGTGTCGTGGTTCTAAGTCTGACAGTAGAGTGGGGGGTAGGTATGGAGAGGCAGGTCCTAGCTATGGAGAGGTTGTGAACACAAGCGATGTACGAGTTCAGGCCCTTCTTGGAGGAAGTAAAAGCCCTACGTCTCGGAGCCCTGAGGCGGTCGAGTGGATTAAGTGTATAGGTGTTACAAGAGTGCGAACCCCTCTGCCTGTGGAGGGGGGTGGCTTATATAGAGTACGCCAGGACCCCTGCCAGCCCACGTAATGGAGGGTTTAAAATACATTAAGTCTGGGGTGTTACTGGTAACGCCCCATATAAAGTGCCTTAACTATCATTAAGTCTATTCAATTACAGGCCGTTGCAGTGCAGAGTGCCTTATGACCTTCTGGTGGTCGAGTGTATCTTCATGGTCGAGTGAGTCTCCATGGTCGAGTCCTTCTAGTCAGTCGAGTGGGTTCCTCGTTGGTCGACTGGAAGGTGATCTCTTCTAAGGGTGTCCTTGGGTAGGACATTTAGGTCAGGCCTATGACCCTACCCTAGGTACATGAATCCATCATTAGCCCCCGAATGGATTGAGGCTTGAATGAGGAAGGAGTTGATGCTGTTTCCGATTGATTTTTGGTATACTGGCTATGCGTCGTTCGTGACCAAGATCTTCTTTGTTGATAACGAGCAACTTTTCTTCAGTCGACTCGATCCATTCTTGTCTTTCGTCGAGTGATCTTTTAGACTTTGCCGGTTCCCGAGCGACGGATTGCAGGAAATCTCGCGTCTGACAGACCGATCTGCCGCTCGCGAATTCCATGGGATACGAAATTTGGGGAAGCGCGCGAAGCGGAACGAACCGCGGCGCTCGGACGGGACAGGACATAGACGCCTCGATCTCCGCGCCGCTTTTTCCGCCACGTATCGTGTCAATGCAACTGTTTCGGGATATGATTAGATTGACCGGGTCCACCTGTCATCCACTCGGAAGGGATGTTATAAATGCGATTTGTGAGGGTTTCTGAACAGTGCTCCATTCTTCCTCCTCTGCTCTCCTCTCCTCCGCCTAACGCTTTCGCCTCCAAGAAGCTCTTCTTCGCGCACCTCGCCAAAGAGCCATGGTCAAGGAGAAGACGGCGGTCTTGGAGCAGCATAAAGAAAGCGTCGGCGGCGGAGAAGGCGCCCGCGGCGGAGAAGGCGAAGGGGAGATCCACCACCGCAGCGGGTCTTCGCCGAGATCCCTTTGCCGAAGGGCTGGGTCGGGGAGATTGGATCGATCGACCATCGGGAGAAGGATCTCTCGACATGGCCGACGACGGGCTGATCCCCACGGCGTCGCAAGACTTCCAGAAAAGAGTGGCAACCTCGGTAGGAAGAGGGTGAGTGTGTGCTCCTGGCCACTCATGTCGATCGAGGATTTTCTCTGCCACCGAGCGTTTTCTTTCGTGGTTTTTTGAACTTCTTTGGAGCTCAACTCCACCACTTCACTCCGAACTCCATCGTGTATCTTGCTGCGTTTGTATCCATGTGCGAGAACTTCCTAGGCTGTCGACCGCACTGGGGCTTGTTCAAGCACATCTTCACGTGTCGTTCTCAGACCGTGAAGAAGGCGAGTCCAGGTGATGAGAAAACCCAAGTTGTCCAAATGTGCGGGGGCCTGGGAATTCAAGTGAGGAACAAGAGTACTTTCCCAGCTATGTCGTTTCCCGAGTCGGTCAGTGGCTGGCAGTCAACTGGTTCTCTCGCTGTAACGAGCCGACGCCGGGAAGCGTCAGTGGACTCCCTCCATTCACCATGAGCCGAGTGAACAAGCCCTCCTCTCTGAAGGTGGTTCCGGAGGAGAGAGCCGATGTGAAGATGCTGATGGACCGCGTGGTGCAGTTGGTTCGGGACGGCGTGACTAGCATGGACCTTTTGGAGGTTTTCCTTCGGCGGCGTATCCAGCCTCTTCAGTTCCGAAGCCATTGCATGTGGTTGTCTTTGGGGCGAAGGCGAGACTCGAGTCCACCGGAAGCGATCGGCGGCGCCACGGTGGAAAGGTGGATGGCATGTCTTTGGGAACAAGGATAATCCCCGTGGATCCAGGAGGATTCCTCCACTCGACCATCACAGCGTTCCAGACAAGGTACCTTTGCTCGGCCTTCTATTGTATATTTGTTGAATTTGTTTCTGTATGTTCTGCAACTTGGTCGATTGATCTCTGTCTTGACGTCTTCCAGGCCCTTACCGAGCTGTACTCGATGCCCAATGGAGCTCAGCTCCGGAGGAGGAGAAGCCAGCGAGTAGAGCCAGATGAGTGGGATTCAGACTGCAAGCGAAGATAGCGGCAGCGGCACGCGATGATGAGGACGAAGAAGAAGAGGAGGAGGAGGTTGCACCACCGCGCCGGAAAGGCGGTCGAAACTTCGTCCATGACCCAGCGATCGAACGCGATAAGGGGTTCTGATCGCCTTCATGATCGACCAAGCGCCCTCGGACCGCTTCTCGGCGCCGGTGAAAAGGCGCCAAGCGATCGAAGGTGGCTCCGTCAAAGCCAACCAAGCTCCTGCCGAAGATGAAGGTGTCCATCCCCACCATATCAGGGTAAACATGTTGCTTAAGTCTTCTTGTTTTGTATAAGCTTTATCTCTGGTTGATACTTGAGTTAGTCGACTGATTATTTGGAACTTCAGTGCTGCAACTTCTGAGACCTCGGGCAAGGCTGACGACCATGAGATGGAGGACGCAGCCACCTCAAATCCTGGTACTATACTCTTAATTCCGTCCTTAGTCGACTAACTCATGATTTCTAACTTTGATTCTTTTCTGAAGCTCCACCCAATGACATTATCACCCTTCCTGATGATGATGATGATGAGGATGAAGAACCGCTGAGGCATAGGAGGAGCGGAAGGCGTCTCTTGGTAAGGCAACCCAGGATGTGGCGCCCGAGACCGTGGGTCACCGGGGGGGAACACCACTCGACACACCGTGTCTTCAGCAGTGCCGTTGACGAGTGCTCATCCCACTTCGTCGAGTGCTGCACAACCTTCGCTCTTCACAACACATCACGCCCGAGAGGACCAAGCCAAGATTGCTAAGGAGGCGTACGCCAAGCGAGGATCATGATGGAGCGGTGAAGACCATCCGGGATGCAAGCCAAGCAGCTTATGACGCCGACTTCGCCCTTCAAAGCAATGTTCAGTTAGTCGACCACCGCTGTTACATTAGGATATGCTATCAAAACTTTTTCTTTCGGAATCCATAGCAATCACCCTTTGGGTGTGTCGGTAAAAACTCCGTGTTAGCGGGCGCGCTGAGTGCACCCGCCGGTGTAATCCCCAAGGCTAAGGTCATTGCTGGCGATCGGCCTTAAACTTTATAAGTAAAGGCTTTTCGTCATTATTTGGATCGAATGGATTTCAAACCGGTGGGGGCACGCTGAGTGCACCCAGGTGTAGTCCCAGGCGTGGTCGATTGCTTGCGATCGACTACGGTCTCAAGAGCACGTCTTTTTTTTTTGGGGGGGTGATGGTCGACTGCCTTGAATGTAATTAGTGGGGGCACGCTGAGTGCACCCACAGGTGTAGTCTCGAGACTACGGTCGAATGCTTGCATTCGATCGTAGTCTTAGAAACGTGTGATTTTCTCTTATCCACTCGGAAGTGAATTATCTTTGATATTTTGTCGATTGGTTCTTCGTAGAAATCCTGTGACCTTGCGGCTCGCTATACGAAATCGAGCGAAGCACATTCAGCTCGAGCTGGATCTGAAGCTGGTGCAGGAGAATCTGACGAAGGCGAAGGAGGAGACCAAAGGTATGTTCGGTGAGACCTCGACGACTCCTTTTTCCTTCCATTTGTTTCAAAATCTGACTTTGTTGTAACTTGCAGGCAAGGTGAAGGAGGCCCAGAAGAAGAAAGACCTTGAGCTAGCTGAGAAGACCAAGCTTGCTGATGAGAAGTTAGCTTCAGTCACCAAGCTTGAACAGGAAAATACCAATCTGAAAGATGCTCTGGCGATTGCCACCAAGGACGTCGACCGACTGAAAACTGACAAGACTACACTGACCGAGAAGATCAACCAGTTGACTGGGAAGAAGAATGACCTGGAGGCCTTCCTGGGTGGTCTTGCCAAGAAATTGTTCCTTATGCTCGAAGGTAACCTTTTTACACTCGACCAACATTTTCAACTGTGATGCTTCCATTCGACCACTGTCTTGACTCGGCGTTTTGTCTTTGCAGAATTCTGTCGAAACTTTGAAGAAGAGACTAGCCAGCTGGAACCAAACCTTGACCCCCCGTCAACTCTCCAAATGAATGATGAAGTTGCCATGAATGTCTTCCATTTGGAGTCCGTGTTGCGCTGTCGTGGACTACCTTGCAAGGCTGAAGGCCGCCGGTTCTCGATCGACTCGGCGCTTTGCCAGGCGACACTTGAGAATGACCTCGAGTCGTTGATGGCTCGACTAAACGCGTCCCCGACCGTGCAAGAGTGGAAGAAGTCCTCGGCTCGGTGTGGCGCAGATGTTGCCTTCGTATCCGCCCGAGTCCACCGCAAGGACGCGAGAAGAGAAGTGGCGGCTCCTCGAGTGGCCAACACCAAGAAACACGACTTCAGTCCTTCATGGAAACTTTCATCGCTGCTGCTACCGGATCGCAGACGGATCGACCTCGATGAGTTCGTTGCTCCTTCCAGCCCTCCACGGGAGGGTAAAAACTTTCTTTAAGTACGACACTTTAAATTTGCCTCGGTATGCCGAGTGGAATTATAACCGATAAACCTTAATGAGGCTTAGTGCGAGCACTCTCGGTTCTTTTAGGTATCGACCTAAACTTGGATTTGATGTTTGGATATGATTGCTCTTGGCTCGAATTGTCCTTTGCAGTTCACACAAGATGCCCACTGCAATGACTTATTCCTTAGGCGAGCACTTGGGCTGCAGCTAAGCCTCCAGTGAGAGGTTTGCTCTTCACTCGGTAGGATTTCTTATACCTTAGGCGAGCACTGGGCTGCAGCTAAGCCCCCGAGTGAGAGGTTTGCTCTTCACTTGGTAGGATTTCTTATACCTTAGGCGAGCACTGGGCTGCAGCTAAGCCCCCGTGTCGGTGTCAAAACCGGCGGATCTCGGGTAGGGGGTCCCAAACTGTGCGTCTAGGCGGATGGTAACAGGAGACGAGGGACACAATGTTTTTACCCAGGTTCAGGCCCTCTCGATGGAGGTAATACCCTACGTCCTGCTTGATTAATATTGATGATGTGGGTAGTACAAGAGTAGATCTACCACGAGATCAAGGAGGCTAAACCCTAGAAGCTAGCCTATGGTATGATTGTTGAGATGTAATGTTGTCCTCGGACTAAGGCCCTCCGGTTTATATAGACACCGGAGAGGCTAGGGTTACACAGTCGGTTACAATGGTAGGAGATCTACATATCCGTATTGCCAAGCTTGCCTTCCACGCCAAGGAAAGTACCTTGGGACACGAGCCGAGTCTTCAATCTTCTATCTTCGTAGTCTAGGAGTCCGGCGGATATTGATAGTCCGCCGTCCGGACACCCCTAGTCCAGACTCCTCGGTAGCCCTCGAACCAGTCTTCAATGGCGATAAGTCCGGCGTGCATAATGTTCGGCATTGCAAGGCGGGTTCCTCCTTGAATAATTTTCGGAGAACATAATGAACACCGAGGATAGTGTCCGGCTCGCAAAATAAATTCCACATTCCAATCGAGAGAGAATAAAACACATATCTTGATCTAATCTGCGGCGTATTCGCGGCATGATGTCACACCGCCACCAAGCCTTTGTTTGAATTACTATACCACCAAAGACGTTTAGCGGCGCGGTTTCTGGCACGCGTCTGTCAAGCGTAGATCGTGTTCCCCTTATTCCGGGATTCTCATCAATACGTGCGTGGGTAACCCAACCGCGCCATTGATGGTGGCGCTTGGGAGATGAGCGAGTTTTTACCAGGCCGGTGAGGGACGCATATTTTCGTCCGCCTATATATAAGAGATAAGGATCTACCTTCTCACCTACGCCTTCTTCCTCCTTTGCTCATCCATCCCTGCGAACCCAAGCTCCAACTCCTAGGCTCGCGCATCCCGCCTCGACCCTTTCTCCGAATATGTCCGGAGGGGGAGGCAAATGGATGGCCTCCACCGCCAAGGAGGAGGACATCACCAAGCTGCGCGACGCCGGATACCTTTCCGGCGACATCGCGCATCGGCTGCCCGACGCGGGGCAGCTCATTCCTACCCCAGGGCCTCATGAGAGGGTTGTTTTCCTTCCCCACTTCCTCCGCGGACTGGGCTTTCCGCTCCATCCATTCGTTCGGGGGCTCATGTTTTACTACTGCCTGGATTTCCATGATCTGGCGCCGAACTTCGTCCTCAACATCTCGGCGTTTATCGTCGTGTGCTAGGCCTTTCTCGCATCCGCCCCACTTCGCTGTGGCTCAAGACCTTCAACGTCAAGCGAAGGTTGTGAAGGGGCATAAGCGAGAATCGGAGGCGCCATGTTGGGCAAGCTGCCCAGCGTCCCTTAACTAGAAGGGACCTTCGTGGACTCCGTCAAGGGGTGGCAATCGGGTGGTTCTACATCACCGAGCCGCTGAGCCTACATGGGCGGCGGCCTCGAATTCAGATCTGGAATCCCCACGCAGCTCACCTCCGGAAAGAGAAGGGCTTGCGGTGGGGTGATCCGGTGGAGGTGGCGGGACTTGAGCTGCATCAAGAAGCCGGTGAGCAATAGGCTCCAGCTTCGTCGGCGTGGTCCAGCTCATGCTCCTCCGGCGGATTCTCCCGTGCCAAGAACGGGCATTTAATCTGGGGGGTTTAATCCGAACAGCACCAGATGTTGGCGGGCTCTTGATACCACGTATGAAGGCGCCGGAGGTGCTGTTCAAGGCGCCAAGCCCCACATCCGCGATCAAGACCGCGGATTCAGCTCGCGATCTCCGATCGACGAGGTAAGTGATCGACCCCATTATGGGACACTTGAAGCAATTAGATTGACTCTAGCGAGGTTTTTAATCTGCCTCTTCCTTTGACAGATGGATGGAGAAGGCCCGGTGATCATCGGCCCGGCTCCCATGCGGAAGAACGGTGGATGCCCGCTTAGCAAGGCTGCTGGTTCCGGCACCGTCGTGGTCTTGCGGAGAAGAAGGCCAAGAAGGTGGCGCGGGGACTCGAAAGAGTTCTCAGAATCAAAGCGTCGGCGACGACGACGAGGACTCCTCCCGAAGATGAGGAGGAGGAGGAGGAGTACTCTCTCCGGAGGAGGAGAGAGGAAGAGGAAGGCCTCACCGGGCGGCGAAGGGTCAAGAGGGGAGAACTATCCCCGGACAGTTCGCCAACATCAACGTTGGCGAGGAAGAGTGGCCTCCAAGGGCCAGGCGTCCAGCAGGATCGTAAGTATTCAGATCATTCATATGCCGTACATTGTGTGCCATGTAGTGTCCTTCTAACGCCGCATTCTACCCGTAGTCCGGCCGTTGACGACCTTCCCGACTCGATGAGCGGGTCTTTGGCGCCGTCGGATGTGAATTCCATCCCGACCGCCTCTACCCCACGCGTTGACGAGGACGATGAGGTGGAATCCCGCAGAGGGACCCGCCAGGAGGAGGCTCCGGAGGCGCCGTCAGGCGTCCTCCCGGACTTCGTGCCGGACTCTACATCGGAACCCGTAGTGGTTCCAGAGTCCGGCAAGCGGCCCCTTCAAAAGAAGGGCAGGACCGTGTTACCGGCGGCCTCCGTCCAACCGGAGGCACCGGATAACCTGCTGGAGGCGCTTAAAGGCGCTTCCATCGAGGAAGAACACCGCACTCTCATGGGTGCGGTGATTGAGAAATTCCAGCTCGCCAAGGGCGGGCTGACCGAAGCCTGCAACAGCCTTCTAACAGGCTTTGAGGTAAGAAGTTTTTTGTAATGTAATACCGCATAGACAGTAGCCCCTGATGCTTAGTTCGGTGTTCGAAAAGAAAAGCCGGACTAAGGATCTAACGAAATAGACCCAGGGTTGCTAAAAATATGTCAATAGGCTGCGCTGTTGACCTCTGCCGCATTAACGGCGGAGGTCGAGGCGCTGAAGAAGGACCTTGAGTGGTCGGAGCAAGAGCTCGGCCATGCCAAGAGGCAGCTCAAGGAAAAAGAAGGTGAATAACACCACTTTAAATAAGTACCTTACAGAAAAGGGTTTTGGTTGCAAACATGATTGATAAGGATAATATATGTAATGCAGGGGCCACTAACGAGGTGGCGGCCCTGAAGGATGCCGTATCCTTGGCTGAACGTAATGCGTCCACAGAACGGACTGAGCGAGAAAAGCAAGCGGCACTGGTGGCGGAAGTTCGGCAAGAGCTCCAGGCTCTCATGGAAAAGCATGAGAGTTTGGAGCGTGACTCCAAGACTCGAGAGTCCGAGCTTGCTTCGGCTCTCGAAAGTGCCAAGTCCGCCAAGGCTGAGGCCCAGAAGGCCCATGATGAAGTAGAGGACATGAAGAAGATAGCGGCGGGTAAGGCGTTTTTCATGCAGAGCAAGCATGTTAATGTAAATTACCGGATACTTACCCGAATTCGGAGCTCTCCAGGGGCATTTGCAGATCTGCCACGTAGTGCGTCTGATGCCGCTGCGTTCTATCGTGGCAAGGAGGGGAGCTCAACGGAGAAGGTCTTCTGGTCTCAGTACACTGAGGCCGGCCATCCAGTGCCCCAAGCGACCGGTAAGCGGCTGGTCGAACTCCTAAGGTAGCCGAGGAGGCCATGAAGGGCCTCACGGTCCGGCTATGGCTGGGCAGGCCATGCTCGGCAGCTACTTTGGCCTAGTCGGCGGCTAGTGGATGCGTGCCCCAGCTGGATGTGATCAGCGCTCCGCTTTGCATTGAAGGTGCTCGTCGGGCCCTTGCCCGCATAAAGTTGCAATGGGGCAAGCTGGATGCGGAGCTTCTCACAGATCCGCCGCCGCCGGGCAAGGAGCATCGCGACGCGGAGCGATATTATAAAGTTATCTGAAGGGAGCCCGTGATATTGCGGATGAGTGCCCCTTAATGTAATCCTTGAGTGAACTCATTGTGTGTTTATCACGGCGCTGAAAACTTCGTTTATATGCGCCATGAGCAACGCTTTGTTGAATTTAAAATATTACCTTCTATGCGGCCGTTTGTTAAATCGAGAGATGGCAAGTCGTTGGCTTCAGCCCCAAGCCACGAGTCTTTGGGGTGTTCGGTGATAAACTTGAGCACTCTTGTTCCCATTTTTGGGTCCATCTAGGAGGCGCTCAACACGACGAACAAGGCGACGGACTTATAATGCTTGAACACTCTCACTTAGCCATAGAATTCTATAATTTTAAATTTGGTGAAGCCCCGGTATTCGGAAGACCGAATCCGGGCGCTATCCACGCTTCGTCGGACATCATCCGGAACTTCGCTCAAGCGGCATGAGTCTTTAGGGACCAAAAGACCTCTCGAACAGCGACAGTCTCTCGCCTTATCATGCCGGTCAGTTTTAGCTTTCTCGAGGCGTTAACCGGCTCAACCGGGCGCATCGCAGTGGTTCTCCAGTGCTACCTTAGCCGACGGAATGGAATGTAAGGTACCAAAACATGGGAGCGGGCAAACCCAACTATTGACCCAAGACATGATTCGAGCTGATTCATATAATGCTATAAGTTCGGGTGCCGACTTGTGAAAGTGTTGGACTTAATCACACCATAACTGGGAGAGCGAAGCCCTGGTGTATTCGGCCGTACCAAAGTGTACGGGTGCAAGATGTCATATAATGAACATTTGTAAAAGATAATGCAATTGCAATGAAAAGGTAATGAACTTGCAAGAAGGAAGTGCTGCGTTGTTTATGAAAGAAGGTCTGCTAATAAAGCGGACCGATACAAATAGTGCGGTAAGCGAGGGATTTGGACTAAATTAACATGTCACCCTCTAGGGATAAGCTGCAGACTTGGTGTATGTAATGTAATGCTCGTAATGGAGACCACCTGAGTGTTCGTCACAACCTTCTTTGATCCCTGACTGTTGCATCGTGAGTTCGGCAAGTTTGCCGTTGGGCAGGGCCTCTGTTTTAGTGGAGTCCTGTATCTGCAAAAAGAAGAAAAGATAAAAATAAAACCAAAAAAAAGGGGGGGCGCTAGCATGAGCCCCTGGAGTGGTCGAGCCGCACTCTTTAGTCCTTGTGGTTAAGCCCCTCCCCTGCGCCCATGGTATCTCCAAAGCGTAATGATGTACGCGGAGTGTTATTCTTGTGATCATGCGCGGGAGAGGGTGGGGGCCGCATTGCTACGTGCGCTCTAATCGCGCCAGGTGGTCTTGGTTAGTGTTGCTCCGGGCGCGCTTTGATGCATCCGGCTTTCGATTGCCGGACTAGAGAATTGCCGTGAAGGCTGTTACGTATACGCGAGAGCATTGTATGTTCCTCCGTTCGGAGGGAGCGTTCCGTATTCCCATTGACCGTAATGACTCCACGAGGGCTGGCATCTTGAGCTTTAGGTATGCATAATGCGGCACGCGTTGAACTTTGCAACGCGGTTCGTCCGAAAGCAGGCATGATAGCCGCCACTGAGCGGGACTATGTCAAGATTAACTCTTCGCCCGGAAATTATCCGGGATCCGAAAACCACCTCCAGTGTGTGAGCTGCAGTTGGCTTCCACTCTGGGATGACACCTTTAAAGGTTGTCTTAGTGGGTTTGATCCTGGATGGGTCTATGCCCATTTTGCGCCTTGTGTCCGGTAAAGCAGAGTTCAAAGGCTGCCGCCGATCCATCGGGACTCTTGTGAGGTGAAATCCATCAACGATTGGGTCTAGGACCAATGCGGCGAATCCGCCATGGCGTATGCTGGTCGGATGGTCTCGTCGATCGAAAGTGATCGGACAGGAGGACCATGGATTGAACTTCGGGGCGACTGGCTCCATCGCATAGACGTCCCGTAGTGCGCGCTTCCTCTCCCTCTTGGGTATATGGGTTGCGTAAATCATATTCACCGCCGCACTTGTTGGGGAAACCATACGTGTTCTCTTGTTCGTGGCGGGTCTCCTCCTCGTCATCGCTATTTAGCCCCTTGTCATTGTGTTCGCAATTAACTTGCGGCCTGCTTGAACACCCAACAATCTCTATTGGTGTGATTAGCTGGCTTTTCGGAGTGCCATGTATCCGCATGGCGGTCGAGTATTCGGTCCAGATTGACGGACCGGAGTTGTTCTTTTGAATGGCTTCTTCCACGACCGGTTTTGAGCCTCGGAATCCGGCATTGACCGCCGTATCCTCTTTGTCGTCATTTGTTACGCGGCGTTTGTTTTGATTCGACGTGACCTGCCGTGGTTGTCCTTAGTGTCCGGACTGCCGAAATTTTTGCGGAGATTGTTGCTACGGGCTAGCAGCTGTCCTCTCCCGCACAAAAGCGGGTCATTAACGATGTGAGGGCTTCCATGGATTTGGCTTCTCCCGCCCGGTGCGGGCTAGCCACTCGTCCCGGATGTTATGTTTGAAGGCTGCAAGGGCCTCCGCATCCGGACAGTCGACGATTTGATATTTCTTCGTCAAGAACCGTGTCGAATCTGTATCGGCGATTCGTCTGCTGCTGAATAATGTGGCTTAGGTCATCGGCGTCGGTGGTCGATGTATGTACCTTGGAAGTTATCAAGGAACGCGGCCTCGTGTCTTCCCAACACCCAATCGACTGCGGCAGGCTGTTAAGCCAATGCCGAGCTGGTCCTTTAAGCTTGAGTGGGAGATATTTGATGGCGTGGAGATTGCCGCGCGGGCCATATGGATGTGGAGAAGATAATCTTGATCCACACCGCTGGGTCTGTTGTACCATCGTAAGATTCGATATTCACGGGTTTGAACCCTTCGGGATCCGATGATCCATTACTTCATCGATGAAGCATAACGGTGTCTGGCGCCTCAGATTGAGCAATATCACGACACAGCTCGAGGGAGCACTGCTGCTGTATTTGGCCCGCCGGCGTTATGTCCGGCGCGACGGTATTAAATCCGGGTCGTAGGGCGCCACGTGATCCATAGATGGATCTGGATTGTCTTGCTTTGTCCTCCAAGATGTCTCGCAAGTCCGGCGTTCCTTTTGGCCGTACTCTTGGATCGATCGGGTACGGTCTTGGCTGGGGCCTGAATGCCTCTCTATCGCGACCACGGGGTGGTCGGTCAGCCATGTCGTCTTGTTGGTGATAAAGGTATGTATGCTTCCTCCTCTAATCGGGTAGCAGCTTGCGTCTTAGGTAACTTTTGGAGGGAGTTCGAGTTTATACTCTTGACGCGAGGACCTCGGTCCATCGATCGGCTAGCAGATCTTGATCAGCTTGGAGCTGTTGCTGCTTTTTCTTTAGGCTATTTGCCATGGCTATGAGCCTGCGCCTAAAGCGCTCTTGTTCGACGGGATCCTCGGGTATGACGAATTCGTCATCGTTGAGGCTCGCTTCGTCTTCGGAGGGAGGCATATAGTTATCATCCTCGACCCCTTCGTCTGCTGCCCTATCATGAGGGCTTGCTTCTGCATCCTCCTGTGCTGAGTCTTGCAGGAGGGGATCGTCTTCGGCACTCTCCGGAGTGTTTTTGTCTCCCGTGCCGGATTCTCCATTCTTGTTGTGGCAGGATTTAGAGCGGCGCCGCTGACGCCGGCGTTTAGGCTGCTTCTTCAGAGAATCTTCCTCCGCTGTTTTTTCGCCATCCCCTTCTTTTGGGGTATCCACCATGTAGACGTCGTATGACGAGGTGGCCTTCCAGTGCCCCGTGGGCGCTGGGTCCTGTTCGTCTCCGGCATCATCGTCCATAGCGTCGATGTCATCGGAGTCGTAGTCTAGCATGTCGGTTAGATCCTCGACAGTGGCTACGAAGTGGGTGGTGGGTGGGCTCTGAATTTCTTCGTCGCTCGAACTCCAACCATCCCGCCATAGTCCGCCAGATTCCCCTAATAGCGAGAGATGCTTCAGAGAATTCAGGATATCGCCAAAAGGCGAAGTCTTGAAAGATGTCGCGGGCGGTGAATTCCATAACCGGCGCCCAATCCGGTTTAATTGGCAGGGGCGCGGGAGGCTCGAAGTCCGGCGAGGAATCCGGCGCCTCGGGATCACGAGTTTCGCAGGGGACAAGATCGGTATTCGGCTCCATCGCCGTGGATGTTGAAGCCCCCAGGGCGGCGTCTATCCACCTGCCCTTGTCATGGGCGATCGGCTCCGGGCTAGTATCCGGAGCGGATTCGAGTGCGGCCACCAAAGCACTGTCCGGCGGCAGAGCTAGATCATGCCCATCGTCACAGTGCGGCGCGCTTGGCAGTGGCTCGGGTCCGTCGAGGATCAAGTCTCCGCGGTCGTCGGCCGTGAAGTTTAAGCTTCCGAATCTGACCTGACGGCCAGGGGCGTAGCTTTCGATCTGCTCCAGATGGCCAAGAGAATTGGCCCGCAGAACAAAGCCGCCGAATACGAAGATCTGTCCGGGGGGAAAAGTCTCACCCTGGACAGCGTTGATGGTTGAAGATGCCATCGGGCCTATCGGTGATGACACAGAGGAACTCTCAATGAAAGCACCAATGTCGGTGTCAAAACCGGCGGATCTCGGTAGGGGTCCCGGCGTAAGGCGTCTAGGCGGATGGTAACAGAGACGAGGACACAATGTTTTTACCTGTGTTCAGCCCTCTCGATGGAGGTAATACCCTACGCCCCGCTTGATTAATATTGATGATGTGGGTAGTACAAGAGTAGATCTACCACGAGATCAAGGAGGCTAAACCCTAGAAGCTAGCCTATGGTATGATTGTTGAGATGTAATGTTGTCCTCACGGACTAAGGCCCTCCGGTTATATATACACCGGAGAGGCTAGGGTTACATTACAGTCGGTTACAATGGTAGGAGATCTACATATCCGTATTGCCAAGCTTGCCTTCCACGCCAAGGAAAGTACCTTCCGGACATGAGCCGGAGTCTTCAATCTTCTATCTTCGTAGTCTGGGAGTCCGGCGGATATTGATAGTCCGGCCGTCCGGACACCCCCTAGTCCAGGACTCCCTCACCCCGAGTGAGAGGTTTGCTCTTCACTTGGTAGGATTTTTTATACCTTAGGCGAGCACTGGGCTGCAGCTAAGTCCCCGAGTGAGAGGTTTGCTCTTCACTCGGTAGGATTTCTTATACCTTAGGCGAGCACTGGGCTGCAGCTAAGCCCCCGAGTGAGAGGTTTGCTCTTCACTCGGTAGGATTTTTTATAACTTAGGCGAGCGCTGGGCTGCAGCTAAGCCCCCGAGTGAGAGGTTTGCTCTTCACTCGGTAGGATTTTCACGTTGTATTTGTGGCGAAGCTCGAAGGAGAGGGTCGCAGTCGAGTTGCACCTCGTCCTCCTCGCGAGCGCACATTATACTTATGGCGTAGCCCAGAGGAGAGGGTCGCAGTCGACCTGCACCTCGTCCTCCTTGTGAGCACACACATTGTACTTATGGCGTAGCTCACAGGAGAGGGTCGCAGTCGACCTGCACCTCGTCCTCCTTGCAAGCGTATGTTATAACTTAGGCGAGTACTTGGACTGTAGCTAAGCCCCCGAGTGGAAGTCTGGCTTACCACTCGGTAGGATTTTTATAACTTAGGCGAGCACTGGGCTGCAGCTAAGCCCCCGAGTGGAAGTCTGGCTTACCACTCGGTAGGATTTTTATAACTTAGGCGAGCACTGGGCTGCAGCTAAGCCCCCGAGTGGAAGTCTGGCTTACCACTCGGTAGGATTTTTATAACTTAGGCGAGCACTGGCTGCAGCTAAGCCCCCGAGTGGAAGTCTGGCTTACCACTCGGTAGGATTTTTATAACTTAGGCGAAACGGATTCGCGGCTAAGCCTCCGAGTGGAAGTCTGGCTTACCACTCGGTAGGATTTGTACAAACTTAGGTGAAACGGATTCGCAATTAAGCCACCCACTGGGGGAAAATTTTACTGGACAAAAATAAAAAGTGACAAAAATTATGAAGGAATCATGGCACTATTATTTCGAAATCCATGAACTACAGAAGTATTTTATTACAACTCATCCGAGTGAAAAAGCTTTAAGTGTAAAACGGGCGGAGCAGATCCGCATTCCAAGCTCGGGGCTCTTCTATGTTGTGTTCGACGTTGTAAAGACGGTATGCCCCGTTGTGGAGAACCTTGGTGACGATGAAGGGTCCTTCCCAAGAAGGAGCGAGCTTGTATGGTTTCTGCTGATCCACTCGGAGCACTAGATCTCCTTCCTGGAAGGCTCGACTTCTCACATTTCTGGCTTAAAAGCGACGGAAGTCCTGTTGGTAGATGGTCGATCGGATCAGAGCCATCTCCCTTTCTTCCGCTAGAAGGTCGACTGCGTCTTGACGCGCTTGCTCAGCTTCTGCTTCGTTGTAGAGTTCAACTCGAGGAGCATTGTGAAGAAGATCACTCGGCAATACTGCTTCAGCTCCATAGACCAAAAAGAATGGAGTTCTTCCGGTCGACCGATTGGGTGTGGTCCGCAAACCCCAAAGCACCGAAGGGAGTTCGTCGACCCATGCTCCAGCCGCGTGCTTGAGATCACGCATCAGTCGGGGTTTTAAACCTTTGAGGATTAAGCCATTGGCTCGCTCTGCTTGTCCATTCAACTGCGGATGAGCGACTGAAGCGTAGTCGACTCATGTGCCTTGAGTGTTGCAGAAATCCTTGAATTCTTCCGAGTCAAAGTTCGACCCATTATCCGTAATGATGCTGTGCGGGACTCCATATCCGAACGTCGGCTCACGATGAAGGTAACCGCAGATATCGGCGCCAAGATTCTTGATTGGTTTAGCCTCAATCCACCCGTGAACTTGTCGATCGCGACTAGTACGTGCGTGAAACCACTTCGACCTGTTCTCAAGGGACCGACCATGTCCAACCCCCATACTGCGAACGGCCAGACGAGTGGAATGGTCTTCAGAGCTGACGCGGGCTTGTGTGACATATTGGAGTAGAACTGACATCCTTCGCACTTGTCCACTATTTCCTTTGCCATCTCATTCGCCCTCCAAGTAAAATCCAGCTCGGTATGCTTTGGCTACAATGGTCCGAGAGGACGATGGTGACCACAGTCCCCGAGTGGATATCATTGAGAATGATTCGACCTTCTTACGGCGTTATGCATTTTGACCAACTCGATCGGGCTTTCTATACAACTGTCCTTTGATAACGGTAAAGGCTTTGGATCGACGAACGATCCGCCGAGCCTCTTCCTCATCCTCCGGGAGCTCTTTTCTTAGGATATACGTGATATAGGAATTGTCGGTCGGGAGTGACCACTAAAACCTCCATGACCAAGTCGACCACTGCTGGGACCTCAACCTCAGTCGGATCTGTGGCACTCTTGGGCTGTGGAGTTTCCTCCGTGAAGGGATCCTCTTTAACTGACGGAGTGTGTATATGCTCCAAAAACACACCACTCGGAATGGCTTCTCTTTTGGAACCTATCTTTGCCAGATCATCTGCTGCTTGATTTTTTAGTCGGGGGATGTGATGGACCTCCAACCCCTCGAACTTCTTTTCCAGCTTCCTCACTGCATTGTAGTATCCAGTCATGGCTGGGCTTCTCACGTCCCACTCCTTCATCACCTGGTTGACCACTAAATCTGAATCGCCATAAACCATCAGGCGACGGACGCCGAGTGAGATGGCCATGCAATCCATATAAAAGGGCCTCATACTCTGCCTCATTGTTGGAGGAATCAAAGTGAATCTGGAGCACATACCTAAGCTTATCTCCTCCGGGGAAACCAGAATAACCCCAAAGACCGTAACCATTCAGCATTTTAGAGCCATCGAAGAACATGGTCCAATGCTCGAGTGAACTTCGACCGGCTGCTGTTGTTCAATCCACTCGGCGAGGAAATCTGCTATTGCTCAGGACTTAATGGCTTTCTTTGCCTCAAACTTGATATCAAGGGAAGAAGTTCAATCGCCCATTTCGCCACTCGACCAGTTGCATCTCTGTTGTGCAGAATCTCGATAGTGGGGCATCACGACGATTGTGATAGAATGATCGAGAAATAATGAGCAACCTTCTTCGTGGTCATGTATATTCCATACACAAGCTTCGATAATGAGGATATCTCGCTTGGATGGAGTCAAGACTTCGACAAATAATACACCGGCGCTGAACTTTGAAGGCTTTTCCTTCCTCTTCCGCCGACCGTAAACCTTAATCAGATCGACGACTTGTCCTGTGGCTGCAATATAAAGCAACAGAGGCTCTTTGCTGATTGGAGCAGCAAGCACCGACCGGGTGGAGAGCGAGCTTTTAGCTCGTCAAACGCTGCATCGACTTCGAGTCCACTCGAACTTATGCGCTTTCTTCATCATCGGTAAAGAGGCAATGCCTTTTCACCGAGTCGTGAGATGAATCGACTTAATGCGCCAAGCATCCAAGAAGCTTCGACATCGTGCACTCGCAGTATGCGTTTCATTCGGAGAATAGTGCCGATCTTCTTCGATTAGCGTCGATCCTCGCCGAAACGAAAACCGAGTAACTTTCCACCAGGAACTCCGAATGTGCACTTCGATGGATTGAGCTTGATATCATACCTTCTGAGGTTGGCAAATGTTTCGGCGAGGTCAGCAAGCAGGTCGGAACCTTTTCGCGACTTAACGACGATATCATCCATATACGCTTCCACATTCCGACTGATTTGAGTGAGAAGACACTTCTGAATCATTCGCATAAATGTGGCTCCGGCATTCTTGAGGCCGAATGGCATGGTGATATAGCAGAAGCACCCGAATGGAGTGATGAAAGCTGTTTTATTTCGTTGGGTCCATACAGACGGATCTGATGATACCCGGAATATGCGTCTAGAAAAGACAATCTCTCACATCCCGCGGTCGAGTCAACAATTTGATCTATGCGAGGGAGAGGAAAATGATCTTTCGGGCAGGCCCGATTGATGTGTTTGAAATCAATGCACATGCGTAGTGAGTTGTCCTTCTTGGGAACCATGACGACATTAGCGAGCCACTCGGAGTGGTATATCTCTCGGATAAATCCTGCTGCCAACAGTCGAACCACTTCCTCACCAATAGCTTTTCTCTTCGACGGGCGGACCAAGATGCTCTTTGACGGTTTTGCTGATTTGACGACTCGAGGCGATGCTCACCAGTCCCCAGGAACACTCGCATGTCGGTGGCTTCCATGCAAAATGTCCGATTCTCACGGAGGAACTGGATGAGCGCTTCTTCCTATTTCGGGTCGAGTGTCGTGGAGATGTGGGTCGGGGCTGCATTGGGGTCGGTCGGGTGAATGTGAACTGGCTTCGTCTCACCAGACGACTGAAATGCAGATTCTGTGGCGGGTTTCTTGGATCGCAACAAATCACTCGGATCTGCGTTTTGCTTGTACTCTTCGAACTCGACCGCTGTCACCTGGGAATCGGCAATCTTTGAGCCCTTCTGAAAGCACTCTTCTGACTTTTTCCGATCCCCGGTGACAGTGATCACTCCTTTGGGACCTGGCATTTTCAGTTTGAGGTACACGTAACATGGTCGAGCCATGAACCGTGCATAGGCTGGCCTCCCCAAAATGGCGTGATACGCATTCTGAAAATCCACGACCTCAAAGGTCAACTTTTCCTTGCGAAAATGCTTGGAATCACCAAAAACCACGTCCAGAGTTATTTGGCCGAGTGACTCAACTTTCTTCCCTGGTATGACTCCGTGGAAACTCATGTTACTGGTGCTCAGTCGGGACATCGGGATGCCCATTCCTTTCCGTGTGTCCGCATACAACAAGTTCAGCCCACTACCACCGTCCATCAGCACCTTTGTCAGTCGAGTGCCTTCGACAACTGGATCGACCACCAAAGCTTGCCTCCTGGGGTGGCAATATGAGTCGGGTGATCAGATTGGTCGAATGTGATGGGTGTTTGGGACCATCTCGTAACTTGGTTTCTTTGGGCAACCATGTTCACCTCTCGGTTAATGACTTTCATCGACTCTTGCTTTCCACGTCTGCGAAGATCATCGAGTGGAGTTGACATGTGGATATCCTCCTCACTTTGTCCTCCTTGTCTTGGCCTTGTCGACTCCTTCTCCTTGTCCTTAGACTGTTTTCCCCGAAACCGCTGGATCGTGAGTCGATAATCGGCAGTGGTGTGCTTTGGGTAAATGATGTTGCCCTCTTCATCTTTCTTCGTGTGGATGTGGCATGGCATATCCATCACGTCGCTTCCTTCTTTATCCTTTACTTTCTTAGGATTCCGTGATCCTTTTGGCTTCCTTTGAACTTTCCTCGAGTCACGGCGTGGCCTCTCCAGAGCTGCTGGCTCGGCTTTCCGCTTCATTTCCATTCGAATTTCCCTTCTCCGATCGACTTGGCTTATACTTGCCGCCGAGTCGGTCCTCATCCTCGCCACATGCATTTGGTAGCAATCTCCATCATTTGACTCGTGGTCATGTCCCGGTTCGACCAAACTTCAGACTCAATTCCCTGTTCTTGACGCCATCTTTGAAGGCGCAAACCGCTTGATGATCGACACATTTTCCACAAGATGGTGCGAGTGATCCACCTCTGAATGTACTCTCGGAGAGTCTCATTGGTCTTCGCACACAAACTTGCAGCTCTGTCAAACCAGCTAGTCGCTGCAAGTTCCTTCAAAAGTTCGACGACAATCGGGACAAATCTTCCCAAGTGTAAATATCGCTAGGAGGTAATCGATTCAACCACGCCTGGCTGAACCTTCCAAAGATGAGGGGCAAATGCTTCATGGACACCTCGTCATTCCCACCACCAATCTGAACAGCCACTCGGTAGTCCTCAAGCCAAGTTTCGTGCTTGACTCCCCGATGAATTTCTTGACTCGCCGCCAACCTGAAATTGGGGGAATCATCGCGGCTCGATAGCTCTACTAAAACACTCGACCGAAACATGCACTTGATCTCGTGGGTGCATCTCTCGGTCCACCTCGATGGGCTCTGTTCGGTCGACCAAGCCTTGCACGATAATGGATCGCGCGTCGAAGCTCGGTTCCACAGGGTCGATTGGAACTCTTCGCCCGCGACCGAAGCCGACGTCATCATCCTGCCGAGGAGCGTAAGACCCTTCCCTCGGGGGAAGCGGGTACTGACGCCTGTCATCTCGGTCGTGTTGGTCTCCATATCGATTCGCCGGTTGTCGTGTCCTTCCCGCCGCGGAGGCGATCTGGGGATCAGGACCCGACTAAATCTGTATTCACAATGACGGATCGATCAGAATTACTGTTGCGCGATCGCGACACGGCTGAATTCTGGTCTTCTGCTGCCCGGAGATAATCTCTGATCTGCATCAAACCTCTGCCAGCCTCCGACTGAGAGGGCTGGATGGACTCTGCTATATGGGTTGCAGCTGCTAAATTCTGGATTGGCATGCGGTATACCTGAGTCGGCGGGAAGAGTCGACATCGATCGCCGGGAACTCGTTGCTTGCATCGCCGAAAGTGCTCGCTGAAGGTTCTCCAGACGAGCGCGTTCAGCCACATTGGCCAAATGTGCCTCCTCCAAGGCGCGAGCCTCGGGGGTTTCTCCCGCGATGGGAGTATGCAGGGCATCCATGTTCCTGCGGCGAAGCTCTTCTCTCTGCAGAGAATCGAGTGTCTCGGGCTGGTACTCTTCGTGGTCTTGTGCAGGGTCACCTCCACCGCCCGCTCCGCCCCCATGGGTGAAGCCGGGAGGACTGCGAGGCCCGTCGACCATGAGAATTTCCGCCGCTGGATCACTGCTATCGCATTCGGATGCAGTCTCTACGGAGCCAGTCGACAGATCGAACAGGCCGTAGAGAGATTCGTCGGGCTCGATTGCCGCAACTTGTGCGATGGCCGTCTGGCGAGCCACCGTGTGCTTCACCCACCGCTGAAGCCTCGACCGACCAGAGCGCTTGCGCTGGTGGGAGACCGGACGGGTGACCGATAGGGGAGTCGACCGATAGGGGGCCGACGGTTGCCGCAGCAGAATGCCGCGGACACATGCGCGAAAATGCGTCGCACCATGACGGGAGCGATCAACGCCGAGTGGAGCCTCCCGAGCCACGCGAGTCGTCGGCGACAAAGGTGAGAGCGCCAAGACGGATCTCGAGCCCCTCGACCAAAACTCCAGCAGTCATCATGATGAAAGTACTCGGAAATACCGCAACTTCTCCACAAAATCGCTAAAACACCTGCCCCACGGTGGGCGCCAACTGTCGTGGTTCTAAGTCTGACAGTAGAGTGGGGGGTAGGTATGGAGAGGCAGGTCCTAGCTATGGAGAGGTTGTGAACACAAGCGATGTACGAGTTCAGGCCCTTCTCGGAGGAAGTAAAAGCCCTACGTCTCGGAGCCCTGAGGCGGTCGAGTGGATTAAGTGTATAGGTGTTACAAGAGTGCGAACCCCTCTGCCTGTGGAGGGAGGTGGCTTATATAGAGTACGCCAGGACCCCTGCCAGCCCACGTAATGGAGGGTTTAAAATACATTAAGTCTGGGGCGTTACTAGTAACGCCCCACATAAAGTGCCTTAACTATCATTAAGTCTATTCAATTATAGGTCGTTGCAGTGCAGAGTGCCTTATGACCATCTGGTGGTTGAGTGTATCTTCATGGTCGAGTGAGTCTCCATGGTCGAGTCCTTCTAGTCAGTCGAGTGGGTTCCTCGTTGGTCGACTGGAAGGTGATCTCTTCTAAGGGTGTCCTTGGGTAGGACATTTAGGTCAGGCCTATGACCCTACCCTAGGTACATGAATCCATCACCATGTGTTGGTTTCAAGGACTTTATGAGTTGACCAAGGTGCTATTAAGGAATTATCCAAAGATTGGTCATGTGAGTGTCGAGCTTATTGCAAGCATGTCTTGAAGAAGAAGATTGTGTGATCATTCATGTTTAACTTCAAGACATCATCCAAATGAAGAGAGTTGTAAAGATTCAAGGTTGATCAAGACTAAGTCAAGAGTGAATCAAGTTGATTAAGACTAAGTCAAGAGTGAATCAAGTTGATCAACTCACAAAGCGTAGAAGATGTATCTAGAGGGATCAAGTGATCCCATGGTATGGTAAGCTTTGTCCATTGCACTTTGTGTACTAACCCATGGTCTATGTGAGAGTTCAATGTGGGGTTAGGTACGTGTCCATGGGCTTGCGTCAAGAGGAAGATATCATACAACCCATGGAAAGGATGACATCAAGTGGTGATCGTCATCAAGATTGCCGTGTGCAACTTCAAGTGGAGCATCATGAAGAGATCAAGTGCTTGAATCTTGCCATCCATTACGGTGTCAATGGACTTGTGAAGATGTGCCGAAGAGTGGCTGACCCATAGTGGACTATGGGGGAGCAATCATCTAGTCTTCATCGAGCCAACGCAATCAAGAAAGGTGGTCCATCTTGAGAGAGTCAAGATCGTCATCATCTAGCTCAAGTGGACCATGTGCAAGCCAAAGGTTTGGCCTTGATAGGTTTTCTATTTTACCGGTCTCGTGGTGGTAGTTGGGAGACCAGGTTATAGGATCGTTTGCCGTACTATCAAGGGGGGCTCTCAAGTTGGTAGCTTGATCGTATTGTTAGTAGAGAGCTCAAACCATTGCATCCTTGCATCATGTTTCTTGGTTCTTATTTGGTTATCTTTGTGAGTCTTAGAGCTTATGGTCATCTTGATGACAAGCTTGAGTTCATCAAAAATGGAGTTCGCATGCATCTTCTATGATGTTTTCGGTGTTGGAGGTTTTACCGGTCTTTTCCGAGGAAGGGTTCTCACCATTTTCTTATGGGCCTTTTCTCATTGGCTTCTTTTTGATATTTATATCAAGATTGTGTTAGCCCATGTTGTTAGCTTTCCAACAAACCTGGTTTCGTTGAATTCGGAGTCCGTTTGCAAAAAGTTGTGGCTGTTTTGGTAAAGGCTGCAGCGGTACTACCGCGACTAGAGCGGATGTACTTTTTTACTACCGCTCCGGAGCAGTACTACCGCGGCTCCTGAGCGGTAGTACCGCCCAGAAGTAGTACTACGCTGCTCCTAAGCGGTAGTACCGCTCCGGACCAAATTCTCGTGTTTTGATCAGCGGAAGTAGGCACAGAAGTATTTTTCTAGTACCGCTCGCAAGCAGCAGTACCGCTACCACTTGCAGTAGTACCGTGAGGTCGAGCGGTACTACCGTGAGGACGAGTGGTAGTACCGCCCTCCGGCGGTTCTACTGGCCTTTTGCCTCCTCTCTGTTGTTTTTCAAAGGTGTACTACCGCCCTATCGGTAGTACCGCTCCTTGGAGCAGTAGTACCGCTCTGTGCGGGCTGTGAGCATAACGGTTGGATTTTTTTCCCACCTATAAAAGGGGGTCTTCTTCCCCAATGAACCTTATCCTTTGAGCTCGTGTTCTTCCCCCATTGTTGACCTTCTTCGAGCTTGCTAACTCTCAATCCCTCCATGGATTCTTGCTAGTTTTTGAGGAAAAAGAGAGAGGAGATCTAGATTCACATTTCCACCAATCACTTTCTCCTTTTTGTGAGGGGAACCCTTTGGATCTAGATCTTGGAGTTCTTTGTGTTCTTCTTTCGTTCTTCCTCTCATTTTCCTCCCTAGCATTAGTTGCTTTGGTGGGATTTGGGAGAGGAGGACTTGGGCACTACGTGTGCCCTTGCCATTGCATTTGGTGCATCGATTTGAGTTCTCCACGGTGATACGTGGAAGTGAAGTTTGAGAAGCTTATTACTCTTGGGTGCTTGGGCCCTTGAGCTTGTTCCTCTTGGGTGCTTGGGCGCCCTAGACGGTTGGTGGTGTTCGGAGCTCAATCATTGTGGTGTAAAGCTTCGGGCAAGCATCGGGGTCTCCAATTAGGTTGTGGAGATCGCCCTGAGCATTTTGACGGGTTCCGGTGACCTCCCCCAAGGGTTGCCAAAGTGTACGGGTTCGGTGATCGCCCCCAAGGGTCGCCATTTGTACGGGTTCGGTGACCGCCCTCAAGGGTCCCTTAGTGGAATCACGGCATCTTGCATTGTGCGAGGCATGAGGAGATTACGGTGGCCCTAGTGGCTTCTTGGGGAGCATTATGCCTCCACACCGCTCCAAATGGAGATTAGCATCCGCAAGGGTGTGAACTTCGGGATACATCGTAGTCTCTGCGTGCCTCAGTTATCTCTTACCCGAGCCCTTTACTTATGCACTTAACTTTGTGATAGCCATATTGTTCTTTGTCATATATCTTGCTATCACATAGTTGCTTATCTTGCTTAGCATAAGTTGTTGGTGCATATAGGTGAGCCTAGTTGTTTTAGGTTTTGTGCTTGACAAATTAACCGTTAGGTTTTTTTCCACATTTGTTCAAGCCTAAACAGTAATTATTTTAAAGCGCCTATTCACCCCCCCTCTAGGAGACATCCTCGATCTTTCAATTGGTATCAGAGCCTCGTCTCTCTTTATTAGGCTTTACCACCTAGAGAGTAAAGATGTCGACTAGGGGATTAGGATTCTCTGACACTCTCAGTTTCGATGGCATAATTTTTGATGTTTGGGTAATTCGCATGCTTAATCTCTTTAGGGTCATGGACCCAAATTTAGAGCAAATTGTAGATATAGGTTTTTCTCCTCCAAAGGATCTCCAAAGATTATCTTTAGAGGATGAGAAAAACTCTTATCTCAATGCTCAAGCTTCTAATGTGCTTTTTGATGCTTTAAGCAATGTAGTTATATTTCAACTCATGTCGTTCCGGGATGCTCATGAGTTGTGGACGAAGTTTCAAGATAAATATGGTGTGTCCAAGATTTGTGGGGATGATTGTTCTCCCTCCACCTCCGGTCGTATAGTCTTCTCAACTTCTTCTACTTCACCTACATGTGGTTTGCCACAAGGTAATGATATGGTGAGTAGTGTTGGTCATTGCAATGATGATAGTATGCTTATTGTGGATGATCCTTCATCACTATATTATTGCAATGCTCCTTCTTTGGGCTTTAACACTTCGAGCACTCCAAATATTTCACATGCTTGTGTTGAGAGTCCTTGCATATCATGTAGAAATTGCTTGACTAAATATCATGATGATATGCTTGCTATGTCTTGTTGCCATGATAAAAATGCATCTATTTCCTCGAATTGTTGTGCTAACAATGTAGAGGAAACCGAACACTCCATGGAACAAGATGTGGTGTTTAATGGTGCCTCAAGGGATCCTACATCATCATCTATTGCTTTTTGCCTTATGGCTAAGGCGTCAAAGGTATCTCCTACTTTGTACCCCAATATGTCTCTTGATGATGATGTTGATGCTAATGATGATGAGGATAATGATGAAGAGAATGATAATGTTGCCTCCTTAAAAACTAAGGGGGAAATGATTTTTAAAGCTCTTCATAAAAATAAAATTGCTCGTTCCAACTTCATGGAAATAATGTCCATTGCCATTGATGGCAAGAAATACATTGAGTTGGAATCTCATCTAGAGGAGCATGAGGCCACCATTGAGAAAATGGAAGCTCATGGGCGTGATTACGCAAATGAGATCGAGGAGCTATCTCAAGCTCTTGAACATGAACACACCACCTACGAATCTCTTGAGGAGACTTTTGCTCTAGAATTATCTAGAGTGAGGGAATCTCATGATAGAGCTCTTGAGGTGGCAAATGATTTCAAAACTAAAAATGCTAAGCTTGAAGTTTCTCATGCTAGACTCCTTGAGGATTTTGAGCACCTCGAAAATGGCTCAAGGGTCATCAAGGGTGAGCTCATCAAACTCACCGAGTCTCATGCCCAACTTGAAGCTTCTTATTTAAAAGAGCTTGCCAAGTTGTCCTCTCCTATTGTTGTAAATGATGATGCTTGTGCTACTAACTCTATTACTTGTGAAGCATCCATTTTGAAGGAGAATGTTGAGCTACGGGCTCAACTTGAGATGCTATCTAGCAATTATGGGAAATTGGAAGAAAGTCATGAAAAGCTCTCAAGCTCTCATGATGATATTCTAGTATCCCATAGTGTGCTAAAGATAGCTCATGAGGCCATGATTGCTAAGGTAACATCTAGTGAGCCTCATGTGGATACTAGCACTACTTCTAGTCAAAATAGTATATTGCCATGTGCTAGTCCTTGTAATTCATCTACTCACAATGTTGGTACATCTTGTGATGAATTGCTTTCCTTGTCTTGTTGCTCTAACGATGAAGCTTATACTTCCTCTAGTACTTGTGTTGAGACTAACCATGTAGAGGAAATCAAAGAGCTCAAGGCCCAAGTCACTTCTTTGAAGAAAGACTTGGAAAAGAGTCATCAAGGGAAATCCACACTCAACAATATCTTGAGTGCGCAAAAATCCCCCAATGACAAAGGTGGACTTGGATTCAACTCCAATAAGAAGAAGAAGTCCAAGATGAACAAAAGGAAGGGCCAATAACACGTCAAGAATTCGGCCAAGATTGTTTGCTTCAAGTGCAAAGTAGAAGGGCATCATGTTAGATCTTGCCCATTGAAGAAGAAGCCCATTAGTGACAAGCAACAAGGGAAGCGGCCACAAGTTCACTTTCATGCTCAACCTCAAGTTGAAGAAAGGCCTCTTCCCAAGAAAACTCGAGCTAATGCTTCTCAAGTTGAGAAATCAAGTGAGAAGAAAGTGAAGAGTAGACGTTGCTACTTATGTCGTGAGAAAGGCCACGTCGCTTCTTCATGCACTAATGGTAACTTATCCAACCCAATTACTATTGATGATATCTATTCTCTTGGGAAGGATAAGGTTGGCAATGTGTTTGCCAAGTTTGTTGGTACTCAAAGTGGTGTCAAGAAAAGAACCATTTGGGTTGCCAAGCCTATTGTGACTAACCTCTTAGGACCCAACTTGGTTGGGGACCAACAAGCTCAAACTTGATCAATAGGTGTTGTTGGAGGGCATTGGAGACTTGGCTACATTATGAAGAATTAAGGGGACTTCATCATTCTTTTTGTCACAAGACAAGTCAATTGGATTATCAAGTTTCTATCTTATATCCAATGTGCCTCCTTGCTGTAAATTGTACTTAAATTGTTTACTTTGAAAGTTACTTGCCCCCTTGCATGTTTTGGTTTTGTTCCTTGCATGTGTTTGTATATGTTGCGCTTCCAACTTGCTTATGTATGTTGGTGTGCACTTCATGTACATGTGAGTTGTGTGTTGAGCCTTTGTGCATCTTGTTTGTATCTTAGTTGGCTCTTGTGAGAGATTAATGGAATATCCCATTATGGGGGAGTGATGTGCTTTGTGCACCTCACACTCCTATAAGTGTGTGTACATGAGGAATACCATCTAGTATTGATATTACAAGATTATCTAGTCACTATGTGGTATGTCTTCTCATGAGAAATTCAAATTCTAAATTGTCCATTAATTATCTCTTGTTGGATCCTCTTATTGCCTCTTGTTAAGTTTTCTTCATTGGTATCACATTATGGGGGAGTAATATGCTATGTATATTACTAGCCTAGAAAATGTGTACATTTGAGATATTGTCACCTAGTGTTGATATTGTAGATTATCTTGTTTCTAGGTAGCATGTTAGCTCCACAAGTTGCAATTTGCTTGTGTTTGGTGTGAAGATGATGTTGGATATCCTTGCTATCTACCAACGGGAATTATTTCCAAATACCTCTTGTCTTACGACAATTGGTACTCACTTATGTGTGGTAGAAATTATTGATCATCTTTACATTGGCCTTTGCTTTTATTGGCCTTATCTTGTGCCTAGGATTGTGTCAACTCCCATTGTTTTCCATACCACTTGTGGATCTTGTTATTTTCTTGATCTTGTTTAGTGTTTTGTAGATATAGTGAAAGTCGTGATCCCACCTTGTGCATTTTGTATTCAAATGCAAATTCTCAATAATGCACTAGTCTTGGGGGAGCTATCCTATTTTCTATAAAACACTCATATTGTGATCCATATTAAGTGTGTGTTGGTGGATGGAAAGTCGTTTCTTTTGGTACTTTGTGCCAACATGAAACTTTGTAGAGAGCTTGGTTTGTTTGGAACCATCCTCTCCTTTGGGAGTTTGACATCTTTTTTTGTGTGTTCCAATGGATATCTCATTCCTTGATGTATCTTTTAATGATATCTTCCAAGTGATGATTTCTCCATTTGGTATCCTTTTCACTTGGTTTTTCCTTGTATTTTGGTATCGGTTCTCGAAAGTCTTGAGCATGCATTTTAACTTCATGTAGTTCCTTTGGCATGTTTTCTTTCTTTGACCCAATATATAGGGAAACTCCACCAAGTCTCAAATTGGATGAGATGTGCATGAGATTCATTTTCATATCTATATGCACATATCTATGTGGAGTTTGTCCTATGTATTGTTGGTTCTCTAACTCTTTGGTCCCAATGAGTTTGGGTTCCATTTTGTTTGTGTTGTTGTTCTAGGAACAATTGGAGATGCATTGGATACTCGGCTCATTCAAAAGGAAGGTGTTGTCACCATGTGCTTATTGGAGTCAAGCTAGGATGATCAATGAACTACTTTCTACCTTCAATTGGTATCTACTACATCCTTCCAATGCTATCTCGGTAACAAGTATCATCATCTACTACATGCACACATTATTGCATCAATCGTGTGTGGGTTGTATCATGGCATGTTATTCCTTCTTTCTTGTGATACTTGTTTACTTTCTCAAAGCATCCCAACAATGATCTCTTGTTGCTAGTTGTGATGTCTTTGATGTTCGTGCGGTAGGAATTCATTTATATACAATAAGACCATATCTAGCCATGTGCTATGCTTCCAGGCAATATCTTATTGGTATATGTATGACTTCCTTTTGGATATCTTGTTCCTTCGTGCTATAACTACTTCGGGTGTAAATCCTTCTTTGTAGATATATATCATCATGATTTCGTCTACCTAGAACCCTATACACTTGAGAGAATTTACATCTCTAGTTGATATCCTTTCTTTCACGTCCACCTTGTCTTTCTTATGTTATTTCTTTGGTGGCTCCGTGAAAGCTTTTGCCTTGAGTGTGTGTCCTCTATTGTAGCATCTTGATGCACTCTTGTGTGGTGAAGATTATTTTCCTCATGCTTGTCTTTACGAGGCTTTTGCCATCTTAATTGGTATCCCTCTACTTGATGAGGCTTTCATCTTCTATCTTCACCACGGGTTGTCACAAGCATAGGTTCTTTATATGCTTATTAGTAAGCTTGTGAACCCATTTGCTAGTTGTGTGTGTGGGAATTATAGGCCTTGCACCGTGTGCCTCATTCTTTCAAGACTTTATTGATGCTTTATGCTCATCCGTACATTAGTCTTCTCAAGTGCATTGCCTTGAATCACACACATCTTTTTGGTCGAGCCCATTCACAAGTTGCCTCTTCTACTTGTTGTTCAACATTGTGTTTGTTGCAAGTACTAGGCTTAATTTCCTATATGCTCACATGCACTTGTTGTAAGTTTCTATTGATTTTGGGGGAGCTATGATCCTATTTTGTGTACTTTGTATCCGAATAAAAAAATTCTTGATGTGCACAAATCATGGGGAGCTTCTCTAGTTTCTTTAGAACACTCCTTGGCTCATATCATAATATCCTTCATTCATGTGGCTCATAGGATCCTTGGCCTAGTTGGTTCAATTGATATCCTTTTATTGCTTGCTTCAATTTGTATCTTTTGATTGCTCGATTTCTTGTTTCTCTCTTTGTTATGTCTTTGTGGCATATCATTCTTTTGCAATCTTTGGGCCTCAATATAGTTTGTCTTCCTCCAAATATTTACCATTGGATATGTGTATTGCATTCCACTCTCTTTTTGAGAGATACACAATTTATAGAGGAACACTCTTTATATTGGCATTCTAAGCTTTTCACCCATTTTGGCAATCGATGCCAATGGGGGAGGAGTTTCAGAGAGTTTTGTGGAGAAGTTTAGAGAGTTATCTCCTCTTGCTTTGGTTTTGTTCCTTAGCATTTGCATCTCATATGCATGCACTATTGGTTGTTGCATTGCATAGTGAAGCATAATTCCTTATATAAACTCTCTTGAAAGTGATTGTCATCAATTACCAAAATGGGGGAGATTGAAAGAACATGCGGTGCCCCCATGTTTGGTTTTGGTAATTGATGACAATTTCTATGGACTAATGGTTGTCTTGAGTTATATTTGAAGGATTTGTCCATAGGCTTTTCTTGAAGTCCATGTGTTGGTTTGAAGGACTTTATGAGTTGACCAAGGTGCTATTAAGGAATTATCCAAAGATTGGTCATGTGAGTGTTGAGCTTATTGCAAGCATGTCTTGAAGAAGAAGATCGTGTGATCATTCATGTTTAACTTCAATACATCATCCAAATGAAGAGAGTTGGAAAGATTCAAGGTTGATCAAGACTAAGTCAAGAGTGAATCAAGTTGATCAAGACTAAGTCAAGAGTGAATCAAGTTGATCAACTCACAAAGCGTAGAAGATGTATCTAGAGGGATCAAGTGATCCCATGGTATGGTAAGCTTTGTCCATTGCACTTTGTGTACTAACCCATGGTCTATGTGAGAGTTCTATGTGGGGTTAGGTACGTGTCCATGGGCTTGCATCAAGAGGAAGATATCATACAACCCATGGAAAGGATGACATCAAGTGGTGATCGTCATCAAGATTGCCGTGTGCAAGTTCAAGTCGAGCATCACGAAGAGATCAAGTGCTTGAATCTTGCCATCCATTATGGTGTCAATGGACTTGTGAAGATGTGCCGAAGAGTGGCTGACCCATAGTGGACTATGGGGGGAGCAATCATCTAGTCTTCATCGAGCCAACGCAATCAAGAAAGGTGGTCCATCTTGAGGGAGTCAAGATCGTCATCATCTAGCTCAAGTGGACCATGTGCAAGGCAAAGGTTTGGCCTTGATAGGTTTTCTATTTTACCGGTCTTGTGGTGGTAGTTGGGAGACCGGGTTATAGGATCGTTTGCCGTATTATCAAGGGGGGCTCTCAAGTTGGTAGCTTGATCGTATCGTTAGTAGAGAGCTCAAACCATTGCATCCTTGCATCATATTTCTTGGTTCTTGTTTGGTTATCTTTGTGAGTCTTAGAGCTTATGGTCATCTTGATGACAAGCTTGAGTTCATCGAAAACGGAGTTCGCATGCGTCTTCTATGATGTTTTTCGGTGTTGGAGGTTTTACCGGTCTTTTCCGAGGAAGGGTTCTCACCATTTTCTTATGGGCCTTTTCTCATTGGCTTATTTTTGATATTTCTATCAAGATTGTATTAGCCCATGTCGTTAGCTTTCCAACAAACTTGGTTTCGTTGAATTCGGAGTCCGTTTGCAAAAGTTATGGCTGTTTTGGTAAAGGCTGCAGCGGTACTACCACGACTAGAGCGGATGTAATTTTTTACTACCGCTCCAGAGCAGTACTACCGCGGCTCCTGAGCGGTAGTACCGCTCCAGAGCAGTACTACCGCGGCTCCTAAGCGGTAGTACCGCTCCGGACCAAATTCTCGTGTTTTGATCAGCAGAAGTAGGCACATAAGTATTTTTTTTAGTACCGCTCGCAAGCAGTAGTACCGCTACCACTTGCAGTAGTACCGTGAGGTCGAGCGGTAGTACCGTGAGGACGAGCGGTAGTACCACCCTCTGGTGGTTCTACTGGCCTTTTGCCTCCTCTCTGTTGTTTTTCAAAGGGGTACTACCGCCCTAGCGGTAGTACCGCTCCTTGGAGCAGTAGTACTGCTTTGTGCGGGCTGTGAGCATAACGGTTGGATTTTTCCCACCTATAAAAGGGGGTCTTCTTCCCCAATGAACCTTATCCTTTGAGCTCGTGTTCTTCCCCCATTGTTGACCTTCTTCGAGCTTGCTAACTCTCAATCCCTCCATGGATTCTTGCTAGTTTTTGAGGGAAAAGAGAGAGGAGATCTAGATCCACATTTCCACCAATCACTTGCTCCTTTTTGTGAGGGGAACCCTTTGGATCTAGATCTTGGAGTTCCTTGTGTTCTTCTTTCGTTCTTCCTCTCATTTTCCTCCCTAGCATTAGTTGCTTTGGTGGGATTTGGGAGAGAAGGACTTGTGCACTCCGTGTGCCCTTGCCATTGCATTTGGTGCATCGGTTTGAGTTCTCCACGGTGATACGTGGAAGTGAAGTTTGAGAAGCTTATTACTCTTGGGTGTTTGGGCCCTTGAGCTTGTTCCTCTTGGGTGCTTGGGCGCCCTAGACGGTTGGTGGTGTTCGGAGCTCAATCATTGTGGTGTAAAGCTCCGGGCAAGCATCGGGGTCTCCAATTAGGTTGTGGAGATCGCCCCGAGCATTTTGACGGGTTCCGGTGACCGCCCCCAAGGGTTGCCAAAGTGTACGGGTTCGGTGACCACCCCCAAGGGTTGCCATTTGTACGAGTTCGGTGACCGCCCTCAAGGGTCCCTTAGTGGAATCACGGCATCTTGCATTGTGCGAGGGCGTGAGGAGATTACGGTGGCCCTAGTGGCTTCTTGGGGAGCATTGTGCCTCCACACCGCTCCAAACGGAGATTAGCATCCGCAAGGGTGTGAACTTCGGGATACTTCGTCGTCTCCATGTGCCTCGGTTATCTCTTACCCGAGCCCTTTACTTATGCACTTTACTTTGTGATAGCCATATTGTTCTTTGTCATATATCTTGCTATCACATAGTTGCTTATCTTGCTTAGCATAAGTTGTTGGTGCACCTAGGTGAGCCTAGTTGTTTTAGGTTTTGTGCTTGACAAATTAACCATTAGGTTTTTTCCGCATTTGTTCAAGCCTAAACTGTAATTATTTTAAAGCGCCTATTCACCCCCCCTCTAGGCGACATCCTCAATCTTTCACCCGAGAAACATCATCCGGTAAAAACCCTATATGTTGTTTGAGACTAGATCTCATTATCATCACGAGGGAGTCGCCGCATAAGCCGGCTCCCCCTTTGTGTCTAGCCCTAGATATTGTTTCCTCTCGCTTGTCCCTCTTTGGGGAGCCCTGCCCCTCCTTATATAAGTTAGAGGGGCGGGTTACATGTGGAGTCCAAATAGGATTAGGACTAGCCTATCTTCTACTACAAGCCAGATACAAGTCCAGGTCTTGATTCCTTGTAAGGAAGATATTCCTCACGCCTTTCCTCTTAAGCCGGCCTACCATAATGTAAGCCGGCCTTCTGGGCCTTGAGCCTCCTGGGCCCCCGGGTCTTGTCGCTCCTCTGATCCGCTTGCCAGGTCACCCATAAGTCTCCAGGATCGGGCGGGTCACTTAG
Organism: Aegilops speltoides; assembly: GCA_021437245.1. NCBI lineage: Eukaryota > Viridiplantae > Streptophyta > Magnoliopsida > Poales > Poaceae > Aegilops > Aegilops speltoides. The sequence continues at coordinate 380,644,903 of CM038146.1, forward strand.
TGTGTCGTTCAGCCAGGGCGGGTCATAAGTGAGTCGCCAAGTCCGGCCGGGTTATACTTCCGGCCGGGTTACACCGCGGGGTATATCCCCGACAGTCCCCCTATCATTTAAAAAACTCTAAAAAAACTCTCACCATGACCAACCAGCATGCGCCGCATGGCGTAGCTGGTTGGCCACCATTCTAGCGCCACTTAATGGGTTTAATATGGAAGAGAATCCTCGAGCATTGTCCCGCCTCATTCTCACGCCCTTGTCTTCTCCCACGCATAGAATGCTCAGTGACGGCAGTACAGAGGACATTAGTGGCATGATGGCTTGAGCTCGAGCGAAGAGAGTAGCCCAGTTATCTTAGCCTCACCCGGCAGTAGCAGAATGTCATGTCGCACAATGTGCAATTGCTACCTACATGTGGCTGCTGTTGGGGTTGCATCACTCTCGCTGACCTTTTCATCAGCTTCGCGGTTTCTGCGCACTCCTCCGCATCATCTGGCAGCAACGACACCCCCCACCTGTGGTCATGCTCGTGTCCAAACAACAACTGACATGACAAGCTTTGCGGCAAGGGTGTTGATGTAGCGATGATGTCATGAGAGAGAGATAGAGAGAGGGAGGGTGGGATGTTGTCCTCCATCCACATTGGCTTGGGATCTCCTCGGCGGCCACGCCGAGAGATAGGGATGTCGTCCTCCATTGCGACTGGCTCAAGGTCTCCCCGGCGACCACGCCAAACCTCTCAGTGAGGCTGCCCCTGCAACTCATGGCCACGTAGGTGGCAGGCTTACAGCACACACTGCAATTTGGAAAGCGTGTACCACTTCTGGGGAAGTACACACATATAAAAGGCTCATTTGAAAAAACACACCATAGATGCTACCCATGCAAGCTTAGGACCCAAGATGAACAAATTTACATAGTTTTGGGACCCAATAGTGAAGGTTTAAAGTTGCTGGACTAAACTAACACACCTCCAATAGTTTTAGGAGCCAAAACTGCAGTTTCAAAGTAATAGGACTAAACTGACACACCTCTGATAGTTTTAGGACCCAAAACAACAGTTTCGAAGTTATAGGATTAAACTGACACACCTCCAATAGTTCTAGGACTTCAGATGCATTTTACTCATTCAACAACATTGCACATTTAACTATTCAAATTCAGGGAGAATATCATACGGAAACCAACATTCAGTGGAAACCACGAGAAGAAAATGTTTTGAAGTTTCAAACAAATCTGAAAAATACGGGATGCTAAGAGGATGATGTTTTATTGCCACACAAAATTTCAAGTTGGAACACATTACGAGATATGAGATATGAAAAAAGAAAAAATCAACGTCGAATAGTGCCGAACAGTAATGTCAATATTCAGGGCTAATTTATCTTTTTCATAGCTCACATCTCGTAACATGTTTCAACTTGGAATTTTGCGTGCCAATAAAACATCACCCACTTAACATCTTGTATTTTTTTTAGATTTTTTTGAAACTTTAAAATATGGTTTCCACAAAGTGTTCATTGAATATTGGTTTCCATATGATATTCTCCCTCAAATTCAAACATATGAAAGGGTTCGAATGGAGTATTAGTCTGAATAATAGGCATGGTAAAAGCACACCAATCAAGTGCTATGAAGTGCCCACAAGGGCTCAACAAGATCATCCTAATGCTGGGTATGAACTTCTTGGTTCTTGATACTCCGGTGCGCTACGAGGAGTCTTTGTTTGCATTGTGCTCCAGCTTGATAGGATCCCCATTGAAATTGTATCAAAAGTTCTTTAGCATGCATCTTCTCATCCTCGATGATCATGTTGTGCAAGATGCAATCCTCGACAAGATGACATGTGGCTTCCAATACTCGATGATCATCTTGTTGTCATGATTTGCTAGATGACATGTGGCTTCCAATACTCGACATGGCCACAAACAATGCAAAGCGCTTTTGAAGCACACCGAAAGCTCTCTCAACATCCTTTCTTGCCGACTCTTGATGTGTTGCAAGTGAGATCTCTTGTTGCTTTGTGCCATCTGCAAGGTAGTAGCCCATAATGTACTGATGGCCTTTGGTAACATAGTTGCAATTTGAAGCATCTCCGGCAACAAGCCTTCCTAACAATGGTGGTCTCGAAAGCTCATTCATGTCATTATGAGATTCACGCAATCTAAAGAATGAATGTCAAATCCATAGATCCTCTAATGCAACTGCCTTGAGAATGATGGTTGGATATTTGGAATTACGTTTGTACCGACCTTTCCCTCCCAAGAACAATTGTTCCATGTCAAGGTCGTGCATAAATCTATCCAAGCATCCCTAGCCATCCACGTTATTCACTCAGTCCAAGGAGTCTCTCAGTGTCCTCATCATTGGGTGTCCTCAAGTAATCTGGCATGTAGATCACGGCGGTGTGAATCTTCGTACCACCTCCCTGATTGTACCTTCCCCAATGTGAACATAGTTGTCAATGGCGTTAGCCGAACACCCAAAGCCAAAGCACTCAAAGAGCCGCAACACACTTCATCAATGGGCTCACACTTATTTCTCCCGATGAACTCCTTTTAAGTTTAAACTAAGGATCATGATCCTCAACAACTATTGCAATGGTATTGAAGAGACTTTGGTGCATCCGAAAATCGCCACCAAGAATATTTCTCCGATTATGTTGGATTGGGCGCGATGCAATCCTTGACAAGCTTGGCATGGCCTTCTGCCCTATCACTAATATACAAGCGGTCGACCTATGATTCTAGTCACAGTCTCCCAAAGTCCTCGTGAACAATCACGACAATGGCCATCTCAATTCATTGTCATCTTCTTCCTCCTCAGATGAAGATTCATCGAAGAACACCTCCCTTACCCTATTGATGCACTAATTGCAATTTTCAACGATGAATTTGATTAAAAAATACCAAAGAAAACATTGAAAAAAGCAAAAAAAAAAATACATAGGCGATGCGTCGAACACTTGCCGAGCGGAGGAGGTGAGAGCTTCTGTAGGCGGTGTTGCGGACGTGTCGAGGTTGTGGGTGGACGCAGGGCTAAGGGCATGTCTTTTGGCGTCGACGAGCTTGATTCTCCTCAATGTCTAGCTCGCCCGCCGCCGAGCAAGCCCGTCACACTGAACTCTGACTTTCGAGACGTTGCTGGCGTAGCCATGTTTCCGACGCCACTTAGCTCGAGCATGGGTGCTCTATGTCGTAGTGCTCCTCCGGCGGTTTTGTTTCCAACGAAATGAAGCTTGGCAATGGCCCTATTCGTCCACGCGCTTCCAATCGATGGCGGCAATTCTGGTTGTAGTGTCTGCTGGCGAGCGAATCCAAGGTGGGGCCGGAAGTCGACGGGGTTGCGGGGTGTTGGTGGGCGTGTGCGATGGACGGCGTAGGAATGGAAAAAGATGGAGGCGACGTCCGGGTGGAGGTAGCCGAGCGAGAGGGAGGATTAGCTTGAAGGGAATCGTTTTCTTATAGAATGGTGGTAATCCTTCTTTCTGGAAAGAAACTACACTTTTCTAAAAAAAAGTCACACCTATTATAAAAGTTCATCAAAAGTACTCCCCCCATTTTGAAATATAAGATGCTATAACGATCTTTTTCTGAATTAGATGAATATAGACGTGTTCTAGTGTGTTTGTTTATTCATTTTAATTTGTATGTAGTCCATATTGAAATATCCAAAACATCTTATAATTCAGAACATGGGTTATATAAAGCACTTCAAACATGATAAAAATCACACCGGGGTCTGTAGACCACCGAACGACCACTACCGCCGTCATAACAAGCCGCGAGCGCGCTGATGTCGCCGCTTCCCTATCGGAGCCGGCTTGACCTTGTCGATGACCGTCAAGAAGTCTTCGCGTACGTGACCCTAAGAACCAACATCCTGGATCTGCAGTCGTCGTTGTCGAACCATTAGATAGATATCAAACAGTTGACACCAAATCTCGTCGTCGCGCATGCACGACGGAAAACCCTAATCTCGCCGCCCCAACGAGACGACGGGAATCTATGCCGAAGCTCCATCAGTTGCGTTCAAATGGACGAACTCGAGAAGGATCGGAATCCGGAAGACAAACTGAAAGAAGAAACGTCGTCATCTGCCGGGGCGTTGCACTTGCGAGGACTAAAAAACACGAAAGCATCGGGATTCCCCTCCTCGCCACCGGCTGCCGGAGCCGTAGGTATAGAGGAGGCAAAACCACGGGCTCGCGCACGAAGTTTGGATGGGAGAGTTTGTCCTGGCCACCAAGGGGAAAAGGGAGAAAAACGACGGTGTACATCTGTTTGGGCGACAAGTAGTATGGATCGGACGGAGTACATCATGAGTCTCTCTGCATTTTTGTTATCGTGGCATAGTTCCTTTGTCCTGTGATCATGTCATATCGCTGCACTTATAGATACTTTGAACTAGTCCTACTTGGCTGGCGTATGGCCATTTGCTCTTGAATGCGGATGGTTCGATCTTGGCTCCAGACCTCCAGTCGTGTTGACATGGACCAACTTAGCAGAAGTGTGCAGGGGCCGTGGTCCTTGTTTATGAATCCGAGACGATGGATACTTACGTTTTCGAGACCACTGGATCCCATTACTCGAATCGTGCTATCGATCGATGAGCGGTTCTTCCTTCTCGGACGCGGACCGACCGACCGAGCAATCAATCACAACATGCCCGGCGATGCCACCTGAACTGAAGAAAAATCGCCAACCATGGATGGAGATGGAGGGAGCCACGGCCATGCCTGAAATTTTGAAAAGCCACGGTGCCACGGCCCACGGGGTGCATCCACTCCATTCCAGCCACTGTTCCCTCCGAGAAAGGGGAGGCACTGCCATTGCAGCCGCATTGAATTGGACGGGTGGCTTGAAGCTCGAAGCGGCAGCTGTCGCAGCTACCAGCGTCAGACCCGGCAGGCTTGTTACTAACCACGTAGCGTCAGGGGGGAGGGGAGGTGGTAGCGACCAACAACTCCCATCGCCACCTTGAATGCCCTCTCGCTCGCTCGTTAACTCTGCTAGCCTCCTCCTATCACTCCTTTGGTTTGTAGGAGTATTGAATTGATCGGATGCGCCGGGCGGTGCTGGTGCTTGCGCGGTGACCGGCGCTCGTGGTGGCAAGGGAAAAACTGAACGGAATTGATCTGCGCCTTGCTTTGTATTTATGGCGGACACGTCGGGGCTGGGCAGTTGGCGAGAGATTAAAGACGATGTGATCCCGCGCCGGTTTTGACCGTACACACGCACAGGCGCGAACCCGTCGCCGACGCCCGTGTATCAGTGTAGTATGTATGCACACTGCACGCTTGCACAGGGCAGCGAGGGCGGGAGGGGTTGTCTCCGACCTGCGACACGTAGTGGTGCCAAATCTCAGACGCTACCACAGTCCACAGACAGCGCGGGGTCCCGTCCTGCACATGCCTTAAATCCTCCACGAGACCGCCACCAACCTGAATTCATCCAAATACTCCATCTACTGTAGTTTCAGGTTAAAAATACAGATTCACCCACTTAGTACCAGCCTGAATTCATCCAGACACCTGACGCTCGAATTGGACCAATCCACTGTAACAACAAAACATTCTAGCACCAAACGCACGGTGACAAGATAGTTTTCCATCAAGACAAGGACGGCGACGAAGACGACGACAAAGACCCGTTCACCAGCCTACGACTCGAGGAAGGAGCATCATCACCATTGACGCGACGGCTATTTGGCTGTTAGCAATTGCAGCCGATTTAGTTGGGCGACCCACTTCTCTCACGTCGTCGCCAAACGCCACGGCCGATCCCTCAGCATCCCCGGGCACGGCCATACGCTACGGGACAGCAACGCCACGCAAGAACTGACATACACAACACAATGGCGTAGCTTTTCGCACCCAACAAGAAGCCGCTTGGATATGGATATGGTGGCGTTCCGTTTGAGCAGCCACCGAGTTTTCCAGTTCCGTCCGCGTCTCCCGTGGTAACCAAGATGAGGTGAGCGGTGACACTGAGTTAGGTAGGCTAGAACGGTATCTGCAGCAGCAGCAGCTACGTTGATTTTGTTGGTGTGACCATGAACGAGGTTTAGCACGGTCCAGGTGCTATGGCCTATGGAAGAGCATTTCTCTGCCAAGTGCCAAGGGAGTTGCTTGGTAAAAAGTACTCCTGAGAGCAGGCGCAAAGGTTAGTACCGCAAAAAAAAAAGTACAGAGTAGTTTCTTTTTCCTTTTTTTTGGATAAGAAGTACAAGGAGTAGTAAACAGCAGGGTGGAAGGAAATGGGCCAGCTTCTATCCGTTGAGGGACGTTGAGAAGGGAAACAGACGTACCCTAAGGCAGCCCATGTTGCTTCAATTTTCATTTTGAGCTGACGAACTTATGGTACAAACGATTAATATCAGACAACTTACTATGGTAACCACATGATCCATACAAGTAGCTTGGTACCCGGCTATAGTTAGTTGGAGACAGAAACCTATACAACAAACGTGCTGAAAACTCCAGAACGACCACGTTCAGAACTACCATCTCTACGACCAACAGTCTGCAGAGCAAAATGGCAAACAGTAGATTTACAATAAAAATGTAAAAGGGCAATGTATAATATTTTAGGAAAGTGTGAGATATTGGAGAGCGGTGATCTGGTGCCCAGGCCCATCTGCCCCTGGGCATGAACAGTACAATCAAATAAATCAAGGCTCTGATTATTCTATACCCCTTCATAACGATAGGTTTTTTTAAGGGAATCATAACGATAGGAATGATGGTCTTTTTTAAAAATACATCATCCGCACCGAGATCTTTGGTACGCGGAATGCGAGCACCCACTTGCAGGTCCTAGGCGCCCGAACCTAGAAATGGCGCCTACAGCGCGCCCTCTGTGGGCTTTTTAAGCGCGGCCCAGAAAGAGAGGCTTTTTAAGCGCGGCCCAGAAAGAGATACGGTCGCGAAAAAACAACGCCAAAAATATGCACCATGGGGAATCGATCTCACGCCGCACCTCCCTCTAGCTGCTTAGCTTAACCACTAGACCACCTAAACGCTAGTGACTAAATCCAACACGGAAGTTGTCGGTGTACTAAGGTAGGGGTACCTCAGTATCCCAACTTGTGCACGGCGATTCTGACTCCAGCGGCGGGCAGGTACCACGTGCTCGCCGGATACCTTCCTGCTCCACGTCAAGTCATTCAAAGACAAAATATACAAGACAGAAGATCGAGACCCCGGCAAGCGGAGCTTGCCGGGAAGGCCATTTCAGGCTCAAGATTACATCACTCACGCATGGCCCGGCGAGAGGAGCTCGTCGGGAAGACTAGAAGATTACGTCGAGAAGACACGCCGACGCTACATGCGCCCGGCGAGGGCCCGAAGCGACAAGTTACAGAGCCGGCAAGCTCCGGGCCCGGCAAAGTCGAGACCCGGCAAGGTGCTTGCCGGAGAGTTCTGTGTGTGCCCCGCCCAGCTCATCCCGCCCACGCATACAGGGCCTTTCGAGAACGCGTGGCGGATAGTCTGCGCAGCCTAGGGGACACGGTGGCACTTCACGGTGATGGATCCATCACCGTGGCGATTTGAGACGCAAGGGCGGAGCTTTTGGGGTCGACGGCGACGGCATTAAATGCCCTTGTCCCCTCTGTCAAAAGTAGGTAGAAACCATCGCTCATGCAATCGTAGCTTCTTTGTTCTCAAGACTGCTCCAACTACCACCTCTTTTACCTTTTACCCTTCCTCCCACGTTGACACCGGTGACCCTTGCACTATAAAAGGAGGCCCATGCACAACGTAGAGAGGGGTTCGGTTCGATTCGGTAGGTTGGCTGGTTCGACTCATTCAACGCCACAACACCATCAGACGCCGCTCTCTCGAGCGAGATCAAATACAAACACAAAGCAGCAGAGGGGTTTTATCTCTCGGAGAGCTCGGCCGGGTAAAATCCGCCGCGTGCTCGCCTCGACCGCTCTCTGTGCCTCCTCCGCCTCGCATCGCACTCACGAAGGGCCCTGCCCCATAGGTGCCCATGGCGGGCGAGTCTCCCCGCATCTTTGGCGCGCCGGTAGGGGCGCCGAGGTTGTGCGGACTGATCCGGCGTTCATGCGGCGCGTTCTTCATCAACCTCTCCAATTTCACAAGAACTTCGCCAACAACTACGCCATGGCCTCAAGAAGAAGCCTTCGGAGGTTGGAGGTCGTCTGCGTCTCATCCGCCGCCACCGGAGCCAACGGTGGGCGGAGGAGACGCCGTCGGAAGGGTGGTCGCCGGCGAGACACTTTCATGGCGCCGCCAGATCAGGGGACAGACGGATGACCGCGCCGGTCTCCGTGGATCTCGTCCGTCCGTCTCAAGACGACAGCCAAAGAGCGCCCTACCACGGGAGGTGGTATCCGCTTCTTTGGGCAAGGATACGCCGGAGGCTCGCGGGATGTTCCGGACCAACGTCCGGACGCGAAAGCAAAGCGGCGGCGCCGGGAGGACCTCTCCTTCTAACACCGTTAGGAGTCCGAGCATACCCCACTCCTCGCACCGCCGCTCCCGCTCCCCTCCACTCCGCGAAGCGCTTCGTAAGGGCGAATCGCTCGATTCCCTCCGCGCGACAAAGCCAAGACCGGAGGGCTACCATCAAGAGCCTGGTCGCCGCTAACAACGACCCTTCACAAGAGCCGGCAACCTCGCGCCACGGCAAGCCGAGAAGACGAAGGCTAACGGCGACAAGGCCGCCGGGGGTGCAACCTCAGTGCACTCCCCGCCGCAGAAGCAAAAGACGCCGTCCTGCGGGAACAACGCCGACGACGGCTCCACGGCGTCGTCGGATCCGCGGACTCGTCGGGATCAACGCCAAGTCCTCGACGCATCCGGCGATAAGAAGACGCCGGACCACGATCGAGCGCCGCCGAAGCTCGGCGACAATCGCATCAGAGAGCCGGAACGCTGCCGACGCAGACTGCCCGGTGAACCAGCGACTTGTCAGACGCGGCAGGTGCCCTGCGTTCACCCGCGAAGCCGCGGCGCCCAAAGGGCTCAAAGATGAAGAACTTCAAGCCCGACGCATCGGAGAAGTACGACGGCAAGACGCACCTCGGAGTTCCTCGGTGTCTACACCATCGCGGTGCAGCTGCCGGGCGCGACGACAAGATTCTCGGCGAACCACTTCCGCCGTGCTTAAGCCGAACGCTCGTTTGGCTTATGCACTTGCCGGAAGGCTCCATTTCTTCTGGGCCGACCTTTGCCACCAGTTTGTTGGCGCCTTCATCGGGCGGCCACAAACCCCCACCAGAGAGAGCGATCTCCACATTTTGGCCCGTAGGAAGGAGAATCCTCGCAAGTATATCCAACGCTTCACCGTGTGCAAAGACAACATCTCGATGTCCACTTCGCGCGGTTATCGCGCGTTCCACCGAACGTCGCGAATCGCCGCATGCGTGAAGAGATGGCGATGACCAAGATTCGGGATGTCACGAGCTCTATGCTCTGGCGGCAAGACGCTGTAGAGGAGGAGGAGACTCCGGGGAGGATGTGGGCGCAGGAGGAAGCGCGATAGCGACGACACCGCCCGGCAAACAAGAGCCGGCGGAACAACCAAGGAAGAACAAGAAAGAGGTGCTTGCCGCCGAGAAGCCCGCAAGGAGGCTCCCGCCAAGCAAACGCAGGTTGCTTCTCCGGCAAGGAGCCTGCCTCAGAAGCGGCAGCCGACAAGCGTGGCGGCTCCGGCAAGCAATCTTGCAAAATCCACCGCACTAAGGGCCACGATCTCACCAACTGCAAGCGCGTCGAGTACCTCGTCGAGCAGCAAAAAGCTGAGTACGAGAGGCGCGACAAGGAGAAGGCCCAAGGTGGTGGAGGAGAGCCGAGCAAGAAGCGGCCGTTCAATGGCCGGGGAGGACGCCGCGACAAGGCCAAGCAGCGGCAAGGTGATCGGCCTCCCCGGGGCCGCGACAAGGATGAAGAAGACGACGACGAAGACATGGAGGATGAGGATGGCAGTGAGCAGGAGTTCCAGAAGGCCACGGAGGTCCTGTGAAGAAGACGAAGACCAAGTCCGGCAAGTGCTCTGGTGCCTACTCCGCAAGCGCACCTCTCCGGTCTTTGCGCGCCGCCGAGGACGTACCATCGAGCTCCGCAATGCACTAAGCCCGCAAGAATAGCTCGTGCCTACTCCGCAAGCGCACCTCTCCGGAGTGTGCGCCGCCGCCGAGGACGTGCCATCGAGCTCCACCGCCAAGAGGGCGTGAAAGCGGCGAGCAGCTCGGTGCCGCTCCGGCAAGCGCATCTCTCCGGAGTGCCGCCGCCGAGGACGTGCCATCGAGCTCCACCGGCCAGTTTCAAACTTTTGAGTTGTATTCACGAAATTTCGTACCTTGTATGGAGAACACATGCGCTGGGGTCAAGTCGTGGCTAAGTTGCGCCCGACCGCTTCGAGTCCGCTCAACGATGAAGGCGCCACGCAACTAGCCCGACAAGCTCTTCTCGCCGGAGGCAACACCGCCACTGGCTGCTGATGTTCCGACTCAAGAAGTGTGTTTGCGCTTGGCGGAGTTCCCCAAAGCGTGAGGGTGAAAACATACAAAGGAGGAAATCAAGGGAGAAGTGCGGCCTTGCCAGATCGCAGGAGGCGGAAGAGCTAAGTCACCCGAGCTTTTGTACAGAGCACTCCGTAGTTCCATGCTTTTTATGTTATGTCCTCGCGTTAGTCCTTTGTACGCAATACCAGGCGCGGAGGAACCTACCTGTGGAAAGCCGCACCTTACCTTGCTTCCGAGCACGCCAACGATTTAAGTGAGAGCGACAAGTGTCGCGCCTTTATTTCGCTTCCGAGTCCGCCAACGAGCTAAGTCGCGCCGCGACTAGTCATGCAAGGTTGCTTGCCGGTAGGACCTTGGCAGCAGGCTGCCGAAGTTCAAGACTCGGCGCCATGACAAGGACCCTCGCCGCAAGTTCCCTAGAAGCGAGGGTAAAAGCGCACAAAGGAGTAAAGTAGAGGGCGAACATAGCAAGCCCCGCCGCAAGATGCCCTTCAGATAAGAAACTTGTGCGCGGAGGAGCCGAAGTCGTGGCCCGCTTGCGCCCTTTGTTTCGCTTCCGAGTCCGCTCAACAAACACAAGCGCGCAGAATCGCCCGCAAGGTTGCTTGCCGGAAGCAACACCGCCAAAGAAGCTGCCGATGTTCCGCACTCAAGAAGCGTGTTCATACCGCAAGCTCCCGAGAGCGTAGAGTATAAACATACGAAGGGCAAGGCACGGCATCGCATTGCAAGTTGTATAGGAAGGGTTTATATACATATACATGTGAATAATGAAACTGTTGCAGAACTAGCTCAGCCGTTTTCATGGCTGAAATTACAGCAACAAGGAGAAACCAGAAGAGCACACCAGCACCTGGATTTTTGCGGAGCCAGATTTGCCGGGGGCTGCGAGTGCCAAAGTTCCTTCCCGGCAAGTTAGAGTCGCCGGGGGCTGCGAAATCAGATAAGTTTTTCATCCCTCGTCATGCATCCTCTCATGGACCGGGGAAAGCGGAGCTGCGTCTTTGAACGAGCGTGTCTTGTAAAACCTATGCGCGGAGGAGCCAAGTCGTGGCCCGCTTGCGCCCTTAGTTTGTTTCGAGCCCGCCAACGATTTAGGTGAGCTGCGACAAGTGTCGCGCCTTGTTTCGCTTCCGAGTCCGCCAACAAACACAAGCGCTGAATCGCCCGCAAGGTTGCTTGCGGAAGCAACACCGCCAATGGCTGTCTGATGTCCCGACTCAAGAAGCGTGTTTTGCCGCAAGCTCCCCGAAAGCGCAGGATGAACATATAAGACACGAAGTCAAGTAAAGGACGCGCTCCGACAAGCTTTCCCCTCTTTTCATTAAAAACATCCTAGTTTAGTACAAGTCCATAGAGGATGAAAAACATGATAGAGAGGATTACATATTTTAAATGCAACTAAGGCCCGAGGGCTTACAAATTGAAAGATAAGATGCCCGTGATCCTCTCTGCTTCTCTGCTCAGAGTTGGGAGGTAGGTCAAGGAGGCCCCGCAAGAGAAGCTTGCGGGAAGGGCAAAAGGGCGCCTAGGTGAGCTACGGCGCCGAAGACACCAAGAGAACACCCGGGAGCCGGCCAGAGCTTGGCGAAGACGGAGGCGCCGGAGGCAGAGCTTGAAGACGGGTGTGGGGGACGCCAAGTTGGCTGACGAGGGCTCGCCCTCAGACTCGATTTGACGGCCTTGCCGCCACCCCTCTTCCTCTTCCGCAGCCTCCTCACGCCACCGCCCAAGGAGACGGCCCGGGGAGTTGAAGGCAGCGACCGGATGATGGGGTCGCCGGTGGCGCTGGGCGGCATCCGACGCCTAGTCGGACCCGCCATCCCCTCGCCGCCGCTGTCGCTCCCTCCTCGTCACTCGCCGAGGAGGGACCTTCGCACATCGGAGGAGCTGTCCACACAGACTCGCCCGGGTCCCGAGTCCCCAAAGACCTTGACGGCGAGAAGGTCGCCTCCATTAACTTGAAATGGAGGGTAAACCCCGCCGCCAAGCTGTGGATCCGGCGAATGTCTTCCACCCTCGGTCGAAGTACATGACGCCGGGTCGGGACACGACACTCACTCAGTGCCGCTGATCCCACAGCCCTCATGCGCAACTCCATCATCTCGGCGGATCCGGTTCCATCGCGCGCATGAACGGGGCCGGCAGCCGGAGGCGGCGACGAGGCGCCGCCGCAGCTTGATGAAGAACTCCTGAGGATCGTCTCAAGATGGACCGCCTCAAGGAAGGAGCCCGGAGGAGATGGGGAGGCGCGTCGCCACGACCGCCTCTTCCCGACCGCCTCGGCCACGCCCTCGGCCCGTCCATGCCTCGTCCCCTCCTCCCCCTTGTGGCGGCTCCCGCCATGGGTGCGGATAGGGAGAAGTGCGCTGCCTGGAGGCGACCCTCGCTGCCACCGTTGAGGAACTGGGATTTCCTCCTTCCATGGCAGAAAGAAGAACGGAAACTGAAGACGAAGAGAGAAGAGGAGGTGTGAGGCCATTGTGCTCCCTTTCCGCCCCTTTTAAAGGGCGAGGTGGGGGCTCAACCGCCCTGCCCGACCAATCAGAAGGCGAGGAGGGCAGAGGAGCGGGGCCGACTCACCATCTCCACCCGTGACGGCTCGGTCTCCCACCTTCGCCGCCCACGACCCCCGTGCATGAGGGCCGCGTGGCGAAAAAGCGGAGCCGGAGCGACGGGTGAAGTGACCTCGCTCTGCACCACGATCACGGGTGTGGATGCCATAAAGACCGCATGCGCCGCCCACGTCTCCCACGACGCCGCAATCGACAGCGCGCTGCACACGGGAGGGATGCGTGGAGGCGGAAGTGGGTTCGGCGCCTTGTGGGCAGCGCGTGTCTGCAGATCTGCTTTTGGGCCTGGCCCAACGCTCGGCAAGCACTGTATGGCCCAGCCCGGGGCTCTGTCGGTGTACTAAGGTAGGGTACCTCAAGACCCCAACTTGTGCACGGGCGATTCAGCTCCAGCGGCGCAGGTACCACGTGCTCGCCGGATACCTTCCTGCTCCACGTCAAGTCATTCAAAGACAAAATATACAAGACAGAAGATCGAGACCCCGGCAAGCGGAGCTTGCCGGGAAGGCCATTTCAGGCTCAAGATTACATCACTCACGCATGGCCCCGGCGAGAGGAGCTCGTCGGGAAGACTAGAAGATTACGTCGTAGAAGACACGCCTCGACGCTACATGCGTCCCGGCGAGGGCCCGGGAAGCGACAAGTTACAGAGCCCGGCAAGGTCCAGACCCCGGCAAGGTGCTTGCCGGAGAGTTCTGTTGTGTGCCCGCGCCCAGCTCATCCGCCCAGCGTCGCCTACAGGGCCTTTCCAGAACGCGTGGCGGATAGTCTGCGCAGCCTAGGGGACACGGTGGCACTTCACGGTGATGGATCCATCGCCGTGGCGACGGAGACGCAAGGCGGGAGCTTTTGGGGTCGACAATGACGGGCATTAAATGCCCTTGTCCCTCTGTCAAAAGTAGGTAGAAACCATTGCTCATGCATCGTAGCTTCACTGTTCCCGTGACTGTTCCAACTACCACCTCTTTTACCTTTTTACCCCTTCCTCCTACGTTGACACCTGTCGGTGACCCCTTGCACTATAAAAGGAGGCCCATGCACAACGTAGAGAGGGGTTCGGGTTCGGTTCGGTAGGTTCGGCTGGTTCGACTCATTCAACGCTACAACACCACCGTACGCTCGCTCTCTCGAGCGAGATCAAATACAAACACAAAGCAGCAGTAGGGGTTTTATCTCTCCGGAGAGCTCCGAAGCTGGGTAAAATCCGCCCGCGTGCTCGCCTCGATCGCTCTCTCAGGCCTCCTCCGCCTCGTATCAAGACTTCACTCACGAAGGGGCCCCGGCCCCATAGGTGCCCGCGGCGGGCAGGTCTCCCCCGGCAGAAGTGTATGCAGCCATGCTATTTATTATCCAACCATTTACCATACCACTTAGAAAACAATTTGAAAAAAATATCTATTTTCTTTAAAGAAAAACAGTTTGTTAAATTTTTAAAAAAATCATGAATGTCAAAAAAGTTCATCGATTTTGAAAAACACTTCATCAACTTTTGAAAAGTTCATTGAATTTGAAAGAAATCCATCAGATTAGAAAAAGTTCACCAATTTTGAAGAAAAGTTCATTGAATTTGAAAAAAGTTCACCAATTCTAAAAAAAGTTCATTCGAATTTGAAAAAAAGTTCATCGAATTTGAAGAAAGTTCATTGATTTTTTAAAAAAGTTCATCGAATTTGGAAAAAGTTCACCCGATTTTGAAAAAAGTTCATTGTATTTGAAAAAAATGCATCGGTTTGGAAGAAAAGTTCACCAAGTGGAAAACCGCGGATTTGAGGGAAAAATCAAAGAAAAAAGAAAATAAGTAGAAAAAAAGAATGAATCAAACTGGAGAACAAATAAATAGTGGAACGAAGAAATAATGCACAAGTGGGTTAGTGGTCTGGTGGTTGTCGTGTGTCCTTCGGAACGTTCGGTTCGCGAGTTCGATCCCCCAGAAGGCAGCATTTAGCTGGCGATCCAGCGTTGAGCTGGGCTGGCCCATTAAGCATTTATTTAGCTGGCGATCCAGCCTTCCGTGATGTTCGCAACAGGTTTTTTCTGGGTTTTGGGAAGCTTCTAGATGATTCTTGATCCGTTTTTTTTGTTTCGTTTCATTTTTTCTTTTTTTTCTTTTTTCTGTTCTTATTTATTTTCTCTCCATTCTTCTGTCTCTTTTTTATAGTTTCTGTTTACTTTACTTACTTTTCTGTTCTTTTTCAATTTATTTTTCAACAAATGTTCAGAAATTCAAAGATGTTCATATTTTGTAAAATTTGTACAAATTTTAATAAAAATTTGTGTTTTCTATTTTTGTTCAAAATTTCGAAAAAAATTCAGAAACTCCCAAAAAGTTTAGAATTTCGAAAATTGATTGCTTCTTTCCATAAAATGATCAGAAATCCCAAAATAGAATTTAGAAATTTTAAAAAAATGTTGACATTGTTACGGTTTATTCACAAATTGAAAATGTTTTCGAATTTCATAAAAAGTTCCCATTTAAAAATTTGTTCACAAATTCAAAAAATCTTCATATTTTAAAATTTTGGCTGGAAATTCAAAAAATGTTTGGCAATTTCGAAATTAGTTCATGAATTAAAAAATGTCATATTTTCACAATTTGTCCACAAATTCATAACATGTTTGGAATTTCAGAAAAGGTTGCTGTTTTCAAAATTTGTTCACAAACTCAACAAATGTTCATGTTTAATAAATTGTTCATAAATTCAGGAATTGTTTTGGAAGCTTCAAAAAATTGTATTTTGAAAAAAAGACTTATTTCCCATTTTTTGCATTTTCTATCTTGTTCCTATTTCTTCGAAAATGTTCACGGTTTTGAATTTGTTCATGTTTTTAGAAAAAAATGTTCATCTTTTCATTTCGTATTTTTAATTTAGTTATTTTTTTCTAAAAAAGATGGAGATTCCCAAAAATTCGTGTTTCAATTTTTTTTTTACTTTTTTTTTGAAAAAATCATGTTCAAAATTTTGGAAAAAGTTTAAATCTGCCGCGTGTTATAGTTCATATATGACGGGATGCCTATTTAGAGACAAAAGCTCTTTGAGTACAGTGGTAACCTATGTGAAGCAATATGTCTAGGTACCTCGCGTCTACGTTTTATTTATGGAATTTGTTCATCGCTCGTAGCTGGGCTTACCCATTCGGGCAAGCCCCATGTGTGGCGCACGTCTGTTGGGCGCAGCGCGCGTCACATAGGAGCTCTCCTTTTGCAAGGCGGAGTTCCATCTCGCCTCGGGCGGGCACTCAATTTTGCCGGCCTTTTACTATAGCACGATTTTTTATATCCACTATTTGCACGATTTTCTTTTGGTTTTCTCCCCTTTTTCTCTTCGGTTTCCTCTGTTTTTTGTTTTTTTTTCTTTTGTTCCTCCTTTTTCTTTTTATTTTTCATTTCCTGTTTCCTCCTTGAATTTTTTGTTTCTTTCTCGAGTTTTCTTATTTCTTCGTCTTCACCAACTTTCTTGGGTTTTCATCAGGGGTTCTTCATTTTTTTTCTAACACAAGTGTACATTTTCATGTGGATCATACTTTTTCGTATATATCAAGAACATTGTTTATACACATTAAACAATTTTATGTGCATGATTAACATTTTTCACATATACTCCCCCCGTTCCAAAATATAAGTCTTTCTAGATATTCCAATAAGTGGTTACATACGTAGTAAAATGAGTGAATCTGCACTCTAAAATATATCTACATACATCCGTATATTGCATTCTATTTGAAATGTCTAAAAAGACTTATATTTAGGAACGGAGGGAGTATGTTTTTAATTCTACTCTTTTTCATGCATATTTTACATTTTTGTATACGTCTTTAAAAGAATATACATTGAACATTTCTAAATACATGATTAACATGCTTTCACATACTTGTTTTGAATTTTTTTTCGAATATGTGTTAATTAGCTTTGAAATACACACAGATTTTTGTATGATATGAAGTTTTCTTAATTGCAAGAACGTTTTCACATTGTATTTGTCTTAAAAATGTCATGTATATTTGTTTGAAATGTGTGAACATTTTCTGAAATGTCACATACATTTTTTATGAATGGTACAAAGGTTTTATTAATGTTGTGCAAACCTTTTTTAATATTGGTATATTTTAAATATAAATATTTACTATCTTATATGGTATTTTGGAATATAAATAAATAAATATATAAAAGAAAAAGGAAAATTGAAAAAGATGAGCGATCTAAAGGAAGCGGACGAAGCATCTATGTATAGTGGGCGGGCCCATTTCCCACAGCACCGTTGCCGAGTTGGAGTTACAGCTCGCAGTTTGCTATATAGATGCGCCCGCGACACACAGACTTTCCCCCTACTCCAGAGTCCATGAATTTTAAACCCCAAATACATATGCGTCCCTAAATGGATGACGAAATCTAAAGTGCTGTCGGGGAAACGTATAGAAAACAAAAAAAAATCATCATACGATCAAACCAGGAACACTATGAAGATGCAATCACGATTTTGATCGGATCATTACCAACTTCAAGTTGCAGGGAAAGAAGAGTGGGTGTAGATCGTACTTGAAGTCCCTCGAACCGAAGACCGAAAGCATGGCCTCTTTATAGTTTGCAAGGGTACATGCTTCACAATCCGATAGCACTTTGCCGTCCAGAGCTAATAATCGCTGGAGAGTTAGAGGACGGAGAAAAGAACCTTACGGGGCTTCTCTATTATGAGGATTAGAAAGAACTAGAACCAGCTCTAATCTAGATCAAGTTTAGATAAAAAACTAGAACTAGATAGGGAGAGGGGGGCTGAGATCAAGGGAGAACTTGTGTATCTCAAAGACGGAAAGGGCCCCCCCTCACACACACAGGTGGAGGAGGGGCTAGGACGATTTGGAGGAGGAAAAACCCTCCCTTGGGTCGTGACCAAGGAGGAGGAGTCCTCCTCCTCCCGTGCGCCCCCTTAGCTTCTCCAATATGCAAAAAGGGGCCACCATCCCTACATGGGCCTTCAAGGCCCATTAGCTCTCCATTAATAGGCCAATTGATATTTCCCTTAGCCCATTAACTCTAAATAAATTATAGGAGCCTCTCAATCAATATATATATATATATATATATATATATATATATATATATATATATTTTGGTATTACCAGGGATTCTCCGAAACAATTTCGGTAACTCTGAAACGCTTTTAGTTCTCTCAAAACTATTTTTTATGTTCTAGAAACTATTACGAGAACATTTTCTCATAATTCTCACTCCACTAACACTCGAACAGATCAAGATTCCCTTAAGCTTGTGACGATGTAGGTTCGGTAAAATATGGGCTGGTTGCCTGAGTCCACAAAAAACCTAATCGTTCAAGCTACGCTCAGTTCCCAAATTTTCATTTAAGAGAAAATTAGTGACCTAATTCTATCTAGTGAAATAGTGACCTAACTGAAATGTGTCTGTCAAATGGTCACACGAGCCGAAAGTGTCAACCCATAGGCAAACATTTTTTTAGTTGGAGACAAACATTTTTAGTGTTCTCTATATGTATAATAGTTTTTCTTGAAGAGATGTAACTATTGAGCGTGGTAGGATTCAGGGTCAGTTTGGTTGCCACCTTGAATCCGTGCCTGGAGAAAAAAGGATACCTGGTATGTGCCTGAGTCATTGATGTCTTTTGCCTGGCCAGGCAAATCTGACACAAACATGTTTGGTTGACAACCTGGCCTAGGTAGGTGGAAGCCGGAAATCCCTTTTAGAGCTCGGGCTCTAGTGAGGCCTCCAAATTCAAATTTAAAATTTAATTGAAATTCATTTTTTTACATTTCAAAAAATTCTGATTTTTTTTACAGATATACATGAAGTCATAATATGCATGTGTGTAAATTTTCAGTTCAAAATACACTGAAATGAGGGTTGTGCAAAAAAGATAAATCTATGGCTATTTAACACATGATACTATTCATCCTTCTAGGCCATGAATTTGTCTTTTCTATGCAGGTCGCAACTCAAGGTATTTCATCATGAATTTTTACACACATGTGAGTTACATCCTTACATACATGCATTTTTCAGATTTTTTTTGAACCATAAAATTTTGAATTTGATTTTTTCAAAAATAAAGGCCCCCATGGAGCTCGACCTCCAAAACACATTTCTTCTTAAAAGCTAGTAAAAGCTAGATACTTTGAAAATTCTCCTGCGAGTCCATTTCTCACCTAGGATTAGTAGCCCAGGTAGCGGCCAGGCGCTCGATGGTGGACGCCTGGGCCGGGCTAATTGTGCCGCACGTGATTCAAGGCAGGCTAATGATGGCAGCCTACGTTCCAGGCCAGGAACTCACTTTATTTCCAAGGCACAAACCAAACAACACTCTGGCAAGTCTTAGGCAGCCTCCAGGCCAGGCACAAAGTACCCAGGGCAGCAACCAAACTGACCCTCAAATCTTTGTACTTACCGTATTAGTTCCTAAATCATTTGTTAGTATACACAATACGAGACAAAATAGTAACAATAAATCATACCATACATCATAGACCTAACTTCAACATAGTGCAAACCTCTTTCTAGAAGAAACTTCCAATCTGTTTATAATCCATCATAGCAGTAAAAAGGACGCTAGAGATAATAAAATCACAACCAAAATCCATGGATCACCTAGCAACGACAACAAGCACTAAATTGAGCCAAGGCATGCCACCGTAATCGCCCCTCCATCATCGGAACTAGCAAACCTGGTTGTACTAGACATCCATGAATTTGCCGTGCTAAGGCCCCACGGGACCAGCACACCAGAGCAGCAACCAACACTGATAAAAGGAGTCATGAACCAGAAGGATCAAACCTATAAACACCCAAACAAATATGAACGAAGATCGGATCCAAATAGATCCATCGAAGACCAACACCAATCGAATACCCGTGAAATTTGACGAGACACACCTCTGCACGCCCTTCGACAATGCTAGACTCACCATGGGGATGGGGATCAAACGCGGAAGACATTATTCCTACTGGGGACATCGTTACCGCCACACCACCGCAACTTAGACGCATGACCTAACAAAAACGAAAGCAGGGTCCCTCCCGAGGACGCGGGGGTAGGGGAGGTCCTCTGCACCTCCATGGCCCAAAGGCTATCAGAGAGGGGCACACAGATAACGGCGCTCAATGCTAGGTTACACAGAAAAGAAAATAAGATTTCGTGGAGTCCATCAATACAACGGCAAAGTGAAGTATAGATATTGTAACCTTATGTCAAATCACTCACTTATTGTGTAAAATCATGTAATATGATAAGTTGCAGTCGTGTAGGTCGATACATTGAATGTCGTGGTGTTCTCATGGCAGATGTCATGGGTAGGCTTATCGAAGGTGGTTGGGGCCAAGTGCGATAGTGGGTTCCGGAAGCGAGATTGGGCACGAGCGAGTGGAGACACAAGACATACCCAGGTCTGGGGTCTCCGAGTGAGGTAACACCCCTAGTCCTACCGGATCAACTATGCAGATCACAAGAACTGCAATGGCGCTCCTTGAGCTGTATGGATGAAGGAGGAAGAAGGAGCTTGCTCTCCTCTCCCCCTTGCATGAGTGTGTGGGTGTGTGTGTAGAATGAGGCGACCCCCTCCTTAGGGGGGCTCCTGGGAGGTCTCATATCCTGGCCTCCCAGGTTACAAGTAATAAAATAAGGAGGGCAGGGCACTGGCGTCATTGTCTCTGTCTTCCAATGGGGCCCACCGGCTGCGTGGCCCGCCGGCTGCACGCCACTGTGGCATGCCGCCCGCCGCGTCACGGAGTGGTTGGCACTATGCAGCTATAGTACCGCATCGTGTCGTCGCCGTCCGCTCTGGTCCACGACATTGTGTGCATTGTTGCCATGCTCTCCTCGGTCAGCGGTGATGTGGGCACTGTGGCCATGCTCTCCCCGTCGTGGGGGGTTGTCTTGTCGTACGATTGGATTGGATGGGCGCTAATTGAAGGAAATATGCCCTAGAGGCAATAATAAAGTTATTATTTTATATTTCCTTATTCATGATAAAGGTTTATTATTCATGCTAGAATCGTATTGATCGAAAACTTAAATACATCTGTGAATACATAAATAAATATCGTGTCCCTAGTAAGCCTCTACTAGACTAGCTCGTTGATCAAAGATGGTTAAGGTTTCCTAACCATGGACGTGAGTTGTCATTTGATAATGGGATCACATCATTAGGAGAATGATGTGATGGACAAGACCCATCCGTTAGCTTAGCATAATGATCGTTCAGTTTTATTGCTATTGCTTTCTTCATGTTAAATACATATTCCTTCGACTATGAGATTATGCAACTCCCGGATAACGGAGGAATGCCTTGTGTGCTATAAAACGCCACAACATAACTGGGTGATTATAAAGATGCTCTACAGGTATCTCCGAAGGTGTTTGTTAAGTTGGCATAGATCGAGATTAGAATTTGTCACTCTGAGTATCGGAGAGGTATCTCTGGGCCCTCTCGGTAATACACATCATAAGCTTACAAGCAAACGACTAAGGAGTTAGTTATGAGGCGATGTATTACAGAACAAGCAAAGGGACTTGCCGGTAATGAGATTGAACTAGGTATGAAGATACCAACGATCAAATCTCGGGCAAGTAACATAGCGATGGACAAAGGGAATAACGTATATTGTCATAACGGTTCGACCGATGAAGATCTTTGTAGAACATGTAGGAGCCAATATGAGCATCCTGGTTCCGTTGTTGGTTATTGACCGGAGAGGTGTCTCGATCATGTCTACATAGTTCTCGAACCTGTAGGGTCCACACGCTTAACGTTCAATGACAATTTTGTACTATATGAGTTATGTGATTTGGTGACCGAATGTTGTTCGGAGTCCCAAATGAGAGCACGAACATGACGAAGAGTCTCAAAATAGTCGAGAGGTAAAGATTGATATATATAGGACGATGGTATTCGGACACCGAAAGTGTTCTGGAGGGTACTAGGTACATATCGGGTCACCAGAAGGGGTTCTGGGCACCCCCCGCAAAAGATATAGGCCTTATGGGCCAAGAGGGGAAATGCACCAGCCACAAGGGGCTAGTGTGCCCCCAATATGGGCCGGCCAAGGTGGAGAAGAAAAGGGGAAGGAAGAAAGGAAAGAGAGGGAATAGGATTCTAAAAGTGCGTTATATCGACTAGAGGGGGGGGGGTGAATAGGCAATTTTTATGGATTCTTCACTGAGGAATTTGCTGGTGAGGAAATTCCTTAGTGAAGAACTACTTGCAGCGGAATAAGTACTCAGAAGTAAACATAACAGAATACAAGCATAGTCATCAGAAAGAAATGAAGACAAGCACGGAGTACAGAAAGCGTAAACACATGATAGCACAAGAAAGAAGACGGACAGACTGAAGAAATTGAACTGAGGAAATTGAGAAAGTCTTCAGTCAAACTCTTCAAACAGATATGAACAAGCACACAACAACAGACATGAGGAAAAGAAAGAGTTGAGGAAATAGAACCAGTGAGCTTGGTGAAGATAATGATTTGGTAGACCAGTTCCAACTGCTGTCTTAGTTGTACATCTGGTTGGAGCGGCTGAGTATCTAAACTCGAGGACACACAGTCCTCACCGTATTCTCCTTGAGGTAAGGTCACACAGACCTTGCCCAATCACTCGTGGTAAGTCTTCAGGTGACTTCCGAACCTTCACAAACTTGGTCACTCGGTGATCCACAATTCCTCTTGGATGCTCTAGACCTTGACGCCTAACCGTCTGGAAGAAGCACAGTCTTCAAAGGAAACAAGCGTCGGATCCATGCAGGATCAATCTCTTCAGCGATGCTCAATCACTTTGGGTTTGTAGGTGTTGGGTTTGGGTTTTCCTCACTTGATGATTTTCGCTCAAAGTCCTCGGAGGATGGGATGCTCTCAATTGACAAGTGTTAGTTTCTCTCGGAGCAGCCAACCAGCTAGTGGTTGTAGGGGGCGGCTATTTATAGCCTAGGGAGCAGCCTGACATGATAAGACATAAATGCCCTTGTCTGATATGACCGTTAGGTGGGTAGATATTTTGGGACAGCTGGCGCATAGCACAGCAACGGTCGAAATATTTGACTCTCAAATTCCTCAGGGCTATCATGTTCCTCACTGTGTAGGCAATCCGCACTGGCGAATTCCTAACTCCTCAGTCAGAACAAATTTCTCAGAGACCAGAAGAACTACGTCTCTGTCACTTAAGAATATGACTGAACTGTATGAGATTTCCAATGGCTCCACTCGAAGGGATTGGTAGGTGTAGGATTTGAGTTGCGCATCACATGGAAATTTTTCCTTAGTATTTCCTCGACCCCCTTTAACAGTACGGTGTTTCCTGTGACTCAAGAAAGAGAAAATGAAACTATAAAAACAAAAGTATTCACGCTTCATGTTCCTCGAATGATTGCCAAGTATTCAAGGTCACACCAATTTCTTCACTTTCAAAGTCTTCAGAAAGTCTTCAAAAATCCAAAGTCTTTAGTTGAAGAACTTCAGTTTTAGGGGTCGACTTTCTCTGTAAATATCAAACTCCTCATAGACTTATAGACCTGTGTACACTCACAAATGCATTAGTCCCTTAACATATAAGTCTTCAATACACCAAAATCACTAAGGGGCACTAGATGCACTTACAGTCTCCCCCTTTTTGGTGATTGATGACAATATAGGTTAAGTTTTCAACGGGGATAAACATATGAAGTGTAAATACTGATATTGAGGAATTTGATTGCAAGATATAGAAGAACTCCCCATGAAGATGTGCATAGTGAGGAATTTGCTTTTGAAGCAATGCACACATGAAGAGTATAATCATGGAGATCTCCCCCTATATCTTGTAATTCAGACACGCATTTGACATATAATATGAATAATTTGAAATGCATGATGAAATATGGTGACTGATGTAATTCAGCATGTGTGCATTAACATTAATGAGGAATAAGCATGCAGAAGAACACAACAAAATTATCAGGCCACCATAGAGTTTAAGATTACAACTCGATCCAGCAAAGTCATCAGAAGAACGAGAGTTGTAACTTAGCAAAAAAACACCCATATAAGATAGACCCGCTTGAAGACTAACTCAAATTTCTCCCCATTTGTCATCGAATGACCAAAAGGGTTGAAACTGAGGACTAACGCCCTGGAAGAATATCATGATGATGGAGGAGCACCAGCGTTGTCAGGGTCTTGAGTCATTGTAGGGCCTGCTGCAGTGTCGCCCAAGTCTTCATGCTCGTCCGTGGCACGCGATTAAGAATATGAACTAGCCACCAAGGAAGGAACCTTGACCTTCTTGAATTTCTTCGGAGGAGGAGCAGACCAGTCAAAATCTTCCTTGAAGCCCATTTGCTTCAGATCTTCTTCACCATATAGATGTGACAGAATAGCCCAGGTGCGATCAAACACTTCATGGAGGTAGTAATGGTTTTTCTTCACTACATTATGTGTGGAAGTCATGTTGTGAAGAATAGAGCCAAACTGACGCTTAACCCATTTGTGGTTTCGATCCACCTTCTGGTGAAGACTTAGTAGCAGTTCACGGCCAGTCATCACACGAGGATCAGTAGCTTGAGGACTTGACTTGGGAGCATTGGCAGCAGAATCATGTGTGGCAGAGTCATCATTGGTGGAATAAGATGCAGCTTTGCGGAACTGACCATCCAATGGACGAATGCCTTCATCGATAATGGCTGGTGACTTGCCCTTCTCATCAGATGAGGAAATTGTCTGCTTGAAGACTTCAATCGGGGGCAAGTAGCTGAGATGATTCTGAAAATCAGCCTTGTAGTTGAGTGAAGACCTTGTTCTGAGGAATCTCATGATCCACGATGCGGAAGGCTTCAGCTCAAATGGTGAAAGTGCAACATTCGCCAGAGTCCTCATGAAGAAATCATGATAGTTTATGGGGATGCCATGCATTATGTTGAATAGCATATTCTTCATCATCCCAATAATTTCTTCATCGGATGAGTCATGGCCTTTGATAGGACTCATGGTCTTCGTCAGAATGCGGTAGATGGTTCTTGGCACATAGAGCAATTCCTTCACGAGGAATTTGGTCCTTGGGGCTTGACAAGGCTTCAGAGGCTTCATGAGCACTTGCATATAGTGAGCAGTGAGTTCGGGCTCATCATATAGACAACGTGCACCGTCAGGTGGAGGACTGATTGGCAGGGCACGAAGCAATTCAGAAGCTGGTGCCTTGTAATGAGTGTTTTCAGTTATCTAGTCCAACACCCAAGAGTTGACATCAGTAGCATCACCTGTGATATGCAGCGTTGCGTAGAACTGAAGAATAAGCTCTTCATTCCAATCAACTATGTCTGAGCAAAAGTTGAGCAAGCCTGCATCATGAAGCATAGTGAGGACTTGAGAGAAGCAAGGCATGGATTCCATGTCCACGTGAGGAATGTGCTCATGGTCGAAGACTTTGTCCTTGTTGAAAAGCAGTGAGGAATAGAAGTTGGCCTGGCTGGCAGTCCAGAAACGCTTCCTTCTAAGACGAGCATTGTCATATGGATTGAATTCAGTGAAGAACACGTGCTCGCCGAAGAAATCATCAGCCTTGAATTTTTGCTTCTTTGAGAATGGATCCTTTGTCTTGGGCTGAGGAGTGTCAGTCAATTGCATCACCACCTCAGGAATCAAAATCTCAGGTTCCTCGGGCTGAGGAATTTCAGGCTCTTCTGCAGCTTTAGCCTGGGTCTTCAATTCTTCATTGGCAATTTCTTCAGCACTAGTGGCTAGAATTTCTTCATGAACACTTGGGGTTGCATGAGGTTCTTCAGATCCCATTTGCACTTCAGTAGCAGCCGGGGAATGAGGAATTGCTTGGAGTGGAGTGAACATTGGAGAGTTGGGGTGCAGACTTTCCCAAAAGTCATCATTGAGCACAGGAGTGGTACAGCCAATGTCCACATCCTCATCTTCCATTTCTTCAACACCTGCCTCCTCAGCAGTGAACTGAGGCATAGGTGAGGAAATGACTGGGGTTGAAGGGATTGCATCCACTTCAATTTCTTCGCCCAACCGCTTTCTGTCAAGTAGCGTATGAGTTTTTTCATCAGATTCATTGGGAATCACATAATCTTCACCAAAAGGAACAAGGTCCTTTGATGGCATGAAGGAGACTGGAACGGCATCAATTGGGTTGTCAATTGAACTAGTCAGAGGCTTTATCTTCTTCGGAGCTGAAGAATTTGATGAACTTGATGCCTTCCTTTTCTTCACAGCTGCACGCTCTGCAGCCTTAGTCTTCTTCGCATCTGATGCAGATGGAAGGATCGGAGTTGGTGTAGGTGCAGAAGGTGCAGAGGACTTTGGATCATTTTCTTCATGCGCAACTGATGCAGTTGCCCCGACTTCTTCACTTACTTTAGGCGCACCACTAGTGGATGCCCTGGCAATATCTTCAGCGGCTGGAATGCAGTCATCAACCCTGGTACTCTCAGTTTCTTCAGTAGCCTGATTGTCATCAGCGGTGCTAGCATGTTCTTCAGTAGGCTGAGCAGATGCTTCAACCTGAGTAACTTCAATGTGCACAAGAGGAGCAACACTTGAAGTGAATTTCTTCGTCAGATTGATAAACCGAACTTTGGCGCCCTTCCAATCGGCATAGCAGCGATCGAATTCATCACTCAATTGCTTGATTTCAGCTTGCAAGGCAATGAACTGATCAGGGGTAAGAGTGAGGACATTGTCCTTGAGGTAGCGCTATTTCTTGTACTGCGCTTTCTTCAAACTTCTTCCTTGTTCAAATTTCCACTTTTCTTCCTCAATGAAGGCAATCAAAACATGACTCTGACCAGGAGTGAGGTTCATCTCCGGCAAAGGTGTGTTAGGGTCCTTGTGCCATAGGTCAATGTAATCGAGGATCAACTTTGGATCCAACATCAGTGGCACATTGCTGCCTTTGGCTCTAGCGGCCATGGCTTGCCTGTCTCCGATGATTTCAGCAAGTTCTTCATCATCAGCCTCATCGTCATCAGAGGGAACTTGGAAGGCTACCTGCTTCTTGTGAGGACTTGGTCGAAAGCCTCGTCCAGCAGTGGCCTTTTTCTTCAGCAGAGAGGGGCCAGCTAAGGAATTTCGTGCGGCTGAGGAGCTTGCAGATGCTCCTGAGGAAATTGAGAAGCCTGTTGTCCTTTGGCATGTGGCGATATGCACAGGTGCCGAGGAGTTGGTCGGAGCAGCTGAAGACTTTGCAGGAGGAGCTGAGGACTTTGAAGGAACAGTATGAGGAATTGGCCGTGAGGGCCTTGAAGAATCTGGCCTTGAGGGCATTGCAGAGGAGCTTGGCCGTGAGGGCATTGAAGGAGAAGCGCTTGACTTATGCGCAGGCTTCTTATGCATAGCCTTCTTGGGCTGACTAGCAGATGCCTCAGCAGAGGCAGCAGCAGCAGCAGAGTCTGCGTTGAATTTCTTCACTGCTTCCTTTGCTTGCTTGGCCAGTTTGGCATGGCGCTTTGCCCATTCATCAGCATAGTCCTCACCACGCTTGAGGCTGGTGGGATCTGCCACTTGGCCTGGTGCCCATGGAGGTCTTGAGCATGGAGGGTTGAGCATGAATTTCTTCATATACTTGGGAGTAACATACCTGTACTCCCTCCATTCTCGTGCCCATCTCCTTTCTATCCATTGTATGCGCTCCTTGCGCTAATTCTTGTCTTCCTTGCCAAACTTGGCCTCATCAGGAGTGCAGTATCCAGCATAAATGTCCTCAGGGATTTCAAATGCAGTATTGACCTTAGGCCTCTTTCCTCCCTTCTGTGGCTTCTTATCAGCCATTTTCTTCAGCTGAGGAATATGAACAACTGAAGTTTCTGAAGAGGTGTGCAACTTTTCTTAGAGGAACGCTGCAAATGAGTTAAGTTGATGAGAACCTAGTGATTTAGCAGCGAACATTTGTACCTGTGAACAGAGTATAGTTGCGAAGAATTTGGAGAGGTCATATGCGTTCTCAGAAGGTTTTTCAAAAAGAAAAGGTTTGAGGAATTTGACCAGATGAGCCTTGAGGAATTTCACTAAGCGTTCTTTGTCTTAGGTTCCAGAGTTGTATAGATTGAAAATCCACACAATTGAGGAATCTTGAAGAAAATCATTTCTGAGAGAAACAAATCAAGAGCAGATGACATGTGAGGTGTTCATGTGTGTGAAGATTTGAAGAATAAACACCTTTGAAGATTTTCACGAAAACATAAGAATCAAAGAGGGCAGTAAAAGTAACTTTTAATTACCCGAAGTGAAGAACACGAAGAACTGGGAAGAGTAGATGTGAAGTTCGTCAGTTCAGATCTTCCATGCCCTAATTCGGCAG
Source organism: Aegilops speltoides (assembly GCA_021437245.1). Lineage (NCBI taxonomy): Eukaryota > Viridiplantae > Streptophyta > Magnoliopsida > Poales > Poaceae > Aegilops > Aegilops speltoides. Next base: position 380,673,269 of record CM038146.1, read on the forward strand.
AGGAAGATGACTACGGCGGTGGCGGAGTGAAGAAATCCGCAACCGGCGCGAGTACGACGGCGACGAGGTCGAGGCAGTGAAGCTCTTCCTCACCAGCGACGATGAAGTAGCGGCGGCACTAGGGTTTCGGGAGCTCGAGCGAGAGTGAGAGCGAGCGAGGGGAAAGTGAAGTGAGGAAGAGGCAGGGGTATTTATAGAGGGTGTGAAAAACTGTACGCCCGAGGAAATCGGACGAACGTGCCCCTGGCCCTTCTCATTTGCTTGACATATGTCACCCACATACTGAGAGGTGACGATCGTGTAGGATCGTGGGTGAATAGATAAGTATTGTCGTGAGAAGCGGAACGGTTTGAGCGGCAAAGCCGAAAATTCAGATTAGACAAGTTAAAAGTTCCATTCGCAATTTCTTCAGCTGTCAAGGACACAGTGAAGATTTTGAACGAGTTTCAAATAGAACGCACATGAAGAATTTGTGAATAGACTAGGTTGAGTTTAGCATAGAGGGGGAAGGGCCCGATCACATTCACTTAGCAGAAGAAATCAACTTGAAGAAATAGCAATAAGTGAATGTTGTAGAGGACATAAAACTCATATATATATATATATATATATATCCGAATGAAGAACAACACCGGAAAGGGTGAAGACAAAGCAAAGTTGAAGAATTTAAAAAAAACCGAGGAATTTCAAAACAAAGAAAAAAACTCAAATTGAAGATTTTCAACTTTGGGTGGTGGCGTAACCCACCGTATAAGAAAGCTGATTTCAGACACCGCGTACAATTGTCGTAGGGCTCTGAGAATCAATTTCTTCATTAATTTCTTCACACTTAGAGGGTTAGTCTTCATTGATTGAAGAAAAATGTTACTTCGTGTGTTGCGCATCTAAGTCATCAAGCCAGCATAAGTGTTAGGATGTGTGTCCATTTCAGAGAACATTTGAAGATTCTAGGATATTTAGCTTACACCGCAACTTGCTAAATCTCTTCTCATCCAAGGGCTTAGTGAAGATATCGGCCAGCTGATCTTCAGTGCTAACATGGTCGATGGAGATGTCGCCCTTCAACACATGATCACGAAGAAAATGATGACGAATCTGGATGTGCTTGGTCTTCGAGTGCTGAACTGGGTTATGAGAAATCTTGATAGCACTCTCATTGTCGCAGTAGAGAGGCACATTCTTCACGTTGACGCCATAGTCCTTGAGTGTTTGCTTCATCCATAGTAGTTGAGCACAGCACGATCCAGCAGCAATGTACTCAGCTTCTGCAGTGGAGAGTGATACGCAATTCTGTTTCTTCAAGGACCAACAGACCAAAGATCGTCCGAGGAAATGACATGTGCCTGATGTTGACTTGCGGTCCACACGATCACCAGCATAGTCAGAGTCTGAATATCCAATGAGATCAAACGAAGAGCCCTTGGGATACCATAATCCAAGTGTTGGTGTGTGAGCTAAGTATCGAAGTATATGCTTCACAGGCTTATGGTGTGATTCCTTCGGTGTAGATTGAAATCGGGCACACATGCAAACACTAAGCATAATATCCGGCCTAGATGCACATAGGTACAATAAAGAGCCAATCATGTAGCGGTATACCTTTTGATCGAAGTCTTGACCATTTTCATCAGTGCATAGATGGCCATTTGTGGGCATTGGAATTTTGACCCCTTTGCAGTCTTGCATGCCGAATTTCCTCAATACGTCCTTGAGGTATTTCTCCTGAGATATGAATATCCCATTGCGTTGTTGAAGAATTTGAAGACCTAAAAAGAATTTCAATTCTCCCATCATAGACATTTGATATTCTTCACTCATCATATAGGCAAATTCATCACTGTATCGTTGGTCAGTACAGCCAAAAATGATATCATCAACATATATTTGGCACACAAACAATTCATCATCATAGGACTTAGTGAAAAGAGTTGGGTCTAGTGAACCGGGTTTGAAGCCTTTTCAAAGTATCATACCACGCCCGAGGGGCTTGCTTGAGGCCATACAGGGCCTTGTTGAGCTTGAAGACTTTGTCAGGATTCTTTGGGTCTTCAAAACCTGGGGGTTGAGCAACATATACTTCTTCCTCAAGCTTACCATTGAGGAATGCACTCTTCGCATCCATTTGTTGTAAGATAATATCATGATGGTTAGCATAAGCAAGTAATATGCGAATAGCCTCAAGTCTAGCAACAGGTGCAAAAGTTTCATCAAAGTCAATTCCTTCAACCTATGTGTAGCCTTGAGCTACAAGTCGTGCCTTATTCCTCACCACAAGGCCATTTTCATCTTGCTTGTTGTGGTAGATCCACTTTGTGCCAATAATGTTGTGCTTGCGAGGATCTAGACGTTTGACCAGTTCCCAGACGTTGTTGAGCTCAAACTGATGTAATTCTTCTTGCATGGCTTGAATCCACTCAGGCTCCAGAAATGCTTCATCTACCTTAGTGGGCTCTGTGATAGAGACAAAAGCAAAATGCCCACAAAAGTTAGACAAATGTGAAACTTTTGAGCGAGTGAGAGGACCTGGTGCTTCAATGTCATCGATGATCTTCTCAATTTGCACTTCGTTTCCAATACGAGGATGAGCGGGTTGTCTTCGAGGAATTCGATCCGCATTTTCTTCAGGAGCATTTTCCTCAGCACCATTTTCTTCAGGTGCGCCAGCTCGACGTTCATCACGTTCTGGAATGAATTCTTCAGCAGATTCTTCAGTGGGAATGACATCCTCAGTAGCTTTGAACTTGATGGATTCCTCAGGTGCTGGTTCATCTATCATAGAAGGTAGGTGCTCTCTTTGCGAGCCATTAGTTTCATCGAACCGCACATCTATAGTTTCAACAACCTTGTGAAGAATGTTGTTGAAGACTTTGTAGGTGTGCGAGTCCTTTCCGTAACCAAGCATAAAACCCTCATGTGCTTTCGTTGCAAATTTAGACGTGTGATGAGGATCTCTAATCCAACATTTAGCACCGAAGACTTTGAAGTAACTCACGTTGGGTTTCTTGTCAGTGAGAAGTTCATAGGCAGTTTTCTTGAAGAATTTGTGAAGATATACTCTGTTGATGATGTGGCACGCAGTATCAATTGCCTCAATCCAGAAACGACGAGGCGTCTTGTATTCATCAAGCATAGTGCGAGCCATCTCAGCAAGAGTTCTGTTCTTGCGCTCCACGACGCCATTCTGCTGAGGAGTATAAGGAGCAGATAACTCATGAGTAATACCAAGTTCATCAAGATAGTCATCAAGACCAGAATTCTTGAACTCAGCCCCATTGTCACTTCTGATGTGCTTGATCTTCACACCAAAGTTGGTTGAAGCCCTCGAGGAAAATCGTTTGAAGACTTCCTGCACCTCATGTTTGTAAGTGACAATGTACACCCATGTGTAACGAGAATAATCATCAACAATAACAAAGCCATATAGAGATGCATCATTTGAAACAACAGAATAATGATTAGGACCGAAGAGATCCATGTGAAGCAATTCAAATGGACGAGTGGTAGTCATGATAGTCTTCCCTGGATGCTTGGCCTTGGTCATCTTTCCAGCTTCACAGGCTCCGCATAAGTGATCCTTGAGGAATTTGACATTCTCAATGCCAATGACATGCTTCTTCTTCGCAAGCATGTGCAAATTCCTCATGCCAACATGACCAAGTCATCGATGCCATAGCTAGCCTTCTGAAGCTTTTGCAAGTAGACATACGGCCGGTTGTGGTCCTGTAGAGAAATCAACAATGTACAAGTCTCCTCTCCTAAAGCCTTCGAAGACTTTGGAATTGTCAGCTTCCATGATCACAACACAATGATATTTGCCAAAGACAACAACCATATCAAGATCACAAAGCATTGAGATAGACTTGAGGTTGTATCCTAAGGATTTTGACAAGCATGACTTTGTCCATGTGTATATCCTTTGAGATCGCAACCTTACCTAGACCCAATACCTGACTCTTTCCTTTGTCAGCGAAGATGATATGCTTCAGATGTGAAGGTGATAAAGGAGCATCCATCAATAGATTCTTGTCACCAGTCATGTGATTTGTACATCCACTATCGAGGACCCACTCATTGGCTTTGGGTTGTTCATCCTGCAGATGAATTAGTGTGACCTACGAACTCATATACTTCATCGGTGAAGAATATGACATCAATATCATTAGATCAATTTCTTCGAGCAATAGAACAGATAAACAGTATAAGGACGTGCGAAATGAAAGTTCATTTCATCATAATTAGCTCAAGGCCCTATCGTGCAATCGCCTGTGTCTCCAAAGAAATTCTTCCGACGTTTGAGCACGTCTGGAGACCTGACCCTGCATAAGAGATTAGTTCTTTTTCTTCACCACCCACATCCGAAGGGGTGGCAAAGAATTCATCACTCTGCGAGCACCATATGAGAAAGGTGGCATAGAAGCCAGTCCACTTTGTTTCACATAAGAGGGGTTAGGGTAAGCATATGAATAAGCAAAGAAATTCTTCGAGGACTTATGAACATAATGATTTGAAGAATAATGCTCATATTCATTGCCCTTAGCTCTACCCTGCGAAACAGAGGGGTTAGCACGATGATGATCATATGAGGACTTTGATCCTTTTGAGGAATTTGATCCACGTGAGGAAACTGGTCCGTATGAGGACTTGGATCCATATGAAGAATTTGGTTCATATGAAGAATTTGATCTGGAGTTCCTATTCTTCACAGGTGGTGTCATGAGGACATTCACCTGAGGACTTTCAAGGCAACTTTTGGGAACCTAGATTTTCTTCATAGGGGAACCGTTCCTGCATTTAGTGCCACCATATCCATTCTGATTTTTGAACAGTTTATAGTTGGAGTCAAATGACTCATCAGAAGAATGAGGAGATTCACATGTAAAGCCAGATAAGTTGGATGGATCAACTGGAGGTCCCTTTGTAGCAACCCATGAGGTTTTGGGGTACTGCTCAAGCTTCCAATATGTTCCATCAAGATTGAGTTTCCTCAAAGGCAATACCCTCTTTCCTAGGGTTTCTGTTGAGAATCTGCTTTTTGAGCACATCACAAAGAGTCTGATGCCCTTTGAGGCTTTTGTACATGCCTATCATGTACAATTCCTTCAGCCCTACATCATCAGTGATACTTGCATTGTCCTCAGATGAGGAATTAGTGATAGCAGAGACATATGAAGAATTTTTAGCATTAGAAGCATTTGAACATTCAGTGAAGAATTAGCGCTTCATGCTCAATGCACTTGCATATGGAGGTACAAATTCTTCCTGAGTAGCGCTGATTTGTTGAGCGAGTAATGAATCGCACTCCTTCTGAAGATCTTCATAATCCACTCTTAGCTTTTCAAGATCTTGCTTTCTTTGAAGAAATTCAGAAGAAAGCTTCTCATGATTAGATAAGAGAGTGTTATGATGACCCTGAAGGGCGTCAAACTTGGACTGAAGTCTCTGAAAACTCTCAGCCAAAGCTTTTGACTGATCCATTTCTTCACCCAACATATCATCGCTCTTATTTAGCATATATTGAACTTTTTCCAAAGCTCTTTGTTGTTTAGTGGCAAGGGAAGAAAGTTTGACATAGCTGGGGCCAAATTCATCACCGATTCATCATCACTAGATTCGAAAGGTAGCATTCAGTTATTTTGGCACCCTCTCGCCATGAGGCACGGTGAAGAGGATGACGATTCAGGTGCGAAAGTCATCTCCTTGAGACAATCCTTGTAATCCTCAAACCAAGTATCATGACGAGTACGATGACCTTCGTAGACCTCAAAGAGCCGGTCCTAGATTAGCTTCGCGTGATTGAGATGCATGACGTTCATGAACTGATTTCAGGACAAACATGAGCAGATGACATCCTTCGCCGTGAGGTTGAGAAGAGTGTACTTGCGAATGTCATCAGCCTCCGCCATCTTGCATAGATCGGTAAGACCAATCACTGTGACGGTCAACAGTTCGCTGTCCATAGCCATGAGTTGCTTCTTCATCATGGCCTTCCACCAAGGATACTCATGACCGTCAAAGATGGGGCAGGATACGTTCCTCAATCTTGTAGTCGACATAACTAAAACTCCAGGCGGTTAAACCAAAATCACACAGAACAAGGGAGTACCTTGCTCTGATACCAATTGAAAGTGCGTTATATCGACTAGAGGGGGGGGGTGAATAGGCGATTTTTATGAATTCTTCACTGAGGAATTTGCTGGTGAGGAAATTCATTAGCGAAGAACTACTTGCAGTGGAATAAGTACTCAGAAGTAAACATAACAGAATACAAGCATAGTCATCATAAAGAAATGAAGACAAGCACGGAGTACAAAAAGCGTAAACACAGGATAGCACAAGAAAGAAGACGGACAGACTGAAGAAATTGAACTGAGGAAATTGAGAAAGTCTTCAGTCAAAGTCTTCAAACAGATATGAACAAGCACACAATAACAGACATGAGGAAAAGAAAGAGTTGAGGAAATGGAACCAGTGAGCTTGGTGAGGACAATGATTTGGTAGACTAGTTCGAACTGCTGTCTCAGTTGTACATCTGGTTGGAGCGGCTGAGTATTTATACTCGAGGACACCCAATCCCAAACACACAGTCCTCACCGTATTCTCCTTGAGCTAAGGTCACACAGACCTCGCCCAATCACTCGTGGTAAGTCTTCAGGTGACTTCCGAACCTTCACAAACTTGGTCACTCGGCGATCCACAATTCCTCTTGGATACTCTAGACCTTGACGCCTAACCGTCTAGAAGAAACATAGTCTTCAAAGGAAACAAGCATTGTATCCACGCATGATCAATCTCTTCAGTGATGCTCAATCACTTTGGGTTTGTAGGTGTTGGGTTTGGGTTTTCCTCACTTGATGATTTTCGCTCAAAGTCCTCGGAGGATGGGATGCTCTCAGTTGACAAGTGTCAATTTCTCTCGGAGCAGCCAACCAGCTAGTGGTTGTAGGGGGCGGCTATTTATAGCCTAGGGAGCAGTCCGACATGATAAGATATAAATGCCCTTGTCTGATATGACCGTTAGGTGGGTAGATATTTTGGGACAGCTGGCGCATAGCATAGCAACGGTCAGAATATTTGACTCTCAAATTCCTCAAGGCTATCATGTTCTCATCGTAGGCAATCCAAGACCGGCGAATTCCTAACTCCTCGGCAGAATAAATTCTCGAGACCGTAAGAACTATGTCTCTCCATCAAGAATATGATTGAACTGTATGAGATTTCCAATGGCTTCACTTGAAGGGATTGGTTGGTGTAGGATTTGAGTTGAGCATCACATGGAAATTTTTCCTTAGTATTTCCTCGACCCCCTTTAACAGTACGGTGTTCCTATGACTCAAGAAAGAGAAAATGAAACTATAAAAACAAAAGTCTTCACGCTTCATGTTCCTCGAATGATTGCCAAGTCTTCAAGGTCACACCAATTTCTTCACTTTCAAAGTCTTCAGAAAGTCTTCAGAAATCCAAAGTCTTTAGTTGAAGAACTTCATTTTTAGGGGTCAACTTTCTCTGTAAATATCAAACTCCTCATAGACTTATAGACCTGTGTACACTCAAAAACGCATCAGTCCCTTAACCTATAAGTCTTCAATACACCAAAATCACTAAGGGGCACTAGATGCACTTACAGATTCCCACTTCTTTCTCCCCCTCCTCTTTCCTTCCCCCTCCAGCAAATAAGGAAGGGCGGCGGGCGCACCACTTGGGAGGACCCTAAGTAGGATTTAGCCTACTTGGGGCACCCTCCTAGATGCTCTCCCTCCCCCCACCTATATATATGTGGGAGGGGGCGCCTAGCACAACTAGACAATTGCCTAGCCATGTGTGGCGCCCCCTCCACTGTTTACACCCCCGGTCCTATTTTTGTAGTGCTTAGGTGAAGCCCTGCGAGGACCACTTCACCATCACCGTCACCATGCTGTCGTGCTGACGTAACTCATCTACTACCTCGATGTCTTGTTGGATCAAGAAGGTGGGGGATGTCACCGAGATGAACGTGTGCAGAACTCGGAGGTGCCGTACGTTCAGTACTTGATCGGTCAGAGCTAGAATAAGTTCGACTACATCAACCACGTTGTCAAATGCTTCCGCTTACGGTCTATGAGGGTACATAGACACACTCTCCCCCTCGTTGCTATGCATCTCCATGGAAGATCATTGCGTGTGCGTAGATTTTTTTTTGTTTTCCATGCAACGTTTCCCAATAGTGGCATCATGAGCCAGGTCTAAGCATAGATGATATGCACGAGTAGAACACAAATAGTTTTGGCGGTGATAGTCATACTGCTTACCACCAACGTCTTATTTTGATTCGGCGGTATTGTGGGATGAAGCAACCCGGACCAACCTTACATGTCCACGCACATGAGACCGGTTCCACCGACTGACATGCAACTAGTTTTGCATAAAGGTGGCTGGCGGGTGTCTATTTCTCCTACTTTAGTTGAATCCAATTTGATTGCGGCCGGTACTTGAAGAAGGTTAAAACAACAAACTTGACGAAACACCGTAGTGGTTTTATGCATAGGTAAGAACGGTTCTTGCTAGAAGCCCGTAGCAGCCACGTAAAACTTGCAACAACAAAGTAGAGGACGTCTAACTTGTTTTTGCAGGGCATGTTGTGATGTGATATGGTCAATACATGATGTGATATATGTTATTGTATGAGATGATCATGTTTTGTAAGTTATCGGCAACCGACAGGAGCCTTATGGTTGTCTCTTTATTGTATGAAATGCAAACGCCATGTAATTGCTTTACTTTATCACTAAGCGTTAGCAATAGTTGTAGAAGAAATAGTTGGCGAGACGACCACGATGCAACGATGGAGATCAAGGTGTAGAGCTGGTGACGATGGAGATCATGACGATGCTTTGGAGATGGAGATCAAAATCACAAGATGATGATGGCCATATCATGTCACATATTTTGATTGAATGTGCTGTTTATCTTTTATGCATCTTATTTTGCTTAGTACGATGGTAGCATTATAATATGATCCCTTCACTAAATTTCAAGGTAAAAGTGTTCTCCCTGAGCATGCACCGTTGCTATAGTTCATCGTGTTGAGGCACCAATGTGATGATCGGGTGTGATAGACTCTACGTTCACATACTGGAGACCGAAAGGTCGAACGTGAATCATATAGTAGATATGATCAACATAGAGATGTTCACCATTGATGACTACCCCATCTCACATGATGATCGGACATGGGTTAGTTGATTTGGATCATGTATCACTTAGATGACTTGAGGGCTATCTATTTAAGTGGGAGTTCTTAAGTAATTTGATTAATTGAACTTAATTTATCATGAACTTAGTCTTGGTAGTTTTGCATATCTATGTTGTAGATCAATAGCTCGCGATATAGCTCCCCTATTTTTGATATGTTCCTAGAGAAAACTAAGTTGAAAGATGATAGTAGCAATGACGCAGACTGGGTCTGTGATATGAGTATTATCCTGATTGCTGCATAGAAGAATTATGTCCTTGATGTACCGCTAGGTGATAGACCAGTTGCAGGAGTTGACGCAGACGTTATGAATGTTTGATAAGCTCGATATGATGACTACTTGATAGTTCAGTGCGCCATGCTTTACATCTTAGAATCGGGGCTTCAAAGACGTTTTGAACGCCACGGAACATATGAGATGTTCCAAGAGGTAAAATTGGTATTTCAGACTTATGCCCGTGTTGAGAGGTATGAGACCTCTAACAAGTACTTTGCCTACAAGATGGAGGAGAATAGCTCAGCCAGTGAACATGTACTCAGAATGTTTGGGTACTACAATTGCTTGAATCAAGTGGGAGTTAATCTTCTAGATAAGATAGGGATTGACAGAGTTCTCTAGTCACTATCACCAAGCTACTAGAACTTCGTGATGAACTATAATATGCAAGGGATGACAAAGACAATTCCCGAGCTCTTCGCAATGCTCAAAGCTGCGGAGGTAGAAATCAAGAAAGAGCATCAAGTGTTGATGGTTAACAAGACCACTAGTTTCAAGAAAAAGGGCGAGGGAAAGAAAGGGAACTTCAAAAAGAATGGCAAGCAAGTTATCACTCCCATGAAGAAGCCTAAAGTTGGACCCAAGCCTGAAAGTCAGTGATTCTACTGCAAAGGAAATGGTCACTGCTGGAAGCGGAACTACCCCAAACACTTGGCAGATAAGAAGGATGGGTAAGTGAACAAAAGTATATTTTGATATACATGTTATTGATGTGTAGCTTACTAGTGTTTGTAGCAACCCCTGGGTATTTGATACCGATTCAGTTGCTAAGATTAGTAACTCGAAATAGGAGTTGCAGAATAAACAGAGACTAGTTAAGGGCAAGGTGACGATGTGTGTTGGAAATGATTCCAAGGTTGATACGATCACCATCGCAAACTCCCTCTACCTTCGCGATTAGTGTAGAACCTAAATAAATGTTATTTGGTGTTTGCATTGAGCATGAATATGATTAGATCATGTTTATTGCAATACGTTTATTCATTTAAGTCAGAGAATAATTGTTGTTCTGTTTACATGAATAAAACCTTCTATGGTCATACACCCAATGTGAATGGTTTATTGAATCTCGATCATAGTGATACACATATTCATAATATTGATGCCAATAGATGCAAAGTTGATAATGATAGTGCAACATACTTGTGGCACTGCCTTTAGGTCATATTGGTGTAATGCGCATGAAGAAACTCCATGTAGATGGACTTTTTGAATCACTTGATTATGAATCATTTGATACTTGCGAACCATGCCTCATGGGCAAGATGACTAAAACTCCGTTCTCCGGAACAATGGAGCGAGCCAATGACTTATTGGAAATAATACATACTGATGTATGCTGTCCGATGAGTGTTGAGGCACGCGACGGGTATCATTATTTTCTGACCTTCATAGATGATTTAAGCAGATATGGGTATATCTACTTAATGAAACACAAGTCCGAAACATTTGAAAAGTTCAAAGAATTTCAGAGTGAAGTGGAAAATCATCATAACAAGAAAATAAAGTTTCTACGATCTGATCGCGGAGGCGAATATTTGAGTTATGAGTTTGCCTTCATTTAAATCAATGTAGAACAGTTTCACAACTCACGCCACCTAGAACACCACTATGTAATCGTGTGTCCGAACGTCCTAACTTTACTTTATTAGATATGGTGTGATCTATGATGTCTCTTACCGATTTACCACTATCGTTTTGGGGTTATGCATTAGAGACAAATGCATTCACGTTAAATAGGGCACCGTCTAAATCCGTTGAGACGACATCGTACCAACTGTGGTTTGGCAAGAAACCTAAGCTGTTGTTTCTTAAAATTTGGGGTTGCGACACTTATGTCCAAAGGCTTCGGCCTGATAAGCTCGAACCCAAATTGTACAAGTGCGTCTCCATGGGATACCCTAAGGAAACAATTGGGTACACCTTCTACCACAGACCCGAAGGCAAGATCTTTGTTGCCAAGAATGGAACATTTCTAGAGAAGAAGTTTATCCCGAAAGAAGTGAGTGGGAGGAAAGTAGAACTTGATGAGGTAATTGTACCTTCTCTCAATTTGGAAAGTAGCACATCAGAAAAATCCGTTCTCGTGATGCCTACACCACCTAGAGAGGAAGCTAATCATGATGATCATGAAACTTCAGATCAAGTTATTACTGGACCTCATAGGCCAAACAGAGCACGTTCCGCACCAGAGTGGTAGGGTAATCCTGTCCTGGAAGTCATGTTACTAGACCATGGTGAGCCTACGAACTATGAAGAAGCTATGATGAGCCCAGATTCCAATAAATGGCTGAGCCATGAAATCTGAGATAGGATCCATGTATGAGAACAAAGTGTGGACTTTGGTGGATGAGGGAGTCCTGGACTAGGGGGTGTCCGGACAGCCGGACTATGATTATCCGTCGGACTCCAAGACTACGAAGATAGAAGATTGAAGACTCTGGCTCGTGTCCGGAAGGTACTTTCCTTGGCGTGGAAGGCAAGCTTGGCAATACGGATATGTAGATCTCCTACCATTGTAACCGACGACTGTAACCCTAGCCTTCTCCTGTCTATATAAACTGGAGGGCTTTAGTCCGTAGGACAACATACATTACAACAATCATACCATAGGCTAGCTTCTAGGGTTTAGCCTCCTTGATCTCGTGGTAGATCTACTCTTGTACTACCCATATCATCAATATTAATCAAGCAGACGTAGGGTTTTACCTCCATCGAGAGGGCCCAACCTGAGTAAAACATTGTGTCCCTTGTCTCCTGTTACCATCCGCCTAGACGCACGATTCGGGACCCCTACCCGAGATCCGCCGGTTTTGACACCGACATTGGTGCTTTCATTGAGAGTTCCTCGTGTCGCCACCAATAGGCTCGATGGCATCTTCAACTAACGACGCGTCAGTGGTGAGACTTTTCTCCCCGGACAAATCTTAGTATTTGGCGGCTTTGCACTGCGGGCCAATTCGCTTGGCCATCTGGAGCAGATCAAAAGCTACGCCCCTGGCCGTCAGGTCAGATTCGGAAGCTTAAACTTCACGGCCGATGTCCGCGGAGACTTGATTTTCAACGGACTCGAGCCACTACCGAGCGCCGCCTTGTGATTTAAGGTCATGATCTAGCTCGCCGCGAGCAGTGTTTTGGTGGCGTGACACGGATTCGCTTCGCCATTAGCCCGGAGCCGATCGCCCAGATCGAGGGCCGGTGGATAGACGCCGCCCCGGTGTAACGCCCCGGTTTCAATGCGCCAGGTGTCTGCCAGTTATTCGCCGTCGTTGCCATGTCATTTGCTTGCGTGTTGCATTTTGCCATGTCATCATATGCATTTCATATGATGTCATCATGTGCATTTCATTTTGCATACGTGTTCATCTCATGCATCCGAGCCTTTTCCCCGTTGTCCGTTTTGCAATCCGGCGCTTCTATGCCCTCCGGCGTTCCCCTTTTGTCTCTCGTTGTGAGCGGGTATTAAACTTTCTCGGAATGGCCCGAGGTTTGCCAAGCGGCCTTGGTTAGCACCGGTAGACTGCCTGTCAAGTTTCGTGTCATTTGGAGGTCGTTTGGTACTCCAACGGTTAACCGGGTAACCGCAAAGGCCTCTTTTGTTGCAGCCCAACACCCCTTCCAAAGTGGCCCAAAACCCATCTAACTCCCCTCCATGCTCTCGATCGCTCGATCACGATCGCAAGGGCAAAACCGCTCCTCATTTGGACTCTCCTAGCTCCTCTATGCCTATATATACACCCCCATTCCAAATCCCAATGATTTCAAACCCTAATTTTCCCATCGCGCCGCCGACATGTCCGCCGCCTGTCAGACGTCTTCGCCGCCGCCCGCAGCTAACGGGCATGTGACACGTGGTGCCTTCGCTGCGTCGCAGCAGCCGCTGCTGGGCCCAAAAACCCGCCGCCTGCCTGACAAGGCCCGCAGCCAGAGTCGGCTCTGGCCTGCGGCGCTGCGCCCGCGCCGCCTCCTCGCCCGCTCGCGCTGCCGCCCAGCCAGCCACCGCCATTGCCGGCCAGCGTTGCCGTTGTTTGCCCGCCGCCGCCGTCTAATGGCCCCGCAGCGCCTCATTGGCGCGCGCTTCCTTCTCGCTCGCCGGCGAGGCCTCGCCTTCCCGCCGCCGCCATGCCTCTAGCTCCGCGAGCCGCCGCCCGACTCCGCCCGCCTCGACCTCGGTTCCGTGTCGGCCGATCCAGATCTGAGGTTGACTTCTCCCGAAAAATGCCTAAGTCCCTAATAGTTTGCATATTCTGGTGCCATCTTCATTGCATCACATCTCTGCATCCGTAGCTCTGTTTCGTGCGTATAATATGTCAAATTGTTCATCTCGACGAGTAGATCATTTCATTCCATTGCATCATTTTCATTTGAGATCATCTTGATGCTCGAAATGCTGTTGGAAGAGTGCATGTTGATGTTAATCAATAAACCTGTTATAACTTCTTTGTTTTCTCATTTTTGCCATGATTGATGTGTGCATCCTATGAGTATGAGCTCTACATGAATGTTGATCTATGCCATGCCATCTTTCCAGAGGTTCCAACCATGTATTTTTGTGAGTTGTGTGCTGAGTGTTTCAAGCTTGTTAAGTAGGGTAGTTGCTGTTGCTGTTTTCCTGACAGTTTCTGTTATATTTTGTTGCTATGTTAACATGTTGCTACTAGTCATTCTATGCATAATCTGGAGATGTCCTATGAACATGTTTTGATCTACATGTCATGCTCTATCCATTCATGCCCTTGGTTGCAATTATAGCCTGCTGGAACATGTTGTAATCTTGCTCTAAAGTTGCTTTAAAATGTTGCTGTCAACCTGTTAATATTAAGTTCACTTGTTCCCATGTGTTTTCCTAGTGATCCATGAACCCTATGACCTTGCTATTGCCATGCTTAGCTTCATAAACATGCCTTCTTACTGTTGGTTGCCTTGCCATGCCATGTATTGCTCTGTAGTGAGTGGTTCGAGCTCATGAACATGCCTACTTATTGTTGTTTCTGCCATGTTTAAATCTGTAATATAACTTGCCATGTTTACATGGGTGCCATCATATTTTCCGTGCCCTTTTGGCTCATGGTCAGTAAGGGTCTTTTGATCTATGCAATTAGTAGATTCATGCCATGCCTTTGTTTGCCATGATAAGTTCCTGTAACATGTTGTTTGATAGCTCTTAACATTGCAACCTGATGTTATTTCTGCTAAAGTCTGAAACTGTTATTATTTGCAATATCTCCATGTCCTTTTGAGCATGTTCTAGTTGTTTCTGGAGATAGCTCAGTGTTCATGTTTTGTTATGCTTTACCAGTACTTCATGCCCATGCCTTTTGTTCTTATGTTGGGGTGCTGTAGCTTATTGTTTTGATGCTTGTAAGATGCCTAGTTGCTGTTATGGACAGATTGTTGTTATGACTTGTATAGAGTGTATGTGTGACACCGTTGCTCCGTTTTGAGTGTGCTCTATATGAAACTTGCTTGATTTTGCATGTAGCTTCAAATTATCATGTTGCATCCATGTTTTGAGGTGTTTGTTTGATGTTTGGGTGCATTTTGCATCAATGCCATGCTTAACTTGTTTTGCTCATATCTTCTAGGCCGTAGCTCCAAATCTAATGAACTTTATATGTAACTTGACTAGAATTTCGTGTGGATTCTCTTGGTGCATCTTAACTTGCTGTTTAACAACTTGAACATAAGGTTTATTCAGTTCTGGACCAATTTCGAAATTTGCATATGAGGACTTACCGGAATTGTTATATGTTGTTCCCGGCCTCATTTAAACCTGCTTTGATGTGTTGTTCTTGTTTGCATCATCTCTTGCCATGAGTAGCTTCATCTAGCTTTCTCATGCATCATGCTTGTTGTGCATCATGTCTTGTTCATGTGTGGTGTGTTTACCTATGTTGTGTGCTTCTTCTTGTTAGTTCCTGTTTCGTTGCGATCGTGAGGATGCGTTCGTCTACGTGTGGTTCGTCTTCGTGGCTTCATCTTCTTCATGGACTCGTTCTTCTTCCTTGCGGGATTTCAGGCAAGATGACCGCTACCCTGGATCTCACTACTATCATTGATATGCTAGTCGCTATGCTGCGCTACCTATTACCTGTTTATCAAGCCATCCCATATTGCCATGAACCTCTAACCTTTGACACCATTCCTAGCAAACCGTTGTTTGGCTATGTTTACCACTTTTGCTCAGCCCTATTATAGCGCCATAGTTGCGGTGAAGTTGAAGATTTCTCCATGGTGGACAGGGTTTATGTTGGGATATCACAATATCTCTTATATTATTAATGCATCTATATACTTGGTAAAGGGTGGAAGGCTCGGCCTTATGCCCGGTGTTTTGTTCCACTCTTGCCGCCCTAGTTTCCGCCATACCGGTGTTATGTTCCTGGATTTTATGCTCCTAACGCGGTCGGGTGATTTATGGGACCCCCGACAGTTCGCTTTGAATAAAACTTGTCCAAGAAAGCCCAACATTGCCTTTTACCATTTGCCTCACCACCACCTACTTTTCCCTTGGGAGTAATTAACCCAAGGGTCATCTTTATTATAGCCCCCGGCCGATGCTTGTCTAAGCGCTGGTCCAAACTAGAGCACCGTATGGGACCATCCCTTGGCAACTTGGGTTACGTCGGTACACCTGACGCTTAGCTCATCCGGTCGTGGCTCGAGACGAGATACGCGCGGCTACTATCGGGATGTCGGCACGCCAGAGGCTTTGCTGGTCTTGTTTTACCATTGTCGAAATGTCTTGTAAACCGAGATTTCGAGACCGATCGGGTCTTCCCGGAGAAGGTCTATTCTTCGCTGATCGCGAGAGCTTGTCATGGGCTGTTGGGATACCCCTGCAGGTTTAAACTTTCGAGAGCCGTGCCCGCGTTATGTGGCAGATGGGAATTTGTTAATGTCCGGTTGTAGATAACTTGACACCAGATCCGAATTAAAACGATCAACGTGTGTGTAGCCGTGATGGTCTCTTCTCGCGGAGTCCGGAAGTGAACACGGTTTCGGGTTATGTTTGAC
This sequence comes from Aegilops speltoides, assembly GCA_021437245.1. Taxonomy (NCBI): domain Eukaryota; kingdom Viridiplantae; phylum Streptophyta; class Magnoliopsida; order Poales; family Poaceae; genus Aegilops; species Aegilops speltoides. The sequence continues at coordinate 380,689,792 of CM038146.1, forward strand.
GTAAGTAGGTGTTCGTGATCACCTCTTGATCATTGCTAGTTCACGATCGTTCCTTTGTTTCTCTTCTCGCCTCATTTGCGTATGTTAGCCACCATATCATGCTTAGTCGCTGCTGCAACCTCACCACTTTACCCCTTCCTTTCCCATTAAACTTTGCTAGTCTTGATATCCATGGTAATGGGATTGCCTGAGTCCTCGTGGCTCACTGATTACTACAACAACAGTTGCAGGTACAGGTTGTGCGATGATCATGACGCGAGAGCGATGCTTGCTTGCGTTGAGTTCTTCTTCCGCTTCTTCTTCGATCGGGGATAGGTTCGTGTCGGTAGCTTGGGCTAGCAGTGGTGGATATTGTTTGAGTTTCTGTTTATGTATCATCCGTAGTCGGATGTTGATCTCTTGTATGATGATATTGTATTCGTGTGGCATTGTTTGCCTCTTGTATGTATCCCCATCTATTATGTAATGTTGATGTAATGATATCCACCTTGCAAAAGCGTTTCAATATGCGGGTCTATCCTTGGTGGGACCTTCGAGTTCCTTTTGGATAGGGTCGCATATTGGGTGTGACACCCGGGGGCTTCAACATCCACGGCGATGGAGCCAAACACTGATCTTGTCCCCTGCGAAACCCGTGATTCCGAGGCGCCGGACTCCTCGCCGGACTCCGAACCTCCCGCGCCCCTACCAATCGATCCGGATTGGGCGCCGGTTATGGAATTCACCGCCGCGGACATTTTCCAACACTCGCCTTTTGGCGATATCCTGAATTCACTGAAACATCTCTCGCTATCAGGAGAATCCTGGCCGGACTATGGCCAGGATGGTTGGGGTACGGACGACGAAGAAATTCAGAGCCCACCCACCACCCACTTTGTAGCCACTATCGATGATTTAACCGACATGCTAGACTTCGACACCAACGACATCGACACCATGGACGACGATGCCGGAGACGAACAGGAGCCAGCGCCTACAGGGCACTGGAAGACCACCTCGTCATACGACATATATATGGTGGACACCCCGAAAGACGGGGATGGCGAAGAAACAATGGAGGCAGATTCTCTAAAGAAGCAGCCCAAACATCGACGCGTGGCGGCGCCGCCTCAATCCCGCCACAAGAAGAATGGAGATTCCGCACGGAGATAATAATACTCCGGAGAGTGCCGAAGACAATCCCTCCAAAGAAGACTCAACGCAGGAGGATGCGAAGCAAGCCCTCACGAGAGGGCGGCATTTAAGGGGTTGAGGATGATAACTATATGCCTCCTCCAAGACGGCAAGCCTCAACGATGATGAATTCGCTGCACCTAAGGATCCTGTCGAACAAGAGCGCTTCAAGCGCAGGCTTATCGCCACAAAGAAACAGCCTAAAGAAAAGCAGCAACAGCTCCAAGCTGATCAAGACCGCTGGCCGATCGATGGACCGAGGTCCTCGTGGGTCAAGAGTATAAACTCAACGCCCTCCAAAAGTTACCTAAGACGCAAGCTGCTCCCTCGATTAGAGGAGGAAGCATACATACCTTCATCACCAGCGATGACTTGGCCGACCGACCACCCCGTGGTCGTGACAGAGGCATCCAGTGCCCCAGCCAAGACCGCACCCTCAAGCATCGCTCCAAAAGTACGGCCAAGAGGGAACGCTACCGGACTTGCGAGACATATTGGAGGACAAGGCAAGGCAATCCAGATCCATCTATGGATCACGTGGGCGCCCTACGACCCACGACAAATACCGTCGTGCCGGATACAATAACCCCGGCCGGGCCGAACACAGCAGACAGCGCTCTCTCGAGCTGCGTCGCGATATTGCTCAATACAGGGGCGCCGCACACCTTCTATGCTTCATCGACGAAGTAATGGATCATCGATCCTCAAGGGTTTAAACCCAGAACATCGAATCCTACGATGGCACAACAGACCTCAGCGGTTTGGATCGGAGACTATCTTCTCCACATTCACATGGCCCGCGCGACGCATCTCCATGCCATCAAATATCTCCCACTCAAGCTTAAAGGACCAGCTCGGCATTGGCTAAACAACTTGCCCGCAGAGTCAATTGTCTTTGGGAAGACCGAAGCCGCATTCTCGACAACTTCTAGGGCACGACAAAGCACCACCGACGCCGATGACCTAAGCCACATTATTCAGCAGCTGACGAATCGCCGGATAATTTCGACACGGTTCTTGACAAAGAAAACCAAATCATCGATCGTCCGGATGCAGAGGCCCTTGCAGCCTTCAAACATAACATCCGGGACGAATGGCTAGCCCGCACTGGGCAGGAAAAGCCGAAATCCATGGCAGCCCTCACATCGTTAATGACCCGCTTTTGCGCGGGAGAGGACAGCTGGCTAGCCCGTAGCAACAACCTCCGTAAAAATTCTGGCAGTCCGGATACAAAGGACAACAACGGCAGGTCACGTCGAAACAAAAACAAGCACCGCATAAACGGCGACGATAAGGAGGATACGGCAGTCAATGCCGGATTCCGAGGCTCTAAACCCGGTCAGCGGAAGAAGCCATTCAAAAGAACCACTCCGGGTCCGTCCAATCTAGACCGAATACTCAACCGCTTATGCCAGATACATGGCACCTCTGAAAAGCTAGCTAACCACACCAATAGAGATTGCTGGGTGTTCAAGCAGGCCGGCAAGTTAATTGCCGAAAACAATGACAAGGGGCTAAACAGCGACGACGAGGAAGAGACCCGACCGCCGAACAACAGAGGACAGAAGGGTTTCCCCCCACAAGTGCGGAATGTGAATATGATATACGCGACCCACATACCCAAGAGGGAGAGGAAACACGCACTCAGGGACGTCTATGCGATGGAGCCAGTCGCCCCAAAGTTCAATCCATGGTCCTCTTGTCCGATCACTTTCGATCGAAGAGACCACCCGACCAGCATACGCCATGGCGGATTCGCCGCATTGGTTTTAGACCCAATCATCGATGGATTTCACCTCACAAGAGTCCTGATGGACGGCGGTAGTAGCCTCTGAACCTCGCTTTATCAGATACAAGGCGCAAAATGGGCATAGACCCATCAAGGATTAAACCTACAAAGACATCCTTTAAAGGTGTCATCCCAGGAGTGGAGGCCAACTATACAGGCTCAATCACACTGGAAGTGGTCTTCGGATCCCCGGATAATTGCCGGAGCGAGGAGTTAATCTTCGACATAGTCCCGTTTAGCAGCGGCTATCACGCTCGCTTCGGACGAACGCGTTTGCAAAATTCAACGGTGCCGCATTATGCATACCTAAAGCTCAAGATGCCAGCCCTCGTGGAGTCATCATGGTCAATGGGAATACGGAATGCTCCTCCGAACGGAGGAACATACAATGCTCTCGCGGCGAAGTATAGAGCAGCCTTCTAAGGCAATTCTCAAGTCCGGCAGTTAAAAGGCGGACACAAAGAAAGCGCTACCGAGCAATGCCAACCAAGACCACTGGCGCGATCGAGCATCGCCAGAGTAATGCGGCCCCAACCTCGCCTCAAGATGATTGCAAGAATAACACTCGCGTACATCATTACGCTTTGGAGATACCATGGGCGCAGGGAAAGGGGCACGGTCACAATGGACCCAGAGTGCGGCTCAACCACACCAGGGGATCGCAAGTGTGCCCCCCTTCTTTTCTTTTTCACTTTACTACTTTGTGTACACAGGACTCAGTTAAACAGAAGCCCTGTCCGGTGGCGAACCTGCCGAACTCATGATGCAATAGTCAGGGACTAAAGAAGGCCGCGACGAACATTCAGGTGGTCTCAATTACGAGCATTAAATTTGATTATATACCCCAAGTCTGCAGCTCATCCCTGGAGGGGGACATGTTTATTGAGTCCAAATCCCTTGCTTACCGCACTATTTGTATCGGTCCGCTCTACTAGCAGACTTTCTTTCATAAATAATGCATCACCTTTTATTGCAATTATGTTATCTTTTATATATATGTTCATTATATGATATCTTGCACCGTGATATTTTGGTACGCCAACACGCCAGGGCTTCGTTCCCCACTCTATGGTGTGATAAGTCCGAACACTTTCACAAGTGCGGCACCCGAACTTATAGCATTATATGAATCGGCTCCAATCATGTCTTGGGTCAATAGTTGGGTTTGCCCGGCTCCCATGTTTTGGTGCCTTACGCTCATTCCGTCGGCTAAGGTAGCACTGGAGAACCATCGCGATTGCGCCCGGTTGAGCAGGCGAGCGCCTCAAAGGAGAAAGCTAAACCGACCGGCATGATAAGGCGAGAGACGGTCGCTGTTCGAGAGGTTTTTTCGGTCCTTAAAGACTCACGCCGCTGAAGCGAAGTTCGGACAATGTCCGAAGAAGGCGTGGATAGCGCCCGGATTCGGTCTTCCGAATACCGGGGCTTCACCGAAATTTAAAATTATAGAATTCTATGGCTAAGGAGAGTGTTCAAGCATTATAAGTCCGGTTGCCTTGTTCGTTGTGTTGCGCGCCTCGATGGACCCAACAATGGGAACAAGAGTGCTCATGTTTATCCCGAACACCCCAAAGACTTTCGCGGCTTGGGGGTCAAGCCAACGACTTGCCATCTCTCGATTTTATAAACGGCCGCATGAAGGTAATATTTTAAATTAAACAAGTGTTGCTCATGGCGATATAAACGAAGTTTTCAGCGACAGATAAATACACAATGAAGTTCACTCAAAGATTACATTTCGGGAGCACTCATCTGCAATATCGCAGGCTCCCTTCAGGACAACTTTATAATACCTCCCCGGCATGCGATGCTCCTTGCCCGGCGGCGGTGGGTCCGTGAGAAGCTTCTCCGCATCCAATTTGCCCCATTGCACCTTTATGCGGGCAAGGGCCCGACGAGCACCTTCAATACATGCGGAGCGCTTGACTACATCCAGCCTGGGGCATGCATCCACCAGCCGACGCACGAGGACAAAGTAGCTTCCAGGCATGGCCTGTCCAGGCCACAACCGGACTATGAGGCCCTTCATGGCCTCCTCGGCTACCTTAGGAGTTCGACCAGCTGCTTCACTGGTCGCTTGGGGGCACTGGATGGCCGGCCTCGTATCATCGAGACCGAAGACCTTCTCCGCCGAGCTCCCTCCTTGCCACGATAGAATGCGGCGCGCGACGACCACGCGCAGATCTGCAAACGCCCCTGGAGAGCTCCGAATTCGGGTAAGTATCAGGTAGTTCACAATAACATGCCTGCTTTGCATGAAAAATGCCTTACCCGCCGCTATCTTCTTTATGTCCTCAACTTCCTGAAGGGCCTTATGGGCCTCGGCCTTGGCGGACTTGGCACTTTCGAGAGCCGAGGCAAGCTCGGACTCCCGAGTCTTGGAGTCACACTCCAAACTCTCATGCTTTTCCATGAGAGCCTGGAGCTCTTGCCGCACTTCCGCCACCCGTGCCTCTTGCTTTTCTCGCTCAGCCCGTTCTGCGGCTGCATGCTGCTCGTCATGACACAAGATCCTTCGTGGCTGTCACCTCGTTAGTGGCTCCCTGCAATACACATATTATCCTTGTTAATTTTATTTGCAACCAAAATCCTTTTCTCAGAAGGTACTTATTCAAAGAGGTGTTACTCACCTTCTTTTTCCTCGAGCTGCCTCTTGGCATGGCCAAGCTCTTGCTCGGACCGCCGAGATCCTTCTTCAAGACTCGGCCTCCGCCGTTAGTGCGGCAGAGGTCAAGCAGCAAGAGCCTGCAAACCCATATTGACATATTTTAGGCAACCTCACAGATATCTTGTTAGATCCTTAGTCCGCTTTTCTTTCCGAACACCAACTAAGCATCAGGCTACTTTCTATGCGGTATTACATTACATAATTTTAACTTCTTACCTCAAAGCCTCGTTAGAAGGTGCTGCGAAGCTTCGGTCAGCCCGCTCTTAGCGAAGCTGAACCTTTTCAATCACCGCACTCATGATAGTGCGGTGTTCTTCCTCGATGGAAGTGCCTTTAAGCGCCCCAACAGTTATCCGGCGCCCGGTTGGACGGAGGCTGCCGGCGCCACGGTCCTGCCCTTCTTTGAAGGGGCCGCTTGCTGGACTCGAACCATTGCTGGTTCCGGCGTAGAGTCCGACACAAAGTCCGGAGGTTGCTCGACGGCGCCCCGAGCCTCCTCCGATGGGTCCTCTTCGATCCCACCTCGGCGCCCTCGTCGGTGCGTGGGGTAGAGGCAGTCGGGATGGAATTCACATCCGACGAGGCCAATGACCCACTTGATGAGGCGGGAAGATCATCATCGGCCGGACTACGGGCAGAATGCGGCGTTAGAAGGACACTACGTGACATAAAAGAAATTACGCATCAAGGATCCGGATACTTACGATCTTGTCGGACGCCTGGCCCTTGGATGCCACTCATCCTCGCCAACGTTGATGTCGGCGAACCGTCCGGGGATAGTTCTCCTCTGATCCTTCGCCTCCCGATTGGGGAAGCCTTCCTCTTCTTCTCTCCCTCCTCCGGAGAGAGTACTCCTCCTCCTCGTCTTCGGGAGGAGTCCTCGTCGCCGCCGACGCCTGATTATGGAACTCTTTCGAGTCCCAGCCGCCGCCTTCTTGGTTTTTCTTCTCCGCACCACGTGCGGTGCCGAACTAGCAGCCCTGATAGCGGGCGCTCACTGGTCTTCGCATGGGAGCCGGGCTGATAAGCAGCTTGGCCTTCTCCATCCATTCCTGTCAAAGGAAGTGGCGAATGAAATCCCACTAAAAGTTAATTTAATTATCACAAGTGTCCCGTAAGGGGTTGAATCACTTACCTCGCCGCTTGATATCTGCGAGCTGAATCCGCGATCTTCCGTCGCGGATGTGGGGCTTCGGCGCCCTTGAACAGCACCCTCCAGCGCCTTCAGATGTTGTATCAAGAGCCCGCTTAGGGCCTAGTGCTGTTCGGATTGAACTCCCACAAATTGAATGCCCGTCTTGGCATGGGAGAATCCGCGGATGAGCATGACTTGGACCACGCCGACAAGCCGGAGCCTATTGCTCACCATCTTCGGATGCAGGCTCGAGTCCCGCCACCTCCACCGGATTGCCCCACTACAAGCCCTTCTTTCCGTGGAGGTGAGCTGCGTGGGGTTGCCAGATCTAAACTCGGGGGCCGCCGCCCATGTGGGCTTGCGAGGCTCGGTGATGTAGAACCACCCCGATTGCCACCCCTTGACGGAGTCCACAAAGGTCCCTTCAAGCCATGGTACGTTGGGCAACTTGCCCAACATGGCGCCTCCGCATTCCGCTTGCGTGCCCTTCACAACCTTCGGCTTGACATTGAAGGTCTTGAGCCACAGGCTGAAGTGGGGCCTGATGCAGAGGATTGCCTCACACATGACGATAAGCGCCGAGATGTTGAGGATGAAGTTCGGCCAGATCGTGGAAATCCAGGCTGTAGTAAAACATGAGCCCCCGGACAAATGGATGGAGCGGAAAGCCCACCATGGAGGAAGTGGGAAGGAAGACGACCTCTCATGAGGCTCGGGGTAGGGATGAGCTGCCCTCGTTGGGCAGCCGGCGCGCGATATCGCCGAAAGGTATCCGTGTCGCGCAGCTTGGTGATGTCCTCCTCCTTAGCGGTGGAGGCTAACCATTTACCTCCCGCTCCGGACATATTCGGAGAAGGTCGAGGCGAGATGCGCAAGCTTGGGCGTTGGAGCTTGAGTGCGCGGAGATGGATAAGCACAGAAGGAAGAAGGCGTAGGTGAGAAGGTGAATCGTTATCCCTTATATATAGGCGGACGAAAACCATGCGTTCCCCCCGGCCTGATAAAACTCGCTTATCTCCCAAGCGCCACCATCAATGGCGCGGTTGGGTTACCCACGTCCGTATTGATGAGGATCCCGGAATAAGGGGAACACGATCTCTGCTTCGACAAGACGTGCCAAGGAAACCGCTTCTCTAAACGTGCTGAGGTGGTATGGTAAAAAACGATTCAAACAAAGGCTTGGTTGCGGTGTGATGTCACGCCGCATAATACGTCAGCAGATTGAGCTAGTGTTCATTTCATTCTCTCTACGGTGGAATGTGGAAATTGTTTTTGCAGAGCCGGACACTATCCTGGTGTTCATGATCTTCTCTGGATTATTCAAGGGAGGAACCCGCGTTGCAATGCCGAACATTGTGCACGCCGGACTTATCGTCATTGAAGATTGGTTCAGGGGCTACTGAGGGAGTCCTGGACTAGGGGGTGTCCGGACAGCCGGACTATGATTATCCGCCGGACTCCAAGACTATGAAGATAGAAGATTGAAGACTCCGGCTCGTGTCCGGAAGGTACTTTCCTTGGCGTGGAAGGCAAGCTTGGCAATACGGATATGTAGATCTCCTACCATTGTAACCGACTCTGTAACCCTAGCCTTCTCGGTGTCTATATAAACCGGAGGGCTTTAGTCCGTAGGACAACATACATTACAACAATCATACCATAGGCTAGCTTCTAGGGTTTAGCCTCCTTGATCTCGTGGTAGATCTACTCTTGTACTACCCATATCATCAATATTAATCAAGCAGGATGTAGGGTTTTACCTCCATCGAGAGGGCCCGAACCTGGGTAAAACATTGTGTCCCTTGTCTCCTGTTACCATCCGCCTAGACGCACAGTTCGGGACCCCCTACCCGAGATCCGCCGATTTTGACACTGACAGTGGACTTGTCCAATGATCGGTGATACGTCCATTTTGCATCATGGTTTTATATCGATATTTATTGCAATATGGGCTGTTACTACACATTATGTCACAATACTTATGCCTTTTCTCTCTTATTTTACAAGGTTTACATGAAGAGGGAGAATGCCGGCAACAGGGATTCTGGGCTGGAAAAGGAGCAAATATTAGAGACCTATTCTGCACAACTCCAGAAGTCTTGAAACTCCACGAAAGTTAGTTTTGGAATATATTAAAAATATTGGGCGAAGAAAGCACCAGAGGGGGGCCACCCACTGTCCACGAGGGTGGAGGGCGTGCCCCTACCTTGCGGGCCACCTGGCAGCCCCCTCATGCCCATCTTCTCGTATACGGTGTCTTTTGCCCTGGAAAAAATCATAAGGAAGCTTTAGGGATGAAGCGCCGCCATCTCGAGGTGGAACCAATCTAGGGCTCCGGCGGAGCTATTCTGCCGGGGAAACATCCCTCCGGCATTGGTACCTGTGGTTGCTAGTAGTGTTGATTACTCCTTGTAGTTGATGCTAGTTGGTTTATTCGGTGGAAGATCATATGTTCAGATCCTTTATGCATATTAATACCCCTCTGATTATGAACATGAATATGATTTGTGAGTAGTTACGTTTGTTCCTGAGGACATGGGAGAAGTATTGTTATATGTAGTCATGTGAATTTGGTATTGGTTCGATATTTTGATGAGATGTATGTTGTCTTTCCTCTAGTGGTGTTATGTGAACGTCGACTACATGGCACTTCGCCATTGTTTGGGCCTAGAGGAAGGCATTGGTAAGTAATAATTAGATGATGGGTTGCTAGAGTGACAGAAGCTTAAACCCTAGTTTATGCGTTGCTTCGTAAGGGGCTGATTTGGATCCATATGTTTCATGCTATGGTTAGGTTTACCTTAATTATTATTTTGTAGTTGCCGATGCTTGCGAGAGGGGTTAATCATAAGTGGGATGCTTGTCCAAGGAAGGGCATTACCCAAGCATCGGTCCACCAACATATCAAATTATCAAAGTAACAAACGTGAATCATATGATCATGATGATAACTAGCTTGACAGAAATTCCCATGTGTCCTCGGGAGCGCTTTGCTTTATATAAGAGTTTGTCCAGGCTCGTCCTTTGCTACAAAAAGGATTGGGCCACCTTGCTGCACCTTGTTTACTTTTGTTACTTGTTACCCGTTACGAATTACCTTACCACAAAACTATCTGTTACCGATAATTTCAAGCTTGTGGAATACCTTATCGAAAACCGCTTGTCATTTCCTTCTGCTCCTCGTTGGGTTCGACACTCTTACTTATCAAAAGGACTACGATAGATCCCCTACACTTGTGGGTCATCAAGACTCTTTTCTGGAGCCGTTGCTAGGGAGTGAAGCGCCTTTGGTAAGGAAAAATTTATATAGTGTGTTGAAATTTACTGTCACGTGTTACTATGGAAAATAATCCTTTGAGGGGCTTGTTCGTGTTATCTTCACCCCGACTAGTAGAGCAAAGAGTTGCTCCTCAACCTACTGAACCTACTGAAAATGTTTACTTTGAAATTCCTTCGGGTATGATGGAGAAACTGCTAGCTAATCTTTTTACAGGAGATGGAACATTACATCCCGATATGGATGAAGTTTGTGGATTATTTAAGCTTGCAGGTATGCCCGAGGATGTTATCAAGAAGAAAGGTCTTCCCTTTATATTTGAAGGGAAAGGCATTGACATGGTTTAGGTGTGATGATATTGGATCGTGGAACTACAACCGATTGAAATTGGAATTTCATCAGAAGTTTTATCCTATGCATCTGGTTCATTGTGATCGTAATTATATATATAATTTTTGGCCTCGCGAAGGAGAAAGTATCACTCAAGCTTGGGGGAGGATTAAGTCAATGTTATATTCATGCCCCAATCACGAGCTTTCAAGAGAAATTATTATTCAAAAAATTTATGCTCAGCTTTCTTGCAGTAATTGCTCCATGCTCGACACTTCTTGTACTGGTTCTTTTATGACGAAGACTATTGAATTCAGATGGGATTTATTGGAAAGAATTAAACACAACTCTGAAGATTGGGAACTCGAGGAAGGTAAGGAGTCAGGTATGACACCTAAGTTTGATTGTGTTAAATCTTTTATGGATATTGATGCTTTTCATGAATTTAGCACCAAAAGTGGACTTGACTCTGAGATATTAGCTTCTTTCTATGAATCATTTGCTAGTCATGTTGATCTGTCTAAGGAGAAGTGGTTTAAATATCATACTCCTATTGAAGTAAAAGTAGTAGAACCTATTAAAGTTGAAGAAAAGACTATCATTTATAATGTTGATTCTATTGTTCCTACCACTTATATTGAGAAACCACCTTTCCCTGTTAGAATAAAGGATCATGCTAAAGCTTCAACTGTGGTTCGTAAGGGTAATGCTAGAACATGTACACCCCCTGAGAAAATTAAAGTTGAACCTAGTATTACTGTGGTTAAGGATCTCTTGGTCGATAATATTGATGGGCATGTTATTTACTTCTGTAATGAAGCTGCTAGAATTGCTAGACCTGATACTAAAAATAAACATAGACCTGTTGTTGGCATGCCTGTCGTTTCTGTTAAAATAGGAGATCATTGTGATCATGGCTTATGTGATATGGGTGCTAGTGCCAGTGCAATACCTCATTCCTTATCAAAGAGATTATGCTTGATATTGCACTTGCTGAAATAGAAGATATTGATGTTACAATTAAGCTTGCCAATAGAGATACTATTTCACCAATTGGGATTGTTAGAGATGTTGAAGTCTTGTGTAGGAAAGTTAAATATCCTACTGATTTTCTTGTTCTTGGTTCCCCACAAGATGACTTTTGTCACATTATATTTGGTAGACCCTTCTTGAATAATGTTAATGCTAAGATAGACTACGAAAATGATATTGTTATTGTTGGTTTAGGGGATATGTCTCATGACTTTAATTTTGCTAAATTCCGCAGACAACCCCATGATAAAGAATTGCCTAGTAAAGATGAAATTATTGGTCTTGCTATTGGGGAACGTAGTAATTTCAAAAAAAATTCCTACGCACACACAAGATCATGGTGATGCATAGCAACGAGAGGGGAGAGTGTTGTCCACGTACCCTCGTAGACCGTAAGCGGAAGCGTTATGACAACACGGTTGATGTAGTCGTACGTCTTCACGATCTGACCGATCCAAGTACCGAACGTACGTCACCTCCGAGTTCAGCACATGTTCAGCTCGATGACGATCCCCGGACTCTGATCCAGCAGGGTGTCGGGAATGAGTTCCGTCAGCACGACGGCGTGGTGACGATGATGATGTTCTACCAACGCAGGGCTTCGCCTAAGCACCGCAACGATATGACCGAGGTGGAATATGGTGGAGGGGGGCACCACACACGGCTAAGGAACGATCATGAAGATCAACTTGTGTGTCTAGAGGTGCCCCCTGCCCCCGTATATAAAGGAGGGAGGGGGGAGGTGCGGCCGGCCCCTTAGGGGTGCACCTGGAGGAGTCCTACTCCCACCGGGAGTAGGACTCCCTCCTCTTGCCTTGGTGGAGAAGGAAAGGGGAGGAAAGAGGAATGGGGCGCCGCCCCTTCCTTGTCCTATTAGGACTAGGGGCAGGGGCGGCGGCCTGCCCCGACCGCCCTCCTCTTCTCCCTCATGGCCCATGTAGGTCCATTAACCCCCCGGGGGTTTGTAACCCCCAGACTCGATAAAATCCCGATTTCACCCGGAACGTTTCCGATATCCAAATATAGGCTTCCAATATATCAGTCTTTATGTCTCGACCATTTCAAGACTCCTCGTCATGTCCGTGATCACATCCGGGACTCCAAATAACCTTCGGTACATCAATTTATAAACTCATAATAAAACTTTCATCGTAACGTTAAGCGTGCGGACCCTACGGGTTCGAGAACTATGTAGACATGACCTAGAACTGTTCCTGGTCAATAACCAATAGCGGAACCTGGATGCTCATATTGGCTCCTACATATTCTACGAAGATCTTTATCGGTCAAACCGCATAACAACATACGTTGTTCCCTTTGTCATCGGTATGTTACTTGCCCGAGATTCGATCGTCGGTATCCAATACCTAGTTCAATCTCGTTACAGGCAAGTCTCTTTACTCGTTACGTAATACATCATTCCGTAACTAACTCATTAGCTACATTGCTTGCAAGGCTTATAGTGATGTGCATTACCGAGAGGGCCCAGAGATACCTCTCCGACAATCGGAGTGACAAAACCTAATCTCGAAATACGCCAACTCAACATGTACCTTTGGAGACACCTTTAGAGCTCCTTTATAATCACCCGGTTACGTTGTGACGTTTGGTAGCACACAAAGTGTTCCTCCGATAAACGGGAGTTGCATAATCTCGTAGTTGTAGGAACTTTGTATAAGTCATGAAGAAAGCAATAGCAACATACTAAACGATCAAGTGCTAGGCTAATGGAATGGGTCAAGTCAATCACATCATTCTCCTAATGATGTGATCCCGTTAATCAAATGACAACACATGTCTATGGTTAGGAAACATAACCATCTTTGATTAATGAGCTAGTCAAGTAGAGGCATACTAGTGACATTATGTTTGTCTATGTATTCACACATGTATCATGTTTCCAGGTAATACAATTCTAGCATGAATAATAAACATTTATCATGATATGAGGAAATAAATAATAACTTTATTACTGCCTCTAGGGCATATTTCCTTCAGTCTCCCACTTGCACTAGAGTCAATAATCTAGATTACACAGTAATGATTCTAACACCCATGGAGTCTTGGTGCTGATCATGTTTTGCTCGTGGAAGATGCTTAGTCAACGGGTCTGCAACATTCAGATCCGTATGTATCTTGCAAATCTCTATGTCTCCCACCTGGACTTGGTCCCAGATGGAATTGAAGCGTCTCTTGATGTGCTTGGTCCTCTTGTGAAATCTGGATTCCTTTGCCAAGGCTATTGCACCAGTATTGTCACAGAAGATCTTCATTGGTTCCGATGCACTAGGTAGGACACCTAGATCGGAAATGAACTCCTTCATCCAGACTCCTTCATTTGCTGCTTTCGAAGCAGCTATGTACTCCGCTTCGCATGTAGATCCCGCCACGACGCTTTGTTTAGAACTGCACCAACTTATAGCTCCACCGTTTAATAAAAACATGTATCCGGTTTGTGATTTAGAATCGTCCGGATCAGTGTCAAAGCTTGCATCGACGTAACCATTTACGACTAGCTCTTTGTCACCTCCATAAATGAGTAACATATCCTTAGTCCTTTTCAGGTATTTCAGGATGTTCTTGACCGCTGTCCAGTGATCCACTCTTGGATTACTTTGGTACCTACCTGCCAAGCTTATTGCTAAGCATACGTCAGGTCTGGTACACAACATTGCATACATTATAGAGCCTATGGCTGAAGCATAGGGAACATCTTTCATTTTCTCTCTATCTTCTGCTGTGGTCGGGCATTGAGTCTGACTCAACTTCACACCTTGTAATACAGGTAAGAACCCTTTCTTTGCCTGATCCATTTTGAACTTTTTCAAAACTTTATCAAGGTATGTGCTTTGTGAAAGTCCAATTAAGCGTCTTGATCTATCTCTATAGATCTTGATGCCCAATATGTAAGCAGCTTCACCGAGGTCTTTCATTGAAAAACTTTTATTCAAGTATCCCTTTATGCTATCTAGAAATTCTATATCATTTCCAATTAATAATATGTCATCTACATATAATATCAGAAATGCTACAGAGCTCCCACTCACTTTCTTGTAAATACGAGCTTCTCCAAAAGTCTCAGATAAAACCATATGCTTTGATCACACTATCAAAGCGCTTATTCCAACTCCGAGATGCTTGCACCAGTCCATAAATGGATCATTGAGCTTGCATACTTTGTTAGCACCTTTTGGATCGACAAAACCTTCCGTTGCATCATATACAACTCTTCTTCCGTAAATCCATTCAGAATGCAGCTTTTGACATCCATTTGCCAAATTTCGTAATCATAAAATGCGCAATTGCTAACATGATTCGGACAGACTTAAGCATCGCTACGGGTGAGAAAGTCTCATCGTAGTCAACCCTTGAACTTGTCGAAAACCTTTCGCAACAAGTCGAGCTTTGTAGACAGCTACATTACCATCGGCGTCGGTCTTCTTCTTAAAAATCCATTTATTCTCAATGGCTTGCCGATCATCGGCAAGTCAACCAAAGTCCATACTTTGTTCTCATACATGGATCCCATCTCAGATTTCATGGCTTCTAGCCATTTTATGGAATCTGGGCTCATCATCGCTTCCTCATAGTTCGTAGCTTCGCCATGGTCAAGTAACATGACTTCTAGAATAGGATTACCGTACCACTCTGGTGTGGATCTTACTCTGGTAGACCACGAGGTTCAAGAGAAACTTGATCCAAGTTTCATGATCAATATCATTAGCTTCCTCACTAATTGGTGTAGTTGTCACAGGAACCGGTTCTTGTGATGGACTACTTTCCAATAAGGGAGCATGTACAGTTACCTCATCAAGTTCTACTTTCCTCCCACTCACTTTTTTCGAGAGAAACTCCTTCTCTAGAAAGGATCCGAATTTAGCAACGAAAATCTTGCCCTCAGATCTGTGATAGAAGGTGTACCCAATAGTCTCTTTTGGGTATCCTATGAAGACACGTTTCTCCGATTTGGGTTTGAGCTTATCTGGTTGAAGTTTCTTCACATAAGCATCGCAGCCCCAAACTTCCAGAAACGACAACTTTGGTTTCTTGCCAAACCACAATTCATAAGGCGTCGTCTCAAAGGATTTTGATGGTGCCCTATTTAACGTGAATGCGGGCCGTCTCTAAAGCATAACCCCAAAATGATAGCGGTAAATTAGTAAGAGACATCATAGATCGTACCATATCTAGTAAAGTACGATTACGACGTTCGGACACACCATTTCGTTGTGGTGTTCCGGGTGGCGTGAGTTGCGAAACTATTCCGCATTGCTTCAAATGTAAACCAAACTCGTAACTCAAATATTCTCCTCCACGATGAGATCGCAGAAATTTTATTTTCTTGTTACGATGATTTTCCACTTCACTCTGAAATTCTTTGAACTTTTCAAATGTTTCAGACTTGTGTTTCATTAAGTAGATATACCCATATCTGCTCAAATCATCTGTGAAGGTGAGAAAATAACGATACCCGCCGCGAGCCTCAATATTCATTGGACCACATACATCAGTATGTATGATTTCTAATAAATCAGTTGCTCGCTCCATAGTTCCGGAGAACGGCGTTTTAGTCATCTTGCCCATGAGGCACGTCCACAAGTACCAAGTGATTCATAATCAAGTGATTCCAAAAGTCCATCAGTATGGAGTTTCTTCATGCGCTTTACACCGATATGACCTAAACGGCAGTGCCAAAAATAAGTTGCACTATCATTATCGACTCTGCATCTTTTGGTTTCAACATTATGAATATGTGTATCACTACTATCGAGATTTAATAAAAATAGAGCACTCTTAAAAGGTGCATGACCATAAAAGATATTACTCATATAAATAGAACAACCATTATTCTCTGATTTAAATGAATAACCGTCTCGCATCAAACAAGATCCAGATATAATGTTCATGCTCAACGCTGGCACCAAATAACAATTATTTAGGTCTAAAACTAATCCCGATGGTAGATGTAGAGGTAGCGTGCCGACCACGATCACATCGACTTTGGAACCATTTCCACAGCAAGATCGTCACCTCGCCCTTAGCCAATCTTCGCTAATCCGTAGTCCTTGTTTCGAGTTGCAAATATTAGCAATGGAACCAGTATCAAATACCTGGTACTATGCGAGCATTAGTAAGGTACACATCAATAACATGTATATCACATATACCTTTGTTCACTTTGCCATCCTTCTTATCCGCCAAATACTTGGGGCAGTTCCACTTCCAAAGGTGTCGATGCGCTTGCAGAGAAGCACTCGGCCTCGTGCTTAGGTCCAGACTTGGGTTTCTTCTCTGAGAAGCAACTTGTTTGTTGTTCTTCTTGAAGTTCCTTTCTTCTTCCCTTTGCCCTTTTCTTGAAACTGGTGGTCTTGTTAGCCATCAACACTTGATGCTCCTTCTTGATTTCTACCTCCGCTGCTTTTAGCATTGCGAAGAGCTCGGGAATAGTCTTGTCCATCCCTTGCATATTATAGTTCATCACGAAGCTCTTGTAGCTTGGTGGCGTGATTGAAGAATTTCATCAATGACACTATCATCGTGAAGATTAACTCCCGGTTGAATCAAGTGATTATTATACCCGCACATTTTGAGTATGTGTTCACTAATGTAACTATTCTCCTCCATCTTACAGCTATAGAACTTATTGGAGACTTCATATCTCTCAATTCGGGCATTTGCTTGAAATATTAACTTCAACTCTGGAACATCTCATATGCTCCATGACATTCAAAACATCGTTGAAGACCCGGTTCCAAGCCGTAAAGCATGGCACATCGAACTATAGAGTAGTCATCGCTTTGCTCGCGGACATTCTTAACGTCGTCGGTTGCATCAAGAAGAGGTTCGGCACCCAGCGGTGCTTCTAGGACGTAATTCTTCTGTGCAGCAATGAGGATAATCCTCAGGTTATGGACCCAGTCTGTGTAATTGCTACCATCATCTTTCACCTTAGCTTTCTCAAGGAACGCATTAAAATTCAACGGAACAACAGCACGAGCCATCTATCTACAACAAACATAGACAAGCAAAATACTATCAGGTACTAAGTTCATGATAAATTTAGGTTCAATTAAACATATTACTTAAGAACTCCCACTTAGACAGACATCTCTATAGTTATCTAAGTGATCACGTGATCCAAATCAAGTAAACCATGTCCGATCATCACGTGAGATGGAGTAGTTTCAATGGTGAACATCTCTATGTTGATCATATCTACTATATGATTCACGTTCGACCTTTCGGTCTCCGTGTTCCGAGGCCATATCTATATATGCTAGGCTCGTCAAGTTTAACCTGAGTATTCCGCGTGTGCAACTGTTTTGCACCCGTTGTACTTGAAAGTAGAGCCTATCACACCCGATTATCACATGGTGTCTCAGCACGAAGAACTTTCGCAACGGTGCATACTCAGGGAGAACACTTCTTGATAATTTAGTGAGAGATCATCTTAAAATGCTACCGTCAATCAAAGCAAGATAAGATGCATAAAGGATAAACATCACATGCAATCAATATAAGTGATATGATATGGTCATCATCATCTTGTGCTTGTGATCTCCATCTCCGAAGCACCGTCGTGATCACCATCATCACCGGCGTGACACCTTGATCTCCATCGTAGCATCGTTGTCGTTAAGCCATCTATTGCTTCTACGACTATTGCTATCACTTAGTGATAAAGTAAAGCAATTACAAGGCGTTTGCATTTCATACAATAAAGCAACAACCATATGGCTCCTGCCAGTTGCCGATAACTTCGGTTACAAAACATGATCATCTCATACAATAAAATATAGCATCACGTCTTGACCATATCACATCACAACATGCCCTGCAAAAACAAGTTAGACGTCCTCTACTTTTGTTGTTGCAAATATTACGTGGCTGCTACAGGCTGAGCAAGAACCGTTCTTACCTACGCATCAAAACCACAACGATAGTTTGTCAAGTTAGTGTTGTTTTAACCTTTGCAAGGACCGGGCGTAGCCACACTCGGTTCAACTAAAGTTGGAGAAACAGACACCCGCTAGTCACCTGTGTGCAAAGCACGGCGGTAAAACCAGTCTCGCGTAAGCGTACGCGTAATGTCGGTCCGGGCCGCTTCATCCAACAATACCGCTGAACCAAAGTATGACATGCTGGTAAGTAGTATGACTTGTATCGCCCACAACTCATATGGGTTCTACTCGTGCATATAACATCAACGCATAAAACCTGGCTCGGATGCCACTGTTGGGGAACGTAGTAATTTCAAAAAAAATTCCTACGCACACGCAAGATCATGGTGATGCATAGCAACGAGAGGGGAGAGTGTTGTCCATGTACCCTCGTAGACCGTAAGCGGAAGCGTTATGACAATGCGGTTGATGTAGTCGTACGTCTTCAGGATCCGACCGATCCAAGTACCGAACATGCGGCACCTCCGAGTTCAGCACACGTTCAGCTCGATGAGGATCCCCAGACTCCGATCCAGCAGGGTGTCGGGGATGAGTTCAGTCAGCACGACGGCGTGGTGACGATGATGATGTTCTACCGATGTAGGGCTTCGCCTAAGCACCACAACGATATGACCGAGGTGGAATATGGTGGAGGGGGCACCGCACACGGCTAAGGAACGATCACGAAGATCAACTTGTGTGTCTAGAGGTGCCCCCCTGCCCCCGTATATAAAGGAGGGAGGGGGAGGTGTGGCCGGCCCCCTAGGGTTGCGCCTAGAGGAGTCCTACTCCCACCGGGAGTAGGACTCCCTCCACTTGCCTTGGTGGAGAAGGAAAGGGGGAGGGGAAAGAGGAAAGGGGGGCGCCGCCCCCCTTCCTTGTCCTATTCGGACTAGGGGGGAGGCCCTCCTCTTCTCCCTCATGGCCCATGTAGGTCCATTAACCCCCGGGGGGGTTCCGGTAACCCCCCAGTACTCCGGTAAAATCCCGATTTCACCCGGAACGTTTTCGATATCCAAATATAGGCTTCCAATATATCAATCTTTATGTCTCGACCATTTCGAGACTCCTCGTCATGTCCGTGATCACATCCAAGACTCCGAATAACCTTCGGTACATCAACTTATAAACTCATAATAAAACTGTCATCGTAATGTTAAGCGTGCGGACCCTACGGGTTCGAGTACTATGTAGACATGACCTAGAACTATTCCTGGTCAATAACCAATAGTGGAACCTGGATGCTCATATTGGCTCCTACATATTCTACGAAGAACTTTATCGGTCAAACCGCATAACAACATACATTGTTCCCTTTGTCATCGGTATGTTACTTGCCCGAGATTCAATCGTCGGTATCCAATACCTAGTTCAATCTCGTTACCGGCAAGTCTCTTTACTCGTTACGTAATGCATCATTCCGTAACTAACTCATTAGCTACATTGCTTGCAAGGCTTATAGTGATGTGCATTACCGAGAGGGCCCAGAGATACCTCTCCGACAATCGGAGTGACAAAACCTAATCTCGAAATTCGCAAACTCAACATGTACCTTTGGAGACACCTGTAGAGCTCCGTTATAATCACCCAATTATGTTGTGACATTTGGTAGCACACAAAGTGTTCCTCTGGTAAACGGGAGTTGCATAAGCTCATAGTTGTAGGAACTTTGTATAAGTCATGAAGAAAGCAATAGCAACATACTAAACGATCAAGTGCTAGGCTAACGAAATGGGTCAAGTCAATCACATCATTCTCCTAATGATGTGATCCCGTTAATCAAATGACAACACATGTCTATGGTTAGGAAACATAACCATCTTTTATTAATGAGCTAGTCATGTAGAGGCATACTAGTGACATTATGTTTGTCTATGTATTCACACATGTATCATGTTTCCAGGTAATACAATTCTAGCATGAATAATAAACATTTATCATGATATGAGGAAATAAATAATAACTTTGTTATTGCCTCTAGGGCATATTTCCTTCACTTGCTTCTATTGCCGTGCCTCCTAATGATCCTGTAGAACAATATTTGCTAGACCATGAAAATGATATGTTTATGAATGAAAGAAGGGAAGTAGATGAAGTATTCTTTAAACAGGGCCCTATATTGAAACACAACTTGCCTGTTGAAATCCTAGGGGATCCTCCTCCACCCAAGGGTGATCCCGTGTTTGAGCTTAAACCTTTACCTGATACTCTTAAATATGCTTATCTTGATGAAAAGAAGATATATCCTGTTATTATTAGTGCTAACCTTTCAGAGCATGAAGAAGAGAGATTATTGAAAACTCTGAACAAGCATTGTGCTGCTATTGGATATACTCTTGACGATCTTAAGGGCATTAGTCCCACTCTATGCCAACACAAAATTAAACTGGAAAAAGATGTTAAACAAGTTGTTGATCATCAACGATAGTTAAATCCTAAGATGAAAGAAGTGGTAAGAAATGAAATACTAAAGCTTCTGGAGGCAGGTATAATTTATCATGTTGCTGATAGTCAGTGAGTAGGTCCTGTTGCTACCTCTTGAGCATGCGTTGGTTTTCCCTTGAAGAGGAAAGGGTGATGCAACAAAGTAGCGTAAGTATTTCCCTCAGTTTTTGAGAACCAAGGTATCAATCTAGTAGGAGGCTACACTCAAATCCCTCGTACCTGCACAAACAAATAAGAACCTTGCAACCAACACGATAAACGGGTTGTAAATCCCTTCACGACCACTTGCAAAAGTGAGATCTGATAGGGATAATAAGATAAATATTTCTGGTATTTTTATGATATAGATTGGAAAGTAAAGATTGCAAGATAAAATAGATAGGAAACTTATATGATGGAAAATAGACCCGAGGCCATAGGTTTCTTTAGTGGCTTCTCTCAAGATAGCATAAGTATTATGGTGGGTGAACAAATTACTATGGAGCAATTGATAAAAAAGTGCATAACTATCCAATCTATGACAAAGAGTTGTATGCTTTAGTGCGTGTGCTACATGTTTAGGAACATTATCTTAGACCTCATGAGTTTGTCATACATACCGATCATGAAACGCTTAAGTACTTAAAAGGCCAAACTAAGTTGAACAAGTGTCATGGCAAATGGAGTGAGTTTATTGAATCTTTTCCCTATGTGATCAAGTACATTAAGGGTAAGGAAAATGTTGTTGCGGATGCCCTTTCCCGTATATGCACGCTTGTCACTAAACTTGAGTTGAATATTGTTGGCTTTGAGCACATCAAATACTTGTATGCAATTGATCCTACCTTTGCTACTCCTTATGCCAAGTGTTTGACGCATACTTCTTGGGAACGATATTACATCAAGGATGATTATCTTATGAGAGCTAACAAACTTTGCATTCCCGAGTCTTCTATTCGTTTGCTCCTTTTGCAAGAGGCTCATGGAGGCGGACTCATGGGACACTTTGGACGCGACAAGACATTCGCCACGCTCTCCAAGAACTAATTTTGGCCCAAGATGTTCCGTGACGTCTCATGCTTCACCAACCGATGCTCTACATGTCGCAAAGCTAAGTCTAAAGCTCAATCCCATGGTCTTTACATGCCTCTTCCTATTCCTTATCAACCTTGGGAAGACATTAGCATGGATTTTGTACTTGGTTTACCTAGAACTCAAAATGGAAAGGATTCCGTGTTTGTTGTTGTGGACCGATTTTCTAAGATGGCACATTTCATTCCATGCAACAAGATAGACGATGCTTCACATGTTGCCAATCTCTTTTGTAGGGAAATATTGTGCCTTCATGGAGTACCAAAGACAATCGTCTCGGACCGCGATGTCAAGTTCTTGAGTTACTTTTGGAAGATGCTATGCGCCAAGCTTGGAATCAAGCTCTTGTTCTCGTCGGCATATCATGCTCAAACCGACGGGCAAAATGAGGTGACAAACTATACACTCTCCACTCTACTTCGCGTCTTGATCAACAGGGACATCAAGGAGTGGGAGGAGTGCCTACCCATCACCGAGTACGCCTATAACCGCGCAAGACATACGACTACCAGCAAGTCCCCCTTCGAGATCGTCTACGGCCTCAACCCGTTGTCCCCATTGGACATTCTACCTCTTCCACTACAAGAGCGCACCAACCTCGACGCAAGTGCACGAGCAAGCTACCTCAAGAAGATGCATGAAGATACAAGGACAACCATCGAGCGCCAAGTACAACGACTAGCGACCAAGCTCAACATCAACAAGCAACCCATGATATTCAACATTGGAGATCTCGTGTGGCTACACCTTCGCAAGGACCGCTTCCCCAACGAATGCAAGTCCAAACTTCCACCTTGAGCTGATGGACCCTTCAAGGTGCTAGCACGCTACAACAACAACGCTTACAAGATCGACCTCCCATGCGACATGTACAATGTGAGCAACATCTTCAATGTCAAGGACCTATCGCCATACCATGGTGATGACACTTTTGATCCGAGGTCGGATCTTTCCCAAGGGGGTGGGGTGAGGGAGTCCTGGATTAGGGGGTATCCGGACAGCCGGACTATATACTTTGGCCGGACTGTTGGACTGTGAAGATACAAGACTCAAGACTTCGTCCCGTGTCCGGATGGGACTCTCCTTTGCGTGGAAGACAAGCTTGGCGATCCAGATAATAGATTTCCTTCTTTGTAACCGACTCTGTGTAAACCCTAGCCCCCTCGGTGTCTATACAAACCGGAGGGTTTAATCCTTAGAGGGACAATCATAATCATCATAGGCTAGCTTCTAGGGTCTAGCCTCTACGATCTCGTGGTAGATCAACTCTTGTAATACTCATATCATCAAGATCAATCAAGCAGGAAGTAGGGTTTTACCTCCATCGAGAGGGCCCAAACCTGGGTAAAACATCGTGCCCTCGCCTCCTGTTACCATTAGCCTTTGACGCACAGATCGGGACCCCCTACCCAAGATCCGCCGGTTTTGACACCAACATTGGTGCTTTCATTGAGAGTTCCTCTGTGTCGTCGCTTCAAGGCTCGATGGCTCCTTCAATCAACAACAACACGGTCCAGGGTGAGACTTTTTTCCCCAGACAGATCTTCGTGTCCGGCGGCCGCGCTGCGGGCAATTAAGCAGCCATCTAGAGCAGATCGGCAGCTCGCCCACAGCCATCGTGTCGAGTTCGAAACTTGAACTACATGGCCGATATCCGCGGAGACTTGATCTTCGATGGATTCGGGCCTATGCCAGGAGCGCCGAACAGTCACGACGAGCACGGCTTAGACCTGCTGTCTGACAATACTTGGGATATCGCACCTGCAGGAGCTCCGGACCTAAATCCGGGGCGGATCGCGTCGTCCGAGGACGGGTGGATGGACCCTGCTCCGGAGGCCGCACACTCATCGGCGGTAGAGCCGAGCACCGGCTTCACCCCCAAGGAAGCCTGTGACACCGGACCCCCAGACTCGTGTCCGGCTGTAGGTTCCAGTCCGCGCACTCCCGAGCCCGCCGAATCTGGTTGGGCTCCGGTAATTGAGTTCACCGCTGCGGATATCTTCCAGCACTCACCCTTTGGTGACATGCTGAACCCGTTAAAGTCTCTCTCTTTGTCAGGAGACACTTGGCCGAACTATGTCCGGCTTGAGGGGGAAGAAGGCGACGAAGAAATTTGCCCCCACCCACTACCCACCTCATAGCCACTGTCAACGACGTAACAGACATGCTTGACTTCGACTCCGATGACAGCAAAGATACGGATGTTGGCGCAGGGGACGATTCTGAACCACCACCCACGGGGCGTTGGACTGCCACCTCATCATACGATATATACATGGTGGATACACCTAAGGAGGACGATGGCGACAAAACGGAGGATAAAACCCCCGGTCAAAAGCCAAAACGACGACGCAGACGCCGCTCTAAATCTAGCCACAGTAAAAACAACGATAACAACACTAGAAAGATCGACACCCCAGTCAACTCCGAAGGCAACAACGACCATATGGACCCAGCGATGGAGCAGGATGGGCTAGGTCACACCGAACACAGCCCGGGGCAGACGCCTGACCACAATGATCCCGAGGGCCGAACTCATCAAACTGCCCCGGGACAGGAGCACAGTCCGTTCGACGACACATTCATCATCCCGGAAACACGTTCAGAACAAAGTAACCTCCACAGAAGGCTTATGGCCACTGCGAGAAGTCTAAAGAAGCAGAAGCAAAGGCTTAAGGCCGCACAGGAAACGCTCAATTGCAGATGGAATAAAGGGCTAGACACTGAAGAAAAATACGGCGACGATCGCCACACAAAGAGCTATCCAAAGCGCAAGCTGCTGCCAGAATTCGATGATGAGGCCGTTCCACCGAAGAACAATACGGCCAGAAGGCCGGAACAACCACTTCATAACCGCAATAGAGCAGCCACTGATGCCGCACACGATTTACGTGAGCTCCTGGATAAAAAGTCCGGCGCAACCAGGTCCATCTATGGATCCAGAGGACACACTCCGGTGCAGAACTACGGTCACCAAAACAATCAGACTGACCGAGTACCAGTTCGGAATCATTACCGGACACAACTACAGTCAACAACACGCCACAACATGTCCAGATACAGAGGGGGCGCTCACCCTCTGTGCTTCACCGAAGAGGTACTGGACCACGAATTTCCACATGGTTTCAAACCCGTGAACATAGAGTCCTATGACGGAACGACAGACCCCGGGGTCTGGATTGAGGATTTTATCCTTCACATCCACATGGCTCGTGGGGATGACCTCCATGCCATCAAATACCTTCCCCTAAAGTTGAAGGGACCAGGTCGGCACCGGTTAAAAAGCCTCCCCAAAAACTCAATCGGAAGTTGGGAGGAACTTGAGGATGCTTTCAGGGCCAATTTTCAAGGAACCTATGTCCGACCTCCGGACGCTGACGATTTAAGTCACATAATTCAACAGCCCGGAGAGTCCACCCGCAAGCTTTGGAATAGATTCCTCACTAAGAAGAATCAAATTGTCGATTGTCCGAATGTCGAAGCCCTAGCGGCCTTCAAGCACAGTATCCGGGATGAGTGGCTCGCCAGACACCTCGGCCAAGAAAAGCCGAGGACAATGGCAGCCTTAACAAGCCTTATGACCCGCTTTTGCGCGGGTGAAGACAGCTGGTTGGCCCGTAGAGGCACGAGCGACCCAGGCACATCCGAAATCAGGGATGGCAACGGGAAGCCACGATGCAATAAAAACAAACGTCGAAACAAGGAAGAAAGTTTGGACAACACAACGGTCAACGCCGGATTCAGGGGCTCTCGACCCGGTCAACAAAAGAAGCCATTTAAAGGCAGCAAAGAGGGACCGTCCGACCTGAACAAAGTCCTGGACAGACTGTGCCAAATTCATGGCACCCCCGAAAAACCTGCGAACCACAATCACAGAGAATGCTGGGTCTTTAAGCAGGCCGGCAAATTAAATGCCGAACACAAGGGAAGGGAAACACCAAGTGAAGACGAGGATGAGCCTCGCCAGCCGAATACTGGGGGACAGAAAAAATTCCCACCAGAGGTAAAAACAGTGAACATGATCCACGCGGCTCACATACCCAAGAGAGGGCGCGAACGCGCGCTCAGAGACGCATACGCTATAGAGCCCGTTGCCCTCAAACTTAACCACTGGTCGGCCTGCCCGATCACCTTTGATCACAGGGACTACCTGACTAGTATGCGGCATAGAGGATCAGCTGCCTTGGTGCTCGACCCAATGATCGACGGATACCATCTCACTCGCGTCCTCATGGGCGGCGGCAGTAGTCTTAATCTAATATACCAGGACACTGTCCGCAGGATGGGGATAGACCCATCCAGAATCAGCCAAAGTAACACCACCTTTGAAGGGGTGATACCAGGCGTTGAAGCCCGCTGCAGGGGCTCCCTTGTACTAGAGGTGACATTCGGTTCCCCAGGCAACTTTCGAAGCGAAGAACTACTCTCCACCATTGCCCCCCTCCAAAGTGGTTATCATGCATTGCTCGGGAGAACGGCCTTCTCCCGCTTCAACGCAGCACCGCACTATGCCTACCTTAAAATCAAGATGCCCGGTCCACGTGGCGTCATCACCGTTAACGGAAATACAGAGCTTTTCTTACGCGCGGAAGAGTATGCGACGACTCTAGCAGCCGGACTCTAAGCGGCCTCTAATATCAAAACACATGACTGGTCGTTAAGACCACAGACACGGTTAGACGAGTCCGGCAGCCCAGATAAACCTGAGTTGGGTGCCATATATGTAATCCCATAGAGGACACCAGGGGCTATAGATATTTAATAAAGCCCAACGCTTGGCTTGACCTTATTAATAGGCCAACGTCTTACACTTTTACTATCCATTGATGATAGCCAACTCTTCGCACGCTTACGTCATACTCTTCTACATGAGTTTTCCTTTTTACAAACACCATTCATGCGATACCCTCCCAGGACACGGCATAACGGAGACAAAGGCGCAGACATGCAGCAGGGCCCCACTCAAAGGTTTCTCTTTAGATTAAGCCCCTGTGTAAACCGTTTTTATTGTCTCTTGTTGCTTACACATTCCATGGGTAGAACACCCACAGAGGATACTGCCGTTATTGGCATTTCGCCACGACAGACTAATGCACGTACCTGGAAATACAAGGTTCATAATAAAGGGCGTTACTCAGCCCAGTATATGCTATAAAGTCCGAATGCCTTCGAGAGTGCTCGGCGTCGCGAGTTTGGCCTTATATGCATCAGCTCCGAATCATGTCTTTGGTCAAATGTTGGTGAGGGAGTCCTGGATTAGGGGGTGTCCGGATAGCCGAACTATCACCTTTGGCCGGACTCCTGGACTATGAAGATACAAGATTGAAGACTTCGTCCCATGTCCGGATGGGACTTTCCTTGGCGTGGAAGGCAAGCTTGGCAATATGGATATGTAGATCTCCTACCATTGTAACAGACTCTGTGTAACCCTAACCCTCTTTGGTGCCTATATAAGCCGGAGGGTTTTAGTCCGTAGGACGAACAACAATCATACCGTAGGCTACCTTCTAGGGTTTAGCCACTCTGATCTCGTGGTAGATCTACTCTTGTACTACCCATATCATCAATATTAATAAAGTAGGAGTAGGGTTTTACCTCCATCGAGAGGGCCCGAACCTGGGTAAAAACATCGTGTCCCTTGTCTCCTGTTACCATCCGCCTAGACGCACAGTTCGGGACCCCCTACCCGAGATCCGCTGGTTTTGACACCGACATTGGTGCTTTCATTGAGAGTTCCTCTGTGTAGTCATCTTTAGGCCCGATGGCTCCTTCGATTACCAACAATGATGCGGTCCAGGGTGAGACTTTTCTCCCCGACAGATCTTCGTATTTGGCGGCTTTGCTGCGGGCAATTAAGCTTGGCCATCTGGAGCAGATTAAGCTACGCCCTGGCCATCGAGTCGATTTGGAAGTTTGAACTATCGGGTGACATCGCGGAGACTTGATCTTCGACGGGTTCGAGCCACAGCCAAGCGCGCCGCACTATCACGATGGGCATGATCTATCTCTGCCGCCAGACAGTGCCTTGGAGGCCGCACCAGTGTCCGTTCCGACCCTTAGCTCAGAGCCGACTGCGCCAATCGAGGACGGGTGGCTGGACACCGCCTCGGGGGCTGCGATCTCTACGGCGATTGAGCCGAACACCATCCCTGTCCTTTGCGAAGCTCGTGACTCCAAGGTGCCGGACTCCCCTCCGGACTCCGATCTTCCGCGCTCCTGCCGATTGAATCTGATCGGGCGCCGATCATGGAGTTCACCACCGCGGACATCTTTTAGCACTCGCCCTTTGGCGACATCCTGAATTTACTAAAGTCTCTCTCTTTATCAGGAGAGCCCTGGCCGGATTATGGTCAGCAAGGTTGGGACGCGGACGACGAAGAAATTCAAAGCCCACCCACCACCCACTTTGTAGCCACTATCGAAAGTTTAAACGACGTGCTCGATTTCGACTCCGAAGACATCGATGGTATGGACGACGATGTAGGAGATAAGAATGAACCAGCACCTATAAGGCACTGGACAGCCACCTCATCTCACGATGTATACATGGTGGACACACCTAAAGGAAGTGACGACGAGGAACAACGGGATGCCACGAGGGATCATTCCCTCGAAAAGCAGACAAAACGGCGACGTAAGCACTGCTCAAAATCCCGCCTCGACAAAGACAGCAGCCATACAGACCCAGCCATAGAGCAGGGCGAACCGGTGGACGGCGAACATGCTATCGAGCAACCGTCCGAACATGACAATATGGATAAATAATCCGTCCCCGGCGAAGATAACAGTCCAGGCGATCTCACGCCGGACAAGTTGCCGGAGCAGAAGAACCTCCACAAAAGGCTCGTCGCCACTGCACGAAGCCTGAAAAAGCATAAGCGGAAGCTCAAAACAGCGGAAGATACGCTCAGAATCAGATGGAGCAAAGTACTCAACACCGCAGACAAATACAGCGACTGTCGCCGAACAAAGAGCTACCCGAAGCGAAAACTACTGCCCGAATTTGATGAGGAGGCCGTAGAGCCCCCGCAATCAAAGAACAAGGAGACCACCCGGTCGGATAGACGACCCAATGGCAAACATAGAGCGGCAAACGGCACCGCACACAAGCCGGCATGCGATCCGCACACGGATTCGCATCAAAAAGATGGCCTAGTTAGATCTATCTACGGACCAAGAAAGCAAGCTCTAGTAAGTAATGCAACACATCAAGTATCTGAATATTACGGTACACCTAAATATAGGGGTGCCATGTTGGGGAACGTTGCAGAAAATTAAAATTTTTCCTACGGCTTCACCAAGATCCATCTATGAGTTCATCTAAGCAACGAGTAACGGGAGAGAGATAGCATCTACATACCACTTGTAGATCACGTGCGGAAGCTTGCAAGGTGATGATGGAGTCGTACTCGAACGTGATTCAAATCACCGATGCCAAGTGCTGAACGGACAGCACCTCCGCGTTCAACACACGTGCGGGACGAGCGGCGTCTCCTCCTTCTTGATCCAGCAAGGGAAGGAGAGGTTGAGGAAGACAGCTCCACCGGGCACGACGGCGTGGTGATGGTGGAGAAGCGATACTCGGCAGGGCTTCGCCGAGCTCTTACGGAGGAGGAGATGTGTTGGGAGGGAGGGCTGCGCCTTGGGAGTTGTGACAGCAGCCCCCCTCCTCCCCCTTTATATAGGCCCTGAGGTGGCGGCCTGAGATCAATCTCCGGGGCGGCGACCAAGGGGTGGAGTGCCCCAAGCCGGTGGGCGCCCCCCCTAGGGTTTCAACCCTAGGCGCGGGGGTGGGCCTAGGGGCGCACCAGCCCCTTGTGGGCTGGTTCCTTCCCCTTTGGCCCATGGGGCCCTCCGGATAGGTGGCCCCACCGGTGGACCCCGGGACCCTTCCGGTGGTCCGTACTTTTACCGAAACCCGAAACTTTCCCGATGGCGAAACACCACTTCCTATATATTATTCTTTACCTCCGGACCCTTAGGAACTCCTCGTGACGTCAGGGATCTCATCCGGGACTCGAACAACATTCGGTGGTCACATACTTGACTTCCTACTAACCCTAGCGTCACCGAACCTTAAGTGTGTAGACCCTACGGGTTCGGAGACCTTGAGACATGACCGAGGCGACTCTCGGGCAATAACCAACAGCGGGTCGGATATCCATGTTGGCTCCACATGCTCCTCGATGATTTCATCGGTTGAACCACGATGTCGAGGATTGATCAAACCACTGTATGCAATTCCCTTTGTCAATCGATGCGTTACTTGCGAGACTCGATCGTCGGTATCCCAATACCTTGTTCGGTCTCGTTACGGCAAGTCACTTTACTCGTACCGTAATGCATGATCCGTGGCCAACACCTTGGTCACATTGAGCTCATTATGATGATGCATTACCGAGTGGGCCGAGAGATACCTCTCCGTCATACGGAGTGACAAATCGATCTCGATCCGTGTCAACCCAATGATACTTCGGAGATACTGTAATGCACCTTTATAGTCACCCGATTCGTTGTGACGTTTGATACACCCAAGGCACTCTTACGGTAACCGGAGTTACACGATCTCATGGTCGAAGGAAGAGATACTTGACATTGGCAAAGCTTCTAGCAAGCGAACTATACGATCTTTTATGCTATGCTTATGATTGGGTCTTGTCCATCACATCATTCTCCTAATGATGTGATCCCGTTATCAACGACATCTAATGTCCATAGTCGAAACCATGACTATCTATTGATCTGTGAGCTAGTCAACTAGAGGCTCACTAGGGACTCATTGGGTCTAAGTGTTCACCGTGTATTACGATTTTCGGATAATACAATTATAGCATGAACAAAAGACAATTATCATGAACATTGAAATATAATAATCCTTTTATTATTGCCTCTAGGGCATATTTCCAACAGTCTCCCACTTGCACTAGAGTCACCAATCTAGTTACATTGTGATGAATCGAACACCCATAGAGTTACGGTGTTGATCATGTTTTGCCTTGAGAGAGGTTTAGTCAGCGGATCTGCGACATTCATATCCGTGTGCACTTTGCAAATCTCTATGTCTCCATCTTGAACATTTTCACGGATGGAGTTGAAGCGGCGCTTGATGTGCTGGTCTTCTTGTGAAACCTGGGCTCCTTGGCAAGGGCAATAGCTCGGTGTTGTCACGAGAAGAGTTTGATCGGCCCCGACGCATTGGGTATGACTCCTAGGTCGGTGATGAACTCCTTCACCCAAATCGCTTCATCGCTGCCTCCGAGGCTGCCATGTACTCCGCTTCACACGTAGATCCGCCACGGCGCTACGCTTGCAGCTGCACCAGCTTCTGCTCCACCATTCAACATATACACGTATCCGGTTTGTGACTTAGAGTCATCGGATCTGAGTCGAAGCTAGCGTCGGCGTAACCCTTCTGACGAGCTCTTCGTCTCCTCCATAAAGCGAAACATGTCCTTTGTCCTTTTCGGTACTTGGGATATTCTTGACCGCTGTCCGGTGTTCCTTGCGGGATTACTTTGGTATCTTGCAACCAAACTTACGGCAAGGTTTACATCAGTGCAGTACACAGCATGGCATACATAATAGATCCTATGGCTGAAGCATAGGGATGACACTCATCTCTTCTTTATCTTTTGCCGTGGTGGGTGGTGAGTGAGCTCAATCTCACACCTTGTAACATAGGCAAGAACCCTTCTTGGACTGATCCATTTGAACCTCTTCAAAATCTTATCAAGGTATGTGCTTTGTGAAAGACCTATGAGGCGTCTCGATCTATCTCTATAGATCTTGATCCCTAATATATAAGCAGCTTCTCCAAGGTCCTTCATTGAAAAACACTTGTTCAAGTAGGCCTTAATGCTGTCCGGGAGTTTAGTATCATTTCCCATCAAGAGTATGTCATCTACATATAATAGGAGAAATGCTACTGAGCTCCCACTCACTTTCTTATAAGCGAGCTTCTCCATAAGTCGCATAAACTAACGCTTTGATCATCTCATCAAAGCGAATGTTCTAACTCGAGATGCTTGCACCAGTCCATAAATGGATCATTGGAGCTTGCATACTTTGTTAGCGTTACGAGGATCGACAAAACCTTCGGCTGCATCATATACAGCTCTTCCTTAAGATGTCCATTAAGGAATGCCGTTTTGGCGTCCATCGCCATATCTCATAATCATAGTATGCGGCAATTGCTAACATGATTCGGACGGACTTAAGCTTCGCTCACGGAGAGAAAGTCTCGTCGTAGTCAATCCCTTGAACTTGTCGATAACCCTTAGCGACAAGTCGAGCTTTATAGATGGTAACATTACCATCCCGTCCGTCTTCTTCTTAAAAATCCATTTATTTTCTATCGCTCGCCGATCATCGGGCAAGTCTGTCAAAGTCCATACTTTGTTTTCATACATGGATTCTATCTCGGATTTCATGGCCTCAAGCCATTTGTTGGAATCCGGCCCGCCATTGCTTCTTCATAGTTCAAAGGTTCATTGTTGTCTAGCAACATGATTTCCATAACAGGGTTGCCGTACCACTCAGTGCGGAGCGTGTCCTCGTGGACCTTGAAGTTCGGTAGTAACTTGATCCGAAGTACCTTGATCATCATCAACGTTTTCCTCTTGGTTGGTGTGGGCATCACAGAGCGGTTTCTGCGCTGCACCACTTTCCCGTTCGAGAGGTAGTACTTCATCGAGTTCTACTTTCCTCCACTTACTTCTTTCGAGAGAAACTCTTTCTCTAGAAAGCATCCGTTCTTAGCAACAAAGATCTTGCCTTGGATCTTAAGTAGAAGGTATACCCGACAGTTTCCTTAGGGTATCCTATGAATCGCATTTTTCCGACTTGGGTTCGAGCTTTTCGGGTTGAAGTTTCTTGACATAAGCATCGCATCCCCAAACTTTTAGAAACGACAGCTTAGGTTTCTTCCCAAACCATAATTCATACGGTGTCGTCTCAGCGGTTTAGGCGGTGCCCTATTTAAAGTGAATGTAGCTGTCTCTAGGCGTATCCCCAAAATGATAGCGGTAAATCGATAAGAGACATCATAGACCGCACCATATCCAATAGAGTGCGATTCGACGTTCGGACACACCGTTTATTTGAGGTGTTCGGCGGCGTGAGTTGTGAAACGATTCCACATTTCCTTAAGTGTGTGCCAAATTCGTGACTTAAATATTCTCCTCCACGATCGATCATAGGAACTTTATCTTTCGGTCACGTTGATTCTCCACCTCACTCTGAAATTCCTTGAACTTTTCAAAGGTCTCGGACTTGTGTTTCATTAAGTAGACATACCCATATCTACTTAAGTCATCGGTGAGTGAGAACATAACGATATCCTCCACGAGCCTCAACGCTCATTGGACCGCACACATCGGTATGTATGATTTCCAACAAGTTGGTTGCTCGCTCCATTGTTCGGAGAACGGAGTCTTGGTCATTTGCCTAAGAGGCATGGTTAGCATGTGTCAAGCGATTCATAATCAAGAGACTCCAAAAGTCCATCAGCATGGAGCTTCTTCATGCGCTTGACACCAATGTGACCAAAGCGGCGATGCCACAAGTATGTGGGACTATCGTTATCAACTTTACATCTTTTGCATCCACACTATGAACATGTGTAATATTACGCTCGAGATTCATTAAGAATAAACCATTGACCATCGGAGCATGACCATAAAACATATCTCTCATATAAATCGAACAACCATTATTCTCAGACTTAAATGAGTAGCCATCTCGTATCAAGCGAGATCCGGATACAATGTTCATGCTCAAACATGGCACTAAATAACAATTATTGAGGTTCAAAACTAATCCGTAGGTAAATGTAGAGGCAGCGTGCGACGGCGATCACATCGACCACTGGAACCATTCGGCGCGCGATCGTCACCTCGCCCTTCGCCGGATCTCCGTTTATTCCGCAGCTCTGCTGTGAGTTACATATGTGAGCAACGGCACGGTATCAAATACCGGGAGTTACTACGAGTCTTGGTAAGGTACACATCAATTACATGTATATCAAATATACCTTTGGTGTTGCGGCCTTCTTATCCGCTAAGTATTTGGGGCAGTTCCGCTTCGGTGCCCTTCCTTGCAATAAAAGCACTCGGTCTCGGGCTTGGGTCCATTCTTTGACTTCTTCCGGCAAGCGGCTTACGGTAGCGGCAACATCCTTGCCGTCCTTCTTGAAGTTCTTCTTACCCTTGCCCTTCTTGAACTTAGTGGTCTTATTGACCATCAACACTTGATGTTCTTTCTTGATTTCAGCCTCTGCTGACTTGACGTGAGAACACTTCAGAATGGTCTTTACCATCCCCGCATGTTGTAGTTCATCACAAAGCTCTTGTAGCTTGGTGGGAGCGATTGGAGGATTCTGTCGATGACCGCCTCATCTAGGAGGTTAATGTTCAACTGGGTCATCGTGCGTGCAACCCGGACATCTTGAGGATGTGTTCCTTGTGCAGAACTGTTCTCCTCCATCTTACAAATGTAGAACTTGTCGGAGACATCATATCTCTCGACCGGGCATGAGCTTGGAAAACTAGTTTCAGCTCTTGAACATCTCATATGCTCCGTGATGCTCAAAACGCTTTTGGAGCCCGGTTCTAAGCTGTAGAGCATGCCGCCTTGAGCGAGGGAGTAATCATCAAGACGAGTTTGCCAAGCGTTCATAACGTCTTGGTTCTGCAGGGACGGGCGGCACCTAGCGGTCCTTCTAGGACATATTGCTTCTGGCAGCTATGAGGATGATCCTCGGGTTCGGACCCGATCCGTATAGTTGCTGCCATCATCTTTCAGCTTGGTTTTCTCTAGGGCAGCGTTGAAGTTCATGTTGACATTAGCGTTGGCCATTGATCTACAAGACATATTTGCAAAGGTTTTAGACTAAGTTCATGATAATAAAGTTCTTAATCAAAATTATGAACTCCCACTTAGATTAGACATCCCTCTAGTCATCTAAGTGTTGTTACGATCCGAGTCGACTAGCCCGTGTCCGATCATCACGTGAGACGGACTAGTCATCATCGGTGAACATCTTCATGTTGATCGTATCTTCCATCGACTCGTGTTCGACCTTCGGTCTCCGTGTTCGAGGCCATGTCGCACATGCTAGGCTCGTCAAGTTAACCCTAAGTGTTTTTTTGTGTAAAACTGTCTTACACCGTTGTATGTGAGCGTAAGAATCCATCACACCGATCATCACGTGGTGCTTAGAAGCGACGAACTGTAGCAGCGGTGCACATTTAGGGAGAACACTTCTTGAAATTTTATAAGGGATCATCTTATTTACTACCGTCGTCCTAAGTAAACAAGATGCATAAACATAATAAACATCACATGCAATTATATAGTTGTGACATGATATGGCCAATATCATCAAGCTCCATTGATCTCCATCTTGGGGCTCCATGATCATCTTGTCACCGGCTTGACACCATGATCTCCATCATCATGATCTCCATCATCGTGTCTTCATGAAGTTGTCACGCTAGCGACTACTTCTACTTCTATGACTAACGCGTTTAGTAATGAAGTAAAGTAGTTTACATGGCGTTCTTCAATGACACGCAGGTCATACAAAAAATAAAGACAACTCCTATGGCTCCTGCGGTTGTCATACTCATCGACATGCAAGTCGTGAATCCTATTACAAGAACATGATCTCATACATCACAAT
This sequence comes from Aegilops speltoides, assembly GCA_021437245.1. NCBI lineage: Eukaryota > Viridiplantae > Streptophyta > Magnoliopsida > Poales > Poaceae > Aegilops > Aegilops speltoides. The sequence goes on from CM038146.1 coordinate 380,725,334, forward strand.
TCATCATTCATCACAACTTTCGGCCATATCACATCACATGATCAATCGCTGCAAAAACAAGTTAGGCGTCCTCTAATTGTTGTTGCATCTTTTACGTAGCTGCGATTGGGTTCTAGCAAAACGTTTTCTTACCTCGAATCACCACAGCGTGATTTTGTCAACTTCTATTTACCCTTCATAAGGGCCTTGTTCATCGAATCCGCTCCAACTAAAGTGGGAGAGCAGACACCCGCCAGCCACCTTATGCAACTAGTGCATGTCGATCGGTGGAACCGGTCTCACGTAAGCGCACGTGTAAGGTTGGTCGGGCGCTTCATCCCACAATACCGTTGAGCAAGAAAAGACTAGTAGAGGCAAGTAAGATGACAAGATGAGCGCCCACAACAAATTGTGTTCTACTCGTGCATTAGAGAACTACGCATAAACCGGCTCATGATGCCCTTTGTTGGGGAGCGTTGCGAGAAAATTAAAATTTTTCCTACGGCTTCACCAAGATCCATCTATGAGTTCATCTAAGCAACGAGTAGCGGAGAGAGATAGCATCTACATACCACTTGTAGATCGCGTGCGGAAGCTTGCAAGGTGATGATGGAGTCGTACTCGAGCGTGATTCAGATCACCGATGCCAAGTCTGAGCGGACAGCACCTCGCGTTCAACACACGCGCGGGACGGCGGCGTCTCCTCCTTCTTGATCCAGCAAGGGGAAGGAGAGGTTGAGGAAGACAGCTCCACCGGCAGCTGACGGCGTGGTGATGGTGGAGAAGCGATACTCGGCGAGGCTTCGCCGAGCTCTTACGGAGGAGGAGATGTGTTGGGGAGGGAGGGCTGCGCCTTGGGAGTTGACAGCAGCCCCCCCTCCCCCCTTTATATAGGCCCCACAGAGTGGCGGCCCCGAGATCCAATCTGGGGGGGCGGCCAAGGGGTGGAGTGCCCCCAAGCCGGGGGCCCCCCCCCTAGGGTTTCAACCCTAGGCGCGGGGTGGGCCTAGGGGCGCACCAGCCCCTTGTGGGCTGGTTCCTTCCCCTTTGGCCCATGGGGCCCTCCGGATAGGTGGCCCCACCGGTGGACCCGGGACCCTTCCGGTGGTCCCGTATTTTACCGAAACCCCGAAACTTTCCGATGGCGAAACACCACTTCCTATATATTATTCTTTACCTCCGGACCCTTCCGAACTCCTCGTGACGTCAGGGATCTCATCGGGACTCGAACAACATTCGGTGGTCACATACTTGACTTCCTACTAACCCTAGCATCACCGAACCTTAAGTGTGTAGACCCTACGGGTTGGAGACACGCAGACATGACCGAGGCGACTCTCGGGCAATAACCAACAGCGGGTGCGGATATCCATGTTGGCTCCCACATGCTCCTCGATGATTTCATCGGTTGAACCACGATGTCGAGATTCGATCAAACCCTGTATGCAATTCCTTTGTCAATCGATGCGTTACTTGCCCAAGACTTCGATCGCGGTATCCCAATACCTTGTTGGTCTCGTTACCGGCAAGTCACTTTACTCGTACCGCAATGCATGATCCGTGGCCAACACCTTGGTCACATTGAGCTCATTATGATGATGCATTACCGAGTGGGCCCAGAGATACCTCTCCGTCATACGGAGTGACAAATCCGATCTCGATCCGTGTCAACCCAGATACTTTCGGAGATACCGTAATGCACCTTTATAGTCACCCGATTCGTTGTGACGTTTGATACACCCAAGGCACTCTTACGGTAACCGGAGTTACACGATCTCATGGTGAAGGAAGAGATACTTGACATTGGCAAAGCTTCTAGCAAGCGAACTATCGATCTTTTATGCTATGCTTATGATTGGGTCTTGTCCATCACATCATTCTCCTAATGATGTGATCCGTTATCAACGACATCTAATGTCCATAGTCGAAACCATGACTATCTATTGATCTGTGAGCTAGTCAACTAGAGGCTCACTAGGGACTCATTGGGTCTAAGTGTTCACACGTGTATTACGATTTCCGGATAATACAGTTATAGCATGAACAAAAGACAATTATCATGAACATTAAAATATAATAATCCTTTTATTATTGCCTCTAGGGCATATTTCCAACATGCCGCACACCCCCTATGTTTCACCGATGAGGTTCTGGATTATGAATTTCCAGCGGGATTCAAGCCCGTAAACATAGAGGCATACGACGGAACAACAGACCCTGGAGTCTGGATTGAGGATTACATCCTCCACATACACATGGCTAGAGGAGATGACCTCCATGCCATAAAAGACTTACCCCTCAAGCTCAAAGGGCCAGCCCGGCATTGGCTCAAAAGCCTCCCCGAAAACACCATTGGAATTTGGGAAGAGCTCGAGGATGCTTTTCGGGCAAATTTTCAAGGGACCTATGTCTGACCTCCGGATGCAGACGATTTAAGTCGCATAACTCAACAACCCGGAGAGTCAGCCCGAAAATTCTGGAACAAATTCCTTACTAAAAAGAACCAAATAGTCGACTGTCCGGACGTCGAAGCCTTAGCAGCTTTCAAACACAACGTCCGAGACGAATGGCTCGCCAGACACCTCGGCCAAGAAAAGCCAAGAACAATGGGCGCATTAACAAGCCTCATGACCCGCTTTTGCGTGGGAGAGGATAGCTGGCTGGCAAGATGCAGTACCAACGGCCCAAGTACATCCAAAGTCAGGGATGGAAACGGGAAACCGCAACGCAGCAAGGACCAGCGCCGGACCAAGGGAAACAGCCCGAAGAGCACAGCAGTCAACGCCGGATTCAAAAGCTCTCGGCAGAATCATAAAAAACTGCCCCTAAGTATAACAGGGACGAGCTATCCAACTTAAACAAAATCTTGGACAAGATATGCCAAATCCACAGTACTTAAGGAAGCACGCAAACCATACCCACGAGATTGTTGGGTCTTCAAGCAGTCCGGAAAACTCAACACCGAACACAAGGGGCTCGACACACCAACCGAGGACGATGGCGAATCCCACAAGCGAGAGCAGCGGAAAACAAAAGAATTTCCCACAAGAAGTCAAGGCAGTTAACTCACTTCACGTGACAAAGGAAAAATAAGCGGCGCCCATAGAGGTATCGCCATACAGCCTATCCGGAGGAGTCCGCCACTTTGGTTGTTAAATCAATCACCTTGACCATCGGGATTACTCTAGAAGTATCCGGAATGCAGGATGGACTGCCTTGATATTAGACCCAATAATTGGCGAACTCCAATTTACACAAGTCCTAATGGACGGCGGCAGTGATCTAAACCTGCTATACCAGGACACAATCCGCAAAATGGGGATAGACCCAACCAAAATTTACCATAGCAACACTTCCTTTCAAGGGGTAATGCCAGGCCCATACACCCATTGTACGGGCTCTCTACTGCTAGAAGTTGTGTTCGGCTCACCCGACAACTTCCGCCGCGAAAAGTTAACCTTCCACCTCGCCCCATTTACAAGTAGCTACCAAGCACTACTGGGACGCGAAGCTTTCGCCCGCTTTAATGCAATACCGCATTATGCATCCCTTACACTTAAAATGCCCGGTCCGTGAGGCATCATCTCCTTAAAGGGAAATATCGAGTGTTCCTCAAGCGAGGAAGATTGTGTGACTGCCTTGACAGCCGCACACTAAACCGGCTTCACTAATCAAAGCACCTAAACAGGTCGTCCAGACCCCGGACACGGTTAGACGAGTCCGGCGTAAACATACAAGGGCTTACTAGCCGCATACCCCCGCACAAGGGGCTCCGCGCCTGTACAATAAGAGACAATAAAGCTCAATCTTATTCATTTTTTGAATCATACTTTGTTTAATATAACGTACATTTTTGCACGATCTTTTTCAACTAAGTTCCTCTCTTTTACAGATGAACACTGTGCTACACCCGTCCAGGATACGGCACAACGGAGAACCTGGTAGCAGACATCTTTGTAGGGACCCGTTGCAAGGATTCTTTTCAGATTAAGACCCTTCGTAAACCTTTTTTACTGTCTCTTGTTGATACACATCCCCTGGTTTCTTGCCATAACCGAGGAGGAGGTTGGCGTTTTGGCATGGGCCACGTCAGAATTTTGCGCGTACCTGGACACCAGGGGCTTATTACCAAGGGCGTTGTTCGTCCCATTTTCATAAAGACCGAATACCTTAGGGAGTGTTTGCCGTCTCGAGTTAGGCCTTATATGCATCAGCTCCGAATCATGTCTTTGGTCAAATGTTGGGTTTGCCTGGCTCCTGCGTTTTGCTGCCTTACGTTCCGCTCTATCGGCTAAGGCGGCACCAGGAGAACTACTACGATTGTGCCCCGGTTCGGCCAGGCGAGCACCTCAGTAGAGAAAGCCGAAAACTGACTGTCATGGTATAGCGTGAGACTAGTCAACCACTCGATGACCCGCCGGAATCTATAGGATTCCTCCGCATTAACGAAGGGCCGTTTCCTGGTCAGGCACATACGCGCCCCGAATTCGGGTGAGCACGGTGCCCCTAGGGGCTATATAGTAGCCCCACTGTCAAACTCCTATGGCTAAGTGAAAGTGATAAAGCATTATAGTCCGGTTGCCTAGTTTGCTGCACTACCACCTCCTTTATAGGACCAAGACGTTGGATCAAGTGTGAAAATGCGCCTTTTGCAAACACCCCAGCATTATATGCGTGGGGGCTGAAGCCGAAGACTGCCATCTTTCAGGTTATATATACATATACATTAGCGGCCGCACAGGAGGTATTTTAATTCTTGAAAGGCACAAGTATAAAAAGCTTTTATATTCCATCGATACATTGTTTCACAATAATACATGTTATTCGAACATAATATCCTTCGAGCACTGCGTCTCTATTAAACAAGCGCCCTGCAGAACTTCCTGAAAATAGTGCTCGACAGGTACTCGACTTCCGTCCGAATCTTGGGATGCAACATCGGTGGCCTTCATCTCCGCCCAGTATGTCTTGACACGGGCAAGAGCCATCTGCGCACCCTCTATGCATGCCGACCGCCTCATTGCATTGATATGCGGCACCGCACCAAGGAACTGCTGCACCAAGCCAAAATAACTCTTCGGCTCGGGCCTTTTCGGCCAGAAAAGACTCACAACATCCTTCATGGCAAGTCCAGATAACCTATTCGGCTCCGCCCATTCGGCCAAGCGATCGGTTAATGGAAGTGGGCGCTCTGGATTATGGAACTGCGACCAAAAAACCCTTTCCATTTCGTGATCTTTTTTTATCTCGGAAGTGTTACGGCGCGTCATGTCACTTGCCGCCAAGTCGAGATAAGCATCCTCCGCACTCCATAGCGGTCCAAGCGAGCATAATTAGGATCCATGAATTTCCTCCGCAGCAAAAGGGCTTTCCGGCGCGATATCTCGGCTGATGCAACTCTTCCTTCATAGCTCTCATCGCGAGCGAGCATCCACAACCCGGTAGTGGCCTTCTTGAGTCCTCTTGCACCACTCTATCTTCTTTTCAAGAAGCTTGCAGCGGTCGGCAGCATTCTTCAACTTCACGGCCATCTCGGCCATTTCTTTCTTGCTTCGGCGGCGGTGAGCAGCCTGTTCGGCTTTTAGCTCTTGCCGCCTTTAAAACAACCGCATCACTCTTTCTCGCTTTGCTCCTGGTTGGGCGAGCTCCGCCGAAAGGTTCTCCATGGCAGCGGCACCATCTGCAGCAAGCATACATGTTGTAAAACACGGCCATCAGGATCCCTTACCAGGTGTCCACGAAGAAATTGCATACCTTGTGACTCGTCAAGTCGCCTATTGACAAGCGCGGTGTCGGCATCCACCACGTCTAGTTGCCGCTTTAGTTCGGCAAATTCATCAGTCCGGCTAGCCACCGGACCCTTCGCCACCTGCATAGGAAGGGCGACACATTATACAGGATTATGATCCTCGGCGCGCTATCATTTTTGACAACACGCCGAGCCTCAGGGGCTACTATCTACACATGGCGCATTTTATATGCGGAACTGTCAGAAGGTACTTCATTTTGCGTACCTCAAAACCTGTCAGTAAACTTCTGACGGCTTCATGCAATCCGCTCTCAGCGGATGAAATCCTTTCAATCACCATACCCATTAACGCACGGTGATCTTCTGAGATAGATGCTCGCCCGAGCAGATCCTCCAGCTCCTCCGACCGTACACCAGGTGGTGTCGGACTCGTCTGATGGCCTTTTTCGAAGGCCGGACGCGAAGGGCTTTGAGGGGAAATACGACCACCTTCCGGCCCTGCCGGACTCGGAGAAACCCTCCGCGACAACACCTCAGGGTCGCTCGCCTCGCAAGACGGTACGGCAGGGCGAGGCGTTTCGCTCTCTATCATCTCCGGACAAAGATCCCCCGAAGATGAGCTCTGCTGAGAAGGGCCGAGATCCGAACTACAAGGTAAAACTTCGGTTATCTTCATCAGAAATAGGGCAAGGATATCCTTTATTTTAGAAACTCCCCTTTTTACTTACGGCTCGGTGGAGGGCTGATCCCCTTGGGGGCATAATGCGGCCGAGGCATCTCTCGGCGCAGGACCCTCTGACGAAGATTTCTTCCCCCGCTTTGAGACCATGGTCTCCGGGTCTTCAGAGGCGGTCCTCTTCTTCCCTTGGATGGAGGGATTCTCGATCCCTCCTTTCTTGGCAGCCTCCTTCGCGGAGGCGGTAGCTTCCTTGTTCCCCCCTTCACCTTCGTCCGAAGGCGCAACCTCCAGCATCCTGGTTAACACGGGATCCGGCGTGGTCTCAGGGAGGGGGGCCAGACACCTGATTAACTTTGCTTTCGCTATCCACTCCTGTTCAAGGGACATCTCTTTTGAGGGCGAATTCATGATAAATATGGGGTAGCGTGTCCGGGTACAGGGCTACTTACTTGAGTATCCGGGCGATTGCAGTTCAGACCTGCGTCCTCGGTCAAGTCCGGACACATTGCTTGTGATTCAAAGAAAAGCTTGTACATCTCCACGGGCGTCGCGCCCATAAAATGTTGGAGGCTCGTGGTCCCTCGGGTTAAATTCCACAGGCGGAGGCGGCGTTTGCGAGGCAGAATGCAGCGAATCAGCATGGCCTTCGCTACTCGACGAGTGATCTCTCTCTAGGAGATCTTGAATGCGGCCCTGCAGCAAGGGCACGTCCTTGGACGGCCCCCAGTCAAGTCCTTTATTGACCTATGACGCCAGCCGCGGCGGAGGACCCGAGCGAAAGGCAGGTGGCGCCACCCATTTTGTGCCCACAGGGCTGTGATATAAAACCACTCTTGTTGCCATAAGCGAGCTCCTCTTGAAAAGAGCCCTCGGGCCACGGAGCAACAGCATTCTTGCTTATAACAGCCCTTCCAAGACTGCTGCTTCCCTTGATCATCTTGGCTCCACTTTGAAGGTCTTGAGCCACAATCCTAAGTGAGGGGTAATGCGGAGGAAGGCTTCGCATCGACAATGAGCGATGAGATATGGAGGATGGACTCGGATCCAAGTCATGAAATTCCAACCCATAGTAAAACATGAGCCCCCTCACGAAGGGAGTGCATCGGAAGCCTAGCCCCCAAAGGAAGTGAGGCCTTGAACACTACGCTTCGCCAAAGCTTGGGAGTGGGAATAACCTGCCCTTGGGCAGGCAGCCTATCTTGAAATTTCGCGGTTAGATCGTGGCATCTCTTAGCTTTAGCACGTCTTCTTCCGTAACGGAGGAAGGCATCCACCAGCCTTGCAGGTCGGAGCCGGACATCATGGAAGGTCCGAAGCGCCTGAATCTGGAGCTTTGGGTGTTGGAACTCAAGGCAAGGGGCGGATTCGATTGAGATTGAAAGAAAGGAGTGGAGCTTTGGTCTCTTTATAAAGAGGTTGAATGCCAAGAGCCTTCGCCGTGACCGTTCGGGACTCGCCTTTGATAGAGGAGACGTACCAACAGGCACGACTGGGTTACCCACGCCCGTATTAATGAGAATCCCGGAATAAGGGGACACGATCTCTGCTTTGACAAGACATGCCAAGGAAACCGCCTCGCTAAACGTGCTGAGGTGGAACAGTAAAAACGATTGAATAAAGGCTTGGCGTGGTGTGATGCCACGCCACGGAATCGTCGCCAGATTGAAGTTGTGTAAATATTATTCTCTCTACGGTGGTATGTGGAACTTATTTTGCGAGCGGACACTATCCTTGTGTTCAAAATCTTCTATGAAGTATTAGGAGGAGGAACCCGCCTTGCAATGCCGAACACAATATCTTGCGCGGACTAAATCGTCATTGAAGCCTGGTTGAGGGGCTACTTAGGAGTCTGGATTAGGGGTGTCCGGATAGCGAACTATCACCTTTGGCGGACTCTGGACTATGAAGATACAAGATTGAAGACTTCGTCCGTGTCGGATGGGACTTTCCTTGGCGTGGAAGGCAAGCTTGGCGATACGGATATGTAGATCTCCTACCATTGTAACCGACCCTGTGTAACCCTAACCCTCCTCGGTGCCTATATAAGCCGGAGGGTGTTAGTTCGTAGGACGAACAACAATCATACCATAGGCTAGCTTCTAGGGTTTATCCTCTCTGATCTCATGGTAGATCTACTCTTGTACTACCCATATCATCAATATTAATCAAGCAGGAGTAGGGTTTTACCTCCATCGAGAGGGCCCGAACCTAGGTAAAAACATCGTGTCCCTTGTCTCCTGTTACCATTCGCCTAGACGCACAGTTCAGGACCCCCTACCCGAGATCCGCCGGTTTTGACACCGACAGTTGGTTTTGCCCGGCTCCTGGGTTTGCCGCCTTACGTTCCGTTCTTATCGGCTAAGGCGGCCAAAGGAGAACTACTACGATTATTCCCTGGTTATTCTGGATGAGCACCTCAGTAGAGAAAGCCGAAAACTGACTGTCATGATATAGCGAGAGACTATTCAACCACTCGAAGACTTATCAGAATCTTTAGGACTCCTCCGCATTAACGAAGGACCGTTTCCCGGTCATGTACACACGCGCCCATATTCGGATGCACGCGAAGGTACCAGGGGCTATATAGTAGCCCCACTGTCAAACTCCTATGGCTAAGTGAAAGTGTTAAAGCTATATAGTCCGGTTGCCTAGTTCCACGTGCGATCACCTCCTTAATGGACCAAGATGTTGGATCAAGTGTGATTACACATATTTTCCCGAACACCCCCGCATTGTATGCGTGGGGGCTGAAGCCAACGACTGCTAACTTTCAAATTACATATATACATAAAACGGCCGCACAGGAGGCACAATAGCACTTTCGGGCGAAAAGTATAAACATAGCCTCCATAATTACAATAAAATTGTTTTTACAATGAAACGATTTGTCACTCGAACATGACATTCTTCGAGCACTGCGCCTCTATTAAGCGAGCACCTTCTGTTACCTGCTCCAAGTAGTGCTCGGCCAGATCCTGGCTTCCCGCCGGATTCTTGGTCGCAATGATGGTGGCCTCCATGTCCGTCCAATACGCTTTAACGCGGGCAAGAGCCATCTGTGCACCCTCTATGCACGCCGACCTCTTCATGGCATCGATCCGCGATACGACACCAAGGAATTGTTGCACTAAACCAAAATAACTGTCCGGCTTAGGCCCCTTCGGCCATAATTGATCTATTACAGACAGCATTGCAAGACCGGACAATCTATGGAGCTCGGCCACAGCAGCCATCCTCTCACTCAATGGCAATGGGCGTGTTGGAGCACTGAATTGCGACCAGAACAACTTTTCCACTTCATTATCTTTTTGATCCTCGAAAAACTTGGCCGCATCAACCGTACTCTTCGCCAAATCCGCATACGCGTCTGCAGGGCTCCAGTGTCGGTCCAGAGGAGCGTACTTTGGATCTAAAAACTTCATCCGCAACAAATAGGGGTTTCCAACCGCGATTTCTCCGGCCTGTCGAAGCTCCTCCCGTGCATCCCTAATTTCGGAACGCGTCTCCTCGGCCGCATCAAGGGCCTTCTTCAGGTCAGCCGAACTCGCCTGATTTTCTTTTTCAAGAAGCTCATACCGGTTGGTGGCGATTTTCAGCTCCACAGCCATCTCGGCTATTTTATTTTCGCTGTGGCGATGAGCAGCCTGTTCGGCTCTCAACTCTTTGGCCGCCTTTAGGGCAGCCGCATTGCTCGCCCGGACTTGTTCCTTGGCTAGGGCAAGTTCCGCCCTCAGGGCCTCCAAGGCAGCAGCCCCGCCTGCAGTCCAAGCATATCATATTAACACTATGCTCCTCTTAATATTTCCTATAAATAAGGAAAGCAGAGCACATACTCTGCGACTCGTTAAGCCACTCGTTCACAAGTGTGATATCGGCATCCACAACTCCAATCTGCCTCCTCAGTTCGGCGACTTCAACGGACCGGTCGGCTGCCGGATCCTTCGCCACCTGCGCATGAATACAATACAATCATTATTCGACAATGTGATCCTCCATTTGCCGCCTCGGGCTGGCAACCAGAGTCTCAGGGGCTACTATCCACAGGGAGCACACCTAGCACGTGCACCATAATCAAAAAATTATGTATTTCATTACATACCTCAAAGCCTCTGAGCAGGCTCGTAAAAGCTTCATGCAGCCCGCTTGTGGAAGATGAAACCTTCCCAAGCACCATGCTCATCAATGAACGATGATCCTCCGAAAGAGCAGCTCGCTCCAGAAGGCCCGTCAGCGTGTCTGGCCGGTCTCTGAATTGTGCTGGACCCTTCTTATCGCCCCCCGTGGGAGCCAAACGCTCCGGGCTTAGGGTGGCCGAAGTACTAGCTTCTGGCCTCGGCAAATCCGGACTCCTCCATGATGACACCTCGGGGTTGCCTGCCCCATGAGGCGGAGAGGCTGGTGGGGTTTCACTCTACATCATCTCCGGAAGGAGATCCCCCGAAGACGAGCTCTGTCGAGAAGAGCTGCTAGCCGGACTGCAAAAAGGGATCCTGGTTATTGTTCTCAGAGGAGGGAGCACCAGCTTTGTATTTGCGATTAACTTACAGCTCGGCTGAGGGCTGGCCCGTTTGCGGGCATGGCGCGGTGAAGACGACCTTCGGGGCAGGGCCCCCCTGGTGAAGTTTTCTTCCCTTGTTTGGGCACCTCCGTCCCCAAGTCTTCGAAGGCGGCCCTTTTCTTCCCGCGAGGGGAGGAGACCTTAGATTCCCCTCCCCGACTATCCTCCTTTGTGGAGGTAGTAATTCTCCCGGTTTGGATGTGCAATGTGTGAAGTTCTGCTTCTCTGTTTTTCCCTTCGTCTTTCCCCGAGGGCACTTGACTTAGCACACGGCTAAGCATCTTGGCTATGGCAGGACTAGGTGAGCCTTCGGGAAGTGGCGCCGGACACCTGATTCTCTCTGCCTTATTGAGCCATTCCTGGCCGCGGATGGTTTTTAGAATAATGTTATGATAAAAATAAACGAAGTGTTCGGTTTCTGGGTTACTTACTCAGGTATCTAGGCGGTTGCAGCTCAGGCCCGCATCCTCGGTGGTGTCCGGACACTTTACTAGTGGTTCAAAGAATAACTTACACGTCCCTTCGAGCGTCACGCCGAAGAAGAGCAGAATAGTCCGCGGACCTTCCGGATTGAACTCCCACATCCGGAGAGGCCGACATTTGCACGGCAAGATCCACCGGACTAGCATTACCTGAATTACGCTTACAAGGCTGATGTCCCTCTCAAGAAGCTCCCGAATGCGGCTCTGCAATGTTGGTACATCATTAGCGGGCCCCCAATCCAGTCCCACATTGGCCCATGACGCCAGTTGAGGTGGAGGGCCCGAACGGAAGTCGAGGGCAGCCACCCACTTTGTGCCTCTAGGGGCCGTGACATAAAACCACCTCCGCTACCACAGATCGGACACCTCCGGGAAGAAGCCCTCTGGCCATGGGGCGTTGGCGTTTTTGCTTATTACAGCACCTCCGCACTCCATGTGCCGCCCCTAAATCATCTTCGGCTTCACATTGAAGGTCTTGAGCCATAAGCCGAAGTGCGGGGTGATGTGGAGGAAGGATTCGCACATGACGATGAACAACGAGATGTGGAGGATGGCGTCCGGAGCCAGATCATGAAAATCTAGCTCGTAGTAGAACATGAGCCCTCTCACGAAGGGATCAAGGGTGAAGCCTAAGCCGCCGAGGAAGCGAGAAATAAATACGACGCTCTCGTTGGGCTCGGGAGTAGGGATGACCTGCCCTGGAGCAGGAAGCCTATGCTTAATGTCGGCGGTCAGATATCTGACCTCCCTAAGCTTCGCAATGTCCTCCTCTATGACAGAGGAGGCCACCCACTGGCCTTGAAGGTTGGATTCGGACATGATTGAAGATCCGGAGTGCTTAAGCTTGGGCTTTGGGTGTTGGAACTCGAGATGCGAAAAGGCGCAAGTGTGGTAAAAAAGAGGGATAGGCCTCGGCCCCTCTATAAAGGGAGTGAATATCAAGCGTCCTCAGCGTAACTGCTGGGGACTTACCTAAAAACACGGAGTCATACCAACAGGCGTCGTGGGGTTGCACGCGCCCGTATTGATGGAAGATCCCGCGATAAGGGGGACGCGATCTCTGCTTTGGCGAGGTGTGCCAATAAAACTGCCTCGCAACGCGTATGGAGGTAGGCCAAGAAAAACCGGTTCATGTTTAGCCAGGCCATGGTGTAAGAGCACACCGTACAAAAATTGTCAGCAGATCAGATTTATGAAGTGCTATGCTCTCTACGGTGGTGTGCGGAAATTATCTCGCAAAGCTGGACACAATCCTCCATCTGCATTGGAGTATTCGGAGATGGAACCCGCCTTGCAATGCCAAAGACAATCTACGTGCCGGACTCATCATCATTGAAGCCTGGTTCAGGGGCTACTGAGGGAGCCCTGGATTAGGGGGTATCTGGACAGCCGGACTATATACTTTGGACGGACTGTTGGACTGTGAAGATACAAGACTCGAGACTTCATCCCGTGTCCGGATGGGATTCTCCTTTGCGTGGATGTAACGCCCCGAGACCGACGCTCCAGAAGACTTCCAGCCACTCCGAGTTTCGTCGTGTGATTTGTTTTGTTCGTTGCTTCTCATCTCTTTGCATCATTTGCATTGCATCATGTCATCATGCAACCCTTTTTTATAAAACTCATCTAAATAAACCGTATGGATCTTCGGTCCATTTAAATCGAGGGAATTCACATGGTGATTCTCTTTAAAACATATCCTCTCGATATTTAGAGAGCTATAGTAAATATTCCAACTATTTGGATTTACCGCAATCACACTTACAAAATATCCTAATGCCTTTGTGGTCTTAATTCTTGATCTCCAACCTTGCCATGTATTCTTTTATCATATTCCGGAGCTCCACCAAAAATCCGAACATTTTTGGACCTTCCCAAACCTCACTTCCTATTCAAATCATTTGAATTTAAATCAAATGAGTTTGAATTTAAACTTTCGCTCATGCCCACTTCTATTTTCCCTGGTTCAAGCTCATTTTTGTGAGCTCGGGAAAATTATCCGCATGCCAAAGTCCCTTCTCTAACCTTTTTCCTTTCTCTCTTTTCCTTCTTCCTATTCTTGTCTATTTTGGGAAAATAAGAGAGAGGGAGAAGAGATTCCAGCCAGGCCTCTGGCCATTTTCTTCCCTACCGGGCGGCCTCTAAGGCCCGGCCGCCCTCCTAAACCCTAGCCCGACCTCGTCCTCACTCCCATCGGTCTCCATCTCTCCCTCGTCCTCCCTCTAGCGCCCTTAGCCTCGATCCCTCTCCTTTTCCTCGATCCCCATCTCCTCCTGCCCGATCCCCTCTCTGCTCTGCTCCATCACGCAAATGCCGGCGCCCGCCCGCCCGCCCTCGCTGCCGCTCGGACCCGACCCGGCGGGCCTGTAGCCGGAGTGATCCGCAGGACCTCGTCGCCTCCCGCGACTCCTCGTTGGTGCCTAGGCCCCGCCGACCTCGCTGCTACCTCCGCCGGCCATGGAGCCGCCATGACATATGCGCCTCCTTCCCTCGCCATGGCGCCGCACCCTCAAGCTCCTCCTCTGGTCGCTCCTCTGCTCCTGATGCCCTCGGCATCGGCAGCGTCGCGTCCTCGCCCCTGCTGCGCCGCGCCATCCTCCTCTGTGCCTCCACCTCACCGCTGTCAACTTCCTCTGCCTTCCCTCGCCGAGCCTCGTAGCGTCGACCTTCTCTGGCAACTACGCCCCGCAGCTCTTCTCCCGCTGCTGCGTCGCCTCCTCTGCTCACCAACACCTTGTGTCGCTCGCCATGGACGTTGTCGCGCCTCTGCCTCGCCTCTGTACTCCCACGGCTTTGCTAGCTCCGTCACTGCCGCTGCCGCTCCCCTACACCATCTCCATAGCCCCGTGCACATGCTGCTGTTGCCTTGCCCCATGCCTCCACCACTGCTGCAAGCACACACCCCTGCCGCCATCTCTTGTCGCGACCAGCTGCCCCGCCCTGAACACCATGTCTGCAAGCTGCTGCCTTCTGATGCGAATGGTTTCTTTTGGCCATTTGGACATCGTCTCTGTTTCGCTGCCAAGTACCTGCTTGACCACCGAACCAGGATGCCAAGATCCCAAGTCCAAGACCCCTCAAGTTCGACTATAGGGAATACCACCAAGTACCCCTTCGGATGGCCAAGTTCGATTACCACGTGTACCACTACCGTTGCAAGAATCGAGACCGAGAAGTCCGAAGACCCCAAGTACCACGACGATTGACGAATAGTACCACTACCTCCTCTACCGTCGACCCCGTGGACATCAAGTTCCTCGCCGGACCCGAACATCTACGCCGTGTAACACTACTTCCCACGACATCCCGTGAACGACTACCTCCACTACGGCCCGTGAACGACTACTCCCTCTACGAAACGCGTTCCGCCCCGAAATGCACGCTTCGAAGGTATAACCCCGAGATGACCGCCCGTGAACGAATGCTTGTGTGTGCACCGTGTCCGAATTGTCATTGCAAGCTCCTCCTCGTTTTCCATGCCGCCGTCCCGTGGGAACCCGGTATCCGGGAGCACCCCACCATCTTGCATGACTCGCTCACACTCACTTCCTTTTGCACCGGTATCTCCGTGAGCTACCGGAACCGATATGTTGCCGTGGCATCATTTTCGGATTCTTTGCCGTGGCACCCGTTTTTTTCCGCCATGGTGACCAAATGCTTCATAACATGCTCTTGTCAACATTTTCATAAAAATTTCATAAACTTGCATATGTCATCCGCATCATGATAACAACATTTAAATGCTTAAAATTGTGTTTGCATTAAACTACTAAAAGACATATGGGGATTTTCCGGAATTGTTGTTTGTTGTTCGGCCTCATTTAAACTTGCCTAAATAGTTAGTTTATTTATGCTTCACCTCTTGCCATGCTTAACAACATTTAATATTGTTGGTTAGCCTTAACGAGAGAGAACTAAATAATTGATGTGGCGTTCCGCCAATATGCAACTCGTTGCATATTGAGCTCCACTTAATTTGTAGTATTGTTCGTTGCACTTTGCAATGCCATGCCTCATTAAACCGGACATGCATCATACTTGTTTGTGCATCATGACATGTTTATGCTTGTGTGTTTACCTTATTGTTTGCTTCTTTCTGGTTTGCTTCTCTCGTTAGCTTCGGTTTCGTTCCGGAGTTGTGAGGATTCGTTCAACTTCGTCTGTTTGTCTTCTTCATGGACTCGTTCTTCTTCCTAGCGGGATCTCAGGCAAGATGACCATACCCTCGAAATCACTTCTATCTTTGCTTGCTAGATGCTCGCTCTTTTGCTATGCCTATGCTATGATGCCTACCATTTGCTTGTCAGCCTCCCAAAATGCCATGAACCTCTAACCTTTGACACCCTTCCTAGCAAACTGTTGTTTGGCTATGGTACCGCTTTGCTTAACCCCTCTTATAGCGTTGCTAGTTGCAGGTGAAGTTGAAGATTTTCTCCATGGTGGACAGGGTTTATGTTGGGATATCACAATATCTCTTATATTATTAATGCATCTATATATTTGGTAAAGGGTGGAAGGCTCGGCCTTATGCCTGGTGTTTTGTTCCACTCTTGCCGCCTTAGTTTCCGTCATACCGCTGTTATGTTCCCGGATTTTTGCGTTCCTAACGCGGTCGGGTGATTTATGGGACCCCCTTGACAGTTCGCTTTGAATAAAACTCCTCCAGCAAGGCCCAACCTTGGTTTTACCATTTGCCTCACCTAGCCCTTTTTCCCTTGGGTTTAGGAGCCGAGGGTCATCTTTATTTTACCCCGGGCGGTGCTCCTTCGAGTGTTGGTCCAACTGAAGCGATGTCCGGCGCCCCCTGGCAATCAGGGTCTATGCCAACCCGACGTCTGGCTCATCCGGTGTGCCACGAGCGAGATATGTGCAGCTCCTATCGGGATTTGTCGGCCTGTGGGGAGGCTTTGCTGGTCTTGTTTTACCATTGTCGAAATGTCTTGATGTCGGGATACGAGTCGATCGGAGTGTCTCGGTGAAGGTCTATTCCTTCGTTGATCGCGAGAGCTTGTCATGGGCTAAGTTGGGACACCCTCCGAGGTTTAAACTTTCGAGAGTTGTGCCCGCGGTTATGTGGCAGATGGGAATTTGTTAATGTCGGTTGTAGATAACCGACACAGATCCGAATTAAAATACATCAACGCGTGTGTAACCGTGATGGTCTCTTCTCGGAGTCAGGGAAGTGAACTGAGTGTTGGAGTTATGCTTGGCGTAGGTTACTATAGGATCACTTCTTGATCATACTTTTATCGACCGTGCTTTGCCTTCTCTTCTCGCTCTCTTTTGCGATTGTAGCCACCATATATGCTAGTCGCTTGCTGCAGCTCCACCTCATTACTCCATCCTTCCTATAAGCTTAAATAGTCTTGATCTCATGGTGCGAGATTGCTGAGTCGCCGTGGCTCACGGATACTTCAAAACCAGTTTGCGGTGCCTCGTTACCGGCGGTGGCGCTACCAAGCTCAAGGAGGAGCTCGATGAAGATCTTGCCCTTTGTGTTGTCTCGTTCTAGTTCATCGAAGAGTGGAGCCCGGTTGGGGTCGATCGGGGACCTTTATGCATTTGGGGTTCTTCTTTTATTTTGGTTCCGTAGTCGGACCTTGATTGTATCTGGATGATGTAATGCTTTATTCATGTAATTGTGTGAAGTGGCGATTGTAAGCCAATTATGTACCTCTTTCCTTATGTATTACATGGGTTGTGTAAAGATTACCTCACTTGCGACATTGCTTTCAATGCGGTTATGCCTCTAAGTCGTGCTTCGACCGTGGGAGATATAGCCGCATCGAGGCGTTACAAGTTGGTAATCGAGCCTTCCCGACCTTAGGAGCCCCTTTGCTTGATCGTTTTTAGCGGCGAGTTGTGTCTAGAAAAATGTTTTGAGTCATTTAGGATTATATATATCGGAGAGTTAGGAATTCTTTTTACTCCCGGTCTCTTCATCGCTCTGGTAAGGCATCCGGCGTAGAGTTTTGACTCTTCTCTTCTCAAATTTCACTAAAAAATTTTAGGATCACGCGGGTATCTTGGAATCGTTCGATGGTTTTATGATGAGAACATTGTCTTGGTGCCTCTGTCGGGGTTTAGTGGAAGTGTCTCGGGGAGTTGAGCTCTGAGGTGTTGTCGTCATAATTTTATCGTTGCAGTTCTGGAATACCTGAGTTTAGTATGCCGACATTGAAAATCTCTTTTATGCAGTTGTTGGTGAGATAACCCCAATAACCCAGTACTGAGGTGAGTACAGGAGTATTGCCATGACTCGTATAACGGATGCTTTTCGAAGGTTGAGGTACACGATTTCCGAAGGTTTCTTGGTTATGTGTTGAAGGATGGATACAGCTGGATGTAGGATTTGCTAGTTTTGGGTGAGATATTATGCTTCCCCTGTATCCCCAACACCTGATTGCATAACCGGAAAATTTTGGGAGTTTCATAGGTGGGAATTCAAGTAGCTCTTAGGATATCTTTCCGACGGATGTATGATATGAAATTGGGGTTCGGCGTCTAGTGGTCCGCCTATTCACGGTTGGTTTCTGATGGTCTCGTTGTGTCTTAAAGACTCCTTGGCAATGCCGACTCGGGGACGCTTCGTATGTCATGTGCCTTTGCCTTGTACATGATGGTGCTGTCTGATCGAGCCCGTGTAGGCCCCCCACAAAACTTGGACGAAATCTCTATCATATGTTTGTTCCGGCTTATTCTGCAAGCCAGTCCTTTGTTTTTGTTTTGAGTTGTGGTATTCAAGTTGCTTCAATGTCAAGTGTTGATTCCATACCTTTCCGAAATGGTGTTCTCATACTCCGATGTGAATACCAATCCTTCTCGACAATCGAGATTGTCATGTCAATCCTTTTCAACCGGCGTGTTTCTCTTCAAGTGGATCCGATCACTTCAACATCAGCAAGACCAATTATCATTTCTTCTCAACGGTGTTTGTTTCTTCCGTCTCCAAGTTACCTTTGTTTTTTTTCCCGCCCACCCACCCTTTTTACTCAAGGACTAAGATTTCTTTACCAAGTATCCTTTTATTTTTGTGAAGTTTCTCCATTCTTTTCCGTCAATGTTCTTACCCGGTGGTTCTCAAGAAGATGTTCTACTAGTTCGTCATTCCTCATTCTTTTCTCTTCTCCGTGGATTCAAGTCAAGTTTTGTTGATCATACCTTTTCCTCATTTCAATGTCTTCTCATACGGTGCACCTCATTATCATTCTACTTCTCGCTATTTGTTATTCCGAGTGCTCAAGATATCTCGAAGATTCGTGTTTCCACTCTGCATTTGTTCAAGCTCTTCGAGATTGGTATCTCATTCAAGTCATTTAATTCAACGGTGCAACATCTCTTTTAAATCTTTTCAGCGGTGTTCTTTTGAGTGGGCCCTAACCCACAGGTCTTTTCGAGGATCTTACGACTCTTCTATTTTCCCGAGCTATCCTAAATTCTTCTCCAAGTTTGGCGTAAGAATGAGTTATCATCGGTCAAATGCTTTTCTCCAAGATCTTTCAATTTTTTTTCATAGTTGGCTCAACCTCTTCGCTTTTGATTCTTCGGTGTGCCTCAATAATTCTTGGTGGTGTTTTCGTTGTCATTCTCATCATTTGAAGACCGAAGAAGAGTTTCTCTTTAATCTTGCTCTATTCTCTTCAAGATTCATGGTGCTAGTTTGTTGCCATCCTCTCATAATTGTTTTCGATTGTGAGAATCTTTTTCACCATCGGGAGACATTCAAGAGTCTTCTCGGTTTGTCATCCGAGTCCATCAATTCAGGTTTATTCATTCTCATTTATCGGTTATCATTCTCCTATCTTGCCGGTGCATCAATCAAATATCCTCTAATCAGTTCTTGATCTCTTTGTTCTCATGTATCTAGTTTGTCTCAAGCATCTTCATTCATTTTGCAATTCTTCCCGGTGATTTGTGCATTTGCTACGTTCAATTTCAATTCTTACGGTGGTTCTTTCAAGATCTCTCTTCCTTGTTCATCATATCAATTCATTTGTTGTTCCAATCCTACCGGTGGTTCGTTGAAGACCTTCTCAAGTTTCGATATATCTCTTTTAATCCTTTCTACGAGAATAAGTAGTATGCCAAATCCGTTGCTTGTCATCAATCTAAATCGGTGAAGGATACGCATAACATAATTCTTGTTCTTGTTTCATCCCAAGTGATTGATTCATTCTTAGGAGTTAAGTAATGGTATCAATTTCTCGGTTCTAAGTTGTTCATCTCTTCTTTCGGAGTTTGTTCATAATATCACATTCTCGGTCCGAGATGCTTCATCTTTTCTTTCCGGAGTTCAAAGTTTTCTCGGTTATATCATTTCAAAGCTTCATCTTATCACTGCAAGGCTTCACCTTGTGTTTTCAATTTCTCTTTCTTTCTATCACCCTTTTGTTTACCGGAGTTCTTCATGGAGTTTCTTCATGGTGGTCCGTCAAGGATTCCTTTCATTCTTCAATTGTTCATCAAGATTTCTCTCGAAGTTAAGATCCGTCAAGCCATACTTCAAAATAAACATGGTGCTCAACACATGTTTTGTTTTGAGGAGCTCAAGCATTCTTCATCTTGCATTCCGAAGTGCAATTCTTTCTACCTTATCTTTTGAGGTGGTGTTATGTCATTCTTGACAATTTCCCTTCATGCTTCATGATTAACATGTTGTCAAGAATGAGGTATTTTAAATCCATCAATCTCTTCATCGGAGTTATCTTGGGTTAGAGTTCACCTAAAGCCATCCCTAAGGACTGTTGCTATCTATGGTGCTCATAAATGATCCAAGCTCTTCTTTATCCTCTCGGTAAAATAGTTTCTTGTCTCCTTGTTCTTACCAATCCAATTCTTTTCCTGTGAGTGGCAGTTTGTCACCTCATAATTTGACATGTATTCCACAAGACCGTATCAAGCTTATTCCTTCGTTGTTGGTTTTCCAACAATTCCGCTCGACCCGTCTCCTAAGGATGCCTCCTCAAGCTCTGTTGTGGCATAAGAGGGCATTTTCTTCTCCATTCTTCTATTTCAATTATCTATCTTCTATTCTTTTGTTTCGGAGGCATTGTGATGTTGCTCTCTTCGACCCATCATCTTGTTTTGTCAAGATCATGTCCTTTTCCTTGCTTATCGATTTAACCGGTGTGTGGTGTCTATCGTTCCTCTTTTAACCGGAGTCTCATCCAAGTGCGTTCATTTTGCCAAGTTTAAATTCTATTCCTCCATCTCCAACCGGAGTGTTGTATCATCTCTTCAATATAATCTCATCTTATCAAGTTTTCTTCTCTTTTCTACCGGAGTGCTGTCCAAATTCTGTCATTCTTGTTCCTTGACTATCTCATTATACCAAGGTGGTCATATTCTTTTCGTTCGTGAAGCTCTTTTTCCATGTCTTTCAAACAACAAGGTTCTCATATGTTCCTTGTTCCTCTTTGCTAACGGAGTGTTTGCAATCTCGTACATCTCCATGGTATTCTTTCTTTCAATTTGTTAAACCTCTCAAGGTTCATTGGTTCACTCGTTTGTCAAAGAAGCAACTTTGTTTTACCTCTTTCCCCTTCCGTTTCTCTCCGGTGCCATCCTAGATCTCGGGACGAGATCCTCTTGTAGTGGTGGAGTGTTGTAACGCCCCGAGACCGACGCTCCAGAAGACTTCCAGCCACTCCGAGTTTCGTCGTGTGATTTGTTTTATTCGTTGCATCTCATCTCTTTGCATCATTTGCATTGCATCATGTCATCATGCAACCCTTTTTTATAAAACTCATCTAAATAAACCGTATGGATCTTCGGTCCATTTAAATCGAGGGAATTCACATGGTGATTCTCTTTAAAACATATCCTCTCGATATTTAGAGAGATATAGTAAATATTCCAACTATTTGGATTTACCGCAATCACACTTACAAAATATCCTAATGCCTTTGTGGTCTTAATTCTTGATCTCCAACCTTTCCATGTATTCTTTTATCATATTCCGGAGCTCCACCAAAAATCCGAACATTTTTGGACCTTCCCAAACCTCACTTCATATTCAAATCATTTGAATTTAAATCAAATGAGTTTGAATTTAAACTTTCGGTCATGCCCACTTCTATTTTCCCTGGTTCAAGCTCATTTTTGTGAGCTCGGGAAAATTATCCGCATGCCAATGTCCCTTCTCTAACCTTTTTCCTTTCTCTCTTTTCCTTCTTCCTATTCTTGTCTGTTTTGGGAAAATAAGAGCGAGGGAGAAGAGATTCCAGCCAGGCCTCTGGCCATTTTCTTCCCTACCCGGGCCGGCCTCTAAGGCCCAGCCGCCCCTCCTAAACCCTAGCCCGACCTCGTCCTCACTCCCATCAGTCTCCATCTCTCCCTCGTCCTCCCTCTAGCGCCGCAACGCTCGATCCCCTCTCCCTTTTCCTCGATCCCCATCTCCTCCCTGCCCAATCCCCTCCTCTGCTCTGCTCTATCACGCAAATGCCGACGCTGGCCACTTCGCCCATCGCCGCCGCTCGGACCCGACCCGGCGGGCCTGTAGCCGGAGTGATCGGCAGGACCTCGTCGCCTCCCGCGACTCCTCGTTGGTGCCTAGGCCCCGCCGACCTCGCTGCTACCTCCGCCGGCCATGGAGCCGCCATGACACATGCGCCTCCTTCCCTCGCCATGGCGCCGCACCCTCAAGCTCCTCCTCTGGTCGCTCCTCTGCTCCTGATGCCCCCGGCATCGGCAGCGTGGCGCCCTCGCCCCTACTGTGCCGCTTCTTCTCCTCTGTGCCTCCACCTCACCGCTGTCAACTTCTGAAAGTGCAACTAATCCCCGGGTGGTTTTGGTAATTAATAACAACATATATATCATTGAACTAATAGTTACTTGAGAATCATTTCAGAGAGTTCAGTGATATGGGTATGGCAAGGACTGAAGAAGTGGACCCTCAAAATGCTAAGGCAAGCATTGGCAAAAGCTCAAGACTCCATTTTGGTTTAGTGATCCAAGATCACATTGAGTCCATAGGAAAAGCCAATACTATTAAAAGGGATGAGGTTATGATGATGATCTGGTTGCTCAAGTGCTTAGTGATACATCTCCTAAACTATCAGCAACTTTCACAGCCATAGACACTCATAAGTAGTCTCGGTCCCACCGATATTCCAAACTCAGTCACACCAAGATGAACCACCTCAGCCATGAGCCAAACCCTAGTAAACTTGAATTTTCCGATTCTGAACTCGGTCTCACCGAAACATGAGTTGCCAAGCTTCAGAATACATCATCAAATCGGTGTCACCGAGATGATGAAGTCGGTCCCAAAGCGGCATGCTCGTGACATTGCACGAATCGGACTAACCGAGATTGTATATTCGGTCCCACCGAAAATCCCAACGTTCACATTATTTGAACTATCGGTCTCACCGAGTTGTCCACCGGTCCCACCGAGATTGCTCAAATGTGTGTAGCGGTTGGATTTTGTGTGGAGGCTATTTATACCCTCCACCCCTCTTCATTCGTGGAGAGAGCCATCGAAAGAACTACCACTCCTACCTTACATTTCGAGAAGAGAACTACCTACCCTTGTGTTGAGATCAAGTTGCTCCCTCCCACCATATGAAGCTTGATCTCTAGCCTTCCCAAGTTGCTTTCCACTCAATCCTTTCTTCCACCACAGCCAAATCAGTGAGGAGAGTTGAGTGTTGGGGAGATTATCATTTGAAGCACAAGAGCAAGGAGTTCATCATCATCTACAACATCTATTACCTTTTGGAGGGTGGTGCCTCCTAGATTGGTTAGGTATCGCTTGGGAGCCTCCATCGTCGAGATGTGGAGTTGAACCAAGAAGTTTGTAAGGGCAAGGAGATCGCCTACTTCGTGAAGATCTACCCCGAGTAAGGCTAGCCCTCCGTGGGCGTAGGCCATGATGGAATAGACAAGGTTGCTTCTTCGTGGACCCTTCGTGGGTGGAGCCCTCCATGGACTCGCGCAGCCGTTACCCTTCGTGGGTTGAAGTCTCCATCAACGTGGAAGTACGATAGCACCACCTATCGGAACCACGAGAAAAATCACCGCGTCTCCAAAATTGCGTTTGCTCTTCTCCACCTCTCTTTACTACATGTGCAATTTACTTTCCGCTGCCTATACTCTAGAATTGCATGTGTAGGGTGATGCTTGACTTGATCATAATTGTGAATCTGCCAAAAACTGTTCTTTGTCAAAAGGCAGAATTTTTATATTGACAAGTAGTCTAATCACCCCCCCTCTAGACATACTTTCGATCCTACAAGTGGTATCAGAGCTTTGGTCTCCATTGTATTGGTTTCCATTGCATTGGACTCCATAAGCTTGGTTTCACAACCTAGGAGAGTATGGCGTCTAGTGAGGGTAATTTTCAGTAGAGGTCCTTACTTTGATGGTACAAATTTTGCTAGTTGGAAGCATAAAATGAAAATGCATATTCTTGGTCATAACCCAGCCGCATGGGGCATTATTTGTGTTGGTATGCAAGGTGAATTCTTGAGGAAGGAAAAGTTCGGATCGTGGCTACACGGAAGAATTGCGGATGTTGCAAAACAATGCTCAAGCTTGTGAGATTCTCTTCAATGCCTTGTGTCGAGGAGTTCAACAAAATCAGTCGTCTTGAGAATGCAAAAGAGATTTGGGATACTTTGGTTGAAATGCACGAAGGTACCGAGTCCGTGAAGGAATCAAAGCTAGATATTCTTCAAGGTCAACTTGACAAGTTCAAGATGAAGGATGGTGAAGGAGTCGCTGAAATGTACTCTAGGCTTGCTCTCATCACAAATGAGATTGCCGGCTTAGGAAGCG
The DNA here is from genome assembly GCA_021437245.1 of Aegilops speltoides. NCBI lineage: Eukaryota > Viridiplantae > Streptophyta > Magnoliopsida > Poales > Poaceae > Aegilops > Aegilops speltoides. Next base: position 380,749,561 of record CM038146.1, read on the forward strand.
AAGAAATGACCGACCGATTCATCATCAAGAAGATTCTCAGAGCTTTGGATGGAAGGTATGACACCGTGTGCACTTTGATCCAAATGATGCCAAACTACAAGACTCTCAAGCCAACCGAAGTCATTGGAAGAATTGTTGCTCATGAGATGACACTTAAGGATAAGGAAGAGCTTCACAACAAGTCAAGTGGTGCTTACAAAGCTACAAGTGATGCTCCCACAACCTCAAGTGACAAGTTAGTTTCCAATGAAGAGATAAGCCTAATGGTCAAGAACTTCAACAAATTCTACAAGAATAGAGGCAAAGAGAGAAGCTCAAAGTCTAGATCATATGATGAAAAGAGATCTTCTAGTCGTGATCGAAACTGCTACAATTGTGGAAGACCGGACACTACTCAAATGAGTGTCGGCTCCCCACAAGAGAAGAGAAGAATCTCCAAGAAGAAGAAGCTCAAGAGATGAGTCACCTCGGAAAGAGAGAAGGAGCAGAGATGATCGTTATGAGCGAAGACCCTCTCGGAGAAGCAAGGATTCGGAGAGGAAAGACAAGTCATCAAGGAGCTACACAAGAAGAAAACATCAAGCTCATGTAGGTGAATGGGTCTCCGGCTCCGACTCCGACAATCAATCCGAAGGAAGCTATCACTCCGACTCCGACTATAGTCAAGATGAAGGTGTTGCCGGTCTTGCTCTCGTATCCTCCAACTCCAACTCCTACGACTTATTTGATTCACCAAATGAGGGAATTGGAAGATGCTTCATGGCTAAAGGCCCCAAGGTATCACACCCTGAATTCATTGACTTCGATAGTGATGAGGATGACTTGCTTGGTGAAGATGAGCTCTTGCATGATAAATCCAGTGAGCCTAGTAACGATGAACATGCTAGTAGTCTTTATAGTCGAGAAGAGTCGAATGACAATGCTATGAAGGAGATTGAGCATCTAACTAAAGAACTAAACACTCTTAAGTTAGCTCATGAAACAACTCAAGAAGATCATAGAGAGCTCCTAAGATCTCATGAGAAGCTACGCTTCGAGAAGCTCACTCTAGAGCAAGAACATGAGTTTCTAAAAGCAATCAATGGCGATCTTCGAAAGAAGAGTTCTTCATATCTTGCCAAACGACTTCTCTTGTCTAATTTCTTGCCACCCATTAAGACTAAGCATGACAAGCATAAGAAAAATTCTTCCTCTAGCAGTAACAATAACCATGCTAAATCCAATGTTGTTGCTTCTAGTAGTTCTCTTGATTCCACTAACAATGTTTCAAGCCAAGTTACACTTGAGCAAGAGAATAGTTTATTGAAAGGGATCATAGAAAGGTGTCTACAAGAGCCTTGCGGAAGCAAGAACTTTGAGAAATTGTTACGCAAGCAAGGAAGCCTTTGGAAGAATCAAGGAATTGGTTTTGAGCGAAAGTTCAACGCGAAGGCGTTGAGTGGGAAGAAGGTCAATATCCTACTCCACAGTTTGTTCCTCAAAAGGAGAAGTATGATCCTACTTCTTCCAATGTGGAACAAGCTCAAGATGACCTTCCACCACAAGACCACAAGCTAAAAGGCAAGGACAAGCTTCAAGAGGAGATTGATGCATTTGTTGAAGCACCTCAAGCCATGGTCAAGTGGGTTCCCAAGGAAGCGTCAAGTTCTACTTCGTCAAGCTCAACTACAACCCCAAGGATTCCCATCAAGATGATGTGGATCCCAAGAAGAAGAACTAGAAAGTTCTTGAGGGTGACTCCGCCAACATACTTCACACACATTCATTTTGGCAAAACTTGTGCAATCAACTTCCACATCGTGCACTAGTTCATGGAGTCACAAACCCTCTTGTTGGTAAGTCAAGGGACAAGGTAATCATTGCTTTCATGGACATCATCTATTGTGAACTTCAATCTATGTCCATGGATATCCTTGTTTGTTCCTTGTGGGACTAAGCCATGTAGGTATTGAAAGTGCCCGAATCCAAAGGATAGCTCCCAACTCTTGATGATCTCCATCAACATTGAGCATCCACATCTTCAACATCTACATGAAGTCTTCTCGACAACCCAAGGTTAGTTTGACCCTTTAAAGGGGTTCTCACATCTAGGGGAGCTTTGCTCTAAAAAATTGAGCTAAAGCATCTTCAAATGATGTGAACACATCAATGCTTTATGTAAAAGTGGTAACCCCACTTGTGCTTAAGCGATGAGTATGACCTATGATCAAATGTTCTCATTTGGCTCCTAAGTCAATATACTCATATAAAGATGACCTAGTCATCGACAAATTGTGTGTTAGTTGCTAGAGTTTTGGTTGTGCATGTTTGACACATATTTCATTTGCTATCTTATTGTGTGAGCATGTTGGATGCATGATTTTATCCATTCGAGGACATCCATTTGTTGTTTTGGTCGTTTTGATTTTTCGACCAAATGGATGGACAAGAATGCCTAAATACCTCCCTAGCTATCTATGCTTTCTTGTCTCAAATTCTATTCATGCTTACATCACAAATTTTGAACAAGTCATTTTCGGACCCTCGGGTGAGGAGCACTCGAGCCACCGATCCGTCAAGGGCTAATTTCCAAAACCTTCTAATTGATTTGGTCGGACCAACTCACTCAAACTCGGTCGAACCGAAAGCATTTAGACTGATCTAGGTTTTCATCTCGGTGAAACCGAGTTGTGATTTCGGCGTGACGAAGTGCATAAGCGCTTAGCGAGTTATCCATCTCGGTGCCACCGAGTTTTACAACTCGGTCCCACCGACAATGAAGGGTATATATTCCGAGGGCGCGCGCTGATTCCTCCTTCAAACGTTTAGCCCACACCCTTGCTGTCGTCGCCTTGGTCTCCGGATCATCGCCGTAAATGCTTGCGCCCTCGCCATGAGTCTCCGTCGCCGTCAGCGGCCATCTCCTCCACGCCGTTGCCGCCGTGAAAAACTCCACCAAGTTAGGGTGAGTTTTGATCCCTCGTGCTCCCATCTCCGATTCAATGCACGTTTGGATTGCCTAGTATCTTGCCATGATTGAAATTCTCCTGTACACCAGTTGGTTCGTTTGAACTAGATTGAGTAAAAGTTTTAGGGTTAGGTTTCATGGAACACATCTCGGTGAGACCGATTTTATATTTTCGGTATGACCGATTTGGCCTATAGCCATTAGATTGCACCCTTCGGTCCAACGAGTTGTGCAAAATCGGTGTGACGAAATGAAAATTCTGTGAAACCCTAGTGTTTTCGGCAGGACGAAACCCACCGGTCAAACCGAAAGTGGTGTGCCAAGCTCTGTTTAACACCGGATTCACGAACCTTAAACTTCGGTCGACCGAAATGTCTTCTGTGAAAACTTAATACTAGAATTTGAACTCATTTTTTGCAAAACTTCGCATTTTGTGATGACTCTTCTTCTCTGCCTACACCTTATCTATTCACGGGTTGTCGGCCATGTGGGATGCGTGGTGGTGAGAACAGTCGAGACACCCATTGCTGAGACATTCGAGGAGGGCACTAGTCCCGATCCTAGTAGCTCATCGATGATGGTGAGAGGAGTACACCAAGTGGCATGCCTCCTGCAGCCACGAGCTAGAAAGAAGAGGAATTCAGATGATGAGGATTCAGATTTTGTTGTTGAGGAAGAGGTGACCTCAAAGCCTAAAGGAAGGTTGTTGCCAAAGAGCAACAAGATCAACAATCTAAGAAGGGCACCAACAAAGTCAAGCGATCAACTGTTTCTAAGAAGCTGAATTTGGGAGAGGCAGCTGCAAGCAAAGTGAAGAAAACCACCAAGAGAAAGAGGATAGTGCATGATGCAGAAGATGAGGATGAGGATGAGGAAGCACCCCAGCCTCCTCCTCGAAGTCAAGCTCATTGGTGATGCCATTAAGGCTGGAGCCACATCAAAGCCCAAGAAATCTGCTCCAGCTAAGGCAGCTCCAGCAAAGCTGCTGCCAAGCCCAAGAGGACCGTCGAAACATTCCAGCGTCTCGAAAAGAACAAGGATGATGTGCCACCGGTGAGTCGACGATGAAGGACCAGTTTTTTGAAACTTCGTCCAAAACGCCACTCCATAATGATGCTCATCCTCAAGCCGAGGATATGAAGGCAAGGAAAGATAAAGGTCTCGGGCTATGGAGACAAACTGACCATATGCCGTGAGGAGAAGAACTGCTGTAGATCCCAGATTTCACACGAGAGAGCAGCGGGACTTCTATGAGACCGTCTTGATGGACAAGAAGCCCATAGTCGAGACACGGATATGTTATTTGGAAGTACATTGACAGCGAAAACACTGAGATTTCTTTCCACATGTGCATGAAAGTTTCACTTTGCATGTGGAGTTGCAGATTTTGTAGGTCGAAATTGACCGGTTGGAGCGATGAGATGATAATGCAATTTTATGCCTGACTCACTTCTACGATGGAAAGATTATGTGGATGGTGAAGGTCAAAGGTTTTCTTCTTGTTGAAGAATGGGCAGAAATTCTGAATGCTCCAAAGGCAACGAGAAGATGATATTGATGTATATGGGATTCCAAGAAGAATCATGAATCCATGAAAAACATGTACAAAGAGATTCCAGCAGAGGATTTGGAAATCTGGAAGCTCGGCTCGATCTACCATCTCGAGCAGGCTTACCTACCACTAATACCATTTTGAGGCATACCTTGATGCCCAAATCTGGAGATGATCGCATGATCGAGGATACTCTATCAACATGCTGCACATACTTGATGAGAGAGCACCTTTCAAGGTGATGGACTTGATGGTAGAGACCATTAAGAGGATTGCGGTGACGAGAAAAGGTCATGTGGATTTGCCCATGATTCAGATGCTTATCAATGCCAAGTTTGGCACGGGCACATTCTTGTTGGATAGAGAACATTTACCGTTGCAGCGAGCATGAAGACAATGTTGTTGTGATGGATGAGGAGGATCCGACATCTGTTGAAGGTCAAGCCAAGATCGCGGCTGCTAAGAAAGCCAAAGGCGACAAGGAAGCGAGCGGCAGCAGCTAAACCAAAGAGTTTGGAGAGCAAATTCTTGAAGCTACTCAAAGGATTGAACAACGCTGGCCAGCATTGAGCAGTCTCGGAGAGCTTAGAGAGGATTGTTGACGAGAAGATCCACGCTCTGGGCGTGAAGTGGATGAAGTACAAGTGACCGTCAACAAGCTCGGCGGACATTGAGGAAGCAAAGCGGGACAAAGCGAGCTTATGCGTGAGTTGCAGGATGACTTAGTCCAGATTCTCATCGACAGATCGCTCCGGTTCCCAAAGGATCCCGATCAGCTGCTATTCGATGGATCGACACGGGACTACAGACTTGGCACCTCCACAGTTCAGCGAGTTGCTCCTACTCCAGCTCGGCTCCGTGTCCACTCCTCCGGACAGACATCAGGTGAAGTCTTCGCCGATCTTTGTCATATCCACTCCGACATCAACCAGCACGGAGCCGCCAGAGAGTCCACGGTGGCGCTTAGCTCTATGCTTTTCAAACTTTTGGTAACTTGTTGCCAAAGGGGAGAATTGTATAGATCATAGGGCTTCGAGAGAGAGAGTCTTTGTTGTCTTTGCGCTTTTGCTCTTTCGTTCTTTTGCGGTTTCTTTGAGATACTTTTGGTTTTCGAGACATTCAAGTGTGTTTGATACTCCGTTTGATTCTACCTTAATGAGTGCTTGGTCGTACTATGCTTTAATGTGTGCTTAATGCTTATCATATGCCATTCCTATCTCGTATGACCATTTACTCATGTCTTGGTGATTGGGTGCATGCTGTTCATTCTTATCATTTTGTGCGCTCCACCAAGATGTATGTGACATGGAAGAGTGACCCATGATCCTAATCGATTGTGCATTTGCATTCAAACGCAAATCTTAAATAATGCACAAATTTAGGGGGAGCTCTTGCTTATCACATACTTCTCAAAGCGACGATATTATTCATTGATTATATCCTTTGTCGAAGCTTTGATCTATATGTTGTCATCAATTACCAAAAAGGGGGAGATTGAAAGTGCAACTAATCCCCGGGTGGTTTTGGTAATTAATAACAACATATATATCATTGAACTAATAGTTACTTGAGAATCATTTCAGAGAGTTCAGTGATATGGGTATGGCAAGGACTGAAGAAGTGGACACCCCAAAATGCTAAGGCAAGCATTGGCAAAAGCTCAAGACTCCATTTTTGGTTTAGTGATCCAAGATCACATTGAGTCCATAGGAAAAGCCAATACTATTAAAAGGGGATGAGGTTATGATGATGATCTGGTTGCTCAAGTGCTTAGTGATACATCTCCTAAACTAGCAGCAACTTTCACTACCATAGACACTCATAAGTAGTCTCGGTCCCACCGATATTCCAAACTCAGTCACCGAGATGAACCACCTCAGCCATAAGCCAAACCCTAGTAAACTTCGGATTTTCCGATTCGAACTCGGTCTCACGAAACATGAGTTGCCAAGCTTCAGTAACATACATCATCAAATCGGTGTCACCGAGATGATGAAGTCGGTCCCACCGAAACTGGCATGCTCGTGACATTGCACGAATCGGACTAACCGAGATTGTATATTCGGTCCCACGAAAATCCCAATGTTCACATTATTTGAACTATCGGTCTCACCGAGTTGTCCACCGGTCCCACCGAGATTGCTCAAATGTGTGTAGCGGTTGGATTTTGTGTGGAGGCTATTTATACCCTCCACCCCTCTTCATTCGTGGAGAGAGCCATCGAAAGAACTACCACTCCTACCTTACATTTACGAGAAGAGAACTACCTACCCTTGTGTTGAGATCAAGTTGCTCCACTCCCACCATATGAAGCTTGATCTCTAGCCTTCCCAAGTTGCTTTCCACTCAATCCTTTCTTCCACCACAGCCAAATCGGTGAGGAGAGTTGAGTGTTGGGGAGATTATCATTTGAAGCACAAGAGCAAGGAGTTCATCATCATCTACAACATCTATTACCTTTTGGAGGTGGTGCCTCCTAGATTGGTTAGGTGTCGCTTGGGAGCCTCCGTCGTCGAGATGTGGAGTTGAACCAAGAAGTTTGTAAGGGCAAGGAGATCGCCTACTGTGAAGATCTACCCGAGTAAGGCTAGCCCTCCGTGGGCGTAGGCCATGATGGAATAGACAAGGTTGCTTCTTCGTGGACCCTTAGTGGGTGGAGCCCTCCGTGGACTCATGCGGCCGTTACCCTCCGTGGGTTGAAGTCTCCATCAGCGTGGAAATGCGATAGCACCACCTATCGGAACCACGAGAAAAATCACCGCGTCTCCAAAATTGCGTTTGCTCTTCTCCACCTCTCTTTACTACATGTGCAATTTACTTTCCGCTGCCTATACTCTAGAATTGCATGTGTAGGGTGATGCTTGACTTGATCATAATTGTGAATCTGCCAAAAACTGTTCTTTGTCAAAAGGCAGAATTTTTATATTGACAAGTAGTCTAATCACCCCCCCTCTAGACATACTTTTGATCCTACAACTTCCTCTGCCTTCCCTCGCCGAGCCTCGTAGCATCGACCTTCTCTGGCAACTGCGCCCCGCAGCTCTTCTCCCGCTGCTGCGTCGCCTCCTCTGCTCACCGACACCTTGTGTCGCTCGCCATGGACGTTGTTGCGCCTCTGCCTCGCCTCTGTACTCCCACGGCTTTGCTAGCTCCGTCACTGCCGCTGCCGCTCCCCTACACCATCTCCATAGTCCCGTGCACATGCTGCTGTTGCCTTTCCCCATGCCTCCACCACTGCTGCAAGCACACACCCCTGCCGCCATCTCTTGTCGCGACCAGCTGCCCCGCCCTGAACACCATGTCTGCAAGCTGCTACCTTCTGATGCGGTTGGTTTCTTTCGGCAATTTGGACATCGTCTCTGTTTCGCTGCCAAGTACCTGCTTGACCACCGAACCAGGATGCCAAGATCCCAAGTCCAAGACCCCTCAAGTTCGACTACAGGGAATACCACCAAGTACCCCTTCGGATGGCCAAGTTCGATTACCACGTGTACCACTACCGTTGCAAGAATCGAGACCGACAAGTCCGAAGACCCCAAGTACCACGACGATCGACGAATAGTACCACTACCTCCTCTACCGTCGACCCCGTGGACATCAAGTTCCTCGCTGGACCCGAACATCTCGCCGTGTCGACTACTTCCCACGACGGCCCGTGAGCGACTACCTCCACTACGGCCCGTGAGCGACTACTCCCCTCTGAAAGCGCGTTCCGCCCGAAATGCACGCTTCAAGGTATAACCCGAGATGACCGCCCGTGAACGAATGCTTGTGTGTGCACCGTGTCCGAATTGTCATTGCAAGCTCCTCCTCGTTTGCCATGCCGCCGTCCCGTGGGAACCCGGTATCCGGGAGCACCCCACCATCTTGCATGACTCGCTCACACTCACTTTCTTTTGCACCGGTATCTCCGTGAGCTACCGGAACCGATATGTTGCCGTGGCATCATTTTCGGATTCTTTGTCGTGGCACCCGTTTTGTTCTGCCATGGTGACCAAATGCTTCATAACATGCTCTTGTCAACATTTTCATAAAAATTGCATAAACTTGCATATGTCATCCGCATCATGATAACAACATTTAAATGCTTAAAATTGTGTTTGCATTAAACTACTAAAAGACATATGGGGATTTTCCGGAATTGTTGTTTGTTGTTCCGGCCTCATTTAAACTTGCCTAAATAGTTAGTTTATTTATGCTTCACCTGTTGCCATGCTTAACAACATTTAATATTGTTGCTTAGCCTTAACGAGAGAGAACTAAATAATTGATGTGGCGTTCCGCCAATATGCAACTCGTTGCATATTGAGCTCCACTTCATTTGTAGTATTGTTCGTTGCACTTTGCCATGCCATGCCTCATTAAACCGGACATGCATCATACTTGTTTGTGCATCATGACATGTTTATGCTTGTGTGTTTACCTTATTGTTTGCTTCTTTCTGGTTTGCTTCTCTCGTTAGCTTCGGTTTCGTTCCGGAGTTGTGAGGATTCGTTCAACTTCGTCTGTTTGTCTTCTTAATGGACTCGTTCTTCTTCCTAGCAGGATCTCAGGCAAGATGACCATACCCTCGAAATCACTTCTATCTTTGCTTGCTAGATGCTCGCTCTTTTGCTATGCCTATGCTACGATGCCTACCATTTGCTTGTCAGCCTCCCAAAATGCCATGAACCTCTAACCTTTGACACCCTTCCTAGCAAACTGTTGTTTGGCTATGTTACCGCTTTGCTCAGCCCCTCTTATAGCGTTGCTAGTTGCAGGTGAAGTTGAAGATTTTCTCCATGGTGGACAGGGTTTATGTTGGGATATCACAATATCTCTTATATTATTAATGCATCTATACATTTGGTAAAGGGTGGAAGGCTCGGCCTTATGCCTGGTGTTTTGTTCCACTCTTGCCACCTTAGTTTCCGTCATACCGGTGTTATGTTCCTGGATTTTTGCGTTCCTAACGCGGTCGGGTGATTTATGGGACCCCCTTGACAGTTCGCTTTGAATAAAACTCCTCCAGCAAGGCCCAACCTTGGTTTTACCATTTGCCTCACCTAGCCCTTTTTCCCTTGGGTTTCCGGAGCCGAGGGTCATCTTTATTTTACCCCGGGCGGTGCTCCTTGAGTGTTGGTCCAACTTTGAAGCGATGTCCGGCGCCCTGGGCAATCGAGGTCTATGCCAACCCGACGTCTGGCTCATCCGGTGTGCCACGAGAGCGAGATATGTGCAGCTCCTATCGGGATTTGTCGGCTGGCGGGAGGCTTTGCTGGTCTTATTTTACCATTGTCGAAATGTGTTGATGTACGGGATACCGAGTCGATCGGAGTGTCTCGGGTGAAGGTCTATTCGCCGTTGATCGCGAGAGCTTGTCATGGGCTAAGTTGGGACACCCTGCGGGTTTAAACTTTCGAGAGCCGTGCCCGCGGTTATGTGGCAGATGGGAATTTGTTAATGTCGGTTGTAGACAACGACACGAGATCAAATTAAAAATACATCAACGCGTGTGTAACCGTGATGGTCTCTTCTCGGCGGAGTCCGGGAAGTGAACACGGTGTTGGAGTTATGCTTGACGTAGGTTACTATAGGATCACTTCTTGATCATACTTTTATCGACCGTGCTTTGCCTTCTCTTCTCGCTCTCTTTTGCGATTGTAGCCACCATATATGCTAGTCGCTTGCTGCAGCTCCACCTCATTACTCCATCCTTCCTATAAGCTTAAATAGTCTTGATCTCGCGGGTGCGAGATTGCTGAGTCCCCGTGGCTCACAGATACTTCCAAAACCAGTTTGCAGGTGCCTACGTTACCGAGCAGGTGACGCTACCAAGCTCAAGGAGGAGCTCGATGAAGATCTTGCCCTTTGTGTTGTTTCGTTCTAGTTGATCAGTAGTGGAGCCCAGTTGGGGTCGATCGGGGACCTTTGTCGCATTTGGAGTTCTTCTTTTATTTTGGTTCCGTAGTCGGACCTTGATTGTATCTGGATGATGTAATGCTTTATTCATGTAATTGTGTGAAGTGGCGATTGTAATCCAATTATGTATCTCTTTCCCTTATGTATTACATGGGTTGTGTAAAGATTACCTCACTTGCGACATTGCTTTCAATGCGGTTATGCCTCTAAGTCGTGCTTCGACACGTGGGAGATATAGCCGCATCGAGGGCGTTACAGTGGAAGACAAGCTTGGCGATTCGGATAATAGATTTCCATCTTTGTAACCGACTCTGTGTAAACCCTATGCCTCCTCCGGTGTCTATATAAACCGGAGGGTTTAGTCCTTAGAGGGACAATCATAATCATCATAGGCTAGCTTCTAGGGTTTAGCCTCTATGATCTCGTGGTAGACCAACTCTCGTAATACTCATATCATCAAGATCAATCAAGCAGGAAGTAGGGTTTTACCTCCATCGAGAGGGCCCGAACCTGGGTAAAACATCGTGTCCCTTGCCTCCTGTTACCATTAGCCTTAGACGCACAGATCGGGACCCCCTACCCGAGATCTGCCGGTTTTGACACTGACAAGGGGGGAGATGATGCGGAGCATCCCTCAATCATCCCCATGGACGTACCTACATCTCCCTCGACACTAGTTGGACCCATGACAAGAGCTCGAGCAAAGGCTATTGAAGATATGGTGAACTCGCTCCTCTCCGAACTCCCACTCTCTACTTACGGGACATGGCTACTACCTCATGCAGAGACTCTATGTGTGATCAGGTGCTTGGAGGAGAGCCATGGAACAACTACATTCAAAGGCCAAGACGGCGAGGATACCAAGCATGAAGATCAAGAAGAAGAGCTGCTTCAGAAGCTATAGGCTCTGGACGACCGGCCCAGCACGGACGTCCGATGCCTGGAGGTTGCTATAGCCAAAGGAATAGAGGCCAGCCAGAGCTACAGGCTCTGGACGATCGGCCCAGCACGGACGTCCGGCAACTCCCAGCAAGCGGATGACTGGCCCAGCCCAGACATCCAGCAACTCCCTCCCGAGAAGATATTAGCGGAAGACCGACGCCACCGGACGTCCGGCGTAACTGCATCCGAGCCAAAACAGCGGATGTCCGATCCTGCCGGACGTCCGGCCCTCCGCGAGCGACCGGCCGACCGATAGAGACCGGACGTCTGCTGCCTGTGCGACCGCAGCCTCAGGCTGATGCCCTTGTACCCCTTCACTTCGACCCCCATTTGCACTATGACTATAAATAAACCTCTTCCACCTCCTAGCTAGGGATAGCAAAGGATTAGCCCATTTGAGATAGAGCTTTGCTCATCCATACGGATCTCCACTTGTTGAGAGACCGCGACCTCTTTGGAGAAGATCCACTTGGATTCATGACCCCTTTATGGGAAGATCCCTCACGGATTCAAGACCTTCTCATGGAGAAGAACCGGTTACCCTATGTATCGTCCCTTGTTGGATTTTGATCTTGTACCCTTTTGTTTTTCGAGGATCTAGCACATGTGTGACTTTACTCTTGTTGGTTGAGTGTTCTCTTGTGATTTTCCCTCGTTCCCCTCCTCGTGTTCTTCGTGTTCTTCATAGGGATCCGCTCCAAACGTGGAAGATCGGCCTCTAGGGTTCTACCCTACATCAATTTACCACTATCATTTTGTGGTTATGCTCTAGAGACGACCGCATTTACTTTAAATAGGGCATCATCAAAATCCGTTGAGATTACGCCTTATGAACTGTGGTTTGGCAAGAAACCAAAGTTATCGTTTCTTAAAGTTTGGGGCTGTGATGCTTATGTGAAAAAGCTTCAACCTGATAAGCTTGAACCCAAATCAGAGAAGTGCGTCTTCATAGGACACCCAAAGGAAACTGTTGGATACACCTTCTATCACAGATCCAAAGGCAAAATCTTTGTTGCTAAGAATGGATCCTTTCTAGAGAAGGAGTTTCTCTCGAAAGAAGTGAGTGGGAGGAAAGTGGAACTTGATGAGGTAACCGTACCTTCTCCCTTATTGGAAAGTAGTTCATCACAGAAATCAGTTCCAGTGGTTCCTACACCAATTAGTGAGGAAGCTAATGATGATGATCATGAAGCTTCGGATCAAGTTACTACCGAACCTCGTAGGTCTTCCAGAGTAAAATCCGCACTAGAGTGGTATGGTAATCCTGTTCTGGAAGTCATGTTACTAGACCATGATGAACCTACGAACTATGGGGAAGCAATGATGAGCCCAGATTCCGCGAGATGGCTTGAGGCCATGAAATCTGAGATGGGATCCATGTATGAGAACAAAGTGTGGACTTTGGTGGACTTGCCCGATGATCGGCAAGCCATAGAAAATAAATGGATCTTTAAGAAGAAGACCAACGCAGACGGTAACGTTACTGTTTGCAAAGCTTGACTTGTTGCGAAAGGTTTTCGACAAGTTCAAGGAGTTGACTACAATGAGACTTTCTCACCCGTAGCGATGCTTAAGTCTGTCAGAATCATGTTAGCAATTGCTGCATTTTATGATTATGAAATTTGGCAAATGGATGTCAAAACTGCATTTCTGAATGGATTTATGGAAGAAGAGTTGTATATGATGCAACCGGAAGGTTTTGTCGATCCAAAGGGTGCTAACAAATTGTGCAAGCTCCAGCGATCCATTTATGGACTGGTGCAAGCCTCTCGGAGTTGGAACACATGTTTTGATAGTGTGATCAAAGCATATGGTTTTATACATACTTTTGGAGAAGCCTGTATTTACAAGAAAGTGAGTGGGAGCTTTGTAGCATGTCTGATCTTATATGTAGATGACATATTGTTGACTGGAAATGATACAGAATTTCCGGATAGCATAAAGGGATACCCGAATAAGAGTCTTTCTATGAAAGACCTCGGAGAAGTTGCTTACATATTGGGCATCAAGATCTATAGAGATAGATCAAGACGCTTAATTGGACTTTCACAAAGCACATGCCTTGATAAAGTTTTGAAGAAGTTCAAAATGGATCAGTCAAAGAAAGGGTTCTTGCCTGTGTTACATGGTGTGAAGTTCAGTCAGACTCAATGCCCGACCACTGCAGAAGATAGAGAGAAAATGAAAGTCATTCCCTATGCTTCAGCCATAGGTTCTATCATGTATGCAATGTTGTGTACCAGACCTGATGTATGTCTTGCTATAAGCATTGCAGGGAGGTACCAAAGTAATCCCGGAGTGGAGCACTAGAGATTGGTCAAGAATATCCTGAAATACCTGAAAAGTACTAAGGATATGTTTCTCGTTTATGGAGGTGAAAAAGAGCTCATCATAAATGGTTGCGTTGATCCAAGCTTTGACACTGATCCGGATGACTCTAAGTAGCAAACCGGATACATATTTTTATTGAATGGAGGAGCAGTTAGTTGGTGCAGTTCCAAGCAAAGCGTCGTGGTGAGATCTACGTGCGAAGCGGAGTACATTGCTGCTTTGGAAGCGGCAAATGGAGGAGTTTGTGTGAGGGAGTTCATATCCGATCTAGGTGTCATACCTAGTGCATCGGGTCCAATGAAAATCTTTTGTGACAATACTGGTGCAATTGCCTTGGCAAAGGAATCCAGATTTCACAAGAGAACCAGGCACATCAATAGACGCTTCAGTTCCATCTGTCATCAAGTGTGGGAAGGGGACATAGAGATTTGCAAGATACACACGGATCTGAATGTTGTACACCCCTTGACTAAGCCTCTTCCACGAGCAAAACATGATCAGCACCAAAGCTCCATCGGTGTTAGAATCATTACTATGTAATCTAGATTATTGACTCTAGTGCAAGTGGGAGACTGAAGGAAATATGCCCTAGAGGCAATAATAAAGTTATTATTTATTTCCTTAATTCATGATAAATGTTTATTATTCATGCTAGAATTGTATTAACCGGAAACTTAGTACATGTGTGAATACATAGACAGACCATATAGTACCTAGTATGCCTCTACTTGACTAGCTCATTAATCAAAGATGGTTATGTTTTCTAACCATAGACATGTGTTGTCATTTGATGAACAAGATCACATCATTAGGAGAATGATGTGATGGACATGACCCATCTGTTAGCTTAGCATTATGATCGTGTTAGTTTCATTGCTATTGCTTTCTTCATGACTCATACAAGTTCCTCGGACTGTGAGATTATGCAACTCCCGAATACTGGAGGAACACTTTATGTGCTACCAAACGTCACAACATAAATGGGTGATTATAAAGATGCTCTACAGATGTCTCCGAAGGTGTTTGTTGGGTTGGCATAGATCGAGATTAGGATTGGTCACTCCGTGTTTCGGAGAGGTATCTCTGAGCCCTCTCGGTAATACTCATCATTATAAGCCTTGCAAGCATTGTGACTAATGAGTTAGTTGCAGGATGAAGTATTACGGAATGAGTAAAGAGACTTGCCGGTAATGAGATTGAACTAGGTATTGAGATACCGATGATCGAATCTCGAGCAAGTAACATACCGATGACAAAGGGAACAACGTATGTTGTTATGCGGTTTGACCGATAAAGATCTTCGTAGAATATGTAGGAACCAATATGAGCGTCCAGGTTCCGCTATTGGTTATTGACCGGAGACGTGTCTCAGTCATGTCTACATAGTTCTCGAACCCGTAGGGTCCACACGCTTAACGTTCGATGATGATAGGTATTATGAGTTTATGTGTTTTGATGTACCGAAGGTAGTTCGGAGTTTCGGATGTGATCACGGACATGACGAGGAGTCTCGAAATGGTCGAGACATAAATATTGATATATTGGACAACTATGTTTGGACATCGGAATGGTTCCGGATGAGTTCGGGCATTTACCGGAGTACTGGGGGGGTTACCGGAACCCCTCGGGGAGTGTATGGGCCTTATTGGGCCTTAGTGGGAGAGAGGAGGAGGCGGCCAGGTGGAGGGCGCGCCCCCCCAAGCCCAATTCGAATTGGGTGGGGGTGAGGGAGTCCGGGATTAAGGGGTCCTCGGACAGCCGGACTATATACTTTGGCCGGATTGTTGGACTATGAAGATACAATATTGAAGACTTCGTCCCGTGTCCGGATGGGACTCTCCTTTGCGTGGAAGGCAAGCTTGGCAATTCGGATATGTAGATCTCCTTCTCTATAACCGACTCTGTGTAACCCTAGCCCCCTCCAGTGTCTATATAAATCGGAGGATTTAGTCCGTAGGACGAGAACAATCACAATCATAGGCTAGCTTCTAGGGTTTATGTAACATCCCAAAATTCTAAATTTTGGAATGTTATAATAAATAGATAGTTTTGATTGATTGTTTGATTGATTGTGTGAAGTTGAGTGAAATTTGAAACTTTTGAAAGTTAAATGAGAGGGAATAAAAGGACTTTCCCAAACTTTCATCTTTGCTTTCTGATCTCCTTGAAATCAAATTATTTTCCAATACAAAACACTCGAGAGAAGATGACATGACTTCTTCCATTTAAATAAATGAAAAGGGATTTGAAAAGATTTGAATCTTATTTGGAAATATTTTCAATTCAGAAACTTTAAGCAACTCAATGATATTCGTGAGAGAAGATAAAATGACTTCTTCAAAACATATGAAATATGAGTTGGGTGTTTAAAAGAAATCCAATTTAAAGTCCTCTTGAAATTATTTTCAATTGGGAGTTATTTGGGTTTTATTCAAATTATTTTTCTCCAAAAATAAAATATATGGAAATTAGGGTAAAATGATTCCCTGCATCAGAAAATTGGAGGGAAATAAATTTGAATCAATTTTGGTATTTATTTAAAATGAGTTTTATTGGATTTTATTGTAGCAGTAGCACTGTTTGAATTATTTACATTTTTGTGGATTTTATTTGGAGCTAGAATAATGTTCATCTTGTAGGAAATCTTTTTCTGAAAATTTTGATATATTATATGCCTATAGTATATTTTAGTTTATTTAGTTTTATTTCTTTTTCTGTAAAAAATAAATGTTTTTTAAAAAAAATATTTTCCCCGACTGGGTCGGCGCAGCTCCCAGCCAGGCCGCGGCCCAGCCCAGCCAGCCTTGGTCCCGAGCTCCTTGAGACTCCTTGGCCTGCAGCATTGCCGCCGTCGCCGTGACCTCCACGGACACCGCACGCCGCCCGCCCGCCTCTGCCTCCTCCACGCCACCGCCGCCTCCTCCATAAATAATCGCAACCCCGCCGCCTCTCCTCTCCTCCTCAGCATCTCATTGTCAACCGCCACCGCTTGCTGCTCATCTTGTCCCGCGCCTTGTCGCCGTTGACCGCCACCTCCGACTCCGCCGCCCGCGCCCGCATCATCGCCGTCTCGCCCCTCGCCCGCCGACCGAACCAGCCGACCCTTCGTAGCCGCCGCCGCCGCCGTCCCACCTTGCTATCGACCATCGCCGCTATCGCCGGTAACCGACCCCGCTTCAATCCGGTTTATTTGCGGTTTTACTGTTTTTCCTTAACAACCCATTTTTTTTGTCTAGTTACTTAGCGAACATTCGTTGTTTATCTCTTTGCAGCGAACGTTTTCATTCTGTAGATCAGTCTAGCAAACGGTTTGTTTGTTAGCGTTCGTTAGCGAACGTTCGTTATATAGCCTTTTTTATTTTATTTCTGCCAAGGACCCGTCTACGAGTAAAGTTTTTATAGATTAGTCCCTGTACTTCAATCGATCACAACTTTTCGCTCGTTGGTCCAAATCCAACAAAACCAACGCCCACTTCTTCCTTATGATCCCCTCTATCCAGTAAAACAACTTAAACATGTTTTTGAAAGTTTTAAAATTTGAATTCAAGCAGTTTAGTATTTGAACTTCGTTTGATCATAACTTGAGTTTTATAACTCCGATTTAGTTGATTCTTTTTGCAAAGCGAAGTTCTTGACCTAAACTTTCTGATAAGGCCAAATTCATATAATTTTGGTACTGTTAGAAATTGTGTTATGTTACAAGAGTTATTTGCTTTGTTTTGGTGTTTCCGAATTGTCTTCTTCGTTCTTTCCGATCTGTTGAGTGATTGCTTATGTGTGGTTACTCTTGCTTGCTTACGATATATTGACCGGAGTGTGACGAGTAGAAATATCAGGAGTATTGAGTGCGAAGCTTCTTCATCAATAGTACAGGAAAGTTCACACTTTGATCATATCCCTTTCATACCCAGTTTTTATGCACTAGTTTCACCCTCAAACGTTGCATGGTTAGGAATTGATAACATGTGGGTATTGGGAAGTAGTTGATGAGGTAGGAACCTATTGTCCTGCATTCAAACCTTGGGAGTTACCTCTACGTTATGCTTATACTGCTATGCTATGGCCATAGACGTGGTTTGGTTTTGAGAGAATTCATGATAGATGTGAGAGTTTTTATTAATGGTTAACTTAAGGTGGCTACTTTAATACACATCTGGGTGGATTGGTTGGGGCACCCTGGAGCACATAGTGGTTTGCCCGGGCACTTGGAGAACCCAGTGCTTGCCCAAGGGAATCCCGGAAGACCCGTGTGATTACCCTATGGAATGCCACCCAGGCTCAAAGGGATCATAAGATTATTCATGCTAGAAACTTCCGTGTGCAGCCACAAGCCATTATGGGCTCTGGCATAGTTGAGTATGTTGCGTGAGCTCTTGAAGAGGTAGACTAGCAGATGTAGTGGGTGTAGGTGGTACTGTCTACCCAGAGTAAAGAGTTAATGCTTCTGAAAGACTATGTCTCGGTCGTCCATTTCTCAAACACCTTGTAGTGCGAGAAATCCAACGGAGGCGATCGAGCCTTGTGGGGAAAGTGTGCAAACCTCTGCAGAGTGTACAAACTAATCATGGTTAGCCGTGTCCCTAGTTATGGACATCTTGAGTATCTGGTTCTTGGATTATCATGTTGATCTCGTCACGTTACTTAAATAATTTGTTGGGTTGATGATTATTAATTTGGGATTGAGTTGGAGGAACCTTCTCAATAGTTTCAACAAACTTTGTAGTTAAATAACATATATTTATTTGTTGTAGGGAAAAACTGGCATTATGCAAAAATAAACTTAGAGCTTTCCACCAGCCATATATGCATGTAGTGATAGTTATTATTCATCATTATCCTATGGTGTGAATTTGCCAGTACATTCAATGTACCGACCCTTTGTGGCTGCAACGTCTCATGTTGCAGGAATCTTACGACGAGTAAGTGATATGTTAGGGTTACGATTTCTACACTCAACTTCGTCGTTGGTGTTGATGGGAATCCACAACCTTGTTCTTACTTCCGCTATTTGGATTGAGGTAATAGTATTTACGTTACTTCATACATGTGATTTACCTCTGTTATAAATCCTCGAGTATTGGATGTGTTAGCATACCGATCCAGGGATGACACTTAAGCACAGAGACTTCGATCCATTCGGGTCGGGTCGCTACAGTTTAGCCTCTACGATCTCGTGGTAGATCAACTCTTGTAATACTCATATCATCAAGATCAATCAAGCAGGAAGTAGGGTATTACCTCCATCGAGAGGGCCTGAACCTGGGTAAACATCGTGTCCCCCGCCTCCTGTTACCATTAGCCTTAGACGCACGGTTCGGGACCCCCTACCCGAGATCCGCCAGTTTTGACACCGACATTGGTGCTTTCATTAAGAGTTCCATTGTGCCGTCACGATAAGGCTTGATGGCTCCTTCAATCATCTTTAACGATGCGGCCCAGGGTGAGGTTGTCCTCCCTGGACAGACCCTCGTATTCGGCGGCTTCGTACTACGGGCCAACTCGCTTGGCCATCTGGAGCATATCGATAGCTACGCCCCTGGCCATCATGTCTGGGTTGGAAGCTTGAACTATACTGCCGACATCCGCGGAGACTTGATCCTCGACGGATTAGAACCCATGTTAGGTTCGCCGAACAGTCACGACGAGCATGACTTAGATCCGCCATCGGACAGTGTTCGTGAGATCACGCCTGCGGCTGCCCCGGTGGTTAATCCGGAGCAGATCATGCCATCCGAGGGTGGGTGGATGGACCCCGCCACGGAGGCCGCACACTCATCGGTGCTAGAGCCGAACACAGACTTCACACCCAAAGAAATCTGTGTCATCGGACCCTCGGACTCGTCTCTGGCCACAGGCTCCGAACCGCGTACGTCCGTGCCTATCAAATCCGATTGGGCACCGATCATGGAGTTTACCTCCGTGGATATCTTTCAGCACTCGCCTTTGGGCGACGTGCTAAATTCATTGAGGTCTCTCTCTTTGTCAGGAGACTCCTGGCCGAACTATGTCCGGCTGGAGTGGGAAGCGGACGACAAAGAAATCCGTTCCCCACCCACCACCCACTTAATAGCCACTGTCGATGACTTAACCGACGTGCTTGACTTCAATTCCGAAGACATCAACGGTATGGATGACGATGCAGGAGAAGAACGGGAACCACCGCCCACAGGGCGATGGACAGCCACCTCATCATATGACATATATATGGTGGACACTCCCAAAGAAGGCGATGACGATGAGGCAACGGAGGATAGTCCCCCAGAGAAGCAATCTAAGCACCGGCGTCATAGGCGCCGCTCTAAGCCCCGCCAGAGCAAAAATAGCAATACCGGCACAAAAGAAGATAGCAATCCGGATGGTGCCGAGGACGAAAGCAATCCCGCCCAGCCAGACTTCGAGCAGGCCGAGCGGGAGGATGGGAAAGCTAGCCCTAAGGAACAAGCAACGGAAGAATCAGAGGATTATAATTGCATGCCCCTCTCCGAAGACGAAGTGAGCCTCGGCGATGAAGAATTCATCATGCCTGAGGACCCCGTCGAGCAGGAGCGCTTCAAGCGTCGGCTTATAGCCACTGCAAAAAGCCTGAAGAAAAAGTAGCAACAGCTTCAAGCTGATCAAGACCTGCTAACTGATAGATGGACTGAGGTCCTAGCAGACAAGGAATACGGACTCGAGCACCCTATCAAAAGTTACCCAAAGCGCAGGTTGCTACCTCAACTAGAGGAGGAGGCATCAAAGCCTACACTACCAGCGCATGACGCGGCTGACCGGCCACCTCGGGGCCGAGACAAAGTGGCGTTTCAGCCCGAAGTCTAGCCCACACCCCGACGCCAAACAAGCAAAAACACGAAGGCCCGGGTCTCCATGCATGACCTGCGAGACAAATTGAAAAACAAAGCAGGACAGTCAAGATTGACCTACGGATCACGGGGGCGCGGCCCAACGCGTGATGATGACCATCACGCCGGATATACCAACAAACCCAGCCGGACCGAATACAATGTAGCATGGCAAAGAGGCGCCGCACACCCCCAATGCTTCACTAATGAAGTAATGGATCATGAATTCCCAAAGACCACCAGATGCTGATGATCTAAGTCACATAACCCAACAGCCCGGAGAGTCAGCCAGGAAATTTTGGACTCAGTTCCTAACTTAAAAGAACCAAATTGTCGATTGTCCGGATGCCGAGGCCCTAGTGGCCTTTAAGCATAATATCCGTGACGAGTGGCTTGCCCGACATCTCGGCCAAGAAAAGCCAAAGTCCATGGGAGCCCTCAGAACACTCATGACTCTCTTTTGTGCGGGCATGGATAGCTGGTTGGCTCGTAGCAACAACACAACAAGCAATCCCGGCACATCAAAAGCCAGAGATAGCAACGATAAACCATGACGCAACAAACACAAGCGTCGCAAAAACAGTAATAGCACCGAAGGCACGGCAGTCAACGCCGGATTCAGTGGCTCCAAGTCCGGTCAGCGGAAAAAGCCATTCAACAAAAACAATTCGGGCCCGTCCAGTTTGAACCGCATACTCGACCGTCCATGCCAAATTCATGGCACCCCAGGAACACTAGCCAATCATACCAACAGAGAATGCTGGGTCTTCAGACAAGCCGGCAGGTCAGATGCCGAAAACAAGGGGAAGGGGTCTCAAAGCCACGATGACGACGAGTAGCCCCGATCACCGAATATAGGGGGGCAAAAGAAATTTCCCCCGCAAATCAAAATGGTGAATATGATAAACAACACCCACATTCCCAAGCTGGAACGAATGTGCACTCTTAAGGAAGACGACTTACGGGAGTCAATCGCCCCACAATGCAACCTATGGCCGATCACCTTCGATTGTAAGGATCGTCCGGCCAACACCAATTAGGGCAATCCAGCCGCACTCGTCCTTGACCCAATAATCGATGGATTCCACCTCACAAGAGTCCTTATGGACGGAGGCAGCAGTCTAAACCTGTTGTATCAGGACACAGTGCGCAAGATGGGTATTGATCATTCGGTGATCAAGCCAACTAAAACCACCTTTAAAGGTATCATACCAGGTGTGGAGGCCAATTGTACAGGCTCCATCACTCTGGAGGTAGTCTTTGCATCACCAAACAATTACCGTACCGAAGAGTTAGTCTTCGACATCGTCCCCTTTTGCAGTGACTATCAGGCACTGCTCAGACGGACCGCGTTTGCTCGATTCAACGCGGTGCCACATTATGCATACCGTAAGCTCAAGATGCCCAGTCCGCGTGGCGTCATCACGGTTAATGGCAGGGCTGAACTCCCCCTCACTGCCGAAGAGTCTACCGCCTCTTTAACAGCAAGAGCAACCGATGGCACCTTTCAATCAAACCTCGAGTCAGTGGCCAAGCTCCCGGACACCGCCAAAGGAGTCCAAACTACTGCGCGACAGGATAGCCCGGCTCGTCCGGAGCTTAATTAAAAACACTCCGGAAAAAGTTAAGACAAGCCACATACTGCAGCTCAACCGCTCTGTGGCGCAAAACCATTTCTTGCATTTTCTTTGCAGGTTCACCTTTGCGTAGGCCAGGATGGATGGCGTGGAAACAGTTCGAACGCGTAAGGGAATCTCTAGATATTCCCCTCTATGATCATCCGGCTACACTCCGGATCCGCATACAACTTCCTCCCGCCTGGTCTCAGCAGGTTCCGTAGTCATATTTGTTTTTATCACATTACCTGTACTCATACGCATTGACGTATTATTCAAATACAACATGTGGATTTATATGATGCTCGTCTGCTGCTATTTCTTATTAAAACTCTTTTGTCAAAAGGCAACTGCGCATCGCGATATGCCTTAATATGCCAGGGGCTTCATTATACCCATACTATGACAAAAAAAAGTCTGAACACCTTCACAGCAGTTCGGCACCCCGAACTTATAGCATTATATGCATCAGCTCCGAATCATGTCTTGGGTCAATAGTTGGGTTTGCCCGGCTCCTATGTTTTGGTACCTTACATTCCGCTATATCGGCTAAGGTAGCACAGGGAGAACTACTGCGATTGTGTCCCGGTTCTTCCGGACGAGCACCTCAGTAGAGAAAGCCGAAAACTGACTGTCATGATGCAGCAAGAGTTGGTCAGCTGTTCGAGAGGTTGTAAAATCTTTAAGGATTTATTCCGCATAATGCCATAACCAATGCAGTGTGCGATGGATCGGCTTTTCTTCCGATCAGGCGCTTATAGAGCCCCTCGTGCGGTCTCCCGAACACCAGGGGCTGCGCCTACCTTCCTTTTAAAACTCCTATGGCTAAGTGAGAGTGATAAAGCCCTATAGTCCGATTGCCTGGTTCGTGCTGAACACCTCCTTCAAGGACCCAAAACTGGGATAAAGAGTGCTTAGGTTTATCCCAAACACCCCCGTACTTACTACATGGGGCCAAAAGCCGATGACTGGCCAACTCTTAGGATTAGTATATAAAACGGCTGCATAGGAGGAAAAACTTTCAAACGACAAGCAATAAATAATAGAAATGACCTTGTTCAAACATTACAAAGGACAAACATGAAAGTATTCATGGAAATATAATGTCCTTGGTGAATTGCTCTGCCGCAAGGCGGGCTCCTTTCAAGACACCTTCATAATACAGATCGGGCTTGCGGTGCTCCTTCCCCTCCGGTGGTCCCTCGGTCATCAGCTTTTCCGCATCCATCTTCCCCCAATGCACCTTTGCACGGGCGAAGGTCATTCGCGCACCCTCTATACAGACCGACTGCTTGATGACTTCGAGTCGAGGGCAGGCACTCACAAGCCGCTTCACGAGCCCGAAGTAAGTGCTCAAAATCGGCTCGGCGGGCCACAGCCGGATAATTAAATCCTTCATGGCTAGCTCGGCCGCCTTATGCAGTTCGATCAGCTGCTTCAGTTGATCGGAAAAAGGCACCGGATAATTTGGCACCAGATACTGCATCCAGAAGAGCTTATCCGCAGTGTTCCTTTCTTCGACTCGGTAGAATTGGGCGGCATCAGATATGCTGCGCGGCAGCTCCACAAATACCCCTGGAGAAATCAGAATTCAAACTATCAACTTGATTTTCTCCTTTCAAATACCCGCTTTTTATAGAAAAAGCCTTACCAACCGCAATCTTCCTCGCCTCCTGGATTTCCTTCAGGGCACCTTGGGCTTCCCCCCGGGCATCACTTGCGGCTTGGCGAGCCTGGGAGAGTTCGGATTCTTTCCCTGATAAACTCTGCTCCAAGGTCTCGCATTTCTTCACGGCCTCCTGAAGCTCTCGCTCATCTTCAATAACTCTGGCCTTGTGCTTCTCACGGAGAGCCTGCTCTGCGGCTGCCTTCTTCTCAGCTTCGGCCACAGCCTTTTTAAGAGCCTCAATTTCGGCCGTCGCCCCTAGAGCACATCATAAAAATATTTTCATCATGCACACTTATTCATTTGTGCTAAATGAACAAGGTTTCTGCATACCTTGGTTATCCTCCAGCTGTTTCTGCACTCAGCCAAGTTATCCTTTGGCCCGCTCTAGACTATGCCTCAGTTCGGGTACTTCTGCAGCATGAGAGGTAGCAGACGCTACAGACGCCTGCTTATTAAAATGAGATAGATGTCATCAAGTGAGTCTCCTGCGAACATAAATTCGATCCTCTGTCTGGTTCTTTTTTCACCGAACAGTGTATCAGGGGCTGCTATCTATACCATGACACTCTTCCAAACCTCATAAAATATACCTCAAAGCCTCTGATGAGGCTGATACAGGATTCATTCTGTCCACTCTCAGCAGACTGGATCTTTTCAATCACCGCACCCATAAGGGCACAGTGTTCATCAACGATGGAGGCGCTCTTCAGCGCCACCAGTAAAGCATCCGGCACCTCTGGTTACACAGAGGTTGCCGGTAGAACAGACACACACCCTCGAGCCGACGGAGGCCGTCTGCCTGATTCTGGGGCATTATTGGTATCCAGAATTGTGCCCGACTGGTGGCCGGATTCAAGACGATCCCCGCCGTCGACGTCCATGGGAGCCTTCTCTCCCGTATGTCCGGACCCTGAAATCTGACCTCCTGGCGCCGCCCTTGCGACCCCCCCCCCTCCATGGCCCGGGTCCTTCTGGGACAAAACCTCGGTGTCATCCACATGTTTGGGGGAGGGAGCCTTCGGGGGTGTCCCGCTCTCCATAGCATCCGAACCCAGCAAATCCTCCGATGAGGATTGTTCGGCGCGGGACCTCGCAGGACTATAAAAAGTATGGCCCATATTAAAATGTTATGCCATGACGAGTCTGGACGCATAAGCATGTTCGGATTTTATACTCACGAGTTCACCAGGGGCTGGTGTCGGTGTCAAAACCAGCGGATCTTGGGTAGGGGCTCCCGAACTGTGCGTCTAGGCGGATGGTAACAGGAGACAAGGGACATGATGTGTTTACCCAGGTTCGGGCCCTCTCGATGGAGGTAAAACCCAACTCCTGCTTGATTAATATTGATGATATGGGTAGTACAAGAGTAGATCTACCACGAGATCAGAGAGGCTAAACCCTAGAAGCGAGCCTGTGGTATGATTGTTGTTCGTCCTATGGACTAAAACCCTCCAGTTTATATAGGCACCGAAGAGGGTTAGGGTTACACAGAGTCGGTTACAATGGTAGGAGATCTACATATCCGTATCGCCAAGCTTGCCTTCCACGCCAAGGAAAGTCCCATCCGGACACGGGACGAAGTCTTCAATCTTGTATCTTCATAGTCCAGGAGTCCGGCCAAAGGTGATAGTTCAGCTATCCGTACACCCCCTAATCCGGGACTCCTCGGTAGCCCTGAACCGAGCCGATGGCAGCGAGTCCGGCGCGCATATTGTCTTCGGCATTGCAAGGCGGGTTCCTCCTCCGAATACTTCATAGAAGATTTTGAACACAAGGATAGTGTCCGGCTCTGCAAGATAAGTTCCACATACCACCGTAGAGAGAATAATATTTACACAAATTCAATCTCCTGACGTATTCCGTGGCGTGACATCACACCACGGCCAAGCCTCTATTCGAATCGTTTTCACTGTCCCACCTTAGAGCGTTTAGCGAGGTGGTTTCCTTGGCACGTCTTGTCAAAGCAGAGATCGTGTCCCCTTATTCCGGGATTCTCATCAATACGGGCATGGGTAACCCAACCGCGCCATTGATTACGGCGCTTGGGAGATAAGCGAGTTTTACCAGGCTGGTGGGGACGCATAGTTTCATCCGTCCATATAAGGGGATAAGGATCCACTTTTTCACACACGCCTTCTTCCTCCTTTGCTCATCCATTTCCGCGCACTCGAGCTCCAGTGCCCAAGTCTGCGCATCTCGCCTCAACCTTTCCCAGCTATGTCCGAAGGGGGAGGCAAGTGGATAGTCTCCTCCGTCATGGAGGGGCACATCAAAAGCTACGGAAGGCCGGATACTTGTCTAGCGACATCATGCATCGGCTCCCCGACAAGGGGTAGCTTATCCCCACCCCCAGGCCCCATGAGAGGGTGGTGTTCCTCACCCACTTCCTCCGCGGACTAGGTTTTCCACTTCACCCATTTGTCCGGGGGCTCATGTTCTACTACCGCCTGGATTTCCACGATCTGGCCCCGAATTTCATCCTCAAAATCTCGGCGTTCATCATCGTGTGCGAGGCCTTCCTCTGCATCCAGCCCCACTTCGGCTTATGGTTGAAGACCTTCAATGTCAAGCCGAAGGTAGTGGGCGCCCGCCAGGCGGAGTGCGGAGGTGCCATGGTGGGCAGGTAGCCCAACGTCTTATGGCTCGAGGGCTCCTTCGTGGAGACCATAAAGAGGTGGCAATCGGGGTGGTTCTACATCACCGAGCCGCATGACCCTAAATGGGAAGCGGCCGCCGAATTCCGATCTGGCTTCCCTACATGGCTCACCTCTTGGAGAGAGACGGGCCTGACTTGGGGTAATTCGGAAGAGCTGACCGGACTCCAATCCTGCATCCAAAACCTAGTGAGCAAGAAGCTCAAGCTTGTCAACGTAGTCCAGGTCATGCTCATCCGCCGGATCCTCCCGTGCCAACAACGGGCCTTCAACTTGTGGGAGTTTGATCTGGCACAGCACCAAACCTTGAGGAGGCTCTTCGACACTATGTATGAAGATGCCTGGAAGGTGCTGTTCAAGGGTGCCGAGGCTCCCGCATCCGCTACCGAAGATCGCGGATTCAGCTCGCAGCGTCAAGCCAGCGAGGTAAGCTATTTTACCCTTTATAGGACACTTGTTTTTCATAGTTTGACTCTATGCGGGATCTAAACTCCCTTACCTTTGACAGGCCTGGCAGAAGATGTCCGGGCAGGTTGACTGTCCGGCTCCCTTGCCAGAAGACCCAGCGGACGCCCGATTGACGGGGCTGCTGGTTCCGGCACCTCACGTGGTGCCGGAGAAGAAGGCCAAGAAGAAGGCCACGGGAACTCGAAGGAGTTCCCGGCGCCAGGTGTTGTCGGACTCATCGTCCGATGACTCCGAGGCGGACTCCTCCCGCGAAGACGGGGAGGAGGAGAAAGAGGCCTCTTCCCCAGCGGGGGGAGAGAAGAAAAGGAAGGTCGTCCCAACTGGGGAGGCTGGAGGGTCCAAGAAGGGAAGGACCCTTCCTCCGGACTACTCCACGAACGCCGACGACGGCGAAGAGGAGTGGCCACCGAGGGCTAAGCCCCTGGGACATCGTAAGTGTCCGGATACTAGAATAACTCATGGCGTTTCGTTTGTCGCATAGAATCTCCTAACGCCGAATATAATCCTGCAGCCCGCCCAAGGACGGGCTCGACACTTCAACGAGCGGCTCCCTGGCTTCGTCGGACGTGAATAGCACTTCACTTCTGGCCGTCTCCTCTCCTCGTGCTGCGGATGACACCAAGGTGGGGTCCCAAAAGGGGCCCAGCCAGGAGGAGGAGGTCCTAATGGTGCCGCAAGGCAACCACCCGGACTTCGGGTACAAGAGGGATCAAACCCGAAGGGTTCTGAGTCCGTCCCTGGGCCGGACTCCGCACCGGAACCTTTAGTGGTTCCGGAGTCCGGCAGGCGGCCCCTTCATAACAAGGGCGAGACTGCAACACCAGTGACCTCCGTCCAACCGGAGGCACCAGATAATTTGTTGGAGGCGCTTAACGGCGCCTCCATCAACGAGGAGCACCACACTGTTATGAGTGTGGTGATCGAAAAGATTCGATCCGCCAAGAGCGGGCTGAGTGAAGCCTGTGCCAGCCTTCTAACAGGCTTTGAGGTATGTATTTAAGATATGTAAAAATATTACCGCCTAGACAGTAGCCCCTCATGCTCAGTTTGCTGTTCGGAAAGAAAAGCCGAACTAAGGATCTAAAAAGATGTACGCAAGAGTCTAACATAAGTATGTAAACATGGGGAATGCAGGCTGCGCTGTTGACCTCTACCGCACTGACTGCAGAGGTCAATGCATTGAAGCAGAGCCTCGAGCGGTCCGAGAACGAGCTCGGCCTTGCCAAAAAGCAGCACGAGGACAAGGAAGGTAAGTAATACCTTATGGAAGTATATTAAAGATGTGGTTGCAAAAAATGACAGGAATAGCATAAGAATTGCAGGGGCCACGAACGAGGTGGTGACCCTGAAGGAGGCGGTGTCCAAGGCCGAAAGCAATGCGGCCACGGAGCGCACCGAGCGAGAGAAGCAGGAGGCGCGGGTGGCGGAGGTGCGGCAAGAGCTCCAGGCCCTCGTGGAAAAACACGAGAGTTTGGAGCGTGACTCAAAGACTCGAGAGTCCGAGCTCGCCTCGGCTCTTGAGAGCGCCAAAGCCGCTAAGGCCGAAGCCCAGAAAGCCCTCCAGGAAATTGAGGCGATGAAGAAGATAGCGGCGGGTAAGGCATTCTTCATGCAAAGCAAGCACGTGAAAGTGAATTACTTGTTACTTAGCCGAATCCGGAGCTCTCCAGGAGCATTCACAGATCCGCCCCGCAGTGTGTCCGACGCTGCCGCATTCTACCGAGCCGAGGAGGGGAGCTCGACGGAGAAGGTGTTCTGGTCTCAGTATGTTGAGGCCGGACACCCGGTGCCCTTGAGCGACCAGCTGAAGCAGCTGGTCGAGCTCCATAAGGTGGCTGAATAGGCCATGAAGGACCTCATAGTTTGGCTGTGGCCTAAGGAAGCCATGCCTGGGAGCTACTTCGGGCTGGTGAGGCGGCTGGTGGACGCCTGTCCATGGGTTGAAGTCGTCAAGAGCTCTGTCTGTATCGAAGGTGCCCGTAGGGCCCTTGCCCGTGCTAAAGTGCATTGGGGCAAGATGGACGCTGAGAAGCTTGTGACGGACGCTCCACCGCTGGGCAGGGAGTATCGCAAGCCCGAGATGTATTATGCGGGCGTCCTGAAGGGTGCCCGCCTTATAGCGGGTGAATGCTCCAAAGATGTAATTTTTGAGTAAACTCGCATTTGTTATCATGTACGCTTGAAAACTTGTTCATATGCGCTAAGCAACGCTTGTGAATTTAAAATATTACCTTCTGTGCGGCCATTTATTAAATTTGAGAGATGGCGAGTCGTCGGCTTCTTCCCCCATGCCGCGAGTGCTGGGGTGTTCGGGATAAACTTGAGCTCTCTTTTTCCCATTCTTGGGTCCTTCGAGGGAGGCGCTCAACGCAACGAACGAGGCAACCGGACTATAATGCTTGAACACACTCACTTAGCCATAGAATTCTATAATTTTAAATTTCGGCGAAGCCCCTAGTATTCGGAAGACCGAGTTTGGGGCGCTATCCACGCCTGGGCCGAACAAAGCCGACTCTTCGCTCTAAGCGGCATAAGTCTTTAGGGACTCAAAAACCTCTCGAACAGCGACCAGCTCTCGCCCTATCATGACGGTCAGTTTTAGCTTTCTCCGCTGAGGTGCTTAACCCAGCTCAACCGGGGCACAATCGCAGTGCTTCTCCCAGCGCTACCTTAGCCGATATAACGGAACGTAAGGTACCAAAACATGGGAGCCGGGCAAACCCAACTATTGACCCAAGACATGATTCGGAGCCGATGCATATAATGCTATAAGTTCGGGGTGCCGCACTTGTGAAAGTGTTCGGACTTATCACACCATATTTTGGGGTACTTAAGCCCCTGGTGTATTTGGCCGTACCAAAGCGTACGGACGCAACATGTCATAAGTGAACATATATAGATAAGAAAAAGGAATGCAATAATAGGCAAAAGCTATGCATTGTTTATTAAAAAAGTTGCGGTAAAAGCAGAACGATACAAATAGTGCGATAAGCAAGGGACGGGACTATTTGACATGTCCCCCTCCAGGAGCAAGTTGCGGGATGATATGTAAAACAAGTATCTTTGCTCGTTATAGAGACCACTGGATACTCGGCGTAGCTTTACGCTTCACGGCTGTTGCATCGTGTGTTGGCGGTTCTCTTTGCGGACAGGCTTCTTGATAAAGTTCTGAAAGTAAGAAAAAGAATTATACAATCGGGGCCCAGTGCGGTTGAGCGCGTGCGGGGCTGCGTGGTCGTGCCCTCCCCTATGCCCATGGTATTTCGAGGCGTAATTATATACGCCTAGTACTGGTTTCACAATTTCGCGAGGGCTGGGGTTAGCCGCATTACTCTGGCGATGCTCGGGGCGTGACAGCGGTCTTGTTGTAGGTTACTTGGGCGCGCTTTGCGGTGTCCGGACGTTTAATATTGGACTCGAGAATTGCCTAGAGAGGCTGCTTTTACTTCCGCCGCGAGAGCCGCCGTATGCTCCTCCGTTCGAGAGAGCGTTCGTGTTTCCGCTGATCGTAATGACTCCTCGAGGCTGGCATCTTGAGCTTGAGGTATGCATAGTGCGGCACCGCATTGAACTTTGCAAATGCGGTTCGTCCGAGCGATCGCGTGATAGCCGCTGAGCGGGACTATGTCGAAGATTAACTCCTCGCCGGAAGTTATCCAGGATCCAAGACCACTTCAAGTGTAACTAAGCTCGCATAGTTGGCCTCTACACCTGGTATGACGCCTTTAAAGGTCGTCTTTGTGGGTTTAATCCTTGAGGGGTCTATGCCCATTTTGCGCACTGTATCCTGATAAAGCAGGTTCAGGCTGCTGCCGCCGTCCATCAGGACTCTAGTGAGGTGAAATCCGTCAATGATTGGGTCTAGAACCAATGCGGCGAATCCGCCATGGCGGATGCTAGTGGGGTGGTCCCTTCGATCAAAAGTGATCGGGCAGGAGGACCATGGATTGAACTTTGGGGCGACTGGCTCCATCGCATATATGTCCCTTAGTGCACGCTTCCGCTCCCTTTTGGGTATGTGGGTTGCGTATATCATGCATAGCCACTCGTCCTAGGTGCCGGGCAAGCCACTCGTCGCGGATGTTATGTTTGAAGGCTGCAAGGGCCTCTGCATCCGGACAGTCGACGATTTGATTTTTCTTGGTTAGGAACCATGTCCAGAATTGTCTGGCTGATTCCTCTAGCTGCTGAATTATGTGGCTTGGGTCATCGGCGTCTGGTGGTCGCACATAGGTGCCCTGGAAGTTGTCGAGGAATGCGGCTTCCAGGTATTCCCAACAGCCAATTGACTCCGCTGGCAAGTTGTTAAGCCAATGTCGAGCTGGTCCTTTAAGCTTGAGCGGGAGGTATTTGATGGCGTGTAGATCATCACCGCGGGCCATGTGGATATGAAGGAAGTCCTCGATCCAGACCGCAGGATCTGTCGTGCCATCGTATGATTCAATGTTTACGGGTTTGAAACCCTCAGGGATTTGATGATCCATCACTTCGTGTGTGTGAAGCATAGTGGGTGTGTGGCGCCTCTGTATTGGGCTATATCACGACACAGCTCAAATGAGCTTTGTCTACTGTGTTCGGCCCGGCAGGAATTGCCATATCCGGCGTGACGGTTATCATCACGTATCGTGGGGCGCCCACGCGATCCGTAGATCGATCTTGTTTGCCTTGCCTTGTCCTCCAGTATATCCCGCAGGTCTGGCGCATTTTCCCGCGCCTTGGTATTTTTTGAGCGGCGCCGGGGTGCGGCTTGAGTGGAGGGCCGAGAGGCCTCTCTGTCACGGCCACGAGGTGGCCGGTCGGCCGTATCATGCGCTGGTGATGTAGGTTTAGGTGCTTCCTCCTCTAATCGGGGTAGCAGCCTGCATTTTGGGTAGCTCTTGGAGGGGCGTTCGAGTTCATACTCTTCGGCCGCAAGGACTTCAGTCCATCTGTCGGCTAGCAAGTCTTGGTCAGCTCTAAGCTGTTGCTGCTTTTTCTTGAGGCTGCTTGCCATGGCCATAAGCCTGCGTTTGAAACGCTCTTGTTCGACGGGATCCTCAGGCACGACAAATTCGTCGTCGTCGAGGCTTGCCTCGTCTTCGGAGGGAGGCATGTAATTATCGTCCTCTACCTCTCTGTCTTCCGCTCTCTCATGAGGGCTGGCTTCTCCATCCTCATGCGCTGAATCCTGCTAGAGGGGGTTGTCTTCGGCACTTTCCGGGGTGTTATTGTCACCCATGCCGGAATCACCGTTTTTGCTGTGGCGGGATTTAGAGCGGCGCCGCTGACGCCGGCGCTTAGGCTGTTTCTTGGAGGGGTCAGCCTCCGTTGTTCCATCGCCATTCCCATCTTTTGGGATGTCCACCATGTAAATGTCGTATGGCGAGGTGGCCTTCCAGTGCCCTGTAGGCGCTGGTTCTTGGTCGTCTCCTGCATCGTCATCCATACCATCGATGTCTTCGGAGTCGAAGTCGAGCATGTCGGTTAAATCATCGACAGTGGCTACGAAGTGGGTGGTGGGTGGGCTTTGAATTTCTTTGTCGTCCGCATCCCAACCTTCGACCATAGTCCGCCGGGCTCTCCGATAAAGAGAGAGACTTTAGTGAATTCAGGATGTCGCCAAAGGCGAGTCTTTGAAAGATGTCATGGCGGTGAATTCTATGACCGCGCCCAATCGGATTCGATTGGTAGGGTATGAAGGTTGAGTCCGGAGAGGAGTCCGACACCTTGGAGTTCTGAGCCTTGCAAAGGACGGGGATGGTGTTCGGCTCAATCGCCGAGAGATCGCAGCCCGAGGCGGTGTCCACCACCGTCCTCGATCGGGCGATCGACCGAGCTAAGGGTCGGAGCGGACATGTGCGACCTCCGTGGCCTTCGTTCGCGGCAGAGCTAGATCATGCCCATCGTGACAGTGCGGCACGCTTGGATGTGGCTCGAACCCCTCGAAGATCAAGTCTCCGCGGACGTCAGCCGTGTAGTTCAAACTTCCAAATCTGACCTGATGGCCAGGGGCTTAGCTTTCAATCTGCTCCAGATGGCCTGCTTAATTGCCCGATGCAAAGCCGCCGAATACGAAGACCTGTCCGTGGAGAAAAGTCTCACCCTAGACCGCATCGTTTTTGATGATCGAAGGAGCCATCGGGCCTAAAGATGACGACACAGAGGAACTCTTAATGAAAGCACCAATGTTGGTGTCAAAACCGGCGGATCTCGGGTAGGGGGTCCCGAACTGTGCGTCTAGGCGGATGGTAACAGGAGACAAGGGACACAATGTTTTTACCTAGGTTCGGGCCCTCTTGATGGAGCTAAAACCCTACTCCTGCTTGATTAATATTGATGATATGGGTAGTACAAGAGTAGATCTACCACGAGATCATAGAGGCTAAACCCTAGAAGCTAGCCTATGGTATGATTGTTGTTCGTCCTATGGGCTAAAACCCTCCGGTTTATATAGGCACCGAAGAGGGTTAGGGTTACACAGAGTCGTTTACAATGGTAGGAGATCTACGTATCCGTATCGCTAAGCTTGCCTTCCATGCCAAGGAAAGTCCCATCCGGACACGGGACGAAGTCTTCAATCTTGTATCTTCATAGTCCAGGAGTCTGGCCAAAGGTGATAGTTCGGCTATCCGGACACCCCCTAATCCAGGACTCCCTCAGCTGGGCTCTGGGATCCCACTCCGGGCTGCTATCGGCGGCGGCAGTGGACTCCTCTGGAAGGGGAGTTTTTCCCCTTTTGGGTGACTCGGCCTCCAAGGACGGGGAGGCCATCCTTTTCTTCCTTCCCCCCGTGGGGGATTCATCTTCCTCCTCCTCCTTGTCCTCTTCGAAGGAAGAATAGGCATTGGAATCTTCAGATTTTGTGTCTGAAGCGCCACGGCAACGGAGGCCGCCCCTGGTCTTCTTGGCCTCCTTCTCGGCCTTCTTCTTTGGTGCCTTGTAAGGCGCGGGACCAGCATCTTTGTCAGAAGTGGGCCGGCCGGTTCTTCTGGCAGCGGGGCCGGATAGTAGATCCGCCCCGCCTTCTTTGCCCAGCCCTAGGAAAATTGTGGGAAACACATTAAGCATTTTTCTAAGGATATGCAAATGAAACATATGAATTGTCAACATACAGTGACTTACCAAACTTGCAGGGCGGGACAGTTGGTACCCACGGTCCTCGGCGGAGTCCGGCCACGATTTGCCGGACTTGAAAATCACCTTTCAGATGTCCCTGTGCGAGGAGCCAAAGAGCTCTAGCAGGGTCTGGTACTTGGCCGAGTCGAACTCCCATAAGTTGCAAGCCCGGTGTTGACAAGGTAGAATCCAGCAAACTAACATCACCTGGATTACATTCACAAGCTTGATGTTCTTGTCTTCCATGTCCTGGACGCGTGTCTGGAGCACCGATAGTTCATCAAACGAAGCCCAGTTCAGGCCCGTCTTGGGCCAGGACGTAAGTCGCAGGGGGGCTCCAGATCTGAATTCCGGAGCGGCGGCCCATTCCTTGTTGCGCGGCTCGGTGATGTAAAACCACTGCTGCTGCCACTCCTTGACTGAATCATTGAAATTACGTGTTGGCCATGTAATGTTGGGCATCTTGCTCACCATGGCGCCTCCGCACTCGGCATGCTCGCCGCTCACTACCTTGGGCTTCACATTAAAAACCTTCAGCCATAAGCCGAAGTGTGGCGGGATGCGAAGAAAGGCCTCGCACACGATGATGAATGACGAGATGTTGAGGAAGGAATTTTGGGATAGATCATGAAAATCAATCCCGTAATAATACATGATGCCGCGAACGAATGGGTGGAGGGGAAACCCTAGCCTGCGGATGAAATGAGGGAGGAATACCACCCTCTCATGGGGTTCCGGAGTAGGGACGAGCTGTCCCGCCGTCGGGAGACGGTGGCCGATTCTCTTGGCCAAATACCCGCCCCCCGAAGCTTTTTGATATCCTTCTCCCGGACGGTAGAGGCCATCCACTTGCCTCCTGCTCTGGATCCGGACATTTTTGGGAAACCTTTGGGTGGAGAAGACGAATGCTTGGGCACTAGGGCTCAAGAGAAAAGGAATGGATGAGCAGAGGAAGAACAAGGCATGGGTGAAAAAGGGAGTTCTTATCCCTTATAAAGGCAGCAGAGATCCCGCGCCTCCCCACTTGCCCGGTAAATTCGCTTATTCCCCAAGCGCCACGATTGATGGCACGGTTGGGTTACCCACACCCGTATTGATGAGAATCCCGTGATAAGGGGACACGATCTCTGCTTCGACAAGACGTGCCAATAAAACCACCTCGCGATATGTGCGGTGGCAGGTTGTGAAAAATGGTTCGAATAATGACCGGGTCGTGGCGTGATGTCACGCTATGAAAAGTTGTCAGCATATTAGATTTGTGGAATATTGAGCTCTCTACGGTGGTATGTGGAATTTGTTTTGCACAGCCGGACACGATCCTTGTGTTCAAAATCTTCTATGGAGTATTCGGAGAAGGAACCCGCCTTGCAATGCCGAAGACAATCTACACGCCGGACTCATCGTCATTGAAGCCTGGTTCAGGGGCTACTGAGGGAGTCCGGGATTGAGGGGTCCTCGGACAGCCGGACTATATACTTTGGCCGGACTGTTGGACTATGAAGATACAAGATTGAAGACTTCGTCCCGTGTCCGGATGGGACTCTCCTTTGCGTGGAAGGCAAGCTTGGCAATTTGGATATGTAGATCTCCTTCTCTGTAACCGACTCTGTGTAACCCTAGCCACCTCCGGTGTCTATATAAACCGAAGGGTTTAGTCCGTAGGACGAGAACATTCATAATCATAGGCTAGCTTCTAGGGTTTAGCCTCTACGATCTTGTGGTAGAGCAACTCTTGTAATACTCATATCACCAAGATCAATCAACCAGGAAGTAGGGTATTACCTCCATCGAGAGGGCCCGAACCTGGGTAAACATCGTGTCCCCCGCCTCCTGTTACCATTAGCCTTAGACGCATAGTTCGGGACCCCCTACCCGAGATCCGCGGTTTGACACCCGGCAGGGCCGCCCCCTTTCCTTCCTCTCTCTCCCTTCCTTCCTCTCCTACTCCAACTTGGGAAGGGAATCCTACTCCCACTGGGAGTAGGACTCCCCCCTTGGGCGCGCCATAGAGGGCTGGCCCTCCCCCTCCTCCAGTCCTTTATATACAGGGGAGGGGCACCCCTTAGACACACAAGTTGACAATTGTTTTAGCCAGGTGCGGTGCCCCCCTCCACAGTTACACACCTCGGTCATATTGTCATAGTGCTTAGGCGAAGCCCTACGCCGGTAACTTCATCATCACCGTCACCACACCATCGTGCTGACGAAACTCTCCCTCGGCCTCAACTGGATCAAGAGTACCAGGGACGTCTCTGAGCTGAACGTGTGCCAAACGCGGAGGTGCCGTATGTTCGGTGCTTGGATCAGTTGGATCACGAATATGTTCGACTACATCAACCGCGTTAACTAAATGCTTCCGCTTTCGGTCTACGAGGGTACGTGGACACACTCTCCCCTCTTGATGCTATGCATCACATAGATAGATCTTGCGTGATCGTAGGATTTTTTTTGAAATTACCGCATTCCCCAACAACTGCACCTTGTTTACTTTTGTTACTTGTTACACGTTACAAATTACCTTACCACAAAACTATCTGTTACCGATAATTTCAGTGCTTGCAGAGAATACCTTACTGAAAACCGCTTGTCATTTCCTTCTGCTCCTCGTTGGGTTTGACACTCTTACTTATCGATAGGAATACGATAGATCCCCTACACTTGTGGGTCATCAATCGGCGTGTTGGGAAACCTAGCATGCAATTTCAAAAATTTCCTACGCTCACGCAAGATCTAAGGTGTGATCATCTTTTGCTTGTGAGAGAAGTTTAGTCAACGGGTCTGCCATATTCAGAGTCGTATGTATTTTGCAAATTTTCTATGTCTATAATGCTCTGCATGGAGCTACTCTAGCTAAGTGCTCCCACTTTCAATATGTATCCAGATTTAGACTCAGAGTCATCCGGATTGGTGTAAAAGCTTGCATCAACGTAACTCTTTACGACGAACTCTTTATCACCTCCATAACCGAGAAATATTTCCTTAGTCCTTTTAGGTAACTAAGGATAACTTTGACCGCTGTCCTGTGATCCACTCCTGGATCACTATCGTACCCCCTTGCCAAACTCATGATAATGCACACAATAGGTCTGGTACACAACATAGCATACTTTATAGAACCTATGGCCGAGGCATAGGGAATGACTTTCATTCTCTTTCTATTTTCTGCTGTGGTCGGGTTTTGAGTCTGACTCAACTTTACACCTTGTAATGCAGGCAAGAACTCCTTCTTTGACTGATCCAGTTTGAACTCTTTTAAAATCTTGTCAAGGTATGTACTCATTGAAAAAAATCTTACCAAGCGTTTTGATCTATCTCTATAGATCTTGATGCCCAATATGTAAGCAGCTTCGCCGAGGTATTTCTTTGAAAAACTCCTTTCAAACACTCCTTTATGCTTTCCAAAAAATTCTACATCATTTTCGATC
Source organism: Aegilops speltoides (assembly GCA_021437245.1). Taxonomy (NCBI): domain Eukaryota; kingdom Viridiplantae; phylum Streptophyta; class Magnoliopsida; order Poales; family Poaceae; genus Aegilops; species Aegilops speltoides. Next base: position 380,787,000 of record CM038146.1, read on the forward strand.
AACAATATGTCATTCACATATACTTATCAGAAATGTTGTAGTGCTCCCGCTCACTTTCTTGTAAATACAAGCTTCTCTGAAAGTCTGTATAAAACTATATGCTTTGATCAACTCATCAAAGCGTATATTCCAACTCCGAGATGCTTGCACCAGTCCACAGATGGATCGCTGGAGCTCGCACACTTTGTTAGCACCTTTAGGATTGACAAAACCTTCTGGTTGCATCATATACAACACTTATTTAACAAATCCATTAAGGTATGCAATTTTGACATCCATTTGCCAGATTTAATAAAATATGGCAATTGCTAACATGATTCGGACAGACTTAAGCATCGATACGAGTGAGAAAATCTCATCATAGTCAACACCTTGAACTTGTCAAAAAAACCTTTTTGCGACAATTCAAGCTTTGTAGATAGTAACACTACCATCATCGTCCGTCTCCCTCTTGAAGATCCATTTATTCTCCATGGATTGCTGATCATCGGGCAAATCCACCAAAGTCCACACTTTGTTCTCATACATGGATCCTATCTCAGATTTCATGGCCTCAAGCAATTTATCGGAATATGGGCTCATCATAGCTTCTTCATAGTTCGTAGGTTTGTCATGGTCAAGTAACATGACCTCCAGAATAGGATTACCATACCACTCTGGTGCGGATCATGCTCTGCCAGACCTACGAGGTTCTATAGCAACTTTATATGTAGTTTCATGATCTTTATCATTAGCTTCCTCTCCAGTTGGTGTAGGCATCATGGGAACAAATTTCTCAGATGAGCTACTTTCCAAATTGAGAGCAGGTACAATTACCTCATCAAGTTCTACTTTCCTCCCACTCACTTCTTTCGAGAGAAACTCCTTCTCTAGAAAGGTTCCATTCTTAGCAACAAAAATCTTGCCTTCGGACTTGTGGTAGAAGGTGTACCAATTGTTTCCTTAGGGTATCCTATGAAGACGCACTTCCACGACTTGGGTTCGAGCTTATCAGGCTGCCGCCTTTTGACATAAGCATCACATCCCCAAACTTTAAGAAACGACAACTTAGGTTTGCTACCAAACCAAAGTTCATACGGTGTCGTCTCAACAGACTTTGACGGTGCCCTGTTTAACGTGAATGCAGCTGTCTCTAATGCATAACCCCAAAACAGTGGTAAATTGGTAAGAGACATCACAGATCGCACCATATCCAATAAAGTGCAGTTACGACGTTTGGACACACCATTTCACTGTGGTGTTCCAGGTGGCGTGAGCTGTGAAACTATTCCACATTGTTTTAAATGAAGCCAAACTCCTAACTCAAATATTCACCTCCATGATCAGATCGTAGAAATTTTATTTTCTTGTTATGATGATTCTCCACTTCACTCTGAAATTCTTTGAACTTTTCAAATGTTTCATACTTGTGTTTCATTAAGTAGATATACTTATATTTGCTCAAATCATCTGTGAAGGTCAGAAAATAACGATACCTGCCAAGAGCCTCAATACTCATTGGACTCCATACATCGGTATGTATTATTTCCAATAAGTCATTAGCTCATTCCATTGTTCTGGAGAACGGAGTTTTATTCATCTTGCCCACGAGGCATGGTTTGCAAGTATCAAATGATTCATAATCAAGTGATTCCAAAAGCCCATCAACATGGAGTTTCTTCATGCGCTTTACACCAATATGACCTAAACGGCAGTATCACAAGTATGTTGCTCTATCATTATCAACTTTTCATCTTTTGGCATCAATATTATGAATATGTGTATCACTACGATCGAGATTCAATAAACCATTAACATTGGGTGTATGACCATAGAAGGTTTTATTCATGTAAACAGAATAACAATTACTCTCTGTCTTAAATGAATAACTGTATTGCAATAAACAAGATCTAATCATATTGATGCTCAATGCAAACACCAAATAACATTTATTTAGGTTCAACACTAATCCCGAAAGTATAGGGAGTGTGAGATAATGATCAGACAATCTTGGAACCACTTCCAACACACATCGCCACTTCACCCTCAACTGGTCTCTATTTATTTTGCAACTCCTCTTTCGAGTTACTAATCTTAGCAACCGATCAGGTATCAAATACCCAGGGGCTACTATGAGTACTAGTAAGGTAAACATCAATAACATGTATATCAAATATACCTTTGTTCACTTTGCCATCCTTCTTATCCGCCAAATATTTGGGGTAGTTCCGCTTCCAGTGACCATTTCCTTTGCAGTAGAAGCACTCAGTTTCAGTCTTAGGTCCAGCTTCGGGCTTCTTCAGGGGAGTGACAACTTGCTTGCCATTCTTCTTGAAATTCCCTTTCTTTCCTTTTTCCCTTTTTCTTAAAATTAGCGGTCTTGTTTAATCATCAACACTTGATGCTTTTTCTTTGATTTCTACCTTTGTCGATTTCAGCATCACGAAGAGCTCGGGAATTGTTTTCGTCATCCCTTGCATATTATAGTTCATCACGAAGTTCCAGTAACTTGGTCATAGTGACCAGAGAACTCTATCAATCACTATCTTATCTGGAAGATTAACTCCCACTTAATTCAAGCGATTGTAGTACTCAGACATTCTGAGCACATGCTCACTGGTTGAGCTATTCTCCTCCATCTTGTAGGCGAAGTACTTGTAGAGGTCTCATACCTCTCGACTTGGGCATTTGCTTGAAATATTAAATTCAACTCCTAGAACATCTCATATGGTCCACGACGTTCAAAATGTATTTGAAGTCCCGATTTTAAGCCGTAAAGCATGGTGCACTAAACTATCAAGTACTCATCATATCAAACTTGCCAAACAGTCATAATGTCTTCATCTGCTCCTGCAATAGGTCTGTCACCTAGCGGTGCATCAAGGGCATAATTCTTCTGTGCAGCAATGAGGATAATCCTCAGATCACGGAACCAGTCTGCATCATTGCTACTATCATCTTTCAACTTAGTTTTCTCTAGGAACATATAAAAAACATAGGGAAGCTACAACACGAGCTATTGATCAACATCATAACTTGCAAAATACTATCAGGACTAAGTTCATGATAAATTAAAGTTCAATTAATCATGTTACTTAAGAACTCCCACTTAGATAGACATCCCTCTAGTCATCTAAATGATATGTGATCCAAATCAACTAAACCATGTCCGATCATCACGTGAGATGGAGTAGTCTTCAATGGTGAACATCACTGTTGATCATATCTACTATATGATTCATGTTCGACCTTTCAGTCTCCAGTGTTCCGAGGCCATATTTGTATATGCTAGGCTCGTCAAGTTTAACCCGAGTATTCTGCATGTGCAAAACTGGCTTGCACCCGTTGTATTTGAATGTAGAGCCTATTACACCCGATCATCTCGTGGTGTCTCAGCAGGAAGAACTTTCGCAATGGTGCATACTCGGGGAGAACACTTATACCTTGAAATTTTAGTAAGGGATCATCTTATAATGCTACCGCCGAACTAATCAAAATAAGATGCATAAAGCAACGTCATGATATGGCCATCATCATCTTGTGCTTTTTGATCTCCATCAGCAAAGCAATGTCATGATCTCTATCATCACCAGCTTGACACCTTGATCTCTATCGTAGCGTCGTGGTCGTCTCGCTAACCATTGCTTCTACGACTATTGCTACCGCTTAGTGATAGAGTAAAGCAATTACATAGCGCATGTATTTCATACAATAAAGCGACAACCATATGGCTCCTACGAGTTGCTGATAACTTTTACAAAACATGATCATCTTATACAACAATCTTTATATCACATCATGTCTTGACCATATCACATCACAACATGCCCTGCAAAAACAAGTTAGACGTCCTCTACTTTGTTTGTTGCAAGTTTTACGTGTCTGCTACAGGCTTCTAGCATGAACCGTACAAACCTGCGGCACAAAAACCACAATGGTGATTTATCAAGTTTGATATTTTAACCTTCACAAGGACTGGACAAGTCAAATTCGATTCAACTAAAGTTGGAGAAACAGACACCCGCCAGCCACCTTTATGCAAAACTAGTTGCATGTCTGTTGGTGGAACCGGTCTCATGAATGCGGTCATGTAAGGTTGGTCTGGGCTGCTTCATCCAACAATACCGCCAAATCAAAATAAGACATTGGTGGTAAGCAGTATGATGATCACCGCCCACAACTCTTTGTGTTCTACTCGTGCATATCATCAACGCACAGAACCTGGCTTGGATGCCACTTGGGAAACGTAGCATGCAATTTCAAAAATTTCCTACGCTCACGCAAGATCTATCTAGGAGATGCATAGCAACGAGAGGAGGAGAGTGTGTCCACGTACCCTCATAGACCGAAAGTGGAAGCGTTAACTTAACACGGTTGATGTAGTCAAACATCTTCTCGAATCAACCGATCAAGTACCGAACGTACGACACCTCCGAGTTCTGCACATGTTCAGCTCGATGATGTCCCTCGAACTCTTGATCCAGCAGAGTGTCGATGGAGTCGATGAGTTCCGTCAGCACGACGGTGTGATGACGGTGTTGGTAATGTGATCCGCGCGGGGCTTCGCCTAAGCACTATGATGATACTATCAGAGGAGTAAACGGTGGAGGGGGGCACCGCACATGGCTAAGACAATTGTTGTTGTGCCTTTGGGGTGCCCCCCACCCACGTATATAAAGGACAGGAGGAGGCCGGTCACAAGGGGCTTTCCAAGGAGGGGGGGTCTTACAAGGACTCCACTCCTAGGATTCGACCCCCTCTTTTTTCCTTCACGTAGAGGGGGAAAATGGGAAGGGAGAGGGAGAGGGAGAAGGAAAGGGGGGTGGCGCCCCCTTCCCTAGTCCAATTCGGCCTCCTCCTTGTGGGGGCGCACCAGCCCCTTGTGGGCTGGTTAGCCTCCCTCCTATGGCCCATATGGCCCATATTTTCCACCGGGGGGTTCCGGTAACCCCTCTGGTACTCCGGTTTGTACCCGATACACTCCGGAACCCTTCCGGTGTCCGAATACCACCTTCCAATATATCATTATTTACCTCTTGACCATTTCGAGACTCCTCATCATGTCTGTGATCTCATACGGGACTCTTAACAACCTTCGGTCACCAAAACACATAACTCATATAATACATATCGTCATCGAACGTTAAGCGTGCGGACCCTATGGGTTCGAGAACTATGTAGACATGACCGAGACAACTCTCCGGTCAATAACCAATAGAAGAACCTGGATGCTCATACTCGTTCCCACATATTCTACGAAGATCTATATCGGTCGAACCGCAATGTCAACATACGTTATTCCCTTTGTCATCGGTATGTTACTTGCCCGAGATTCGATTGTTGGTATCTTCATACCTAGTTCAATCTCGTTACCGGCAAGTCTCCTTACTCATTCTGTAGTGCATCATCCCGTAACTAACTCATTAGTCACATTGCTTACAAGGCTTCATATGATGTGCATTACCGAGAGGGCCCAAAGATACCTCTCCGATACTCGGAGTGACAAATCCTAATCTCGATCTATGCCAACCCAACAAACACCTTTGGAGATACATGTAGAGCATATTTATAATCACCCAGTTATGTTGTGACGTTTGATAGCACACAAGGCATTCCTACGGTGTTCGGGAGTTGCATAATCTCATAGTCGGAGGAATATATATTTGACACGAAGAATGCAGTAACAATAAAACTGAACGATCATTATGCTAAGCTAACGGATGGGTCTTGTCCATCACATCATTCTCCTAATGATGTGATCCCGTTCATCAAATGACAACACATGTCTATGGCTAGGAAACTTAACCATCTTTGAAACGAGCTAGTCAAGTAGAGGCATACTAGGGACACGGTATTTTGTCTATGTATCCACACATGTATCAAGTTTCCGGTTAATACAATTCTAGCATGAATAATAGACATTTATCATGATATAAGGAAATATAAAATAACAACTTTATTACTGCCTCTAGGGCATATTTCCTTCATGGCGAGCCATAGAGAATAAATGGATCTTAAATAAGAAGACTGACGCTGATGGTAATGTTACTATCTACAAAGCTCGACTTGTCGCAAAAGATTTTCGACAAGTTTAAGGAGTTCACTACGATGAGTCTTTCTCACCCGTAGCGACGCTTGTCCGAATCTTTTTAGCAATTGCTGCATTTTATGATTATAAAATCTGGCAAATGGACGTCAAAACTGCAATCCTTAATGGATTTTTTAAAGAAGAGTTGTATATGATGCAACCAGAAGGTTTTGTCATTCGTAAAGGTGCTAACAAAGTGTCAAAGCTCCAGCGATCCATCTATGGATTGGTGCAAGCATCTCGGAGTTGGAATATACGCTTTGTTGAGGTGATTAAAGCATATGGTTTTATAGAGACTTTCGGAGAAGTCTGTATTTACAAGAAAGTGAGTGGAAGCTCTATAGCATTTCTAATATTATATGTGGATAACATATGGTTGATGCGAAATGATATAGAATTTTTGGATAACATAAAAGGATACTTGAATAAGAAATTTTCAATAAAAGACCTTGGTGAAGCTGCTTACATATTGGGCATCAAGATCTATAGAGATAGATCAAGATGCTTGATAAGATTTTCAATGAGTATATACCTTGACAAGATTTTGAAGGAGTTCAAAATGGATCAGTCAAAGAAGGAGTTCTAGCATGTATTGTAACGTGTGAAGTTGAGTAAGACTCAAAGCCCGACCACGACAGATGATAGAGAGAGAATGAAAGTCATTCCCTATGCATCAGCCATAGGTTCTATAAAGTATGTCATGCTGTGTACCAAACCTATTGTGTACCTTGCCATGAATTTGGCAAGGGGGTACAGTAGTGATCCAGGAGTAGATCACTAGGCAGCGGTCAAAATTATCCTTAGAGGACTAAGGAAATATTTCTCGGTTATGGAGGTGATAAAGAGTTTGTCGTCAAGAGTTACGTTGATGCAAAATTTTCAGCCGATCCAGATGACTCTGAGTCTCAATTTGGATACGTATTGAAAGTGGGCACAATTAGCTAGAGTAGCTCCATACAGAGCATTGTAGACATAGAAATTTGCAAAACACATACGGATCTGAATGTGGCAGACCCGTTGACTAAGCCTCTGTCACAAGCAAAACATGATCACACCTTAGTACTCTTTTGAGTGTTAATCACATGGCGATGTGAACTAGATTATTGACTCTAATAAACTCTTTTGGATATTGGTCACATGGCGATGTGAACTATGGGTGTTAATCACATGGTGATGTGAACTAGATTATTGACTCTAGTGCAATTGGGAGACTGAAGGAAATATGCCCTAGAGGTAATAATAAAGTTGTTATTTTATATTTCCTTACTCATGATAAAGGTTTATTATTCATGCTAGAATTGTATTGATCGGAAACTTAAATACATGTGTGAATACATAAAGAAATACTGTGTCCCTAGTAAGCCTCAACTAGACTAGCTCGCTGATCAAAGATGGTTAAGGTTCCTAACCACGGACATGAGTTGTCATTTGATAACGGGATCACATCATTAGGAGAATGATGTGATGGACAAGACCCATCTGTTAGCTTAGCATAATGATCGTTCAGTTTTATTCCTATTGTTTTCTTCATGTCAAATATATATTCCTTTGACTATGAGATTATGCAACTCCCGGATACCGAAGGAATGCCTTGTGTGCTATAAAATGTCACAACGTAACTGGGTGATTATAAAGATGCTCTACAGGTATCTCCGAAGGTGTTTGTTGAGTTGGCATAGATTGAGATTATGATTTGTCAGTCCGAGTATCAGAGAGGTATCTCTGGGCCCTATCGGTAAAACACATCATAAGCTTGCAAGCAAATGACTAAGGAGTTAGTGACGAGGTGATGTATTATAGAACGAGTAAAGAGACTTGCCGGTAATGAGATTGAACTAGGTATGAAGATACCGATGATCGAATATCGGGCAAGTAACATACCGATGGACAAAGGGAATAACGTATGTTGTCATAACGGTTCGACAAATAAAGATCTTCGTAAAATATGTAGGAGCCAATATGGCCATCCAGGTTCCGCTGTTGGTTATTGACCGGAGAGGTCTATCGGTCATGTCTACATAGTTCTCGAACCCTTAGGGTCCACACGCTTAACTTTGCATGACGATTTTGTATTATACGAGCTATGTGATTTGGTGACCGAATGTTGTTCGGAGTCCTGGATGAGATCACGGACATGACGAGGAGTCTGGAAATGGTCAAGAGGTAAAGATTGATATATAGGATGATAGTATTCGGACATCGAAAGTGTTCCAGAGGGTACGGGGTACATATCAAGTCTTCGGAAGGGGTTTCGGGCACCCCCGACAAAAGATATGGGCCTTATGGGCCAAGAGGGGAAATGCACCAGCCACAAGGGGCTGGTGCGCCCCCCATATGGGCCGGCCAAGGTGGAGAATAAAAGGGGAAGGAGGAAAGGAAAGAGAGGGAATAGGATTCCCACTTCCTTCTCTCCCCCTCCTCTTTCCTTCCCCCTCCGGCAAATAAGGAAGGGGGAGGGCGCACCACTTGGGAGGATCCCAAGTAGAATTCAGCCTACTTGGGGCGCCTTCCTGGCTGCTCCTTCCTCCCCAACCTATATATATATGTGGGAGGGGGGCGCCTAGCACAACTAGACAATTGCCTAGCCGTGTGCGGCGCCCCCCTCCACCGTTTACACCCCTGGTCATATTTTCGTAGTGCTTAGGCGAAGGCCTGTGAGGATCACTTCACCATCACCGTCACCATGCTATCGTGCTGACGGAACTCATCTACTACCTGTTGGGGAACGTAGTAATTTCAAAAAAATTCCTACGCACACGCAAGATCATGGTGATGCATAGCAACGAGAGGGGAGAGTGTTGCCCACGTACCCTCGTAGACCGTAAGCGGAAGCGTTATGACAACGCGTTTGATGTAGTCGTACGTCTTCACGATCCAACCGATCCAAGCACCGAATGTACGGCACCTCCGAGTTCAGCACACGTTCAGCTCGATGACGAACCACGGTTTCCGATCCAGAAGGGTTTCGGGGATGAGTTCCGTTAGCAGGATGGCATGGTGACGATGATGATGTTCTACTGACACAGGGCTTCGCCTAAGAACCGCAATGATATGACCGAGGTGGAATATGGTGGAGGGGGGCACCACACACGGCTAAGGAACGGTCACAAAGATCAACTTGTGTGTCTAGAGGCGCCCCCTGCCCCCGTATATAAAGGAGCCAAGGGGGAGGGGGCGGCCGACCAAGGAGGGCGCGCCAAGGGGGAGTCCTACTCCCTCCGGGAGTAGGACTCCCTTCTTTCCTAGTTGGAGAAGGAGAAGGGGGAAGGAGGAGGAAGAGGGGAAGGAAAGGGGGGCGCCGCCCCCCTCTCCTTGTCCTATTCGAACTAGGGAGGGGAGGGGGCGCAGCCCACCTCTTGCCTCCTCTCCTCTTCTCCCTTAGGGCCCATGAAGGCCCAATAACCCCCGGGAGGGTTCCGGTAACCCCCCGGTGCTCCGGTAAAATCCCGATTTCACCCGGAACCATTTTGATATCCAAATATAGGCTTCCAATATATCAATCTTTATGTCTCGACCATTTTGAGACTCCTCGTCATGTCCGTGATCACATCCGGGACTCTGAACAACCTTCGGTACATCAAAACTTATAAACTCATCATGAAACTATCATCGTAACGTTAAGCGTGCGGACCCTACGGGTTCGAGAACTATGTAGACATGACCTAGAACTATTCTCGGTCAATAACCAATAGCGGAACCTGGATGCTCGTATTGGCTCCTACATATTCTACGAAGATCTTTATCGGTCAAACCGCATAACAACATACTTTGTTCCCTTTGTCATCGGTATGTTACTTGCCCGAGATTCGATCGTCGGTATCCAATACCTAGTTCAATCTCGTTACCAGCAAGTCTCTTTACTCGTTACGTAATACATCATTCCGTAACTAACTCATTAGCTACATTGCTTGCAAGGCTTATAGTGATGTGCATTCTTGAGAGGCCGAGAGATACCTCCCGACAATCGGAGTGACAAAACCTAATCTCGAAATCGCCAACTCAACATGTACCTTTGGAGACACCTGTAGAGCTCCTTTATAATCACCCGATTCACGTTGTGGCGTTTGGTAGCACACAAAGTGTTCCTCCGTAAGCAGGAGTTGCATAATCTCATAGTTACGAGGAACATGTATAAGTCATGAAGAAAGCAATAGCAACATACTAAACGATCAAGTGCTAGGCTAACGGAATGGGTCATGTCAATCACATCATTCTCCTAATGATGTGATCCCATTAATCAAATCACAACACATGTCTATGGTTAGGAAACATAACCATCTTTGGTTAATGAGCTAGTCAAGTAGAGGCATACTAGTGACGTTATGTTTGTCTATGTATTCACACATGTATCATGTTTCCGGTTAATACAATTCTAGCATGAATAATAAACATTTATCATGATATGAGGAAATAAATAATAACTTTATTATTGCCTCTAGGGCATATTTCCTTGATCTCCCACTTGCACTAGAGTCAATAATCTAGATTACAGTAATGATTCTAACACCAATGGAGTCTTGGTGCTGATCATGTTTTGCTCGTGGAAGAGGCTTAGTCAGCGGGTGCGCAACATTCAGATCCGTATGTATCTTGCAAATCTCTATGTCTCCCACGGACTTGGTCCCGGATGGAATTGAAGCGTCTCTTGATGTGGTTGGTCCTCTTGTGAAATCTGGATTCCTTTGCCAAGGCAATTGCACGATATTGTCACGAAGATCTTCATTGGTCCCGATGCACTAGGTATGACACCTAGATCGAAATGAACTCCTTCATCCACACTCCTTCATTTGCTGCTTGAAGCAGCTATGTATTCCGCTTCACATGTAGATCCCGCCACGACGCTTTGTTTAGAACTGCACCAACTTACAGCTCCACCGTTTAATAAAAATCGTATCTAGTTTGCGATTTAGAATCGTGGGATCGTGTCAAAGCTTGCATCGGCGTAACCATTAACGACTAGCTCTTTGTCACCTCCATATCGAGAAACATATCCTTAGTCCTTTTCGGTATTACAAGATGTACTTGACCGCTGTCCGATGATCCACTCTGGATTACTTTGGTACCTTCTGCCAAGCTTATTGCTAAGCATACGTCGGGTTTGGTACTGACATTGCATACATGATAGAGCCTATGGCTGAAGCATAGGGAACATCTTTCATTTTCTCTCTATCTCTGCTGTGGTCGGGCATTGAGTCTGACTCAATTTCACACCTTGTAATACATGCAAGAACCCTTTATTTGCCTGATCCATTTTGAACTTTTTCAAAACTTTATCAAGGTATGTGCTTTGTGAAAGCCCTATTAAGCGTCTTGATCTATCTCTATAAATCTTGATGCCCAATATGTAAGCAGCTTCACCGAGGTCTTTCATAGAAAAACTTTTATTCAAGTATCCCTTTATGCTATCCAGAAATTCTATATCATTTCCAATTAATAATATATCATCTACATATAATATCGAAATGCTCTGAGCTCCCACTCACTTTCTTGTAAATCTGAGGCTTCTCCAAAAGTGCATATAAAACCATATGCTTTGATCACACTATCAAAGTGTTTATTCCAACTCGAGATGTTTGCACGGTCGATAAATGGATCATTGGAGCTTGCACACTTTGTTAGCACCTTTTGGATCGACAAAACCTTCGGTTGCATCATATACAACTCTTCTTCCAGAAATCCATTCAAGAATGCAGTTTTGACATCCATTTGCCAAATTTCATAATCATAAAATGCAGCAATTGCTAACATGATTCGGACAGACTTAAACATCGCTACGGGTGAGAAAGTCTCATCGTAGTCAAGCCCTTGAACTTGTTGAAAACCTTTCGCAACAAGTCGAGCTTTATAGACATTTACATTACCATCAGCGTCAGTCTTCTTCTTAAAGATCCATTTATTCTCAATGGCTTGCCGATCATCGGGCAAGTCAACCAAAGTCCATACTTTGTTCTCATACATGGATCCCATCTCAGATTTCATGGCTTCTAGCCATTTTGCGAATCTGGGCTCATCATCGCTTCCTCATAGTTAAGTAGGTTCGCCATGGTCAAGTAACATGACTTCCGAATAGGATTACCGTACCACTCAGTGCGGATCTTACTCTGGTAGACCTCACGAGGTTCGAGAGAAACTTGATCTGAAGTTTCATGATCAATATCATTAGCTTCCTCACTAATTGGTGTAGTTGTCACGGGAACCGGTTCTTGTGATGGACTACTATCCAATAAGGGAGCAGGTACAGTTACCTCATCAAGTTCTACTTTCCTCCCACTCACTTCTTTCGAGAGAAACTCCTTCTCTAGAAAGGATCTGAATTTAGCAACAAAAATCTTGCCCTCAGATCTGTGATAGAAGGTGTACCCAATAGTCTCTTTTGTGTATCCTACGAAGGCACATTTCTCCGATTTGGGTTCGAGCTTATCTGGTTGAAGTTTCTTCACATAAGCATCGCAACCCCAAACTTTAAGAAACAACTTTGGTTTCTTGCCAAACCATAGTTCATAAGGCGTCGTTTCAGCGGATTTTGATGGTGCCCTATTTAACGTGAATGTGGCCGTCTCTAAAGCATAACCCCAAAATGATAGCGGTAAATCAGTAAGAGACATCATAGATCGCACCATATCTAGTAAAGTACGATTACGACGTTCGGACACACCATTTCGTTGTGGTGTTCCGGGTGGCGTGAGTTGAAACTATTCGCATTGTTTCAAATGTAAACCAAACTCGTAACTCAAATATTCTCCTCCACGATCAGATCGTAGAAATTTTATTTTCTTGTTACGATGATTTTCCACTTCACTCTGAAATTCTTTGAACTTTTCAAATGTTTCAGACTTGTGTTTCATTAAGTAGATATACCCATATCTGCTCAAATCATCTGTGAAGGTGAGAAAATAACGATACCCGCTGCGAGCCTCAATATTCATTGGACCACAAACATCAGTATGTATGACTTCCAACAAATCAGTTGCTCGCTCCGTAGTTCCGGAGAACGGCGTTTTAGTCATCTTGCCCATGAGGCACGGTTACTTAAGTACCAAGTGATTCATAATCAAGTGATTCAAAAGTCCATCAGTATGGAGTTTCTTCATGCGCTTTACACCAATATGACCTAAACGGCAGTGCCACAAATAAGTTGCACTATCATTATTAACTCTGCATCTTTTGGCCTCAACACTATGAATATGTGTATTACTACTATCAAGATTCAATAAAAACAGACCACTCTTCAAGGGTGCATGACCATAAAAGATATTACTCATATAAATAGAACAACCATTATTCTCGATTTAAATGAATAACCGTCTCACATCAAACAAGATCCAGATATAATGTTCATGCTCAACGCTGGCACCAAATAACAGTTATTTAGGTCTAAAACTAATCCTGATGGTAGATGTAGAGGTAGCGTGCCGACCGTGATCACATCGACTTTGGAACCATTTCCCACGCGCATCGTCACCTCGTCCTTAGCCAATCTTCGCTTAATCCGTAGTCCATGTTTCGAGTTCCAAATATTAGCAATAGGACCAGTATCAAATACCCAGGTACTACTGGGAGCATTAGTAAGGTACACATCAATAACATGTATATCACATATACCTTTGTTCACTTTGCCATCCTTCTTATCTGCCAAATACTTGGGGCAGTTCCGCTACCGATGTCGATCGCTTGCGATAGAAGCACTCATCTTAGGCTTAGGTCCAGACTTGGGTTTCTTCTCTTGAGCAGCAACTTGTTTGCTGTTCTTCTTGAAGTTCACCTTCTTCTTCCCTTTGCCCTTTTTCTTGAAACTGGTGGTCTTGTTGACCATCAACACTTGATGCTCCTTGATTTCTACCTCCGCGGCTTTTAGCATTGCGAAGAGCTCGGGAATAGTCTTGTCCATCCCTTGCATATTATAGTTCATCACGAAGCTCTTGTAGCTTGGTGGCAGTGATTGAAGAATTCTGTCAATGACACTATCATCAGGAAGATTGACTCCTAGTTCAATAAAGTGATTATTATACCCAGACATTTTGAGTATGTGTTCACTAACACAACTATTCTCCTCCATCTTGCAGCTATAGAACTTATTGGAGACTTCGTATCTCTCAATCTGGACATTTGCTTGAAATATTAACTTCAACTCCTGGAACATCTCATATGCTCCATGACGTTCAAAACGTCGTTGAAGACCGGTTCTAAGCCGTAAAGCATGGCACCTTGAACTATCGAGTAGTCATCGCTTTGCTCGCCAAGCGTTCTTAACGTCGTCGGTTGCATCGGAAGAGCTGGCACCCAGTGGTGCTTCGGGGCGTAATTCTTACATGCAGCAATGAGGATAATCCTCGAGTTACGGACCCGATCCGTGTAATTGCTACCATCATCTTTCAACTTTGCTTTCTCAAGGAACGCATTAAAATTCAACGGAACAACAGCACGAGCCATCTATCTACAACAAACATAGACAAGCAAAATACTATCAGGTACTAAGTTCATGATAAATTTAAGTTCAATTAATCATATTACTTAAGAACTCCCACTTAGACACACATCTCTCTAGTCATCTAAGAGATCACGTGATCCAAATCAACTAAACCATGTCCGATCATCACGTGAGATGGAGTAGTTTCACTGGTGGACATCACTACGTTGATCATATCTACTATATGATTCACGTTCGACCTTTCGGTCTCCGTGTTCCGAGGCCATATCTGTATATGCTAGGCTCGTCAAGTTTAACCTGAGTATTCCGTGTGTGCAACTGTTTTGCACCCGTTGTATTTGAACGTAGAGCCTATCACACCCGATCATCACGTGGTGTCTCAGCACGAAGAACTTTCATAGCGGTGCATACTCGGGAGAACACTTTTGATAATTTTAGTGAGAGATCATCTTAAAATGCTACCGTCAATCAAAGCAAGATAAGATGCATAAAGGATAAACATCACATGCAATCAATATAAGTGATATGATATGGCCATCATCATCTTGTGCTTGTGATCTCCATCTCGAAGCATCGTCGTGATCATCATCGTCACCGGCGCGACACCTTGATCTCCATCGTAGCATCGTTGTCGTTCGCCATTTATTGCTTCTCGACTATCGCTACCGCTTAGTGATAAAGTAAAGCAATTACAGGCGTTGCATTTCATACAATAAGCGACAACCATATGGCTCCTGCCGATTGCCGATAACCGGTTACAAAACATGATCATCTCATACAATAAAATATAGCATCACGTCTTGACCATATCACATCACAACATGCCTGCAAAAACAAGTTAGGCGTCCTCTACTTTGTTGTTGCAAATTTTACGTGGCTGCTACGGGCTGAGCAAAAACCGTTCTTACCTACGCATCAAAACCACAATGATAGTTTGTCAAGTTAGTGCTGTTTTAACCTTCGCAAGGACCGGGCATAGCCACACTCAGTTTCAACTAAAGTTGGAGAAACAGACACCCGCTAGTCACCTGTGTGCAAAGCACGGCGGTAAAACCAGTCTCGCGTAAGCGTCTGGCGTAATGTCGGTCCGGCCGCTTCATCCAACAATACCGTCGAACCAAAGTATGACATCTTTGGTAAGCGGTATGACTTGTATCGCCCACAACTCACTTGTGTTCTACTCGTGCATATAACATCAACGCATAAAACCTAGGCTCGGATGCCACTATTGGGGAACGTAGTAATTTCAACAAATTTCCTACGCACACGCAAGATCATGGTGATGCATAGCAACGAGAGGGGAGAGTGTTGTCCACGTACCCTCGTAGACCGTAAGCGGGAGTGGTATGACAACGCGGTTGATGTAGTCGTACGTCTTCACAATCCAACCGATCCAAGCACCGAACGTACGGCACCTCCGAGTTCAGCACACGTTCAGCTCGATGACGATCCCCAGACTCCGATCCAGCAAGGTTTCGGGGATTAGTTCCGTCAGCACGACGGCGTGGTGACGATGATGATGTTCCACCGACGCAGGGCTTCGCCTAAGCACCGCAACGATATGACCGAGGTGGAATATGGTGGAGGGGGGCACCGCACACGGCTAAGGAACGATCACGAAGATCAACTTGTGTGTCTAGAGGTGCCCCCCTGCCCCTGTATATAAAGGAGCCAAGGGGGAAGGGGCGGCCGGCCAAGGAGGGCGCGCCAAGGGGGAGTCCTACTCCCTCCGGGAGTAGGACTCCCTTCTTTCCTAGTTGGAGAAGGAGAAGGGGGAAGGAGGAGGAAGAGGGGAAGGAAAGGGGGGCCCTCTCCTTGTCCCATTCGGACTAGGGAGGGGAGGGGGCACAGCCCACCTCTTGCCTCCTCTCCTCTTCTCCCTTAGGGCCCGTGAAGGCCCAATAACCCCTGGGAGGGTTCCGGTAACCCCCCGGTGCTCCGGTAAAATCCCGATTTCACCCGGAACCATTCCGATATCCAAATATAGGCTTCCAATATATCAATCTTTATGTCTCGACCATTTCAAGACTCCTCGTCATGTCCGTGATCACATCCGGGACTCCGAACAACCTACGGTACATCAAAAATTATAAACTCATAATAAAACTGTCATCGTAACGTTAAGCGTGCGGACCCTACGGGTTCGAGAACTATGTAGACATGACCTAGAACTATTCTCGGTCAATAACCAATAGCGGAACCTGGATGCTCATATTGGCTCCTACATATTCTACGAAGATTTTTATCGGTCAAACCGCATAACAACATACTTTGTTCCCTTTGTCATCGATATGTTACTTGCCCGAGGTTCGATCGTCGGTATCCAATACCTAGTTCAATCTCGTTACCGGCAAGTCTCTTTACTCATTACGTAATGCATCATTCTGTAACTAACTCATTAGCTACATTGCTTGCAAGGCATATAGTGATGTGCATTACAGAGAGGGCCCACAGATACCTCCCCGACAATCGGAGTGACAAAACCTAATCTCGAAATACGCCAACTCAACATGTACCTTTGGAGACACCTGTAGAGCTCCTTTATAATCACCCATTGTGACGTTTGGTAGCACACAAAGTGTTCCTCCGGTAAATGGGAGTTGCATAATCTCATAGTTACAGGAGCATGTATGAGTCATGAAGAAAGCAATAGCAACATACTAAACGATCAAGTGCTAGGCTAACGGAATGGGTCATGTCAATCACATCATTCTCCTAATGATGCGATCACATTAATCAAATCACAACACATGTCTATGGTTATGAAACATAACCATCTTTGATTAATGAGCTAGTCAAGTAGAGGCATACTAGTGACGTTATGTTTGTCTATGTATTCACACATGTATCATGTTTTCGGTTAATACAATTCTAGCATGAATAATAAATATTTATCATGATATGAGAAAATAAATAATAACTTTATTATTGCCTCTAGGGCATATTTCCTTCACTACCTCGATTTCTTGCTGGATCAAGAAGGCGAGAGACGTCACCGAGCTGAACGTGTGCAGAACTCAGAGGTGTCGTACATTCGGTACTTGATCGGTTGGAACTAGAAGAAGTTCGACAACATCAACCGCGTTGTGAAACGCTTTCGCTTATGGTCTACGAGGGTACATAGACACACTCTCCCCCTCGTTGCTATGCATCTCCATGGATAGATCATTGTGTGTGCGTAGAAAACTGTTTGTTTTCCATGCAACATTTCCCAACACTAATCCGCGGCACGCCGACTGTGGCCAGCCGACCCAGGCTATACTGACGCGCCCAGCCAGCCGGGGGCCAGAAGGCCGGCTCGAGGGCTAGCCGGACTGAGTGGCGCTGGCCACCCAGATGCTTTGAAAATTGCTATGTATTGACGAGCCTATCCAGTAAGTCACACTTGGATGATAATAACAAAATTACTTCTGTATGCAAGCTATGACAAATGAATGGCTTGTGGCTATTTTGTAGAAAAGTTGTTTTCCCGCATAACTTAAATAATAGTCAAATTTTAATTGTCTTGCTACAATTAATACATATGGTTTACTTGGGCACTCCAATTCCAATCTTTAAGGTTCTCACTCAAATTTTATTAAGGTGTATCATTTATCAAGATCATCCAACAAATTGTAATGGTCCAGCTACTCAATTGTGCTCGATCGGGGACACGACTAGTCGATTAATTTTCACATTCTAGAAATTTTTGTACACTTTACCCACTAGACTCACTCAACCCCGATTGTTATGGAAACCAAAGAAGACCGAGGCAAAGTGATGCGGAGCATCCTACGGTCACCCCCATGTACACTACAACTACTCTTCAAGCCTCAAGGGGACATACAACGAGACCTCGAGTATACGCCATTGGACACAAGTTTAACTCGCTCCTTTCCGAACCTTCACTTTTCACATGTGAGACATGGCTACTACCTCAAATGTTCGTGCTATGCATGATCAGGAACCGAGAGGAAGACCATGGAGCGGCTAGGAGCATTGGACAATAAGGTGAGGAATCGGAGCAAGAGAAGAAGGAGATGCAGCAAAGCTACAGCCGCTGGACGTCTGACAACCACCGGACGTCCGAACCAACCTCAGCCCGCCGATCAGGACACCAGCAGTCGGTAAGGTCTACAACGCCCGGACGACCGCCAGACGCCGGACATCTGACACTCGTCAGCCGATGTAGAAGAAATATTAAAACCCCACTTTGTACGTGAAGGGTCGACGACTTCTGGGCATGGAGTAAGGACAACCGAGGTGTTTTCTCTGTACGACATGCCTACAGGATGATATTGCATACTAAGCTGAGTAGAGAGAATTGGCTAGAACAGTGAGGAGGAGGCTCAAACCTTGACAATGAAAACTACGACTTGTCGACTCTATGAAAAATTAGTGTCCCAAGAAAGCTATGGATGTTTCTGTGGCACTTGTCTCACCACTCAATCCCAACCGGCGAGGTGCTTCATCATCAAAATATGTTAATTACACCGGACTGCGTCGTCCCCGCTAGGGCGACTCGGGCGGCTCCCTACCCAGCCGCCCGGGGCACATACTCCTTCCTCCCCACCCTCCGCCACCGCCTGGGGACGCCGCCGGTCCAAGCCGGGGGCCGACGGCGGTGGCAGAGGACATCACCTCTCTCCCGTGGATCTGGGGTTGTGCGGGGCCCTGAATCATGTGGAGGCGCGTCAGATCCAATCAGCAACGGCGATGGCTGTGGCGCGGCGGCGGCGGAGGCGACGCGGACTGCAGGCGCGGCGGCCATCCCTGTTCGGGCAGGGGCGGCAGCGCGCCATCTGCCATTGGATCGGTGGCGGCGGCGTGGAGGGCCTGGTGGTCGCGTCGGCGGCACCTCTGGTCAGATCTGTTCTGACCGGTGCAGTCGGCGGTGGTGGTCATCTCTTCCGTCAGAGGTGATCGGCCTGCGGCTGGGTGTTCGGATCTCGAGATCCGTCATCTAGTCTCGGCTACGAGTCGGGGAGACATAGTTGCCGGTGAAAATCGAGCCGTTGGCGGACGATGGCGGCGTTTTGCGCCATTACCTTGATGAAGGCATCGTCGTGTAACTGTTGTCGACCTACTCGTGCTGCTTCGGGGGAAACCCTAGGATCTGGTCTTCCAGATTGGACGATGGCGGTACTACTGTCGGATCTCGGGTTCCGGCAGACACTTGAGGTTCGAACTCTGGGGTGCGCGCGGAGATTCAACCCTCTGTCGGCTCGCTCTTCGCCGACTCGCTAAGATCTAAACTACCTAGATGAACAGCTCAAGAGACACAAGATTTATACTGGTTCAGGCCACCATTGTGGTGTAATACCCTACTCCAGTGTGTGGTGTGGTGGATTGCCTCTTGGGCTGATGATGAACAATACAAGGAAGAACAGCCTCGCGAGGGTCTGTTCTTGGCTGGTGCGATGAACTGCTAGGAGGGGTTCATTCGCTCTA
The DNA here is from genome assembly GCA_021437245.1 of Aegilops speltoides. Taxonomy (NCBI): domain Eukaryota; kingdom Viridiplantae; phylum Streptophyta; class Magnoliopsida; order Poales; family Poaceae; genus Aegilops; species Aegilops speltoides. The sequence continues at coordinate 380,806,925 of CM038146.1, forward strand.
TCTACTGGTTTCTTGATGAGGATCCAGATGCCTCTACCCTGGGGGTGGCTAGTCCTATTTATAGGCAAAGACCACGGGCCTCTTCCCAAATATTGGCGGAAAGGCGTCGACAATTAGCCATTTGAAGGGAACATCGGGTACACTTATCTGACTAAAGTTGGTCCTCGCTTTGTCAAAGGCTCTGGTGATGACGCGGCTTGGGCTCCACAATGACTTCCTTCGGCCGTTGGGCTGGTCTTGGTCTTGTTGCACGAAATGGATGCCTTTGCTTGATACTCTCGCTGCGCTTGCTCCTTTGCACCAAAGAGGAAAGGAGGACATCTGCTGGCTGGCGCCTGATGGCGCCCTTGGTCGTCATGGCTTGCGTCATGGGCACCTCGCGAGGTACCACGCCTTGAACTCTCTGCCTCCTCATGAGCCGGCTGGCGAGGCCGTGCTCGAGAAGCTCCTTGTCTTCCGCCCATGAATCTGGCCCCTCGCGAGGTCTTGAGCTTGCGTTGATGAAGATGGGCTGTGTTGGGCCTCCTTTGAGCCACGCCGCGGGCCGCAGACGAGCAAGTCAGGGACCCCGTTCCCGAGCGCCGACAACTTCTGATGTCGTTTCTCTCTTGGGAGCATCATTTGTGGAGCAGTATTTGGAAGAAAGAGGGGGAGGTGGGCGGCCGTCTTGCACGGAGCCGGTGAGCTGTCAAGTCATGCACGACCAAGCGGGTGCTATCTTTGAGTCATGCCTGGTTGGCAGGTGCTACGCACGACAGATCTTCCAGAGTCTTCGCGTCTGGGCGGATGAGCGCAGGGCGGTGGCACCGTTGGGCGCCGTGGTGGCGTCGACGGATGTCCGGACTGGCAAGGACGATGCTGATATCTCTCCTGAAGATGGGTCAGTGGGCCGATGATGATGGCGGCTTCTAAAATGTGTGTGTGGTGTGCGTTTTAGGTAGGCTGCACCGGTTGTTGGTCCCGATACGTTATGTGGAAGGATCGGCGACGACACCGATTTTAGATACGGGGAGTGAGAGCACTTCACATTATCGAGTTTGTAGGTGTGAGTGGTGGCTTCAGCTGGATTGATGTATGGTCTTGTCAGACTTTTGTGGAATAATTAATAAAGATGGTTGCATGCATCGATTGATGTAGAGGCCGGGGTTTTAACCTCTTTTTTAAATAAAAAAAACTACACCGGCCTGCCACAGAGCTGTAGATACATGGCGGCATGCTTTAGTTCATTGCTATATGGCTTGGAGTGTTTGGGCGCTATGTCCAGAGGAGGTGGCCGAACCCATGTGCGCTCATCAAGATACAGATGCGAGAAGTGGCTTTGTTCTCCACATGATGATCTACCACGTGATGATTTTCTCGGAGGGAATTTGGTGGTGTTTTGGTCCTTGTGGCATGCTAGGAGGAAACCGATACATAACGGCATTTTCAAAACCACATACACTCGTTTATCAATTCCTGCCCGAGGAAGTTGAAGAGCTTGGAGAAGCCTACATCAACAAGACTCACACAGTTATTACCTCGTCCAAGACATTGGTTGGCTCCACCTATTGGTTTAACAAAAATAAATGTAGACACTGCGTTAACAAGAAGTGGAACCATTGGTGCAATAAGCAGAGACCAAGTTGGAATTTCTTGGGCGCATCTGCGATAGTGTGGTGAGGCATCTCCGATCCGGCAACTTTGGAGGCCCTGGATGTGACGGAAGATTTGGCATTGGCAGTTACTCTCTCCGTTCCGAATTACTTGTCTTAGATTTGTCTACTTGTCCTAGATTTGACCGGTATTAAGCAAGGCAGTGCAGCGGTGTATGGTGCAATTATACATGAGATGAAGGATTGTTCCGTAGCTTTTCCTTTATGTAATTTCATTCATGAGTTTAGGAGCCCGAATACGGAATACCGAGGCTCACAATTTAGCGAAACATGTGTTATCTTTAGGGGCTGGCCGCCATGTCTGGTTAGGCCAGCCCGACACTCTTAATTTCGTCTATGTAAACATTGTGACGAGTTAATAAAGTTTCACGAGATTGTCTGAAGAAAGTGATGCTTTGATAGTTTATAATTCTTTCGCTCAAAATTTTTTTATAATTCTAAAAATTTTCACTCAAAAAATCAACAGTTTTAAAATCTTCTTGGGTCGGTCGTTCACAACTCTGATGTGCAAAAATGGAGCTCGAGCAATTCTGGTTAACATGCTACACGAGAATGCACCACTTTAATTTGACTAAACCAAATCGATCCACCTCATACGTGGCATTTCTTCAATTGCACTAGTCCTCCGCTAACTCGAGCATTTTCTTTCCACAATCTCGGACGCCATATCCCCATTCCCCCGCAATCTCATCCTGTGCAAAGGTAGATTGATCCTAATAGTATCCTGTGTATCACAACGTAGCCTTGACGACCAAGCATCGTCCGGTATATATACTCCCTTCATTTCTAAATATTTGTCCTTTTAGAGATTTCAACAAGTGACTACATACGGAGCAAAATGAGTGAATCTACACTTTAAGATATGTCTATGTACATACGTATGTGATTGTCTATTTAAAACTTTTTTTTAAATACGCAGTCGCGTATCTTAACTTTATAGAAGGCAGAAATATATACAAGAATGTGATACAAAGAGCCCAGACGCCACACACTAGGCCACCCCCGGGCGGAAGACTCCACTCCTAGCACTAAACTCACTACTCACTAAAAAGACAAATATTTAGGAACGGGAGGAGTACATGCCAATGCCCAAGGGGCAAATCACGGCAAAACCTTCCTTCTAAACTCCCACTAGTATATACACCTCTCACCAGACCTGAAACGTACGCAACGCAGGCGAAAACCATCGGTCCAAGCCAACCATGAGGCCGCTCACCTACGTCTTCTTCCTCCTGCTCGTCTCGTCAACCTGCGAGTCCTCTGCTACTACATTAGAAGACACATGCAAATCCTTCGCCGCAGGCCACCCGTCCATCGGCTACAACTACTGCGTCAAGACCTTCCACGCCGACAACGCGAGCGCCACCGCCGACGCGCGCGGTCTCGCCGCCATCGCGGCAAAGATCGCGGGGGCGGCGGCCAACGGCACGGCCAGACGCATCGCCGCATTGTGCGCCTCGGAGGAGGACGCGGGGAGGCGGGAGCGCCTCGGCGTGTGCGCGGAGGTGTACTCTGACGCCGTGGACCAGCTCGGCGAGGCCGCGAAAGACATCGCCCGGGGCGAGGACAAGTCCACCCGGGACGCGCTGACGCAGCTCAGCGCGGCGCTGGACGCGCCCGGGACCTGCGAGGACGCGTTCGGCGAGGCCGACGACACGTCGCCGCTGGCTGCGGAGGACGCCGAGTTCAGGAAGCTGGCGACCATCGCCCTCGGCGTCACGGCGTTGCTGTCACCTCCGCCATCGGTGCCGGGGATTAGTGACTGATAGTGCGTCTGTGTTGAGCATGCTTAGCATGGACAAGCAGGATCAAATAAGTTTTTCCGATGATTTCGGTTGCAAGTGCGTGGTTTTTAATCTTTTCATGCTTTCGTTTGGACGTGTTTGATTGTGTGGTGAGTGCGCTGCATGCCTCGCATGCAGTGGTTTGATCAATGGTGCTGTGGTGGGCGAGTGGCCGGCTTGGAATCTGCTCGCGCTTTTTTCGATCTTTGAACGTGGGGTGTTGGTTGTGCATGTGTGTCGTGGAACGTCGAGTGGAAGGAAGGCATGCTGCCTGCTGTAGCCCACCTTTGCCTTCCGATCTCGGCATATCTTTTTTCTCTCCATGGTTCATGGACATATATATGGTGTTCAATATTCTTTATTTGAGCTGACTGATCAGTGCGAGTCTGGCATCTTCATATGAGCTGACTGACCATCGAAGCCATCCAACACGGCCATGTACCGATCCGCGGGACGGTCCGGACGCGATTTCTCCATAAAAGTGGGGAGCTTTGCGGGAGTCCGGTCACGCGATACGTACGAATCCGACATCGCAGGCCCATCCAAAACCCTTCCCGGACCCCGCTACTCCATCCTCCCATTTTCTCTCCTTCCTTCTTTCTCTCTTGCAACTGTCGTGGTCGAGTTGTTCGGACCTCGGTACCTGAGAGAACCAACTGTGGCTGGCACCGAGTGGCTCCTGGCAATCTTGTATGCAAGAGGGTGGTCAGGTTTGCTTGGATCTCTTGACTGCATGCATTGGAAATGGAAGAACTACCCGAAGGCTTTACAAGGGCAATATCAGGGTCATGTTAAGAAGCCCACCATCATTCTTGAAGCAGTTGCATCACATGATCTTTGGATTTGACACGCTTTTTTTGGCATGCCCGGGTCTCACAATGACATCAATGTGCTGCAACGATCGCCGTTGTTTGCGAGGCTGACTGAAGGAAAAGTTCTCCTCCTTGCCACTATACTGTCAATGGACATGAGTACATCATGGGCTACTATCTGGTTGACGGTATCTATCCTCCATGGGGTACCTTATCAACAACATCTCAAACCCAGTTGGCCAGAAAAAGGCTCACTTTGCCCAAAGACAAGAAGCAGTTAGAAAGGATGTCAAGAGGACATTTGGAGTTCTTCAGGCCCGTTTTGCAGTTGATCGTGGACCTGCAAAATAATAGGATCTGGGGACCTTGTGAGAGGTGATGACATGTTGTGTGATCATGCACAACATGATCATTGAGGATGAGGGTGATGATGCTGCCGCGGCTCTAGAATGTGAGTACATGGGTGATCCTATTTGAGGAGTTTATTCAAATGCATCAACAAATTCGGCATCGACCAACTCACGAGAAGCTCAAGGAGGGTCTGATTGAGCATCAATGGGCAGTGAAAGGGGACAACAATGTTGGGATGTAACATATTTGAACTTTTAAAAAAATTAACTACTACTACATGCGGCTATTTGAACTTATGTGCCCTTTGCATGCGGTTACTTGATCGTGGGGACTGGGGGGAAATTCGAAAGGCCGGATGTATGCGGCTACGATTGGATGTCGACCTCCCGAATCCGTGCCCGCGGACTAGTTCCCCTGTCCATGGACGGATGCGGGAGATTTTTTGTGGGTTGTCGTTGGAGATGCCCTAAGAAAACAGAGTGCGGATGATCCTACGCAGTGGCGGGCCCAAAAGGTCAAATTCTGCTTAAACTTCAATAATCTTTAACTTTTTAGCTTAACACTAATGATATTTCATATAATTTCTTTAGGGTAGGGGTGGAACATCCCCCCTTGGCCCTAGTGGAGCTCCGCCACTTGTCCCCCGCACACATGACATGATACGACTTTACACTCTGCAGCGTGTTCTAGTAGTCGGCGAAAGCTTTACCTCTCTATTTAAAACAGAATTAACTAATTAATATGGAAAATTGGTAGAAAACCATGCAAGCTCGATCAATTTACAAAAAAAATTGGGCAAAAAGTGTACAAAATGACCACACTGCCTAGCTAAACTAGTCGTGGAGCATCGCCAAACATGAGGAATCATGCCCCACACGAGGAGCCATCGCTCCAAGAATGACACATCCAAGAAGGAGACGGCGTCAAGAACGCTATGATGTTTTGATCTAGAAGCATGGTCTGGGTTTTCACTCGAAGTGACACCCCAAGGGTTAGGGAGGTGTCGGGTCTCCAAAACATCGCCACCAAGGAGGAAACCGATGCTCACGAGCATCGCCATTGCCTGCAACAACTAGTCGGGGAAGGCTTTTCTCAACAACGCCACACCCCTTACCACCACGGACCGTGGCAGTCCACACAACCTAATGAGCACACACGCACAAAACACCATGCCATGTCAACCTCGCCTCGAGGCCGCATCCCCAGTGCCCCAGTAGGCGCCCTACTGCCTGCACGACACAAAGCAATTGTTGTCGAAATGACCTCCCCCCGACATCCGCATGGAAGTGACGCGGTCAAGAAGGTTTGTGGAGCCACCCATGTCAAGACGCATGAGCTCCTCAGCTTAGGAGCTCAGGGTGTTGCACGTTTCCTTTGGAAGGCAAGTGTGGCTACCACCCCGCTTCTCTCTAACAACGAAGAGGTGCAGGAGAGGACCCTGAACGGCTAGGGTTTGGGCTCACCTCCTCGGGGACGGCATACCGCATGAGCTGGGCTAGGCTAGTGCACTGTTCCTCATTCCCTTAGCATAGCCACCCACCTCATCGTCGTCGACACCTCACCCATTGTCGGGGATATAACCTGCGGTGTAACCTGGTCGGAAGTATAACCCGGCCGGACTTGGCGACTCACTAATGACCCGCCCTGGCTGGACGACACACTAAGTGACCTGCCCGATCCTGGCGACTTATGGGTGACTTGGCAAGCGGATCAGAGGAGCGACAAGACCCGGGAGCCTAGGAGGCTCAAGGCCCAGAAGGCCGGCTTACTTATGGTAGGCCGGCTTAAGAGGAAAGGCGTGAGGAATATCTTCCTTACAAGGAATCAAGACCCGGACTTGTATCCAGCTTGTAGTAGAAGATAGGCTAGTCCTAACCCTATTTGGACTCCACATGTAACCCGCCCCTCTAACTTATATAAGGAGGGACAGGACTCCCCAAAGAGGGACAGATAACAAGAAACAATCTCTAGGGCTAGACACAAAGAACCGGCTTGCCGGCGACTCCCTCATGATCATAATGAGACCTAGCCACAAACATCATGTAGGGTTATTACCGAATGATGTTTCCCGGAGCCCGAAGCTGTCTAAAACCCTTGTCTTGTGTTGCGTCTCTCGATTCCGCTCAACCCCTCTCAAGCTACCGCATAGATGTGTTGGCCTCGCGACTAAGTCCTGACACTAAGGACATCTGACGTGACAATTCCACGACAGTTGGCGCTCACCGTGGGGCTTGCGCACGGTGGTGTTGAGTTCCTGGAGGGATCTATCTTAGGATCGAGAGATTTGCGATCGCGTGGATAAGGAAGAGCTGGCACGAGAAAAAAAAATCACGCGTGATAACCCGGCATAGGACAACCCGTACAGAGCCGGGTTGCGCGTCTGTACGCTGGTGCAAAGACGCCGAGTCCGACAGAAGTTCCAATGCGTCCAGGCACCAGCTGTTTCGCCGAGTTACCGTTTGCTGCCCCCGAGGAAATTATATATGATTATTGTTAACAAGTTACTCCCTCCGTTCCAAAATAGATGACCCAATTTTATACTAAAGTTAGCACAAAGTTGAGTTATCTATTTTGGAACGGAAGGAGTAGATGGCAATGACTGTTGGACAATCAAAAGGAAAACGTTTCTGGCTGGCGGACTGGCCGAAGCTTCGGCCGGTCACGCACACGCCGCTCGATCGTGTGTGTAGCGATCCACCACCGCTCAGCATCCACGTTTTGTTGGTTTTTTCCTTTCTTGGCCCACTAAGTGGCTTTGGCCCATCATGGTCGCTCCTTCGGCCTTTCTCTTATCTTCTTTGCAGGAGGAGCACACCCAGGTCGTCTGCAAAGATCTATCTTCACCAACTGCTTGCTGAAGCTCCAAGGTGGGTTGGGGAATAGAGCTGCAACCGCAGCTTACCGCAGCCCGATGAAGCTGCATCTTTTTGTTGGCTGTGTTGTGACCGTGGCGACCATGGACATGCCCACACCATCGTGGCGCTGTGAGCTCGATGGGCGACGGAGATGCTGCATGCTGGAACTAGCGTCGCCATGTGCTGGAACCAGCGACAAATTTTGCTGCATCAACTCATGGGGGAGCTACGACGTGACGGCGGGATAACGATTTTTGCTGGAACCGTCTTCTGATTTTGCTACAACCGACGAGAAGATTTGCTACATAAATTCATTGTAGAGATGCAACCTTGAACGGCAGCGACGACGACTTTTGCTGCAACCATCGTTGTCTCTTGCTACGACCAGCATGTTTTTTTTTGCTACATCCGTTTTAATGGTGATGAGTGGTGGCCGTCATTCATGCAACCCTGTGCAGCGAGCGTCGACGGTGGAAAAAAGTTTCAACGACGAGTGCATCGCTTTCGCTGCAACCGTTGTAGTTTTTTTTTTACATCCGGCAACGACTTTTGCTACATCCATTCATTTTAGACACAAATGGGGAAATACACTTTGGTTCCTGGTTGTATATGCACCCTATATGGGGATTTTTTTTCATAATATTTTTAAAAAAAGTCAAAATAGGTAAGAACTATTTGACAAAACAATTGACTTACTTTTGCACTAGTATATAAATCTCGACCAAAAAAAAACCAAAGTTGACCTCACAGCAAAAAAAGACAAAATTTATTTGCTATTATAGGTCACTATTCACACTATTTTAGCCAAAAATTTTGTCTTTTTTGAAAAAAAGTCAAAGGGATATTTTTTGTGGATTTTATTTTTCACGAGTACAATAGAAGGTCAAGTTTATTTCAAAAATATTTTCAGGAATTTTTGATTTTTTGTTGAATTACTAAAAAATTTCTCCATATAGGGTGCATATGTCCCATAGACCAAAAATCCCCCTCCAACACAAATGCTGCTACCTACAACTGACAACGACGGTGACTACTTTTTTGCTGCGACCATTTTCTCGTTTGCAGTGACCGACACGGAAAAATGCTACAACGGAGCATTTTTGTTTGCTCGAACCAATCAATCATCGGCGAGATGAAGCTGCATCCATGGAGAAAAAAGCTACAACTGGCGTGTTTTTATGCTGGAACCAGCTTCAGCGTCGGACAGCGGTACAACACCAGCAGAGTTGCTACCACGGGGGCAGCTCCGGATCGACGACGAGTGCGTGCAGCCAGTGCGGCGAGCGCGGATTGACGGCGAGTGCATGCGGCCAGTGCGGCGAGCGCGGATCGCTGGGACTGCGGGCGGCCAGAGCGGCGAGCGCGGATCGCCAGGGACTGCGGGCGGCCAGAGCGGCGAGCGCGGATCGCCAGGGACTGCGGGCGGTCAGAGCACGGCGATCGCGGATCGCTGGCGAGGACAGGCATCCAGAACGGCGAGCGCAAAATCACCGGCGAGTGCGGACGGCCAATGGCCAGCAAGCGCCGGGGCGGCCAAGAATGAGTGGGGCGGCGGCGGGCTGCTGGTCAACGTTCTTTGGTGATGTGAAGGAGGATCCAACGAGCATAGTACGACGAATACAACGGCTGCTACGCATCCGGCCCAAACTTTGGGCCGGTGCGCCGGCGCCCGGTAGTGCCCAATCAAAAGCAACGCCGCTGCAGCGCGCACATCATCGTCCGCGTGGAGACCGGGCTAGTCAATACTGAATTATCAAGTACTAGTTTTCATCATGGCAAGGTACAGAGTTTGATCCCTGCTCGCTATGTACGTGCAAAGAAGCTATCAAGTGCTACTAGTACAAATCGGATCTGAGAAAAGGAAAAAACAAAAGGGGGAGTCAAACCAATCACGACTCGGCCTTTGAGTCGCCACCGAGCACACCACCGCCGGTCGGGCTGCCATGGTTATTCTGAGCCATCACCCGCCGCTACTGTCTCTGCGGTTACAAGTCGCCGTTTGTCTAAACCGCCACAGCGCCTCTCCTCTGCTGGTCCTCATCTATCTCGCGCTGAACCGGCCACGGCCGCCAGGTCTCCACCGCGGTGGAGCTGCCAGTGCTACTGCACCATGCCTCTCCAACCCGGCGCCATCGCGGAGGCACCCCTTTGACCCGCCGGAGCGCCCTTACTCCGCTTACACGGTTGATTTAACCGGCACCCCCGAGCTGCCACCTCCAAGTCGCCATGGCCGCGCGCCGTTCCGAGCCACAAGCCGCCTCCACCTGAGGGACGGGCCGCCGGAACGAGCCGTCGAATCACTTCCGCTGCCCTCCTTCTAAGTCGCCAAATCGCCTCCGCTAAACTGACGTCGCCGCCAAACCGCCCTGACTAGTTGCCGGCCGTGCTTCCGCTGTCCCGATGTTCTAAGCCGGTCCTGCGCCGCAACACTCTGGGCCCTGCCCGAGTCGCTGTCGCCTGCAGTTCGTTTGACGCCTCTACTACTGTAGGCTACCTCCACCTCTGCCATGTCTCTAGCCGCGCGGCGAATCAACACTACTGCATGACCCGCCTGTAACGCTGGGTTTGGCATTACGGTAAACCCATCTGCTTGGCTGTGAAAAAGATGGCTGGCGACCCTGCGGGCGACTCCGCCCCGCCGGCGGCTCCCGCCTCGCTCCCCCCCCCACCCCGCCCGCCGCCCCGCCTCCCTGGCCTCTCGCCTCTGCCTTGGCGCCGGGCGCTCTCTGGGCAGCTGCAGAGGACCCTCCGTTCACCTCCCGTCGCCTCGCCCGGTCCGGCGCTCCTGCCCGGCCGCCGGCCCTCCCCTGCTGGCCGAGCTCGGCCCCCATGTGTGGGGTTCGGCTCTGGCGCGGTCGTCCCCCCCCACATGGCTCCTCCGAGCCCTCCCAATCCGCCCCTCCCAGTGGGGCCTTGGCCGGCCGGGCCTAAATCGCCCGCTGACAGGCGCTTTGAGGCGTGGCTGGGCGCTCAGATAGGCGCCGCCCGCTCCTGTGGCGCCGCCCGTGGTGGCGGCTAAGCCTGAGCCCCCCGCCTCCTTCCCTCGCCGGCGGACTCCTCCTCGGCTCTCTCATGGCAGGCCACCGCCTGTCTGCAAGCCATTTCTCGCTCACTTGAGCTCCGGTCTCCGAGTGCAGGCGGTTGGCTGCGGTGGCTCTCCTCCTCCTCTCTCCCGCGCGCGGCGCGCGCCATGGCGGCGGCAGTAGGGTTCTGCCCTCCGACCCGCCCCGCTCGGTGATGGGCCGCCCTTTCGAGCTCTTTGGGTTGTTGGGTCTGGCCCGTCCCGGCCGTTGGACCTCCATGCTCGCTCCTGGGCCTCCCCCGACCTTCCTCGGTCCGGCCCACCAGGCGCCCCCTTCCCCCACGGTGGGCCAGCACTGCCGACCCTAGGCCAGGCGGAGGCCGCTCCTCGTCCGCCTCCTGCGGTTCCCTCTCCCCCGATCCGCGCCGCCACTCCCATCCCGACCCCCTCCTCCCCCCTGCCATCTCCGGTACCCCGCGGCCCTCCCCCTCCCGGCGCTCGGGTCCTAACCCCTTCCTCCTCCCCTGCTTCTCCTCCACGGCCTCGCCTCCTCCTCCTGTCGTCGCCCATGCCTTGAGGAGTGGGATGACCCAGCGCCGGGACAAGCGCAAGGTGGCGAGCTCCACCGGAGCCCGCTCGCCCCTCCCCCGACAGCATTCGACGCGAGGAGGAGCTCAGGAGGGAGCTCCGCGAGCTCCGTGATCGCCGCCGATCCCTCCCCGCCGCGAGGTCGTGGGCGTTCCGCTCCCCTCGGGCCTCTCGGCGATTAGGCGTGGCCGGCGCTCTCCGTCGCCGCCATCCCGCCGGGCCCGCTCCCCCTCCCCATCCGCACTTTGCGGCGAGCTTCGCCCGACCACAGGATGGGATCCTCCCACCGGGCGGAGCTGCGGCGCTATGTGCCGCCCCACGCCGCTGCCTCGGGGTGCGGTTCCAGCCTTAGCTCTGGTGGTGGCACCGACGCGGTCGGCCCGGTCCTGCCAAGAAGAAGAAGCGGCGTAGCGTGGCCCCGCGCCGCCCGTGCCTCCGCCGGCGGGCCATGGCTCCACCCCCGCGCCGGGCCCCGTCTCCGGCCTCCCTCGGCCCCCCTGCTTCAACTGTGGGGTGAGGGGCCACTCTCAGGTCACCTGCGTCAATCCCCAGTGCTGCTACCTCTGCATGGACCCCGGCCACCCCGCCATCCTGTGTCCGGATAGATCGGTGGTCTCCGAGCTCATGATGTATGGGCATGGGATTGAGGGGTTGGGCTTCTTCCACCTCGAGGTCCCGGATGCTCCTCCACCGTCTCCCTCCCTCCAGGCGATTTTCACTGTCGTCGACGGCGTGGCATCCCCAGAGATGATCGAGGCGGAGCTCAACCACCTCTATCGACACCAGTGGGACTGGGTGGTCACCCTTCCGCTGCCCACATCTTCTCTGTCGTCTTCCCAGACTCGGCCAGCTATGGCTACACGACGCGTAGTGGCCGGATCACCCTCGCCCTCAACCAGCTGGTGGTCGAGATCTCCGAGCCAGTTCTCGATGCTCAGGCTGTGGCCGTCCTCGACACCGCCTGGATCCTCATCTCCGGCCTGCCCGATATTGCGCGGTCCGAGCCCGTCATCCGCCAGATGTCCCGTCTCCTGGGCAAGGTGGTGGCCGTGGACGAGCTCTCTCTCCGCAAGGAGGAGGAGGTCCGGGTCAAGGTCAAGTGTCTCGACTCCACCAAGCTCCGCACCTCGATCGCGTCTTCTTCAGCGACCGGGGCTTTGACCTCGAGATTGCCCAGAGCCACCCAACCACATTGGGCGTCCCGCTCCTTCGACGCTGGCCTCCCCGGTGGCAACCCGGGGGCCGGTGGAGACTACCACGGGCGGCACCGCTCCCGTTGCTCGGATGAGGAGGGGGCGTCTGAGGACTCCCGCTCCCCCTCTCCCTCTCACCCCCCCCCCACCGACAGGGGGGGTCAGGGCCGCAAGACCGCCCTCCTCCCCTTGTTGGTCGACTCTGCTCTCGCGCCAGCCTCCTCCTCCGAGGGGAGCGACATCTCCAGCGTAGGCGTGGTGGTATGCCCGGCCTCTTCCCCGCGCTCTCCTTCGCCGTCCTCTGCCACTGGGATGGTTTCGGCGGCCCTGCCCTTCGTCGCCTCCCCCTCCCGTGAGGCATCGGCGGCGCCTTTGGAGGGGCTGGCATCGCCGGTGGAGGTCCTCCTCTCCCCGGCCGCCGGCGCCCCTCTCGACCCGTCCCCCCCTCGGAGGGAGGATGCCCAGGCCGCTCCTTCCCTCCCGCTCGACGACCCGGCTCCGTCGCCCCTCCCCGTCCCGTCGCCTCCGCCTCCTCCTCCACCGGCTGGGACGCCGCTGGCGGAGCCTCTCCTCTCCGGCTACACCGGGCCAACTCTGCTGGTGCCGCCCTCTTCGCCGATTTTGAGGGAGGGGGCGACCCGGTGCTCACCCCGATGGCGGCCCAGCCCCCTCCTCCCCGCTCGGCTGCGTACTCCCGTCGCGGCGAGTCGACCTCCTCCCCGGTGGTGGCCTCTCGCCCGGAGTCTTGGTGGCTGGGCAGCCCACCGGAGGGATCCCAGCGCTGCCCATCCATGGCCGGGCCGAGCTTGCTGCCCGTAACCTGGAGCCAAGTACACCCCCCGTCCCCCCTCTGCTTCGTCTTGTTCCTTCTCTGCACTAGAATCTATCCCCCTAGGCAACCTTGCCAAAGTAGCTTCCGACTCTGCTATCATTTTCAGGGGGGAGGTCGGCCCCCCTTTAGTTCAGATAGCTGCCATCCGGGCGCGCGAGATCCTTGAGGGGAAGCTTGCCGAGGCCCGTGCCGCTCTCCTTTCCCCCCCGGATGCACCTGCGGACGGGATCCCTCCCTCTTCTTCCGGGCCGCGGCGACAGGCTCCTCCACCCCCGGCCGAGATCCGAGGCCGTACCCGCTCCCGCACTGCCACTCTCCGCGTGCAGAGCGCCTCCCGTGTCCTGGGGTCAAGCAGCCCCCCGATGGCCCCATAATGCGGGCCCTCTTCTGGAACATCCGCGGCTTCGGCCATGATGGTCATCGCCGCCAGCTTGTGGAGTACATGCAAGATGAACACATCGACATCGTGGCTGTCCAGGAGACCATGCGGCGCGAATTCTCGCTCCCCGAGCTCGATCGTTTGAGCTCCTACCTCTTTGCGTGGCACTGGCTCCCTTCTAGTGGGAGCGCTGGCCACTCGGGTGGCATCCTTTTAGGCATAAAGGATGCCACATTGAGTGGGCGGTATGGACCGAGGAATTCTTCGTCAGCATGGAGCTTTTCGAGAGATCTCTCAACTTCAAATGGGAGATCATCATTGTCAAGGGGCCTGCCGACCATAGTAGGTCGGCGGCCTTCCTCGAGGAGCTGCATCTTAAGATCTCGGCAGCCTCCCTCCCCGTGGTGGTGGGTGGCGACTTTAACCTGCTTCGCGTGGCGGAAGACAAGAGCAACGACAATGTTTGCTTTGCCAGAATGCAGATGTTTAATGACTTCATCGCCGACCTCGCCCTGCGGGAGATTGATAGGATTGGTGCGCGATTCACCTGGACCAATCGGCAATCCTCCCCGACCCAGTCTGTCTTGGACAGGGTCCTTGTCTCCCCGGATTGGGACCTCCGCTGCCCCCTCTCCTCTCTCCGCGCCATCACTAGGATTTGCTCGGACCATGTCCCCCTCCTTCTCTCCTCTGCGGACGAGCGTCCCGATCCCTCCCGTTTCGCTTTGAGACCTACGGATCTCCCGAGTGGATCCATGGGCCTTGATCTGCGCCCGTGGGTGAGGCCGAGCCCACCCCATCGAGGCCTCCCTCGGCGATTGACCGTGGCACTTCTATGCGAAACATGGTAGACAGTTTATGAAGGATGGGGGCCAACCTTGAAGCGATGCGAGAGCGCGCAAGAAAAGCGCTTTCGCGATTCAAGCTCTTGACCTCGGGCTGACTTGGTGGGTCTGTCTCCGGATGAGTGGCTCGCCCGATATGACCTCGAAGACCAACTCTCCGTGATCTACTCCGATGAGGAGGCCTATTGGCGCATTCGGGCGCCAGTGGGTCTGAAGGGTGATCACGAATACCGCTTACTTCGAGCGATCGCCAGCGGCCGCCGTAGAGACGCAACACCATCCCCTCCTTTGGGATGGGGACACCCTCCTCCGGGACCCTCGCGACATCCGGTCTCATGTCGACGGTTTCTATAGGTCCCTTTTCTCCGCCGCTCCTCGGAGCGGCGTTTCCCTCGCCCACAATTGTTGGGCCGGTAGTCAGTTAGTCTCCAGGGCGGAGAATACCGCCCTGACAGCTCTCCTTCTCGGCGGGAGGTGCAGGAGGCTATCAAGGGTATGAATACCTCCTCCCCCCCCGATGGCCTCCCGTTATTTTCTTCGGACCTTCAGGCGTCATTAAACCGAGGTCATGGCCATCTTTGAGAATTCTTTGTGGGTGCCATCGACCTCGGTCGCCTCAACTATGGGATCATCTCTCTCATCCCCAAGGTCCTCGGGCGTCCGACATCCGCCAATTCCGGCCGATCATGGTCATCAGCGTGATCTTCGGATCTTGGCCAAAAGATGCGCCAATAGGGTGACCTTGTTGGTGACGGATTACTCATCCTAACGGTCGGCCTTCATTAGAGGAGCGATATATCTTGGATGGTGTTTTGGTCCTTCATGAGGTCCTTCACGAGGTCGGGCCAAACACCTTAAAGCGGTTTTACGAAGATCGATTTTCACAAAGCCTATGACACGGTCATTGGACCTTCCTCGAGAGGTCCTTCTTGGAAGGGCTTTGATGACATTTGGATCACTAGAGTCATGCAAATGGTCTCTTGTGGTCGCACGGGTGATTAACATCAGCAGTGAGTTGGTCCTTCTTCCCTACCCTCTGTGGGGTTAGCGAGCGACCCTTCTCCCGTTCCTCTTCAATATGGTGGTTGGCGCCTTGGCTGCCATTCTTGATAAGGCCAAGGCTGCTGGTCACATTCGTGGGATTACCCCCATCTCTCGGGGGTTAAGGATTTCCATCCTTCAGTATGCTGACGACACGATCATCATGGTCGAAGGCTTGGAGATGGACATCGCCAACCTCAAGTTCCTCCTTCTATGCTTCCAACAAATGTCGGGCCTCAAGATCAACTTTGATAAGAGCGACGTCATGGTAATGGGATACTCCCCCTCTGAGTCTCTGGCTATCGCCAATTGGCTTAATTGCCGCCTGGGCTCTTTCCCCACCTCCTACTTGGGGACCCCTATTAGCGACTCGCGCCTTTCTGCCGCGGACTTGAGGCCCGCTATCTCTAAGCTCCAGTCCCGGTGCGAGCCCTGGCAGGGGAGATGGCTTTCTAAGGCGGCCCGCACTATTCTTATCAACTCTTCTCTCTCTAGCCTGCTGCTGTTCCTTATGAGCTTCTATAGCCTCCATGAGTCCCTTCATAAGGAGATCGCCAAGATCCAGTCTCGCTTCTACTGGGCTGGCAAGCATGATAAGAAGAAGTACCACATGGTCAGCTGGCCTGACATCTGCAAGCCCCGGGAGCAGGGTGGCCTGGGCATCATGTGCTCCAAGCGAATGAACATCGCTCTCCTCTCCCGATGGCTCTGGCGCATCGCCCAGGGCCATGGTGGCCTCTGGTTGGACATCATCCGGACTAAATACCTTCGGGGTCAACCCCTTGCCTTCTGCCAGAGATCGGGCGGCTCCCAGTTCTGGCAGTCCATTGTTCAGCTTCTCCCGGTGCTGCGCATTGGGACCTCCATCTCGGTGGGCTCTGGCCTCTCGACTCTCTTCTGGTATGACCGTTGGGCTAGTGACTCCCCCTTCGCGGCCCGCTTCCCCGCCCTCTTCTCTATTGCAATTGACCACATGATATCGGTCAATAGGGCCCTTCTTAATCTGGGGCGCCT
The DNA here is from genome assembly GCA_021437245.1 of Aegilops speltoides. Taxonomy (NCBI): domain Eukaryota; kingdom Viridiplantae; phylum Streptophyta; class Magnoliopsida; order Poales; family Poaceae; genus Aegilops; species Aegilops speltoides. The sequence continues at coordinate 380,823,293 of CM038146.1, forward strand.
TGCCTTCCGCCGACCGTTTGGGCCGGCGGAATCCGCCGCCTGGCGTGAGTTGCTTGATTGTGTCGCGTTGCACGAGCCGCTGGTGGATGATAGGCCAGACCGTACCCGGTGGCGGCTCGAGCCGTCGGGCCTGTTCACCACCCGGTCGCTCTATTCGGCCATCGCCCCTTCCTCCGCACCCCTCCCCTTATCGATGGTCTGGACCGTTCGGGTGCCTCTGAAGATTCGCATCTTCATGTGGCAATGGATCCGTGGTAGGCTTCCGTCTGGTGTGGAGGTCCGGAAGCGCAATGGCCCCGGCACCGGTATCTGCCCTCTCTGTGGCGTCCCGGAGGACTCGAACCACATCTTCTTCTCCTGCATCTCCGCTCAATTCCTTTGGAGCTGCTTTCGCGAGGTGGTCGCTGGGAGTTGGTGCCACACCAACTTCCCGGACCTTTTTGCTGAACTCCAACTGTCCCCCGTGTCCATTCCCCACATTAGGTGGCTGGAAGCTGGGGTGCTTGCTTGGACGTTGTGGACCGTTCGCAATAAACTTGTCATCCAGCGCGCTCCCCTTCGTCGCCCTACTGACGCTCTCTACAAATTCTCGGGTTTCTTGCAGCTTTGGCGGCCCTTAGTCGCCCCACGGACCGTGACGCCATCTCCGCCTTCATCGCCGACATTCGATCGATGGCCGTCCGCCTCTCTCCGCCGCCGCCGCCGCCACCGCCGGAGCCCGATTAGCCACCTTGTGTCGGGTGCGATGTGCTGATGTTGTTTTCTTCTTTTTTGGGCTTGTTGAGCTGTGCCCTCAGCAAAACCTTTGTACTTTTCCGTGAGACTCGTGTGTGTCAGTGTGGACCTATGCGGGATGTATGCTTTGTGGCGGTTGCTTTATTTATAAAGCGGGGCGAAAGCCTTTTTCGATAACGCTGGGTTCATTGGTGCTCGCAGTTGCGACCCGCCGAAGCAGCCGCGAATCACCTGCTTCCGCTGTCCCGGCCTCATCCTGCTTCGGTGACCGGCTTTGATCTTCATCTCTTCAGCGTCCCCAGTCTGGCTCTGGCTCGTAGAGCCGCCCGGGTTGACCTCGCTGCCACACACTGCAGTTCGCAGCCACAGGCGCCGGGCTGAGCTCGCCTCTGCCACGACCTGCCCGCATGCACCGGTCTTCGGGTTTGACTGTTCCTCTGTAGCTGCGGTTAGGTACCTGAAGAAGAGTAGCCAGGTGCTCATATGAGATCTAAAAGGATTAATAAAAAAAGGGGTCTGTGACTCAGCTGATCCAGGGGTCTCCATCCTATTCACTATACGCCAGGCGACCTCACGAGTGCAACATAGTTCATCTGTCCACTAAAAATAAAATCAGGTGATATTTTTCCTCTGTATTTTATCAGTATTTTTCGTCTAAAGACAATTACTTGGCATGTAATATTATTTTGCAGATAATTGTTCACCTCAGATGAGGCGTTATACTGCGGGTATGGAACGCACTGGCAATGTTCTTGTATAGACATTTCGTCTGTGCCATACTACCCGGTGAACGAACGTGTGCAAGTCGCCGTCCTTGTGATCCGGTTTACATCAACTAACCGGGACCGTGCCCGCGATTGACTCGCCGTCCGCACAGCTTACTGCGCTTGTGATTGATTTTTCCGTCTGCACCGTGCCGTGGCTGACTGTACCTACCGGCTGGTTCTTATGGTCGCCTTGTTATCACAACTGGATCAACCTCCGACAAAAAACCAGGTGCTATTTACTTTATTTTTAAGCACATATTAATTCATCCGAGCAAAGCTACTTTGCCCTGTTGTATTTTATATGCAGGGAAATTACCCATCACAAAGTGGTATTATACCGAGGAGATGGAGGCACGCCAACATCTTTTGGCACAGGTGGTCGTCGTTACTCAACGGACTCCCGCACCGGCTTACAACACCGTAGCTATCTCTCGCGACCGCGCCGGCTTACAGCGCCACGGCCGTCTCTCGCGACCGCGCCGGCTTACAACGCCGTGGCCGTCTCTCGCGACCACACCGGCTTACAATAAGGACAACTTGCCCGTCCGCACCGGCTTACAACGCCACGGCCGGTTTATCTGTCTGTGCCGCCTCAGATGCTGCGGTCGTTTTTACCATCCGTCTCTCGTGGCCTGGTCTACATCAGCGCGATCGGGCGCGCTTATGCGGATGAGCTGTTTATTGAGTATGAGCAAGTCACTACTTGGGAAGCCCGGTTTTCTTCCAACAAATTGGAGGCAAATTATCATATATTATCAACCACCGTCTGCACTGATGGTTCAATGGGTAGGCGCACAAGTCGCTGCTACTACAGTTTGGTTAACTTCAAACAGCGAATTGGAAGGAACCATTGGCCGAGTTGCTGACACGGCTCATACGGGATCATTTATAACCCGCCGCAGTCACCTCAACCTTCTGTGGATTCACATCACGCTATCAACGCCAATAATATACACCTTCTACTATGGTCAAATATGGAGAATCTAAAGCCAACTCCTCGAGTCGTCTTGAGACTCGGGGGCTACAATGGTATGACTCGGCAAAAGTAGCCGGTATCAATAAATTCAAGAACTCCGGGTCATTAAAGGGAAAAATAACCCGGCCCCGGAGATTACTGCTAGATCGATGAAAATTTAAAGGCCGTCAGAAGATTTCCAGCTCAAAATAAGGACTCTGGTTTAAAATCCGGTTCAAGAGACATCTTTCTCACACAAATTTTTGAAGCTCTCAAATCCGGTTCAAAATCCGGCTCAAGATAAATTTGTCCCTCACAAAATTTTAAAGCTTTCAAATCTGGTTTAAAGTTCCGGTTCAAAAAGAATTAATCTCTCGCAAGTTCGAGTTCTAAGTAAAATTAAAGGTTGCCAAAAATAACTTGTTGTCATGATGCGCGATTCAAACATAGGTATCCTGCCTTACGGCTTATCTTATTATGGTCACTTGGGGGCTTACTGCTCATCGAGCATAGCTGTCGGTACCCTCTTGATCGGTCCAATGCTGATATATGGTCACTTGGGGGCTTCCTGTTCAAACATAGGTCGTATTCGAACCAAAGAGAACATAGCTGTCGAAACCCTTTTGATCGGCACACTGCCAAACTCACTAGGGGGCTTCTTGATCGTATCCGAATCATAGCTTAACCTCTTTTGGGTCCGACATGGATCGTATTCGAATCAGCGTCGTTAAACAACTCTCAAGGTCATTTGGGGGCTTCCTGTTCAAACATAGGTCGTATTCGAACCAAAGAGAACATAGCTGTCGGTACCCTTTTGATCGGCAACGCCAAAGCCACTGGGGGCTATATGATCGTATTCGAATCTTAGCTCAACCCCTTTGGAACGATTTTCTGATCGTATACGAATCAGAAGCCTAAAAATTTTTAAGTCTTTTTTCCGAACAATTTTGGGTTTGACTTGAGACCTTTTTTGGATTATATCTCAAATGTATATAAGTGTTTTATGCTTAACCCGGCTTGACTTTTGACTATAAGTCGCCAGCTTATAACCCGGCTTGGCTTCCAAGGATTGGGTTATCACCCTTACTGCACAGGTCATGTAAACCGGCAGTACAATTCAATATCACAGTGGTTATATGTGAGGTATTATGACCCGCCCTGAAGCAAACCGCCAAGGGTTCTTGTGATCTACTTGTGTGCAGGGTAAGACTACATTTGGGTGGTTACCCGCCCTGGCTCTTGATAAGTCGCCACGGCATATGTTGTTTAAACTCTGTGCAGGATTTGCAGAACTATGACTTATATAAATGCTTCAGTCCAAGCTCATCACTGAAATTGGTGTCTCAAAAGGGTTATCAATTATTGATTTTCTCAAGGGCTATAGGCCACCGGGTTACAAAAATTCCGGTTTACAATGAATGTGCATTAAGTCGTCATCGGCCAAGAGCCGCCAGGTAATTAAACTCCGGATTTACTTGTCAACCGATGAGGTATTCAAATCTTTAATAGCCAAAACTGACTGGATTATCATGATGATATTGAATGATTGAGGTTTTCATACCGGATTATATTATTCAAATCTTAAATAGCCAACTTGGCTGGATTTCTATTGTGATTTATTTTACAATGGAGGAAATAGCCCCGAGTCGCTGCAGGCTTACGACCCGGCACTTGGGGGCTACATTATTTAAATTGAGATTACATCGAAAATACAAGTCCCATGTCACTGCCATCATGCACCATGGCACTTAGGGGCTAATGCAAAAGTCATTTTTTGCTCAACTTATTGAAGACCCGACTCATCACATTCTAAATGAGCCGGCCCTTGGGGGCTACCAATTGTTCCTGTCAAAAATTCAAGGTACACAAGGCTCAGTCCATTACATTAAGAGATCCACTACTCAGTTGGTAAAGTACAAAGCTCTTAATCTTATGGACGTGGGTTCAAGCCCCATGGTGGAGATTACATCATATGATGTTATTATTAATGACTTTTTTTACAAAGTCCCTGCTCATTATTGCATAATGACCCGGCCCTTGGGGGCTACACTAGTTGAAGTTTTTATGAGCATAAGGCAATTACAAGTCCCGGGTTTCTGCAAGCATGACAACCCGGCACTTGGGGGCTACATATGTGGAATATTTCGTTTATGACTAATAATTGAGATGAATAACCCGGATTTCTTCAACGTTGCAACACTTATATTGAAGCAAGTCTTAAGTTATCACTATGTTCTCCTCTTAAGACTTGGGGGCTACAGGTATTATGCATATAAAGAAGGAACATCTTCAAATTCTCAGCTTTGAGTAAATCAGGAAGATCAATTACATGACCCGGTGTCAACAACAATTATGACTCGACATCATCAGTCTTTTATAACCCGGAGATTTTGGAAATTATAACTCGGCAAGATCTACATCTTTAAGCCGGTTGAAAATCAGATGAGTATTTCAAGACCTATATTTTTTAAGTCGGTGCTTTGGAAGCCGACTCAAATGGATTATTTGTTTACAATATTTCTTCTACAAGCAAATGGATTGTGAAGCTGGTCTATTGACCCAGATTTTCTAGAAGAAGGAAATGACAAGGACTTAAGGATGTTCAGGTGCCGGTTTACAAGAATTCTTAACCCGGAGCACAACCTGTCAAATTTGTTCTTGTGTTTATTTTGCAGCATAAGTTTACCATGGATAAATCCAAGCTAAACTTGGGGGCTAATGTCAGGGATATACCTTGCGGTGCAACCCGGTCGGAAGTATAACCCGGTCGGACTTGGCGACTCACTAATGACCCGCCCTGGCTGGACGACACACTAAGTGACCCGCCCGATCCTGACGACTTATGGGTGACCTGGCAAGCGGATCAGAGGAGCGACAAGACCCGGGGGCCTAGGAGGCTCAAGGCCCAGAAGGTCGGCTTACGTTATGGTAGGCCAGCTTAAGAGGAAAGGCGTGAGGAATATCTTCCTTACAAGGAATCAAGACCCGGACTTGTATCCGGCTTGTAGTAGAAGATAGGTTAGTCCTAACCCTATTTGGACTCCACATGTAACCCGTCCCTCTAACTTATATAAGGAGGGGCAGGGCTCCCCAAAGAGGGACAGATAACAAGAAACAATCTCTAGGGCTAGACACAAAGAACCGGCTTGCCGGCGAGTCCCTCATGATCATAATGAGACCTAGCCACAAACAGCATGTAGGGTTATTACCGGATGATGTTTCCCGGGGCCTGAAGCTGTCTAAAACCCTTGTCTTGTGTTGCATCTCTCGATTCCGCTCAACCCCTCTCAAGCTACCACATAGATGCGTTGGCCTCGCGACTAAGTCCTGACACTAAGGACATCTGACGTGACAATTCCACGACACCCATGATTACCATGACGTGCATTGTTGTATCCTTTACGTCGAACGAGCAAGCATGTCATGCTTCTCTAGCTCTGCCAAGGACTTGGAGATCATACATGCGAGGCTCTGCTACGGTCACAACCAATGCTCACTTTCATGGTTGACAGTTGTAGACTGGTCTGCCCTACTATTCCCATCTTACGCATTTGGGGAGGGGGGAGGGGGGAGGGGGGGTGTTGAGCGACTGCACACACATCCCACCGCACAGATGCTAAGTGGGTTCACCTAGTCCGGGCACTCCTCACCCCGCCACTGCCTTTCTTCGTTCTTTTTTCCATTTTGGTGGGTTTCCTCCATTTATTATCTCTTTTTTAGTTTCCTTTCTTATTTTTACAAACATGTTTCTTTAATTAATGACCATTCTTTAAAGAAAGCAGAAAATTTTATGAAAAGTCATGAATGTTTTTTCTAAACATTTTTTAAAATAAAGTTTTCTTTTACAAATTATCAAATAATTTAGAAGACATTAAATCATTTTTTAATTTCTGCAATAGATGCTTTTATTCCGTTTAGGGAAAACCTCGGGCCCTGTCGGGCGCAGCAATGTCTCACTTTAAACAAGACGGTGTGTAGCCTCGTGTTAAGAGACGTGCTAGCGGGCCGGCCTAGCAGCGTTCCATTCGGTTCTTTTGGTTTTAGTTCGTTTGGTCATTTTACAATTTTTTTTATATCTTGAAATATTATATATATATATATATATATATATATATATATATATATATATATATATATATATATATATAGTGTTACTATTCATCACCCAGGGTGCAGAATAAGTTATTCTTCACCGGGGTAATCTTCGATCATTTCATAATTAAATTACGTTTGGAATTCAAATAGTTACATTCCTATCGATTCACGGCGTAAAATTTGACATAAGAAAATAAAAATATAAGTCATAAGACAAGAAAATTTACAGTTTATGTGTATTTTACACTATGTTTTTAAATTTGTAATTTTACATAACATAAAATATTTTTCCGACGATTATATATTTTCTTACGGTCTCTTTTACTTCAGAAATAAGGTAAAATTTACGGAACGTAAAATTACGGTCCATTGATAGTAAAATAGAGGGGTGAAGAATAACTATTCCTCACCCAGGGTGACGAATAGTCAATCCCTATATATATATATATATATATATATATATATATATATATATATATATATATATATATATATAAGTTTAACATGTATTCAGAAAAGATCAAACATTTATTTTTTATTTTTTAAATGCCATAGCGCCAGAAAATGTTTAACATGTATAAGAAAAATGCACAACATGTATTCATACAATGTTCAACATGTATTTCAAAAAATGTTCAAGGTGTGTCTCGAAAATGTTTGACTTGTATTAAAAATAGTCAAATTGTATTTGAAAAATGTTCAACTTGTATTCGAAAAATGATTAAGGTGTATTTAAAAATATTTTTTAAAACATGTATTTGAAAAAATTAATTCACTATTTGCTTCAAAAAAGTTCAACGTGTATAAAAAAAATGTCCAATGTGTATATGAAAAATGTACAATGTGCATTTGAGAAAATGTTCATCATATATTTTTAAACAATGTTCAAGTTGTATCTGGAAAATATTTTACATGTTTCAAAAATAAGTTCAGTATGTATATAATTTTCTAACATGTATTCAAAAAAATATTTTCAAATATGTATTTAATAAAATGTTCAATTTGTATCAAAAAATGCTTGGCTTGTATACAAGAAATGTACAACATCAATGAATTTTTTATATGTATTTGGAAACAAATTTTTTTTATTTTTTTAAAATCTGCATCAAACCGTCCAAAATTAGCCAAAACCAACGGAAGGTTCCACGAACCAGTGATGGGTACTTTTGCAAAATCGGTTCAACGTGTCGAACCACTAAGGCCAACTTCAGCGCACGACCAAAACGGACGTCCGTTTTGCCCGGATTCTGTCCGTTTGGGTAGGGTAATGGGGTCGTGTCCGGACCATTTCTCGGATGCGTTGGCCGTGCGCCCAACGCGCGGCCGCATCCCTTCCGCGTACATTTTTCTTTGCAAACACATATTTTTTTTCATCATTGATTTTTGATACATGAAAATACATCACCAAATTTTGACTAGAAAAGTAAGACCAAAGAAAACAAGAAACCACAAGAATACATTTTAGAAGATATCCAACTTCCATCACTGCTCCTGTAAGTTGGATTAGTGCCTTCTCGATGCATTCATTATTGATCTGCGGAGGCTCAATCCTGCGTGCTTCTTTCCTCTTCGAGTGTAAAGAAGTAGACGTTCATTCCTTGCATCTAGTCTCATGTCTAGCCTCTATTCTAGCAACAAGTGCACTAGTCTCATCTCTAGCCTCTATGCTAGCTAAAAGTGCACGAACATATACTAAATTGCGCTCTGTCAATATATCGATATACTCTTCTTCCTAATATCAAAACTTGCATCCACTCTACACAATAAAATTTGAAGTTAGCACAACTAGTCAACGAGAGCACAACCGAAGCTAAAGTAGCACATACCCCTCGGTTAAGCACTTGATGAACATCCATCCGGGATGTCTCGGCGTTGTAGACACGCGGCGCAAGACCTTCTTTGGGCAGTCGTCACACGTAATGAGTGGCAACGGTGTGCCGAAGAGCTTTTGGGCCAGCACCGAGCCCGGCTGACCGCCATTCATGTATCTGCCGGCGGACCACTGACGGTGTAGATCCGAGCGGCTAGAGGAGGAGTTAGCACATGCATCCGGGCTTGCGGCCTTGCCGAGGGCTTCCGGCCCGGTGCCCGGCCAGTCCGTTGTGTGGCGCGGCCTCCCACAGCCGGGCGAGCTCAAGCCCGACTGGGTCTGCTCCAAATCCGGCCACCGAGTGCGCAAATCAGGTGGCCGTGGTTGGGTAGCTCGAGGGCGTCGAGGGAAAGGGGGCTGGGCGAGCGCGCGTCCGAGTTGCACAACTGCAATGGCAGCGGCGGCGGCGGGAGGGGCAAGCGTGGAGAAGGGTGGAGGGGCGCATGCTTCAAGTTCAGCTTGAAGGGCATTATCGCATGTACGCAGCTCTCAGCAGGTTGAAAAAATAATAGCACCCGTCTCATCCCGAAGAATCATCCCTGCTCCACCACGACCATTTGCCTCTAGATAGGATCCATCCGTGTTCAGCTTTGTCCATCCACAAGGCGGTGGGTACCACCTCAGGTCAGCTTCACCGGGATAATGCAAGAGATGTGAGGTGCTTGGCCTAACTAGAGCCATGGGAGCTGTAATGACCATCTTCCCCTTCTCCATGTCGCCATGAGGGTGCTGCTGGAGACAAAGGAGAGATGATATGTAGCTATGGAGGTAGTGCCTCGATTCTTCAGTTGGAGGAGCCTTCTTCCCATGAGTGACTTCATTCCAGACGTGCCATGACCTCCACAACGTCATTAGGAGAACCATTCTTGCCGTATCAGAGAGCGGATGGAGCACGTCAAGAAGCCATTCGGGTCCAGTATGGCGAATAGCATCCACATCGAGGCGGCGGTCTTGAGCCATTGCGAGCCAAAGGTCTCTTGCTCGGGGGCACCTACAAAATGTATGAAAAGTGTGCTCGCATTCCATACCACAAACGGGGCAACTATTAGACGATTCCAGATGTTGAGAGAATTTATTTTCCCACGTGCCAGAGTGTTGGAAGCGAGCTTCCAAGCAAATACCCGTACCTTAGGGGGAGCAGGGCACCCACATATGGTATTTCAGATGGCCCATTGACCATCCGGTGCCCTGCTCGTCGACGCCGCCGATGGACGCTCGCGCTCGTCCATCGCGGATTTGTAGGCTGATTTCACCGTAAATTTACCAGATTTTTCTGGCGCCCAAGCAAGCACATCTGCCGGTGCCCTTGTGGAAACACGGATGCTAGTGATGGCCTCCATGTCCGCCGGGTGGAAGTACTGCTCGAGAAGCTCCACGCGCTAGGCGCCCGGTCATCAAGAAGCTCAGCAACCCGCCTAAGCCTGCAGATGCCTTGTTGCGTAATCGGCATGCTAGAGTGCATCCGGGGGAGCCAACGGTCACGCCAAATCCAAATCTGCTCCCCGGTACCGATGCGCCACACAAGGCCCTTCTTCAGGAGATCTGTCCATGTTGTATAGCCTGCCAGATAGACGACGCGTTCCCGGCAAAGACCGTATCCTCAAGACGACCATCCGGGTAGTATCGTGCTTTCAAGACCCGCGCACACAAGCTGTCAGGTTTAGTTAATAAGTGCCACGCTTGACGAGCAAGTAGGGCCTGATTAAATAGGCGAAAGTCCCTAAAGCCAATGTTGTCATGTTCTTTGGTTCTCATAATTTGAGTCCAAGCCTGCCAATGCGTTTTACGCCTTCCTTTTGCTGCTCCCCACCAAAAGTTCCGTACGAGCCTATTAAGATCATCGCCCACAGATGCAGGGAGCTTAAAAACTCCCATTAAGTAGGTTGGAATTGCTTGCAACACCACCTTTATCATCACTTCTTTACCAGCAGAAGAGAGTGTGTCACCCCATAACATGATCGGCTTAGTAACAGTAGCTTGCAAGTTCAGGAAGCACCCCTTAGACATTCTCCCTTCCGGCATTGGGAGCCCAAGATATTTCTCCTTGAATGCCTCAGTTTGCACTTGCAACACTAACCGTGTATCTATCTAGATAGCACCCGGACAAGATTGCCCGAACAAAATGATGCACTTGGCCGGGTTGATGAGTTGACCGGTCGCTCGCTCACATGTTCTCAGGATGTTTCTCACATGGGTGGCCTGGGTAACATCTGCCTTGAAGAAGAGGAGTGTATCATCTACGAATAAAAGGTGTGAAACTCCCAGGGCACGCCTCAGACTTTAACTGGTGTGAATATATGTCGTTCCTCTCCATCCTTTAACAAAGCAAAGAGACCGTCAGCGACAAACATGAACAAAAATGGGGAGAGTGGACCTTGCCAAAGGCCACGCGACGGTGCAAATGAATCCAAGACGGTTCCACTAAATTTTACTGAGTACCTCACCGATGTGACACATGACAAAATCCAGTCAATCCATCGCTGAGCAAAACCCATCTTTTGCATCATTTGCTTCAAGAAGATCCAGTCCACCCGATCATAAGCTTTGGAGAGATCCAATTAGTATGCACAATAACTCTTTTCCGGGTCCTTCTCCTGATGGATGTAATGTATGCATTCAAAAGCTAGCAGTGCAATATCTGTAATAAGACGCCCATGGACGAAGGCACTTTGAGCAGGGAGACAATATCGTCTAATATGGGCCCGAGGCGGTTAACTAGACATTTTGCCACTACTTTATATATAACATTACATAGACTGATGGGGTGAAACTCCGTTAGCTTTGTTGGGTTGTCCACCTTGGGGATTAACACAATGGAAGTGTTGTTAACCCCCTCTGGAATGATACTTGTACAAAAGAACTCCTTGACGACCTTAATTACCTGCTCCTTCATGATAGCCCAGTTTCCTTGAAAGCCTCTGGCAGGAAAGCCATCCGGTCCCGGCGCTTTCAGTGGTCCAATTTGTTGGAAATATGCCCTAGATGCAATAATAAAATGGTTATTATTATATTTCCTTGTTCATGATAATTGTCTGTCGTTCATGCTATAATTGTGTTATCTGGAAATCGTAATACATGTGTGAATGCATAGACCACAACATGTCCCTAGTGAGCCTCTAGTTGACTAGCTCGTTGATCAATGGATGGTTACGGTCTCCTAACCATGGACATTGGATGTCATTGATAACGGGATCACATCATTGGGAGAATGATGTGATGGACAAGACCCAATCCTAAGCATAGCACAAGATCGTGTAGTTCGTTTGTTAGAGCTTTTCTAATGTCAAGTATCATTTCCTTAGACCATGAGATCGTGTAACTCCCGGATACCGTAGGAGTGCTTTGGGTGTACCAAATGTCACAACGTAACTGGGTGGCTATAAAGGTATAATACAGGTATCTCCAAAAGTGTCTGTTGGGTTGGCACGGATCGAGACCGGGATTTATCACTCCGTATGACGGAGAGGTATCTCTGGGCCCACTCAGTAATGTATCATCATAATGAGCTCAATGTGACCAAGTGGTTGGTCATGGGATCATGCATTACGGTATGAGTAAAGTGACTTGCCGGTAACGAGATTGAACAAGGTATTGGGATACCGACGATCGAATCTCGGGCAAGTAAAGTACCGATTGACAAAGGGAATTGTATACGGGATTACTTGAATCCTCGACATCGTGGTTCATTCGATGAGATCATCGTGGAACATGTGGGAGCCAACATGGGTATCCAGATCCCGTTGTTGGTTATTGGCCGGAGAGCTGTCTCGGTCATGTCTGCGTGATTCCCGAACCCGTAGGGTCTACACACTTAAGGTTCGATGACGCTAGGGTTATTAGGAAGACTTGTATGTGATTACCGAGTCTTGTTCGGAGTCCCGGATGAGATCCCGGACGTCACAAGGAGTTCCGGAATGGTCCGGAGGTGAAGATTTATATATGGGAAGTTGTCATACGATCACCGGAAAAGATCGGGGGCATATCGGTATTGTATCGGGTCCACCGGAGGGGTTTCGGGGGTCCACCGGGAGGGGCCACCTCTGTCAGAGGGCCTCATGGGCTGTAGAGGAAAGGGAACCACCCCTTGGAGGGCTGGGCGCATCCCCCCTTGGGCCCATGCGCCTAGGATTTGGGGGGGAACCCTAGAGGGGGCACCCCCCTTGCTTGGGGGGCAAGCCCCCTCCCCTTGGCCGTCGTCCCCCCTCTAGATCTCATCTAGAGGGGGCCGGCCCCCTTCCCCCTTCCCTATAAATAGAGGGGAGAGGGGAGGGCTGCACACCACACCAAAGGCGCAGCCCCTCCCCTCCCCAACACCTCTCCTCCTCCGTTAAGAGCTTGGCGAAGCCCTGTCGGAGTACTGCCGCTCCATCACCACCACGCCGTCGTGCTGCTGTTGGAGCTCTATACGTCAACCTCTCCCTCCTACTTGCTGAATCAAGGCGCAGGAGACGTCTTCGCTCCGTACGTGTGTTGAATGCGGAGGTGCCGTCCGTTCGGCGCTAGGATCATCGGTGATTTGGATCACGACAAGTACGACTCCATCAACCCCGTTCTCTTGAACACTTCCGCTCGCGATCTACAAGGGTATGTAGATGCATTCCTCTCTATCTTGTTGCTAGATGACTCCATAGATTGATCTTGGTGATGCGTAGAAAATTTTAAATTTCTACTACGATCCCCAACAGTGGCATCATGAGCTAGGTCTATGCGTAGTTTCTATGCACGAGTAGAACACAAGATTGTTGTGGGCGTCGATTTTGTCAATTTACTTGCCACTACTAGTCTTATCTTGTTTCGGCGGCATCGTGGGATGAAGCTGTAACGCCCCGAGACCGGCGCTTCAGAAGACTTCCAGCTATTCCGAGTTTCGCCGTGTGTTTTATTTGCTTGTTGCATTGCATCATGTCATCTCTTGCATTGCATCGTTTCATCATGCCATCATATCATTAATTTTTAATAGCTCATCTAAATAAAATTGCATAGATCGTTGATCTATTTAAATCGAGGGATTCACATGGTGATTTCTCTTTATAACGTATCCTCTCGATATTTAGGGAGATATTATAAAATATTCCATTGTTTTGGAATCACCCATGAACCCACTTGCATATTAAATCCCTTGGCCTTTTCTTCTTCAAGTTTTGACTCTCTAACCGTGCCAATAATTCTTTTACCATTTTTCGGAGCTCCACAAAAATCCGAACATTTTTGGACCTTCCTTTTATCAAGTCCTAGTTCAAACCCATTTGGATTAAATTCAAATGAGTTTGAATTTACATCTTTCATTCATGCCTTTTTTTCTATTTTCTCGAAACAAGCATATTTATGCGAGTCCGGAAAAATAATCCCCATGCTCAAAATTCTATTTCTACCTTCCTTTCTTCTCCTTTTCTTCCTAGATTTATTTTCTATTTTTGGGAAATAAAGAAGTAGGGAGAGAGAGAGAACCAGACTTTTTCTCCAGCTCCTCCCGCATGGGCCAAGGCTCCTCCGCCGGCCTCCCTAGGGCCACCTAAGCCGGCCCACCTAACCCTCCTAAACCCTAGCCCGAACCCCCCTGCCCGATCCCCATCCATCTCTCCCTCGTCCTCCCTTCTGCGCCGCACACCCGCATCTTCCCCTCACCCGATCGCTCCCCTGCTCCCTTCCCTTGCACTTAACTCCTCCTTCCAGACGATCGAGCAGTGAGACGAGGTCCCAACGCCCGATCCCTTCGCCGCCTCCACCCTGAGACCCCCACGCCCGACCACCTCCTCGCCGCCCTTGGTGCCGCGCCACCAGGACGTCCGCCGTTCGCCTCCTACAGCCCGAGCGCTTCGACTCAGCGCGGCCCGCCATGGATGCCACCATGGACACCGAGCTCCCCCTCGCAGCCATCCCTGTCGCTCCCTCCTCATTCCTGCCGTCTTCGGTGCCGCTGCCTCGCCCGAGCTCCCCGCTCGACCAGGAGCTCGTCAACTCCGGCGCGTGCCCCAGCCTCCTCTACACCCCGTCGACCCGTGCTCGTCCGCCTCGGAGCCGGCCTCCACCGCCTCCTCCCGAATCTGCTCCGCCTCTGGCCATGGACGCCTCTACTCCATCACCGGATGGCTGCTTCTCCGCGCGCCGTTGTTCGTCGTCGTTGTCACCACGAGCCTGGTGACCGCTTCCTGCCGCTGACCACCACCATCGCCTCCTTGCTGGCATCCCGAGGCACTTGTGTTGTTTTGTGTTGGACCGTCAAGGCGGCAAGATCGACTACTTGGGCGCCAAGACCACACCAGATCGCCAAGCATCGTCTCCGGGAGTTTTTCCCCAAGTACCACTACGGTCGTCATCCGCCAAGTACCCTTCGGATATGCCAAGTTCGACTACATGATGCGTCAAGTACCTCTACCGTCGACCCCGTGGGCGTCAAGTTCCTCTATGAAACATGTACCACTACGCCCAAGTTCGACTACGAGCCATGTACCACTACCGTCGCCGAAGACCGTCAAGTGTACGACTACCGTCGCCGTGAATGACTACTTCCACGACGTCCGTGAACCACTACTTCCACTACCGCCACGAGAACGACTACTTCCTCTACACCGCTCCGAACTCGAACCGCTCCGAAAATGCACGCTTCAAAGGTATAACCAATGAGACGATCACCCATGGACCGAATGCATGCATGTATGAGATGTACCACTTGTTTGCACCGTGTCCGAATTGTCACTCATTTCCATGCCACTATCCCGTGAGAACCCGGTAGTCGGGAGCACCTCACCATCTTTTGCATGTTCTGCACATCCACACTTTTGTTCGCACCGACATCTTGATGAGTTGTCGGATCATCGGAATGTTGCCGTGGCACCATTTCTGTTTCGCCGCCGTGGCACCCTTTTTGATCCGACATGGTGACAAATGCTTCATAACATGCTCATGTCAACGTTTTCATAAAATTGCTTAAAACTTGCATTGTCATCCGCATCATGATAATAACAATTTAAATGCTTAAAATTGTTGTTGCATTAAATTGCTAAATAACATGGGGATTTTCCGGAAGTGTTGTTTGTTGTTCCGGCCTCATTTAAACTTGCCTAAATAGCTAGTTTAATTATGCTTCACCTCTTACCATGTTTAACAACATTTAATATTGTTGAGTAGCTCATAACCGAGATTAAACTAAATATGTCAATGTGGTGTTTTGGCAATATGCAACTCGTTGCATATTGAGCTCCACTTAACTTGTAGTATTGTTTGTTGCACTTTGCCATGCCATGCCTCATTAAACCGGACATGCATCATACTTGTTTGTGCATCTTGACATGTTTATGCTTGTGTGTTTACCATATTGTTTGCTTCTTTCCGGTTTGCTTCTCTCGTTAGCTTCGGTTTCGTTCCGGAGTTGTGAGGATCCGTTCGACTTCGTCCGTTTGTCTTCTTCATGGACTCGTTCTTCTTCCTTGCGGGATTTCAGGCAAGATGATCATACCCTCGAAATCACTACTATCTTTGCTATGCTAGTTTGCTCGCTCTTTTGCTATGCCAATGCTATGATGCCTACCATTTGCTTGTCAGCCTCCCAAATTGCCATGTTAAACCTCTAACCTTTGACACCATTCCTAGCAAGCCATTGATTGGCTATGTTACCGCTTTGCTCAGCCCCTCTTATAGCGTTGCTAGTTGCAGGTGAAGTTGAAGATTGCTCCATGGTGGACAGGATATTGGATGGGATATCACAATGTCTCTTATATTATTAATGCATCTATATACTTGGTAAAGGGTGGAAGGCTCGGCCCTATGCCTGGTGTTTTGTTCCACTCTTGCCGCCCTAGTTTCTGTCATACCGGTATTATGTTCCCGGATTTTGCGTTCCTTACGCGGTCGGGTGATTTATGGGACCCCCCTGACAGTTCGCTTTGAATAAAACTTGTCCAGCAAGGCCCAACCTTGGTTTTACCATTTGCCTCACCTAGCCCTTTTTCCCTTGGGTTTCCGGAGCCCGAGGGTCATCTTTATTTTAGCCCCCCCCCCCCGGGCCAGTGCTCCTTCGAGTGTTGGTCCGAAACGGGCAGACTGCGGGGCCACCTCGGGGCAACTCGAGGTCTGGTTTTACTCGTAGGCTGACCTATCCGGTGTGCCCTGAGAACGAGATATGTGCAGCTCCTATCGGGATTTGTCGGCGCATCGGGCGGCTTTGCTGGTCTTGTTTTACCATTGTCGAAATGTCTTGTAAACCGGGATTCCGGGCGATCGGGTCTTCTGGGAGAAGGTCTATTCTTCGTTGATCGCGAGAGCTTGTCATGGGCTAAGTTGGGACACCCCGCAGGTTTAAACTTTCGAGAGCCGTGCGCGGTTATGTGGCAGATGGGAATTTGTTAATGTCGGTTGGAGATAACTTGACACCAGATCCGAATTAAAATACATCAACGCGTGTGTAACGTGATGGTCTCTTCTCGTGAGTCCGGGAAGTGAACACGTGTTGGAGTTATGCTTGACGAGGTTGCTATAGGATCACTTCTTGATCATACTTTTATCGACCGTGCTTTGCCTTCTCTTCTCGCTCTCATTTGCGTATGTTAGCCACCATATATGCTAGTCGCTTGTTGCATCTCCACCTCATGCCTTTACCTTACCCATAAGCTTAAATAGTTTTGATCGCGAGGGTGCGAGATTGTTGAGTCCCGTGGCTCACAGATACTTCAAAACCAGTTTGCGGTGCCTATGTTACCGAAAGCGGTGGCGCAACCAAGCTCAAGGAGGAGCTCGATGAAGATCTTGCCCTTTGTGTTGTTTGAACTAGTTGATCGAGAGTGGAGCCCGGTTGGGGTCGATCGGGGACCTTTGTCGCATTTGGGGTTCTTCTTTTATTTTGGTTCCGTAGTCGGACCTTGATTGTATTTGGATGATGTAATGCTTTATTCATGTAATTGTGTGAAGTGGCGATTGTAAGCCAACTATGTATCTCTTTCCCTTATGTATTACATGGGTTGTGTGAAGATTACCTCACTTGCGACATTGCTTTCAATGCGGTTATGCCTCTAAGTCGTGCTTCAACACGTGGGAGATATAGCCGCATCGAGGGCGTTACAAGTTGGTAATCAGAGCCTTCCCCGACCTTAGGAGCCCCACTTCTTGATCGTTTTTAGCGGCCGAGTTGTGTCTAGAAAAATGTTTTGAGTCATTTAGGATTATATATATCGGAGAGTTAGGAATTCTTTTTACTCCTCAGTCCCTTCGTCGCTCTGGTGAGGTCTCCTGACGTAGAGTTTTGACTCTTCTCTTCTCAAATTTCACTAATTTTTTTTAGGATCACGCGGGTATTTTGGAATCGTTCCGATGGTTTTATGATGAGAACATTGTCTTGGTGCCTCCTGTCAGGGGTTTAGTGGAAGTGTCCCGGGGAGTTGAGCTCTGAGGTGTTGTCGTCATAATTTTATCGTTGCAGTTTGGAATACCGAGTTTAATCGCCGACATCGAAAATCTCTTTTATGCAGTTGTTGGTGAGATAACCCGATAACCCGATCTCGAGGTGAGTACGGAGTATCGCCATAACTTGTATAACGGATGCTTTTGAAGGTTGAGGTAGACGATTTCGAAGGTTTCTTGGTTATGTGTTGAAGGATGGATACATTTGGATGTAGGATTTGCTAGTTTTGGGTGAGATATTATGCTTCCCTATATCCCCAACACTGATTGCATAACCGAAAATTTCAGGAGTTTCATAGGTGGGAATTCAAGTAGCTCTTAGGATATCTTTCCGACGGATGTATGATATGAAATTGGGGTTCAACGTCTAGTGGTCCGCCTATTCACGGTTGGTTTTCTGATGGTCTCGTTGTGTCTTAAAGAGTCCTTGGCTATGCCGACTCGGGACGCTTTGTATGTCATGTGCCTTGCCTTGTACATGATGGTGCTGTCTGATCGAGCCGTGTAGGCCCCACCACGAAAACTTGGACGAAATCTCTATCATATGTTTGTTCCGCTTATTCGCAAGCCAGTCCTTTGTTTTTGTTTTGAGTTGTGGTATTGAGTTGCTTCAATGTCAAGTGTTGATTCCATACCTTTCCGAAATGGTGTTCTCATACTCCGATGTGAATACCAATCCTTCTCGACAATCGAGATTGTCATGTCAATCCCTTTCAACCGGCGTGTTTCTCTTCAAGTGGATCCGATCACTTCAACTTCAGCAAGACCAATTATCATTTCTTCTCAATGGTGTTTGTTTCATCCGTCTCCAAGTTGCCTTTGTTTTTTCCCGCCCACCCACCCTTTTTCCTCAAGGACTAAGATTTCTTTACCAAGTATCCTTTTATTTTTGTGAAGTTTCTCGATTCTTTTCCGTCAATGTTCTTACCCGGTGGTTTTCAAGAAGATGTTCTACTACTTCGTCATTCCTCATTCCTTTCTCTTCTCTGGTGGATTCAAGTCAAGTTTTGTTGATCATACCTTTTTCCTCATTTCAATGTCTTCTCATACTGGTGCACCTCATTATCATTCTACTTCTCGCTATTTGTTATTCCGGAGTGCTCAAGATATCTCGAAGATTCGTGTTTCCACTCTGCATTCGTTCAAGCTCTTTCGAGATTGGTATCTCATTCAAGTCATTTAATTCAACCGGTGCAACATCTCTTTTAAATCTTTTCAACGGTGTTCTTTTGAGCGGCCCTAACCCAGGTGTTTTTTCGAGGATCTTACGACTCTTCTATTTTCCCGAGCTATCCTAAATTCTTCTCCAAGTTTGGCGAAGAATGAGTTATCATCAGTCAAATGCTTTTCTCCAAGATCTTTCAAATTCTTTTCATAGTTGGCTCAACCTCTTCGCTTTATATTCTTCCGGTGTGCCTCAATAATTCTTGGTGTGTTTCTCGTTGTCATTCTCATCATTTGAAGACCGAAGAAGAGTTTCTCTTTAATCTTGCTCTATTCTCTTCAAGATTCATGGTGCTAGCTTGTTGCCATCCTCTCATAATTGTTTTTGATTGTGAGAATCTTTTTCACCCATCAGGAGATATTCAAGAGTCTTCTCAGTTTGTCATCCGGAGTCCATCAATTCAGGTTTATTCATTCTCAGCTGTCAGTTATCATTCTCCTATCTTGCCGGTGCATCAATCGAATATCCTCTAATCAGTTCATTATCTCTTCGTTCTCGTGTATCTAAAACCCCTAAAGTATCTTCATTCGTTTTCCAATTCTTCCCGGTGAATTGTGCCTTTGCTACTTTCATTTTCAATTCTTACGGTGGTTCTTTCAACATTCCTATTCTGTTGTTATCGTATCAATTAATTCGTTCTTTCCGAATCCTACCTATGGATCGTTGAAGACTTTTCGGAAGTTTACGCTATATCTCTCTTAATCCTTTCTACAAGAATAAGTAGTATGCCAAATCCGTTGCTTGTCATCAATTTAAATTGGTGAAGGATATGCATAACATAATTCTTATTCTGGTTTCATCCAAGTGATTAATCCTTTCCTTCGGAGTTTGTTCAGGAGTAACAAATTCTTGGCTTCTTGTTGTTCATCTTTCTTCCAGAGTTCTAAGTTTTCCGCATTATCTCGTCGTGAAGCTCCATCTAAATCATCGCAAGGCTTCACCTTGTGTTTTCAACTTCTCTTTCTTTTTATCATCCGTTTATTACCGGAGTGGTGCTTTGTCAAGGATTCTTTTCATTCTTCAATTGTTCTTCAAGATTTCTCTTGAAGTTAAGATCAGCCAAGCTATACTCAAAAATTAAACATGGTGTTCAACACATGTCTTGTTTTGAGGAGTTCAAGCATTTTTCATCTTGCATTCCAAAGTGCAATTCTTTCTACCTTATCTTCTGAGGTGGTGTTAGGTCATTCTTGATAATTTCCCTTTGCGTTTCATGATTCACAAGTTTTCAAGAGTGACATATTTAAATCCATCATTTCCTCTTTGTTCAAGAGATCTTTTCAACCGTCAATCTCTTCATTGGAGTTATCTTGGTATAGATTTCACCTAAAGCCTTCCCTAAGGAATGTTGCTATTTTGGTGCTTATTAATGACCCAAGTTATCTCTTTTCCATCTTGATGGAACAAGCTTTCATCTCTTCGTTAATCTCAAGCAAGCAATTGTTTCCGTTAGTGGCCGGTTGTCACCTCATAATGTTGAGATGTTTCCATAAGCCCACTACAAACTTATTCTTTTCGTTGTTGGTCTTCCAACAACTCTATTCTAACCTTCTTGCAAGGATGCCTTCCAAATTCAATTGTGATAGAAGTTGTCATTTTCTTCTCCGTCCCTTTATCCCAACGGTCTAGCTTCTATTCTTTCGTTCCGGAGGCATTGTGATGTTGTGCTCTTCAATCATCATCTTGTTTTGTCAGGATCATGTTCTTTTCATGCTTATCCATTTAACCGGAGTGTCGTGTCTTTTTCTTTCAAGTTCTTTTTCATCTTATCAAGTATTGCATCTCTTTTCAACCGGAGTGCTGTCTGATTTTGATCTTCCTTGTTCCTTGTTTATCTCGTTTCAACCAGAGTGACTTCAATTCCTTCTTGTCCATTGTACTCGTCATTCATAGCTTTGCAACCTTCAAGTCCTCGTAATACTCCTTGTTCCTCTTTTCTACCGAATTGTTTGCAATCTCGTTCATCTCTGTTGTACTCTTTCTTTTAAATTGCTCAACCTCTCAAGGTTCATGGTTTCACTCTTTTGTCGAAGAAGCAACTTAGTTTTACCTCTTCTCTTCCTCTTCTGTTTCTCTCCGGTGCCATCCTAGATCTCGGGACGAGATCCTCTTGTACTGGTGGAGTGTTGTAACGCCCCGAGACCGACGCTTCAGAAGACTTCCAGCTATTCCGAGTTTCGCCGTGTGTTTTATTTGCTTGTTGCATTGCATCATGTCATCTCTTGCATTGCATCGTTTCATCATGCCATCATATCATTAATTTTTAATAGCTCATCTAAATAAAATTGCATAGATCGTTGATCTATTTAAATCGAGGGATTCACATGGTGATTTCTCTTTATAACGTATCTTCTCGATATTTAGGGAGATATTATAAAATATTCCATTGTTTTGGAATCACCCATGAACCCACTTGCATATTAAATCCCTTGGCCTTTTCTTCTTCAAGTTTTGACTCTCTAACCGTGCCAATAATTCTTTTACCATTTTTCGGAGCTCCACCAAAAATCCGAACATTTTTGGACCTTCCTTTTATCAAGTCCTAGTTCAAACCCATTTGGATTAAATTCAAATGAGTTTGAATTTACATCTTTCATTCATGCCTTTTTTCTATTTTCTCGAAACAAGCATATTTATGCGAGTCCGGGAAAATAATCTCCATGCTCAAAATTCTATTTCTACCTTCGTTTCTTCTCCTTTTCTTCCTAGATTTATTTTCTATTTTTGGGAAATAAAGAAGTAGGGAGAGAGAGAGAACGAGGCTTTTTCTCCAGCTCCTCCCGCATGGGCCAAGGCTCCTCCGCCGGCCTCCCTAGGGCCACCTAAGCCGGCCCACCTAACCCTCCTAAACCCTAGCCCGAACCCCCCTGCCCGATCCCCATCCATCTCTCCCTCGTCCTCCCTTCTGCGCCGCACACCCGCATCTTCCCCTCACCCGATCGCTCCCCTGCTCCCTTCCCTTGCGCCGCAACTCCCCTCCGCTCGCACACATCGAGCCAGTGAGACGAGGTCCCAGCGCCTGATCCCTTCGCCGCCTCCACCCTGAGACCCCCACGCCCGACCACCTCCTCGCCGCCCTTGGTGCCGCGCCACCAGGACCTCCGCCGTTCGCCTCCTACAGCCTGAGCGCCTCGACTCAGCGCGGCCCGCCATGGATGCCGCCATGGACGCCGAGCTCCCCCTCGCAGCCATCCCCGTCGCTCCCTCCTCATTCCTGCCATCTTCGGTGCCGCTGCCTCGCCCGAGCTCCCCGCTCGACCAGGAGCTCGTCAACTCCGGCGCGTGCCCCAGCCTCCTCTGCGCCCCGTCGACCCGTGCCCGTCCGCCTCGGAGCCGGCCTCCACCGCCTCCTCCCGAATCTGCTCCGCCTCTGGCCATGGACGCCTCTGCTCCATCACCGGATGGCTGCTTCTCCGCGCGCCGTTGTTCGTCGTTGTTGTCACCATGAGCCTGGTGACCGCTTCCTACCGCTGACCACCACCATCGCCTCCTTGCTGGCATCCCGAGGCACTTGTGTTGTTTTGTGTTGGACCGTCAAGGCCGGCAAGATCGACTACTTGGACACCAAGACCACACCAGGACTGCCAAGCATCGTCTCCGGGAGTTTTTCCCCAAGTACCACTACGGTCGTCATCCGCCAAGTACCCTTCGGATATGCCAAGTTCGACTACATGATGCGTCAAGTACCTCTACCGTCGACCCTGTGGGCGTCAAGTTCCTCTATGAAACATGTACCACTACGCCCAAGTTCGACTACGAGCCGTGTACCACTACCGTCGCCGAAGACCGTCAAGTGTACGACTACTGTCGCCGTGAATGACTACTTCCACGACGTCCGTGAACCACTACTTCCACTACCGCCACGAGAACGACTACTTCCTCTACACCGCTCCGAACTCGAACCGCTCCGAAAATGCACGCTTCAAAGGTATAACCAACGAGACGATCACCCGTGGACCAAATGCATGCATGTATGAGATGTACCACTTGTTTGCACCGTGTCCGAATTGTCACTCGTTTCCATGCCACTATCCCGTGAGAACCCGGTAGTCGGGAGCACCTCACCATCTTTTGCATGTTCTGCACATCCACACTTTCGTTCGCACCAACATCTTGATGAGTTGTCGGATCATCGGAATGTTGCCGTGGCACCATTTCTGTTTCGCCGCCGTGGCACCCTTTTTGTTCCGCCATGGTGACAAATGCTTCATAACATGCTCATGTCAACGTTTTCATAAAATTGCTTAAAACTTGCATTGTCATCCGCATCACGATAATAACAATTTAAATGCTTAAAATTGTTGTTGCATTAAATTGCTAAATAACATGGGGATTTTCCGGAAGTGTTGTTTGTTGTTCCGGCCTCATTTAAACTTGCCTAAATAGCTAGTTTAATTATGCTTCACCTCTTGCCATGTTTAACAACATTTAATATTGTTGAGTAGCTCATAACCGAGATTAAACTAAATATGTCAATGTGGTGTTTTGGCAATATGCAACTCGTTGCATATTGAGCTCCACTTAACTTGTAGTATTGTTTGTTGCACTTTGCCATGCCATGCCTCATTAAACCGGACATGCATCATCCTTGTTTGTGCATCTTGACATGTTTATGCTTGTGTGTTTACCATACTGTTTGCTTCTTTCCGGTTTGCTTCTCTCGTTAGCTTCGGTTTCGTTCCGGAGTTGTGAGGATCCATTCGACTTCGTCCGTTTGTCTTCTTCATGGACTCGTTCTTATTCCTTGCGGGATTTCAGGCAAGATGATCATACCCTCGAAATCACTACTATCTTTGCTATGCTAGTTTGCTCGCTCTTTTGCAATGCCAATGCTACGATGCCTACCATTTGCTTGTCAGCCTCCCAAATTGCCCTGTTAAACCTCTAACCTTTGACACCATTCCTAGCAAGCCATTGATTGGCTATGTTACCGCTTTGCTCAGCCCCTCTTATAGCATTGCTAGTTGCAGGTGAAGTTGAAGATTGCTCCATGGTGGACAGGATATTGGATGGGATATCACAATGTCTCTTATCTTATTAATGCATCTATATAGTTGGTAAAGGGTGGAAGGCTCGGCCCTATGCCTGGTGTTTTGTTCCACTCTTGCCGCCCTAGTTTCCGTCATACCGGTATTATTTCCCGGATTTTGCGTTCCTTACGCGGTCGGGTGATTTATGGGACCCCCCTGACAGTTCGCTTTGAATAAAACTTGTACAGCAAGGCCCAACCTTGGTTTTACCATTTGCCTCACCTAGCCCTTTTTCCCTTGGGTTTCCGGAGCCCGAGGGTCATCTTTATTTTAGCCCCCCCGGGCCAGTGCTCCTTCGAGTGTTGGTCCGAAATGGGCAGACTGCGGGGCCACCTCGGGGCAACTCGAGGTCTGGTTTTACTCGTAGGCTGACCTATCCGGTGTGCCCTGAGAATGAGATATGTGCAGCTCCTATCGGGATTTGTCGGTGCATCGGGCGGCTTTGCTGGTCTTGTTTTACCATTGTCGAAATGTCTTGTAAACCGGGATTCCGAGACTGATCGGGTCTTCCTGGGAGAAGGTCTATTCCTTCGTTGATCGCGAGAGCTTGTCATGGGATAAGTTGGGACACCCCTGTAGGGTTTAAACTTTCGAGAGCCGTGCCCGCGGTTATGTGGCAGATGGGAATTTGTTAATGTCCGGTTGTAGATAACTTGACACCAGATCCAAATTAAAATACATTAACTGCGTGTGTAACCGTGATGGTCTCTTCTCGGCGGAGTCCGGGAAGTGAACACGGTGTTGGAGTTATGCTTGACGTAGGTTGCTATAGGATCACTTCTTGATCATACTTTTATCGACCGTGCTTTGCCTTCTCTTCTCGCTCTCATTTGCGTATGTTAGCCACCATATATGCTAGTCGCTTGCTGCAGCTGCACCTCATGCCTTTACCTTACCCATAAGCTTAAATAGTTTTGATCGCGAGGGTGCGAGATTGCTGAGTCCCCGTGGCTCACAGATACTTTCAAAACCAGTTTGCAGGTACCTATGTTACCGAGCAGGTGACGCAACCAAGCTCAAGGAGGAGCTCGATGAATATCTTGCCCTTTGTGTTGTTTCGAACTAGTTGATCAGTAGTGGAGCCCAGTTGGGGTCGATCGGGGACCTTTGTCGCATTTGGGGTTCTTCTTTTATTTTGGTTCCGTAGTCGGACCTTGATTGTATTTGGATGATGTAATGCTTTATTCATGTAATTGTGTGAAGTGGCGATTGTAAGCCAACTATGTATCTCTTTCCCTTATGTATTACATGGGCTGTGTGAAGATTACCTCACTTGCGACATTGCTTTCAATGCGGTTATGCCTCTAAGTCGTGCTTCGACACGTGGGAGATATAGCCGCATCGAGGGCGTTACAGAAGCGGCCCGGACCGACCTTACACGTACGCTTACGTGAGACAGGTTCCACCGACTGACATGCACTAGTTGCATAAGGTGGCTAGCGGGTGTCTGTCTCTCCCACTTTAGTCGGATCGGATTCGATGAAAAGGGTCCTTATGAAGGGTAAATAGAAATTGGCATATCACGTTGTGGTTTTGGCGTAGGTAAGAAACGTTCTTGCTAGAAACCTATAGCAGCCACGTAAAAACATGCAATAACAATTAGAGGACGTCTAACTTGTTTTTGCAGCATATGCCGTGTGATGTGATATGGCCAAAGGATGTGATGAATGATATATATGTGATGTATGAGATTGATCATGTTCTTGTAATAGGAATCACGACTTGCATGTCGATGACTATGACAACCGGCAGGAGCCATAGGAGTTGTCTTTATTTTTTGTATGACCTGCATGTCATTGAATAACGCCATGTAATTACTTTACTTTATTGCTAAACCGTTAGCTATAGTAGTAGAAGTAATCGTTGGCATGACAACTTCATGAAGACACGATGATGGAGATCATGATGATGGAGATCATGGTGTCATGCCGGTGACGATGATGATCATGGTGCCCCGAAGATGGAGATCAAAAGGAGCAAAATGATATTGGCCATATCATGTCACTATTTGATTGCATGTGATGTTCATCATGTTTTACATCTTATTTGCTTAGAATGACGGTAGCATAAATAAGATGATCCCTCATAATTGTGCGCCGTTGCGGAAGTTCGTTGTCTCGAAGCACCACGTGATGATCGGGTGTGATAGATTCTAACGTTCACATACAACGGGTGTAAGCCAGATTTACACATGCAAAACACTTAGGTTGACTTGACGATCCTAGCATGTACAGACATGGCCTCGGAACACAAGAGACCGAAAGGTCGAACATGATTTGTATAGAAGATACGATCAACATCAAGATGTTCACCGATGATGACTAGTCCATCTCACGTGATGATCGAACACGACCTAGTTGACTCGGATCATGTATCACTTAGATGACTAGAGGGATGCCTATCTGAGTGGGAGTTCATTATATAATTTGATTAGATGAACTTAATTATCATGAACTTAGTCTAAAATCTTTACAGTATGTCTTGTAGATCAAATGGCCCACGCTAATGTTTCCCTTAACTTCAACGCATTCCTAGAGAAAACCAAGCTGAAAGACGATGGTAGCAACTATATGGACTGGGTCCGGAACTTGAGGATCATCCTCATAGCTGCCAAGAAAGCATATGTCCTAGATGCACCGCTAGGTGAAGCACCCGTTTTCCCAGCAACTCAAGATGTTATGAACGCCTGGCAGTCGTGTAGTGATGATTACTCCCTGGTTTAGTGCGGCATGCTTTACAGCTTAGAACCGGGCTCCAAAAGCGTTTTGAGCAGCATGGATCATATGAGATGTTCCAAGAGCTGAAAATGGTTTTCCAAGCTCATGCCCGAGTCGAGAGATATGAAGTCTCCGACAAGTTCTACAGTTGTAAGATGGAGGAGAATGGTTCTGTCAGCGAGCACATACTCAAAATGTCTGGGTTGCACAACCGCTTGTCTCAACTGGGAGTTAATCTCTCGGATGACGCGGTCATTGACAGAATCCTCCTGTCGCTCCCACCTAGCTACAAGAGCTTTGTGATGAACTACAATATGCAGGGGATGGTGAAAACCATTCCTGAGGTATTTTGAATGCTGAAATCAGCGGAGGTGGAGATCAAAAAGGAACATCAAGTGTTGATGGTCAATAAAACCACTAGTTTCAAGAAAGGCAAGGGTAAGAAGAACTTCAAGAAGGACGGCAAGGAGTTGCCGCTACCGAGAAGCCGATTGTCGGAAGAAGCCAAAGCATGGACCCAAGCCTAAGACTGAGTGCTTTTATTGCAAGGGAAGCGGACACTGGAAGCGGAACTGCCCCAAGTACTTAGCGAACAAGAAGGCCGGCAACACCAAAGGTATATGTGATATACATGTAATTGATGTGTACCTTACTAGTACTCATAGTAGCTCCTCGGTATTTGATACCGGTGCGGTTGCTCATATTTGTAACTCAAAACCGGAGCTGCGGAATAAGCGGAGACTGGCGAAGGACGAGGTGACGATGCGCGTCGGGAATGGTTCCAAGGTCGATGTGATCGCCGTCGGCATGCTACCTCTACATTTACCTACGGGATTAGTTTTAAAACTCAATAATTGTTATTTAGTGCCAGCTTTGAGCATGAACATTGTATCTGGATCTCGTTTAATACGAGATGGCTACTCATTTAAATCTGAGAATAATGGTTGTTCTATTTATATGAGAGATATGTTTTATGGTCATGCCCCGCTGGTCAATGGTTTATTCTTAATGAATCTCGAACGTGATGTTACACATATTCATAGTGTGAATACCAAAAGATGTAAGGTTGATAACGATAGTCCCACATACTTGTGGCACTGCCGCCTTGGTCACATTGGTGTCAAACGCATGAAGAAGATCCATGCTGATGGACTCTTGGAGTCTCTTGATTACGAATCATTTGACACATGCGAACCATGCGTCATGGGCAAAATGACCAAGACTCCTTTCTCTGGAACAATGGAGCGAGCAACCAACTTATTGGAAATCATACATACTGATATGTGTAGTCCAATGAGCGTTGAGGCTCGCGGAGGCTATCGTTATGTTCTCACTCTCACTGATGACTTAAGTAGATATGGGTATGTCTACTTGATGAAACACAAGTCTGAGACCTTTGAAAAGTTCAGGGAATTTTAGAATGAGGTAGAGAATCAACGTGACCGAAAGATAAAGTTCTTACGATCAGATCATGGGGGAGAATATTTAAGTCACGAATTTGGTACGCACTTAAGGAAATATGGAATCGTTTCACAGCTCACGCCGCCTGGAACACCTCAGCGTAACGGTGTGTCCGAACATCGTAATCGCACTCTATTGGATATGGTGCGATCTATGATGTCTCTCACCGATTTACCGCTATCATTTTGGGGATACGCTCTAGAGACAGCTACATTCACTTTAAATAGGGCACCGTCTAAATCCGATGAGACGACACTATATGAATTATGGTTTGGGAAGAAACCTAAGCTGTCGTTTCTAAAAGTTTGGGGATGCGATGCTTATGTCAAGAAACTTCAACCTGAAAAGCTCGAACCCAAGTCAGAAAAATGTGTCTTCATAGGATACCCAAAGGAAACCATCGGGTATACTTTCTACCTCATATCCGAAGGCAAGATCTTTTTTGCAAAGAACGGGTCCTTTCTGAAGAAAGAGTTTCTCTCGAGAGAAGTAAGTGGGAGGAAAGTAGAACTTGATGAAGTACTGCCTCTTGAACCGGAAAGTAGCGCAGCACAGGAAAATGTTTCTGTGGTGCCTGCACCGGATAGAGAGGAAGTTAATGATGATGATCAAGGTACTTCGGATCAAGTTGCTACTGAACTTCGTAGGTCCACAAGGACACGTTCCACACCAGAATGGTATGGCAACCCTATCCTGGAAATCATGTTGTTGGACAACGGTGAACCTTCGAACTATGAAGAAGCGATGGCGGGCCCAGATTCCAACAAATGGCTTGAGGCCATGCAATCCGAGATAGGATCCATGTATGAAAATAAAGTATGGACTTTGACAGACTTGCCCGATGATCGGCGAGCGACAGAAAATAAATGGATCTTTTACAAGAAGACGGACGCAGACGGTAATGTTACCATCTATAAAGCTCGACTTGTCACTAAGGGTTATCGACAAGTTCAAGGAGTTGACTACGATGACACCTTCTCACCCGTAGCAAAGCTAAAGTCCGTCCGAATCATGTTAGCAATTGCCGCATTCTACGATTATGAGATATGGCAAATGGACGTCAAAACGGCATTCCTTAACGGCTATCTTAAGGAAGAATTGTATATGATGCAGCCGGAAGGTTTTGTCGATCCTAAGAATGCTAACAAGGTATGCAAGCTCCAGCGCTCCATCTATGGGCTGGTGCAAGCATCTCGGAGTTGGAACATTCGCTTTGATGAAATGATCAAAGCGTTTGGGTTTATGCAGACTTATGGAGAAGCCTGCATTTACAAGAAAGTGAGTGGGAGCTCTATAGCATTTCTCATATTATATGTGGATGGCATACTGTTGATGGGAAATGATATAAAACTCTTGGAGAGCATAAAGGCCTACTTGAATAAGTGTTTTTTCAATGAAGGACCTTGGATTAGCTGCTTACATATTAGGCATCAAGATCTATAGAGATAGATCGAGATGCCTCATAGGTCTTTCACAAAGCACATACCTTGATAAGATATTGAAGAAGTTCAATATGGATCAGTCCAAGAAAGGGTTCTTGCCTGTATTGCAAGGTGTGAAATCGAGCTCGGCTCAATGCCCGACCACGGCAGAAGATAGAGAAAAGATGAGTGTCATCCCCTATGCCTCGGCCATAGGGTCTATTATGTATGCCATGCTGTGTACGAGACCTGATGTAAACCTTGTCGTAAGTTTGGTGGGAAGATACCAAAGTAATCCCGGCATGGAACACTGGACAGCGCTCAAGAATATCCTAAAGTACCTGAAAAGGACTAAGGATATGTTTCTCGTTTATGGAGGTGACGAAGAGCTCGTCGTCAAGGGTTACGTCGATGCTAGCTTCGACACAGATCTGGATGACTCTAAGTCACAAACCGGATACGTGTATATTTTGAATGGTGGGGCAGTAAGCTGGTGTAGTTGCAAGCAAAGCGTCGTGGCGGGATCTACATGTGAAGCGAAATACATGGCAGCCTCGGAGGCAGCACATGAAGCAATCTGGATGAAGGAGTTCATTACCGACCTGGGAGTTATTCCCAATGCGTCGAGGCAGATGACTCTCTTCCGTGACAACACTGGAGCCATTTCCCTTGCCAAGGAGCCCAGGTTTCACAAGAAGACCAGGCACATCAAGCGTCGCTTCAACTCCATTCATGAAAATGTTCAAGATGGAGACATAGATATTTGCAAAGTGCATATGGATCTGAATGTCGCAGATCTGTTGACTAAACCTCTTCCGCGAGCAAAACATGATCAACACCAGAACTCTATGGGTGTTGGATTCATCATAATGTAACTAGATTATTGACTCTAGTGCAAGTGGGAGACTGTTGGAAATATGCCCTAGAGGCAATAATAAAATGGTTATTATTATATTTCCTTGTTCATGATAATTGTCTGTCGTTCATGCTATAATTGTGTTATCCGGAAATTGTAATACATGTGTGAATGCATAGACCACAACATGTCCCTAGTGAGCCTCTAGTTTACTAGCTCATTGATCAATGGATGGTTACGGTTTCTTGACAATGGACATTGGATGTCATTGATAACGGGATCACATCATTGGGAGAATGATGTGATGGACAAGACCCAATCCTAAGCATAGCACAAGATTGTGTAGTTCGTTTGTTAGAGCTTTTCTAATGTCAAGTATCATTTCCTTAGACCATGAGATCGTGTAACTCCCAGATACCGTAGGAGTGCTTTGGGTGTACCAAACGTCACAACGTAACTGGGTGGCTATAAAGGTATACTACAGGTATCTCCGAAAGTGTCTTGGGTTGGCACGGATCGTGACCGGGATTTGTCACTCCGTATGACGGAGAGGTATCTCTGGGCCCACTTGGTAATGCATCATCATAATGAGCTCAATGTGACCAAGTGGTTGGTCACGGGATCATGCATTACGGTACTAGTAAAATGACTTGCCGGTAACAAGATTGAACGTGGTATTGGGATACCGACGATCGAATCTCGGGCAAGTAAAGTACCGATTGACAAAGGGAATTGTATACGGGATTACTTGAATCCTCGACATCATGGTTCATTCGATGAGATCATCATGGAACATGTGGGAGCCAACATGGGTATCCAGATCCCGCTGTTGGTTATTGGCCGGAGAGCTGTCTCGGTCATGTCTGCGTGATTCCCGAACCCGTAGGGTCTACACACTTAAGGTTCGATGACGCTAGGGTTATTAGGAAGACTTGTATGTGATTACCGAATGTTGTTCGAAGTCCCGGATGAGATCCCGGACGTCACGAGGAGTTCCGGAATAGTCCGGAGGTGAAGATTTATATATGGGAAGTTGTCATACGGTCACCGGAAAAGTTCGGGGGCATATCGGTATTGTATCGGGGCCACCGGAGGGCTTCCGGGGGTCCACTGGGAGGGGTCCACCGGGAGGGGTCACCTCTCATGGGCCGTAGAGGAAAGGGAACCAACCCTTGAGGGTGGGCGATCCCCTGGTCCCATGCGCCTAGGGTTTGGGAAACCCAGAGGGCGCCTTGCTGGGGGCAAGCCCTCCCTTGGTCCGCCGCCCTCTAGATCTCATCTAGAGGGGGGCCCCATTCCCCTTCCCTATAAATAGAGGGCGAGGGGAGGCTGCACACCACACCAAAGGCGCAGCCCCTCCCCTCCCCAACACCTCTCCTCCTCCGTTAAGAGCTTGGCGAAGCCCTACCGGAGTACTGTCGCTCCGTCACCACCACGCCGTCGTGCTGCTGTTGGAGCTCTATTCTTCAACCTCTCCCTCCTCCTTGCTAGATCAAGGCGCGGGAGACGTCTCCGCTCCGTATGTGTGTTGAACGCGGATGTGCCGTCCGTTCGGCGCTAGGATCATCGGTGATTTGGATCACGACGAGTACGACTCCATCAAACCCGTTCTCTTGAACGCTTCCGCTCGCGATCTACAAGGGTATGTAGATGCACTCCTCTCTATCTTGTTGCTAGATGACTCCATAGATTGATCTTGGTGATGCATAGAAAATTTTAAATTTCTGCTGTTCGTATCCCCAACACAATTCGGAATAACACATCTGAAATGTCCTTGTCAGAGAACTCCGCACACAGTCCCTTATTCATATCCTCATTGACCCGGCTATGGATAAGATCAATTACTGGCTCAGTGTGCAACCTATGGTCTGCAGTGAACAAACTAGAAAAGTAATCAGTAGTCATCTTGGCCATAACATCATGCTCATGTTGCGCCACCCCAGCTTCATCAACTAGCATTTTAATACGTTTTTCCTGGCATGCCATTTAGCTTTGCGATGGAAAAATTCCGTGTTGCGGTCTCCCTCCCGCAATCATGCAATTCTTGAACGTTGCATCCAGAGCATCTCCTCCCTATACATGAGTTCATTCAAATTATCAGTAGCCTTTCTTATAGCCCTTTGGTCAACGTTCATGGCCATAAGTTCCTCTAGCTGAGTACGTGATTTGTGAATTTCCCTGACAACGTTTCCAAACCTTCTCCTGCTCCAGCCATGCAAGGACTCCATCATGCAACTGAGAGTATTAGCAACGTCACCTAGATTTTCCATACTTCCGGCCGACTCCCACACCTCCTTAATTACCTCAGGTAATGCAGCGTCCCTCTCCCACATCACCTCGTAATGTTTACACCTTTTACCAGCTTCAATCCGAGCCGGCTCCAGCATGCATTTGAGAAGAATTGGTGCATGGTCCGAGCTGGGTGCGACCAGGTGTTGCACTGCAGCTTCAGAAAAAATATCCCGCCATCCATAGTTCGCAACGGCACGGTCCAGCCGGACCTTGACATTCGCCCGTCCCTGGCGCCGGTTGTCGTACGTGTACGGAAGCCCTGAGAAACCAAGGTCCACAAGGCTACACAACTCCAGAATATCACAGAAGGCAAGCATCTGACCTGTCGAGCGTGGGGTGTTAGAGAAGTGTTCGAAACCCCACATGGCCTCATTGAAGTCCCCAATCACCACCCAAGGCATGTCCACTTACAGATGTAACTCGCGCATTAGCGTCCACATAAGGTGACGGTCCTCCGTCCGAGGTTCACTGTACACACAAGTCAGCCTCCAAGGTGCTGCACCAGCGGATTCCCTCGCATCAATATGTCTCTCATTCATGGATTTAATTTCGAGATGCAGACTCATGCTAGAAGATAGCTAGACCACCACATGAAGATAGCTAGACCACCACTTCTCCCAACACTATCAACTGCATCAAAGCCACTAAGGCCTAACCGAGCACGATATTTTTTCATCTTAACCTTTGGTTGTCAAGTCTCACAGAGAAAAACGATCTCGGGGCAAGTGCCAGAGGCTAGATGAAGCTAGTTCTCGCAATAAACGAGATATAGCTCCCACGGGCCAGCCTACAGTCCTAGCCTCAGTAGAATGAAATTGAATAAAATATCAACTCAAGTGGGCCGGTTCACTAGGCGCGTTTAGTCGCTTTCCAGCACCCCATGGCCGGAACAGGAGTATTCGGCCTCCAACTCCTTATTCGACTACTTAAGCGCCGTTAAAGTGAAGACGGTACACATCACACACGTATTTCCTTCGTTAGATTTTTATGGTCCGGTCTATCTAGAAAACGTTTTGGTGAAGCTCCCAACTGGTTTTGAGAAGCTTCTGATCAGGTTTTCTATTTATTTTTTGGCTTGATGTTTGTCCCATTTTCTGGTTTGTGGTTTATTTTTATGTTTAGTTTTCATTTTCGATTCGGGAGTATTTTTTCAAATCTGTGAACATTTTTAAATCCTCAATTTTACAAATTTATAAACATTTTTAAATTCCTCAAATCCATGATTTTTTATCAATCCGTGAACATTTTCAATTCCGCAAAATTTTCTCAGATCCACGAATATTTCTCTAATTTGCAAACATTTTTCAAATTTGTGAACTTTTTGCAAATCCATGAACTTTTTTGAGTCTTGATTTTTTTAAATTCATGAACTTTCAATTTTAGAAAAAAAAGTGAACCTAAGATTTTCAATAAGTTAAAGGTCAAAGGTCACCCGGTCAACTGTTCAACGGTTGACCAATCGACCATAGGGAGCGACTCAAAGTGAGCTTTTGACGAGCGAGCTGCTCGCTTGTGTAGGTGGGTCGGGCGACGCGAAGTGCGCATGGGTGCTAGCTTGCTACCTGGCGCAAAGAGCGTTGACTAGGCGAAATCACTAATTAAGAAGTAACCTTTACAAAGATCACTTTCACCTTTTCAGGTTGTGACAAGTGATGTACTGCATGTGCGTCAATTGTCTCAACCTTGTAATTTTTTTTCGTAGATTCGTTTATTCTAAACATTTTCTCTTAAACCGTGCATCCAAATCTCGAATCGTTTTCACCGTTGCATTCCTCGCGTCGATATCTTCAAAACTAGATCCCATGTTGATAAGTTTTGACGAAAACTAGATCTTCAAAACTAGTTTTGAAGATCTCGGAGCACAAGGGTTTCCCATGTTGATCCGTTGATTTTTATGTTGATAAGTTTTCATCTTTAAGACCGACGGAAAACCAAAAATTCAAAAAAAAAACCAGGGAAAAAACGTTTAAAAAGTCAAAAACACGTTTGCAAAAATAAAAAAATAAAATTCGGAGAGAGCACCCAGAGTGCGACACGTGCTGGCGGCTGAGAGCGTGTCAAGTGACGCTGATCGTTGTGAGGCTTCCGAAGGAGCCCTCGTCAACTAGTTGCTCTCCTGACTAGGAGCACTCCATTCTTCCTGCCGGTAGAGTTCGTGTGTCAGTTTATCACGATTTTAAGCCCATAAAAAAACAGGCCCACTATTTCACCTCCTAATGACAACAGTTGCGTGCAGGTTGTATAAAAATACAGTTGCGTGCAGATGCTACTCATGTGCGTTGTGTGGAGCACAAGATGATTGGAGACATAACTTGCTAGGCCGTGACATGACTCGTTGTGTGGAGCACAAGATGATTGGAGACACAGCTTGCTAGACTCGTAGCGTGTGGGCATTATCAGATGAGTTGATGGTTGAACACATGTGCCAAAATATAGTTCCTAATGCCAAGGATTAGCTGTTTGCCATGAGTGAGTCCCTCTCCCAACAAGATTTTACTAGGATGATTGTCATTCTATGGGAAATTTGGAGTTCGCGAAGAAAGCTATTCACGAGGACATTTTCCAAAGTCCTTGGTCGGGTTCATAAACTCTTATGTGAATGATATTCAGTTCATGCAGAAGAATGACGAGCCAAGGCAAGCTTCTGCGGTTGTCAAACCAAACCACTGGATTCCACCACAGACGAGCTATATGAAGATGAATGTTGATGCTGCCGTTTCAAGGAATGGGGAGCTTGGTGTCGAGACCAGGACGTGATGTTTATTGTAGCTTCAACTATGTTTTTCCCTCGCATAACAGATCCCCCCACTCGAGGCATTAGCAAATGAGATGCGATGGCTCTTGCGGAGGACACATACTTTCCAAGGATCTTTGTCGCCTCAGACTGTAAGCTACACCGGCGGAGCTATGCCAAGACCAAATAAGCCATTGGCCCGCCGAGCATTCTAGACTTTGTACATTGATTTTTTTTCTTTCGAAACCGTGGCAAAATATTTGTCTTATATATTAATTAGGGGAGAATAGAGTTTGAAATACACCTCGTAACTCAAAGACAAAAGAGTGTTACTTTTCCGGTATGATGTTGCTCAATTTCTTCGCCCCCAGAAGATGGCTTCACTCTTGATGTTGTTGAGCAAAATCGTTGGAGGCATGCTCTTTTGTCAAAAAATCCGGGCATTCCGTTCGTTCCAAATGGTCCATTCTATTTTTCTTGAGACAAAAATGGTCCATCCTAATAGCATGAACACCAACCCATAGGCTATTTTTGTTTTGTTTTGGCCCGCCCAACAATTGGCTTCAAGCTCCGCTAGCGATAGCGCGTCCCCTTATGGCACGGCGATTAATGAGATTAGAGGACATATCTCTAGTTTTAATTCTTGCATCATTAGTCATGAGTTTTGAACTCAAATATTGAGACTCGCAATCTCGCAAACACATGGTCTGACTCTAGGGGCTGGCCGCGACCAACCCGAAAACCTTATTTTCATCCGTGTAAACGTGGTGACGGGACAACAAATTTCTAAAAAAAGGCAGTTGCGTGCAGCAGGCAAAGTCAAAGTAGGCGGACGACGGACGGCGGCGCGGCGACGAGGACTGCAGAGAATTTAATTTATACATCGAGATCAAGAAAAATCTCTCACCCATCGCTGTTGCACGTATAAAGGAAGGACATCAAAACATCTTTCGTCTCAATCTGCTCCAGTTCGGGTTCTCAGAATCTCATCCATCCTATCATCGGGAGAATTACGCGACTGCTCACCCATTTTCTCTGGTCAATCCTGGAGTACTGCAACTGCAACCACAAGTCCACAGCCGTTGGTGGGGCATTGCAAATTCGCAATCTCGAGCCGGTGACACGGACGAACCCGATGCGATGCGATGCGATGCCCAGCGGCAGCGTCACAAGTCCTCGCTAGCGGCTAGTCTTCCGTCACACGGTACGATAGCGACGGCTAAAAGCGGTCCGCGGGGACGCACAGCGGCACGGAACAAAAAGGGCTAGTAGGAGTAGCTCTGCTCCGAGCGACGCGAGACGACACAGTGCCTGCGGCCTCTTTTCCACACCCACCCCCAACCTCGCGCGGCGGCGCTCCCACGCTGACGGACCAGGCCACTGCCTCCCCCCTCCCCGTCCTCTACCTGGATCGCGCCCGCGAGCGTCTCCTCCGCGGAGACATGGCCGGCGACGACGGCAACAGCAACAGCAACGCCCTCCGCGGCGGCGGCGGCGGGAGCAACCAGGAGGAGGTCCAGATAGAAATCGCAGGTCAGTTCGCTTCTGGTTCGAGGGCGTGATGAGATTATCTCGCTGTTTCCTTGGTTAGATTTGCCTCGGATACGTGGAAACCCTGATAGGTAGAAGCTCACCTTTGCGATGTGGTCGCGCGACCCGTCTTCGGCTGGGGCACCCATGTCCCGTAGACAAAACTGCTGTTTATCTCAGTTCGTCTCCGAGGAATTTGGTGGTCCGTTGGTGGGGGAGTGAGCGCACGCGCACGAGGTGTTCGATGAATTGCGTACAGCATGTTGGCAGTACGGTGTACCGAGTTTATTTACGAGCATGGCAAACTAGGCTTTTCCAACTGAAAAAGTCTTTTGCCTGCCCCGCTTTGAATCGA
Organism: Aegilops speltoides; assembly: GCA_021437245.1. Lineage (NCBI taxonomy): Eukaryota > Viridiplantae > Streptophyta > Magnoliopsida > Poales > Poaceae > Aegilops > Aegilops speltoides. Next base: position 380,860,729 of record CM038146.1, read on the forward strand.
TGTTTCCTTTGTAAGTAATCTGCATGCGCGAATGTGAGTGCCAAATCCTTGTTTCTTCCTGTGTGCTCTCCGGTGGGTTAGCACTTAGCACGTGTGTGGTCATGCCACCCATCGCTGCTGAGTGAGTAGGAGTTCCATGTGCATTCAAGTGTTTTGTCAGTCATGCAAGATGCAACCCATGTGCATTCACGTATTTCGCCAGAGGTGGGAATTCCCTGTTTTTCGTTCATCTGACAGGGTTTTAAGGACCGATGAGAGCACCAGCTAGACTTAATGCATCCATATGGAGGGAATACTGCTTGTTGGAGTTCGTCCAAACATTTTGTCATGTCTTTTTATCATCCATGTTCCGAATTTACAGTTTGATTTAACCTGTCGGTACCGCTTTCCCATTGTAAATTGCAGGATCCTCCAAACCTGCAGTTTCCTTGGCCCATGAAGCACCCCCACAAAGCGCTCCGGTTAAGCATTGGCAATGGTGGTTGATGGTGGTACTGAACATGTTCTTCCTTGTGGCTGGTCAGACGTCGGCAACACTCTTAGGGAGATTCTACTACAATGAAGGTGGCAATAGCAAATGGTTGTCCACGTTTGTCCAGACTGCTGGTTTTCCGGTGTTGTTTATTGCCCAATTTCTTTTCCGTCCAAAGTCACCTTCCACACAAGCAACTACCAGTGGCCCTGAAGCTTCTATCACCAAAATCACCCTGATATACATTGCCTTGGGACTCATCATTGCTGCAGACGACTTGATGTATTCCTACGGTCTATTGTATCTTCCTGTCTCAACTTACTCCCTCATTTGTGCTAGTCAGCTGGCTTTCAACGCCGTCTTCTCATATTTTCTCAATGCCCAAAAGTTCACCCCTTTGATATTCAACTCGGTACTACTCCTTACATTTTCCGCTTCGCTCCTTGGAGTTGATGAGGATTCTCCGAGCAGTAGTGATATCTCACAAGGGAATCATGTATTGGGTTTTGTGTTGACACTGGGAGCATCTGCCACATACTCACTTATTCTGTCTCTCATGCAAGTTACGTTTGAAAAGGTTATTAAGAGGGAGACCTTCTCGGTCGTGCTGAACATGCAGATTTATACGGCATTTGTGGCTACATTGGCTTCTCTTGTTGGGCTGTTTGCAAGTGGTGAATGGAAGACTTTGGAGGGAGAGATGCACATGTTCAGCCCAGGGAAGGTTTCCTATGTAATGACAGTGCTATGGACAGCTATATCATGGCAAATAGCTTCTGTTGGAGTTGTGGGGTTGATCTTTGTGGTTTCATCACTCTTTTCAAATGTGATAAGCACCCTAGCTCTACCCATCATTCCTGTTTTCGCAGTGATTTTCTTTCACGACAAAATGGATGGAATAAAGATTATAGCTATGCTGATAGCAATCTGGGGTTTTATTTCATACGGCTACCAGCTGTATGTTGATGACAAGAAGTCTAGGAAGACTTCGTCCAGTGTGGAGGAGAATTCCTAATTGCTTTGTGCATTGTTTTCCAGACTTAAGTTCTTGGTACTCAATGAGGTACTAGTTATTACTAGGCTTACTAGTAAGTTCATCAAAAGAAATATCATTTCTATATGTATAGAATGTTATTAGTTTCTTCCCTTTTCCTATGTAAGAAGAGATGTATCATCATGGGAATTGGGAAATAAGAAGGCAAAAGTATTTCTGAGACGTGCTTTCCATATTTTGCATCGTCATGCTAATAGTTGCTTTCCTTAAATATTCTGGATGTGCTTATTGAACACTGCATAATGGGCTATTACTGTTGGTTTGGTTCGGTTTGGCCCTTGCGGGTAGTGAGAACTACTGATTTGGTGTGTTTTGCACTGTGAGTGGGAGTTTCGGACGTATGTGCCAGTTCAGATTCTACTATTATGTGTCAAATCCCTTTTCTTGATGCCATATTTTCTAATTGGTCATCCAAAATATAGTTACAGAATAAAACCGTTTTGTGGCTTAATCTGGAGGAGTTACTTGTTCTTCCTTTTGTGTTCAGTTTCTAGTTGTCATCTTGTGGAGTGTTGACTGTTTAAGAAGCAAGAACACATGGAAATAAATGTCTTTTCTCTTTATGTTTCCCACAGACCATAACATTGGCTACCCGACTGGAAGCACATACTTGGTTAAAAGGTATTCATTGGTTTTGTCCAAATGAATACAGAGCATAACAAAGGCCTTGTAGCTTGTATATATATGAATTTTGTGCTCTATATCCCATGATTTGTACGAAACCGCATTACATCCAGTACCACATTATTTATTCATATTATATACCATAGAATACAGAGCCTGAACAAAATATGTTCACCTCTTAATCTACTTGCGAATTGTGATGCATGGTTGTGAATTATAAAACCTTATGAGCAGCTCCCAAATTTTTAATTATGCCATCCCCAAAGAGGTCAACCTTTGTTTAAAAGAAAAGAGGTCAATCGCCGAGGTCCATATGTGTATGATGTAAGGAATCTACATAACTAGAATCAGAATACCTGGCTATGGTAATATTACCAAACATTTTCTTACTAGTACCTTTGGTAATTCGAGGGCACAGTAAGAGCTTGGCAACATAACCATTCTGGTTGCAAGAAGTGCTTCGATGAGGTATATTTGATGGTTCATGCAAGTTGAAGTTGACATTGACTGAAAGAATCTTCATCGTGTTGCCCCATCATTGTTATAATATACCGTCTTAGGTTTCTTGATTATGAAATTTTGACAGTCATGTGCAAGCAGCTATACCGTCATATGCATCCAACTTGGCTTTGAGAGAAGTTGAGGAAATACGAACATGCTTGTTCGGTTACTGTAGGTAATGGTGGCAGCAAATATGAACTACTCCTATGTGTTGTTATGGTTTTTTTAAAGGAAATGTATTGTTATGGTATTTATGTGTTACATATGGGAATTCGTACTTACGCTGCATAATTATTACTCTCTGTCAACAAATATAAGATGTTTTATATCACTATGCGTTTTATATTTGTTTATAGAGGGTGTATTTTTGAGCCGAACCTGTAGGAATTCTTCCCACAGTGTTTTTTACTGTGTTATATGCGCAGAAGAGAAAAGGAATCTAAGCTGAAGTTACTACAAAGAGCACAAAGAGTGCTCCAAAGTGCTGCATTATCTGAAATCTGCACCCTATGTGCTGCTCTGAATACTATTTTCACTTTGCCCGGTGGACAATCCACTGCAATTCTTCTCTGAACTTGCGTCGACAAGCATACTGGCTATTCAAGTCTTCAGGATTATTTTACTTATGTAATGAAAATTATGTGCTACTTTCAGTTGGCCAAGGTGTTTGAGGCCGAGAAGCTAAAGATAGTTCCTAATTCTCGAAGAGTGGCTCATCTCCATCCACAGTATTGTCGACAACAGGTAAAGCGTGGCAGCTGTTACTCTACACGGCAAGATGATCCAGTCACCTTTTGCGTACAGTTTCGATTAGCACAGTCACGCGCTGCTTCACGGTTAGCACAGTCGCCTGCGTTTCCATTGAAACTTCCATGTTCACGGTTATCCAGCTACACCTGAGAACAGCAGGATGAGGGAGAACTACGCGGCGGTCGTCCTTCAACCTTCCAACCCAAAAGGTTTTCGCTGTGTCCCCCTTAAAAACTTCTCATCCAAGTGGTAAAATGGACCGGAACTCGTCGGTGTTCCTTGAATACAAGGAAACGTCTCGAACTTGTAAAATCTCAGACTGAAATTACCTGTGAACTTCGACTGGCCCCGGTTTGATATTTTCAGGAGGTATTCTCGAATCATTGAGTAAATAAGGATGTTTTGAAGAAGAACAAAATGATGTACAGATTTGATTAAGGTCATTTGCTCGCTTGCAAAATCTTCAGCAGTAACATGCAAGGACCACAAGACTAGAGCCATCTCAATGTTTTTTTTTTATCTGAAAGTGTGAGCAATTCTACTTTTGTTTTACCTTGTCTGGGTTGTTTCAGTTAAGCTGCATATTTCCCAGACTTAATCACTTAATTATACATCCCAAGCTCCAGTTACAGGCTCCTTTTGATAGATTTCTTCTCTTCCAGGAAAGAGGGACTGCTGTTCAGAGACATACATATCTTTCCTGCATTATTTTGAAGCAAAGGATGATCCGAGACCGACGCCAAAGCTGCTCTTAGGAAGTTGTTGCTGTGTAACCGGAGGAACCATACATCCATAGCAGCAGGTGATATACTTTGGTTTAATGTGCGGTGCATACCTACAGTACCAATCATATGTTTCTATTATGAAGGTGAAGATATCTAATGCCAAATCATTGGGGGTGGCGAGGCTTAATTGCAGCATGTAGTTGCCCGCCACATCCTAGAAGATGCAACGTACATTGTTTAATTATCGTATAAAGTATAGCAGCTCATGGTAACACCACATTAGGTTTGTTGAAAAAGCGACGCGTTAGCTGTAATCATGTTGCCCTTTCCATATATCATCCTTCTAAACACATAAAAGCAAATTATTTTTAAGAAACTGTTTGGTGTGGATAGAGAAAAATAAGAGAGATACTAGTAGCTGTTTTAGTACGTGAACCAGCTTACATGATTGTTGGTTAGTTTATGGCTATTGATTATCCCTGTCTGTCTGATGGACAAATCATTGTTTCCACCCTGTCTAGAGCATGTGCAGCAATTGCCGCCTTAATGCTGCATGAGTGGTCTGGTTAGACAAATATTCCCCTCTGGAGTTTGGTTAGGCCACATAATTCTTCTGGTGTGATTGTTATATACTTGCCACATGATGGGCACCCAACAAAATTACTTCAAGCCAATGTCACCTGCTCTCAGAATCTGCTTAGCGCACTGCTGAAGAGCGTGAGTTGGCAAGGATTTTTTTTCTCCATAAAGCTATTGGTATTTATTTCCCATTGTTTGCCTGTGTTGTGATACATGCATGCATGTTCCTGTTTGTCTATGATTGGGCTGTGTTTAGGTGATGAGCCGTTGGAGAAAAAGGCAAACAAGTGATTTGGTTTGCTGAAATGCCGTGCAAATGATTTTGGCAGAAAGATTGCATGTGGGCCTCATGTTACCCTCTTTTAGTAATAATAAATTTATGTTAAAAAAACATATGCATTGCACTTGCACACTGCTGACATTCTAGAGTCTGGGCAATGGAAAGAAGCAGAAGGCAATTAATTTGACTTGGCTTCTTCTTCTCTTTACTGTTAAATTATTTCCATGATTCAATGCATGTTTTGCTCGCAAATCTATCTGTCTTGCTAGAGTGTAGCTTGTGAGTTAGAGCAGTGCTCCATTACATGTAGCAGAAGATTGCAAGGTCTGCATGCAAGCAACAGTAAAAGCAGGAAGGCATTGAATAATAATAATAACCGAAGGTTGCAGTAGATTTACATGGCAGCAACAGTTAACCCTACTAGTAATTGGGGTGGTGGTGGTCAACCTCAACCATGGGAGAACACTATGGAAGGCAAAACTGAGGACCCCAAAAAAGCCTTCCTCCCTCTTCTCCAACACTCCTAACAATGAGGGATACATTCCCATCTTCAACAACAAATGGAAAAGATCGACCGATGATGCATAAGGCACCCACATACATATTGCTATTTGCTACTAGTAGTACAGAACAATGATTCTGAAGCATTTGGTTTACCAAAAGAAGCTTGTCCTTGAGGAGCTTCCCTTCTTCTTGGATGACTTCCCCTCGCCCCCTTTCTCCGCCTTGTTGCCGGCTTTCTTGCGGGAGCTCGTCGAGAACCTGGTGTGCCTGTCTTCTTCTTCCTCGTCCTCCTCCCGCTTCTCGCCGTCGTTGTCACCGTCCTTTCGATGGCCCTGCCTCTCTTTGCCGTCAGGCGACGAGGGCTGCACCTTGACCTTGGCTGGTCCAGTCGAGGCATCAGAGGCAAGGGAGTCGTTGTCATCGCCATCATCCTGCTGGTAGTATTCCTTGCCTCCTTTCCTGCCACGGACGAGGTAAGTGTAGCCATAGCCATCATCGACATTGCTTCCATCGCTGCCGCTTCCCTTGCGGCTACCACCATCGTCGTCGTCGCCGCTTTGCATGGGGGAGACCAGGTACATTGTCCACCCAGACTCACTGCTGTTGCAGCCCTCGCCATCATCCCCGGTGATATGGGAGGATTCCATGGCAGGCAGGCGGGCGGGCAATGAGAAGATCTAGTGAATGAGAATGAAATGGAATGCAGAAACAAGAAGGGAAAACCAGAGACCAAGGGAACAGACGCAGCAGAAGTAGGAGTAGAGCAGAGAAGGAATGATGAATAACTACTTGGAGAAGAACACCGGATAGCTAGCTCTCTATTTATGCTTTCTCCGGGGCACTCATCAATGCAACACCGAGGAAGCCATTGTTGGCTATCTTGTTTGTGCTAGCTCTTGGAATACCTACCTACATGAGGAGGAAGAGGAGAACATTGAAGAAGTCTCTGACACCCAGCCATCCCCTCCTCTCTTCATAGGAGAGGGCTCTGCTCTTGTGTTTGTGGGGAGGGGAGAGCGGCTGCAAGAGGGTGGCAGTGTCCTTAAATGGGAAAGACAGCTTATCCTTCCAACTGTGTCTCATAACTTTCCCAACCATTTTGTTCTCTGTCTTGTCACCAAGCCAAGAGGAGGGGAGAGGCCTGTTTCCTCCTGTGCAGTGCGTACGTAGCAATAGCATTGTCACAGGGTTTTCATCTGTCGTTGCCCATGTGGCCTCGGCTCATGGTGGGGGGCCTGGCTGGTTGCCCATCTGCTCGCTCTTGTGGAGGCAGCCGTAGGCACATGCACAGCAGGGCATGCAAATGAAGGACATGTCTGTCCCTGGCTTGAGGGGGGAAGGACATGAGTGAGCTCATATGCCTCCTCTCGTGGTCACCACCTGCTTTGCTCAACGACGGGTCATTCATTTGCATGCTCTTCACTGATATCATGTATTCACATGGGGGATTTTTCTGCAATAAGCCCGTTAGGCCAACTCTAACGCGCGACCCTAAACGGACGCCTGTTTTCGTTCACTTGAGGATGACAATGAGACCGTGTCTGTCCGGATTTCTGGATGCACCAGTCATGCGCCCAACGTGCGGTCGCATTTCGGCCGCATCTCGTTCGCTGTGCATATAAACCAGCATACTAAAATGAAGCATACAAAACGGTTCAAATCAAACATAGCAAATAGTTATACGTCCGAAATAGTCTTTAGAAACCAATCAAAAGAAAACAATATCAAATAGTCTTACAGCCCAATCGAAATTTGTTTGCATGAAAAGAAATTAAACTGATAGATCTATTGGTTGCTAATGTGAGTCTGCAGTGCTCAACCAAGTCATCCTGGAGCTGAACATGAGTATACCAGTCCCGCAATTCATGATGAAAATGGACAAACTGTTCTAAGAGACCGGTTTTCTTGAAAAGGTCGATACGATATGACTAATAATACCAAATCCGGGCAGAATGAGAATATACACCTCTGGATGACCGAAGAACCAAAAGAGATGCTGGTATAATATTGGGTCTCCCCCTCCTGCAGGATCAAAAAAGGTTGTATTATAGTTTCGATCAGTTAATAACATTGCAATTGCCCCCGCCAGTACCGGTTGCAGGAGGTGGCTGCTCGGGCTTAATATTTTCACCCTGGAAATCAAACCCTTGGTCGTAGATGCTTTCATCACGCTCATCCTCCATGATCATGTTGTGCATGATCACACATGCAGTCATCACCTCCCAAAGCTTATGTGTGCTCCATGTCAATGCAGGGTTTCGAACGATACCCCAGCGAGACTGAAGCACACCGAAAGCACATTCCACATCCTTCCTAGCACTCTACTGCACTTGGGCAAACCTCCATCTCTTCTCTCCTTGCGGATTTGGTATGGTCTTCACAAGATGGACCACTGTGGATAGATACCATCAATAAGATAATATCCCTTGTTGTATTGGTGGCCATTGACCTCAAAGTTGAACTCCGGACAGTGGCCTTCTGCTAGCCTTGCAAACACTGGAGAACGCTGAAGAACACTGATATCATTGTGAGAACCAACCATGCCGCAGAAAGAATGCCATATCCACAGATCTTGTGAAGCCACCGCTTCAAGTATGACAGTAGCAACTTTCACATGTCCCTTGTACTGCCCCTGCCAAGCAAATGGACAGTTCTTCCACTTCTAGTGCATACAATCAATACTACCAAGCATGCCTGGAAAGCCCCTCTCGACATTGACTACCAACAACCTAACTGTATCAACGGCAGTTGGCTCTCTCAGGTACTCAGGGCCGAACACTGCCACCACGGCCTTGCAGAAACTATATATTGAGAGGATACATGCGGACTCACTCACACGAACATAATCATCCACAAGATCACCAGGAATTCCATATGCAAGCATGCGGATAGCCACAGTGCATTTTTGATAAGAGAAGCCAAGCTTGCCAAGGGCATCCTCTTGGCACTCAAAGTATGGATCATATGCTACCACTCCCTCCCGACGATTGAACACATGTCTCGCCATACAAAAGCGGCAACGAAATTTGTGTGGTTTGAAGAGTGCGCTATTTTCAAAGTAATCGACGTAGAGAAGGGTGTGGCCTCACTCCCTATTGCGGTTCAAGGCCAGAGCATGGCTGGGGATTGATCCCCTGTACCGAGGCCATTTCCTACTAATGTGGTCATGGACAATCAATGCAGCCGCCACTAGATCTTTATCATCCGATGAACAAATGAAGTTGTGAAAGAAAAAACTCATCCCCGCTATCCATGATACGTGTGAGCAAAGGGTCGAACACCTTGCGGTCGTGGTGGAGAGGCAGTCGAAAAGAGCAAGTTGATGAAGCGAAGCAAAGTTGGTGCTGATGGGGTGGGCGCGCTGCGACAATGCAATGCCTACCGGAAGTTTTTGGGGTCGATAGCCGGCTACGACGACCGTAGCTTCTCTCCCACCGACGACAAGGAACCACGAACGTCGGGAAAAAACTCTACCGAAACGTGGGCGTGAGACGGCTATGACATGGCGTGGTTGTGGGGCGGATGACCTTGATGGAAGGTGACGCGGCGGGAACGGGGGTGGCGGCGGCGATGACGGAGGGCGGAGGGCGGAGGGAAGAGATGGGGAAGAGAAAAGTGGATGTGTCCCCGACGGGCGGGTTAAGGGGGACTAGGGCGTGCGCCGCGCCTATCCGCGCGTGTCCGTACGGCCACAAACGCGGCCCAACTTTGGGTAAAAAATTGGTCCAAAGCAGATGAAAAACGAATGACGGTCCATTTGCGGCAGCGCGTTGGGTGGCATATTCTGTCCGTTTGCCCGCAAACAGACGCGACCGGACCATTTGGGGCCGCGCGTTGGAGTTAGCCTTAGGGCATGTACAATGAAGGCACCACCATGTAGCTACCCCATCTGCCATGTAGGTTGAAACCGCTGCATAAATTTTCTATAACTCACATGTTTAGTCCAATAGCAAAATTTAGGTTCCAGGGAAAAGAATTGGCATCAAGTTTAGACCAGTAGCAAAATTTCTCTACTTGTGTAGTCTTCTTGGTAACGAACATGCAAACATCTATAACTCACACCAAAAGAAGAACCATGTGCTTAAAAGATTTGTGAAGTAAAAAGTGGGGTAAGAACTTCGAGTGCTTACTTTCATCATTTCCCTCAAGGTAGCATCAGACTCCACAGTTCCGGGGTTATGTATGAGAGTGTTTGAGCCTTTGATGATACTTTTATTGAGCTCAAAAGTCTACAAATTGAATGAAAGCTCGAAAGTGTGCACAATCAAGATAGTATCAAACCATTCTCCAAATAAGTTCACAAAACTTACCACTCTGGCAGTCATGGGCGCATACTCTCACCGTGGCGTCGTACTTATCGTCCGAGCTAGCATTTTCCTCATAATCTGCAAGATCTACGTCCGTCCACCTTGGCCTCAAACACACCCGAAATCTCCTCCCATTGTCATACCATTTCAGATGTGTTTCTTTGTAATCCCTCATTTCCGCGAATGTCATATCCGTTTCTCTGGAACCTAGTCTCTGCATCCACATCTCGACATACCTAGCATGGTGTTGTCTCCACTCAATCACATTCTGATGAGTCTATCGGCTCTGACTGCATAGAACAAGAACAGCAAAGCATCATCAGAAACAATTTGAAAATGTGTAATGTTGGTTAACATACACTACTGCAGGATGCTGCTAACGTGACACTACAATCAGAGACCCTTCAACGAAACTGTGTGCGATGCATTAATCGCAAAAAATGATGTAAAGAAACCATAAAAAATGATACGAAACGTTTGCGATTGTAGAGACATCAAACACGATTCACATTATAATTACGTCTGCGATTGGTGGCATACGGTTCATTCCAATGAAACTGTTTGTGATAACGTAGAACAATAGAAACATACAGCCAGATGAAGGTGTGTGCAATAAACGACATACAGTTCAATCGGATGAACTATTTGTGATTAGGCAACTCAACAGAAACGGTCAGCCAGATTAAGGTGTGTGAGGTATACGACATACAGTTCACTCGGATGAACTATTTTCCTTGAGCCAAGACAACAGAAACATTTTCCCTAGTATGTTCCATGAGCAATGTGATTGCATACAGAACAACAACATATATACTAATAAAGATATGATTGCACAACCAAATTAAACATCCAATTACATAGGTGGCTAGTACACACATGAAATTTCCACACACCAAAGTAAACTATTATATGCATAATTAACAAGGATAAATGATCATCTGACCATCATCTACTTGTGACGCTTGCCACCACTGCTCTACTAGGATAAACGAAAAAATATTCTTTACTGTGAATAGTATGCTCTGTTGGGCACACAAGTATATGGATCATAGCCTTGGGCGAGCATTGTGCCTGTACGCGTCGTGCTAGCTCGATGTTCCTTCTATGCTAAGTTTTCATTACCTGATGGTGTTTTACGAACACGCCACTGTTTTTCGCCATTTCCTCACCGGTTTCCCGCCGCCACCCAGCGATATTGCGCATAAAACCTAGGCGGCGCGTGACACACCAAGGCAACAAGCGCAGTCTGCATCACACCTTTTCCAAGCATGCCAACCCACCGAAGCGCCGCCTCTGCCATGAACCTCCTCGACAAGGAAAATGAGAAGGCGCCACGACCCGTCGAGGCTGAGGCGCTCCCCGGCAACGCGATGGACGACACCGTGCTACGCGTCATTGCCAGGGTTGAGCAGAACCTTGGTGCACGATGCTTCAACGCTGCGGATCAAGATATGCATGTCAGCACCGAGAGGCTGCAGCTCACCACACAACATGATCGCTAGTGCGCCGCAGAGCAAGCTAGGCGCATCCATGCCGATAGGCTGTGGCTCTCCGCACCACGAGACAGTTGGAGCGCCGCAGAACGAGAGGCATGGAGTGTCCCACACCAAGAGGGGATCCATCGGCGCTTGCCTACTGTCGACAGGGCGTCGCAGCAAGGTACATGTCTCATCAGTACCCCCATTCCTCGCCAGGAGTGGGCAGAGGTCATCTGCGCCATACTTGCACCAGAGGCCATCTACACTGTACTTGCACCGGACGTCCGCCGCGCCGTTCGCATGGGTCGCGCCGCTCGCCTTGTCCGCGGCCCGCTCGACGCCAACGCGCTGGTCGCTAGGCTCGACCGCCTCCTTGGTCCAGGTGTCCACCTAGGCACAGTAGAGGAACATAGCCGTCTCATCCTCGCGCTGGTGATCTCCGATGAAATAGCCAACTTGGATCTCGAGATCGTGCTCCAGATGTACCGTGAGCGTGTCGACCGCTTGGACGAACGCCCTGTACGAGTTCAGGAACAACCAAGAGCTACCATAGGGAAGGGCTGCTGGTCATGGACGCATTTTATTTTGTTGAGTCGTTTCGACGTGGATCGCTGTGTATTCACAATAATTATAATATTGTTCTGTTTATTGCCCTGTTTCAATGTGTGTACTCTGTTTTCGTTCTTATATGTTATGTTTCAATGTGTGTATATATGCTTTTCATTCTGTATATGTGGAGGATAACAGCTAGATACAATTAGTATACGAAAACAGATAGAAAAATGGAATTCATAATATATATTAATTGTTCATTAGTTCATTACAATATATATATAATATCATCACTTATATGTGATGATACTTAACTACTATGTACAACACATAAAATTGAAAACGAACAATATTAAAACTAATAATTCTTCCAGGGGCAGATTAAGCAACCCTCGCCAACAGCTCCTCACGGTGTGCGGCGTCTTCCCAAGGCGGAGACAAGATTCGCCTCCCGCCAAGCGCTTGACATACCGATCTACCTCTTGCTAGCGGACGAGCGCGAACAATCTTGCCATTTTGTTGGGCGCCCACTGGAGCTCCTCGTCGGTGGCACACAAGATCTTATCGGCCCACCTGCACGCAGCGATGAGGCACCTAGCACCTTTGATCTTCCTCGCGAAGTACCCGTCTTCATACACCTCCTCCGCACGACGACGCACCCACCCCCAAAGCTGCACCGCCTCCTTTTTCTAGGCAGCCTCACGGGCTTCACAGGCCGCGTGGTACCTGGCTTACTCCTCCGCCATCTCCTTCTTGAAAGCCACTTGCCTGGCTTTCTTAGCCGGCGGCAGCAACTTCCACAAAAAAGATTGTACTGGCCCCAAAACCACTCCAAAGTTGGGGGGGGGGGGGTCCGGCGCAACCTCGTCCGGCGGCCTGTAGGGGTTCTCCTCGCCGCTTCTCTTTGACTGAACATCCTTGGGAGGGATGGCACGTCCTTGTTGGTGCATGGGCAGATTGGCAGCGCCATGACAGAGATTTGTGTGTGTGTGTGTGTGTGTGTGAGAGAGAGAGAGAGAGAGGGTGAGCGAGGGGAGGATGTAGATGTGAATGCAGGCGAGACGATATGAGCTAGGTAGTATTTATTGGCGGCCGGAATCTAGACCGATGGGAACAGTACACACATCGACGAGTACTGTAGTTTGAATTGCACACGATTCCCATAGCAAAAGCCGTGTGTGAACTTAATAGTTGACGGTTTCCAATACAGAACCACGTCTGATTAATAACCTACACCACTCACCATCCAAACCTCAAGGCACGAAATAGAGTGCCAATCGTGTGGGGCCCGACAGTATTGTCAGCTATTTACATTTTCTTTCCTCATATAAGGCATGAATGCTTATTTTGTGTTATCATGGCACTCCATGCATGTGTTCAAGCCATGACACCAATATGTTTGAAAATTCCTTCCAATTTACAACACCTGGAATTAAGTCGCACACAACAAGTACACATATATGATTTTTCACATCGTTATGGTTAGCTGTTGCATGTACTTGTAGTTCAAATTTGAATTATGGTCATTAAATGGCTACAAAATCACTTAAATATCTTAAAAAAGTCCAATGACCCCTAAAATTTTCCAAATTTTGACATGACAGTTGTATTATTGCAGGTTAACTGTAGAAAAAATTGAAGGCCATAAGAGGAAGCTATCATCGGTTCGTCATCAAACATGCATTGTTTCTTCTCGGAACCACGAGCCTTCTAGTGAGTTGCTCCGGTTTGTGAGGGGTGTGTGTCCAAACTTTTGCCAAGCAAACCAATTTTTTTACCACACCATCTTGGTACCATGTCATTACGTCAAGCAAGTTTTCATGTATTTATGATCATTTTTTAATTTTTTGGAATTTAAATGCCATGACACCCCATGCTTTTTGTCCAAGCCATGACACCAATACGTTTGAAAATTCCTTCCAATTTACTGCACATGAAATTAACTCGCACACAAGTACACAAATATGATTTTTTAAATTGTTATGGTTAGCTACTGTATGTACTTGTATTTCAAATTTGAATTACGGTCATTAAATGGCTAGAAAATCACTAAAATGTCTTACAAAGGTCAAATGACCCCTAGAATTTTCCAAATTTTGACATGAAAGTTGTATTAGTGCAGGTTAACTGTAGAAAAAATTTGAAGGCCATAAGAGGAAGCTACCGCCGGTTCGTTATCAAACATGCATTGTGTCCTCTCGAAACCACGAGTCTTCTAGTGAGTTGCTTGGTTTGTGAGGGGTGTGTGTCCAAAATTTCGCCAAACAAGCCAATTTTTTTACCACACCATCTTAGTGACATGCCATTACGTCAAGCAAGGTTTCATGTATTTCTCGTCATTCTTTAATTTTTTGGAATTTAAATGTCATGGCACTCGATGCTTTGTGTCCAAGCTGTGACACCAATATGTTTGAAAATTCCTTCCAATTTACTGCAAATGGAACTATCTCGCACACAAGTACACAAATATGATTTTTTAAACCGTTATGGTTAGCTGTTGCATGTACTTGTAGTTCAAATTTGAATTACGGTCATTAAATGGCTAGAAAATCACTTAAATGTCTTAAAAAGGTCAAATGACCCCTGGAATTTTCCAAATTTTGAGACAACAATTGTATTAGTGCATGTTAATTGTAGATTTTTTTAAGGCTATAAGAGGAAGCTAACGCCGGTTCGTCAAACATGCATTGTGCCCTCTCGAAACCACGAGCGTTCCAGTGAGTTGCTCCGGTTTGTGAGGGGTGTGTGTCCAAAGTTTTGTCAAACATGCCAACTTTTTTACCACACCATCTTGGTGGCATGCCATTACGTCAAGCAAGGGTTCATGTGTTTCTGATCAATTTTTATTTTTTTGTGGAATTTAAATGCCATGGCACTACATGCTTTGTGTCCAAGCCGTGACACCAATATGTTTGAAAATTCCATCCAATTTACTGTACATGGAATTAACTCGCACACAAGTACACAAATATGATTTTTCAAATCGTTATGGTTAGCTGCTGCATGTACTTGTAGTTCAAGTTTGAATCACAATCATTAAATGGCTAGAAAATCAGTAAAATGTCTTAAAAAGGTCAAATGACCCCTGAAATCTTCCAAATTTTGACATGACAGTTTTATTAGTGCAGGTTAAATAAGAGGAAGCTATTGCCGATTCGTCATCAAACATGCATTGTGTCCTCTTGGAACCACGAGCCTTCTAGTGAGTTGCTCCGTTTTGTGAGGGATGTGTGTCCAAGGTTTTGCCAAACATGCGAATTTTTTTACCACACCATCTTGGTGCCATGTGATTGCGTCAAGCAAGGTTTCATGTATTTCTGATCATTTTTTTTAATTTTTTGGAATTAAAATGCCATGGCACTCGATGCTTTGTGTCCAAGCCGTGACACCAATATATTTGAAAATTCCTTCCAATTTACTGCACATGAAATTAACTCGCACACAAGTACGCAAATATGATTTTTTAGCCCGTTATGGTTAGCTGTTGCATGTACTTGTAGTTCAAATAATTACGGTCATTAAATGGCTAGAAAATCACTTAAATGTCTTAAAAAGGCCAAATGACCCCTGAAGTTTTTCGAATTTTGACATGATAAATGTATTAGTGCATGTTAACTGTAGATTTTTTTAAGGCTATAAGAGGAAGCTAACGCCGATTGGTCACCAAACATGCATTGTACCTTCTCGGAATCACGACCCTTCTAGTGAGTTGCTCCGGTTTGTGAGGGGTGTGTGTCCAAAGTTTCATCAAATAGGCGAATATTTTTTCCACACCATCTTGGTGGCATGTCATTATGTCAAGCAAGGGTTCATGTGTTTCTGATCATTTTTGAATTTTTTGGAATTTAAATTCCATGGCACTCCATGCTTTGTGTCCAAGCTGTGACACCAATATGTTTGAAAATTACGTCCAATTTACTGCACATGGAATTAACTCGCACACAAGTACACAAATATGATTTTTCAAACCGTTATGGTTAGCTGCTGCATATACATGTAGTTCAAATTTTCATTACGGTCATTAAATGGCTAGAAAATCACTTAAATGTCTTAAAAATGTCAAATGTCCCCTGAAATTTTCCAAAATTTGACATGACAGTTGTATCAGTACTCCAAATTTTCTCGTACATTTAAAACACCATTCCTTGCCACTGTACTCCAAATTCGTCTTTCATAGCTAACACAAAATATCGACAACATCACACACAGTTTGTTGTAGGAACCGTTTGCGATGAAAATTTGTGGGTCTACTTAAGTCTTCCGCCATAAGCTTCACCGGCTTCGTCTGCTCTAGTGTCGGTCACCCTCGAATCCATGAATCCCTGATCCCCATTCCTGCAGCCCCTTCTCGCAAAGAATGACGCCATAAAATTGCTTCATGAGGGCCCGTACGGTGGCGACGTCCTCCCCGAGCATCGCCGCCTGCGTCGAAGCGCCGCCATATCCACCGAGAGGGTGTCTGCGGCAGCCGATAGGGCAGCTGCAGCAGCTGCTACAATGGCGGCTGCAAACACCGAGAGCGCTCGAGCTGTCGCCCTGGCCCGGGTCGAGGCCATCCACACCAAGATCGAGAATGCACACACCAAGATATTCCAGGTCACCTCCGAATCCAGCATGCAACCCATGCCCAAAAAGGTGGAGGAGGCCATGGAGCACCTGCTTCCTCATGAGATTGTCGAGCTGGAGCTGGAGATGTAGGAGGCGGCGGAGATCGAGGAGCACCGGGAGGAGGAGTTGTGCGTGGCTGAGGACGAGGTAGAGAAGAGCCTGTCCATCAGGAATCATCGGTGGAGTACCAACACAAGCTCTGGTGCAGCCACTACTACGAGTACTACAACCTTGAGGGTGGTGCCGAGGGTGAGAACGAGGATGATGAGGCGTTCGACTTCAGCCGAGGGGACGTGGAATCCACCAACGGCAGCATGTTGCCAGGACAAGTCATCGACGTCTCATCTTACACCGGCAAGCCATAGTGCGGCGCGACGGCGGCTTTGTTAAAATTATGCATACTTAGCCTTTGTTTATAATGCTAGTCTTCTTTTAGAGCAATTTTTAGGTCAACTGGCTCTGTTTAATTACTAAAATTTCTCGATTTAGTAAGTGTGGTCTGTGTGTTGTAGGCTCTTTTGTGTGCCCAAATTAGAAAGCGGTGTTAAATTATGCAATGACGTGGATGAGGACAGTACGTAGGAAAATTTCCACCAAAATTTGAATGATCAAACTCATTGTGCGTAAAGCAGAAGAATCACTTGCGATGCACACATTCGTCCAAAGTGAATGGTGTTCAGCGGCACCGCACACAAAGTTTCCCTCCACCTTTCAAAATTTTCAGCCTATCACTGAAATATCTAACTCCCCCCTCCCCACCCTCTTTTCTCCCCGACCACAAGTCACATTTCCCATGTTTCCTCCTTCCTTCCTTCCCAAGCTATAGCCGCTTCCTCGCTTTCTTCCTCGCTCTCGCCGTCTCGCATCCGACCGCCGCGGTCGCCATGGTCTTCTTCAATGACCTCTCTAGCGGTTCCTCCTCCTCCGACGACTCTTTCACCACCCAGTTATGCCTCTCTTCTCTCTATCGGGTTATGGTTTGAAATGAAGGATTTTAACCCGACGGTCGATTTGAGTCATTTCTTCCTCTTGTAGCTCCCTAGGACTATCAGTTACAAAGAATGGAGCAGGGTGGATGTAGATAGGCCTGCTCGTCGTCACCATGAATCTCAATGCGTGAAGTTAGTTGTGTTTGAATCTGTGGACAGTGGGAGGAAGTTTCTGGCATGTGCAGAGAAGGTTAGCCCCACTTTCGTTCTTACAAATCATTTGTTAGATGTGATTCAGACATTGTCACTGTGCTATGTTATTCTGGATGTGATAAAGAAGTGTCACGGCTACTTAGTATCTAAAATGTTGCCATCTCATCAGCGGTGCCATAAGAAAATTATTTGGCACCGCTTGAGCAGTTTGTGCAGCCAACTTCCATCCACACATCCGAGCAGCCAAGCAGTAAAATACAGGGCTCCTTTGATTCAAAGGAATTCTATAGGATTTATGGAGGATTGAAATCTTTAGGAACTTTTTCTACGTTGGTCCTTTGATTCATAGGATTGGATCCCATAGGAGTTTTTCCTATGGAACTTTTTGTACTACATTTCATAGGAAATCTAACATCCACTCCAACCTTTTTTTATAATTCCTTTGTTTTTCCTGTGCCATCAAACACTCCATGCCAATGCTATGGAATTCAAGTGGGCATGCCACGCCAATCCTATACTTTTCCTTTCCTATGTTTTCAAATTCCCGCAAATCAAAGAGGCCACAAAACTTTATGGCATGAAGGAACTGTACATCTGAGCAACTAGGTAGTCCGGAGTCTGGTTCCTTGATTTGTTTCCTCTCCATCAGCTCACCAGTGCAGGGCACTGATGCCAAATGTAGCAACAGTTGTCTTGACACAGGTTTTGGCATACATAGTGGACGGCCTTAGTGCTATTAATTCTAGTTACTAAATTTATGCATGTACACACCTGTTAGTATCAATTTGATGTCATCCAGACACTTTCACTATGCTGTTACAGTTATATTTGGCTTCCTCATAAAATGTGCAATTTGTTATTTATAGTACATGACTAAGAACTTGTAGCGTTGTTGTAGTTAATTATAGCTTCTGATGTTTCTGAATTTGGTTGTTGTCTTAGTAGCAATTAATGCATTTGCACGTTGATCTTTTTGAGAATATATGTCATACTTAACCTGTTTCTTCAATTTATCAAAATATGTATTTGGTGATTTTCTATGTTGCTTGAAACCCATTTTCCCTACAATTTTTACTGATTTAGTTTTAAATATAATAGGATGAATGGAAGTGTTCTTACCTGGAGTGGGTTGATCAAGAGTGGCCACGATCTTTGAAGATGTGCCTAGCAAAGCTCTAGAGCATGTATGAGGAAGAGAACACAGATAGGCTTAGAGAAAGTGTTTTCAACACTGAAGAATATTTCAAGATGCTGGAAAAAAGAGGAAGATGGAGAACGAGCTCAGATTTTTTAAATTAGACTTTGGTAAGATGGTGTTGGTGAAGGAGGAGGCACTTTGCTAGCTGGTCAGTGCAAAACAGGTTCTTACTGAACTGAAAGCAGAGGTGGAGAAGACGAACCTGGCTGATCATGCATCAGTCGGTTAGGGAAATGAATATATTGTTCTTATGAAGGTGAACTAGCTATATGTTGTAGTGTGTTGTTTTCAGGTAGCAATCGTACTAGGATGTTAAAATATATTTATGTGCCTGACATGAAATTGGCAAACATCTATTCAGTATGAAATGTGAATTTGCGTCATACTAGAATTATTAATTGTAAACTAATGAACCTGCTAAATGGGTCATGCGACTTTGCAAACGGTTCTAGTAGTAAAAGCGGTTGTGATGGATAGCCCAATGGCATACAGTTTTCTTCATCAAATCGTGTGTGATATAGTTGAATAAAGCAAACGGTTAATGGAAGCAGAGCATGTGTGATCGATACACCTATCACACATGAGGCTATACATAAAACTGTGTGGAATGTATATACGACGGAAACTTTCGTATGGGAATGACTGTGTGTGATGTGCAGATAAACGAAAACATTTCTCTGGGATTGATTATGTGGGATATGCAGACAAACGGAAATGTTTCTCATGGATTGACTGTGTGGGTTGTGCAGATGAAGGGAAACGTTTCTCTGGGAATCACTTTGTGGGATGTACCTATGAACTGAAACGATCGGGCCCATATGAGATGGCTAGCCCGATCGCACATGAGCTCATTTTGTGCAGCGTGTGTGAGTGAAGGGCCTATCCTCGACGGTTTCTGGGTCGTGTGGGAAGGACCCCCCTATTGCCCACACTCACTTGGCAACAGTTCAAAATGCCTTCACGAAAAGGGGTTAAAAACCATTTGTATAGCAGCTTGATGACCCACAAGTATAGGGGATCTATCGCAGTCCTTTTGATAAGTAAGAGTGTCGAACCCAACGAGGAGCAGAAGGAAATGGCAAGTGCTTTACAGAAAGGTATTCTCTGCAAGCACTGAAATTATCGATAACAGATAGTTGCATGATAAGATAATTCATAACGGGTAACAAGTAACAAAAGTAGCTAAGGTGCAGCAAGGTGGCTCAATCCTTTTTGTAGAAAAGGACAAGCCTGGATGAACTCTTATATAAAGCAAAGCGCTCCTGAGGACACATGGGAATTACTGTCAAGCTAGTTTTCATCATGCTCATATGATTCGCGTTCGTTACTTTGATAATTTGATATGTGGGTGGACCGGTGCTTGGGTGTTGTCCTTCCCTGGACAAGCCTCCCACTTATGATTAATCCCTCTCGCAAGCATGCACAACTACGAAAGAAGAATTAAGATAAATCTAACCATAGCATGAAACATATGGGTCCAAATCAGCCCATTACAAAGCAACACATAAACTAGGGTTTAAGCTTCTGCCACTCTAGCAACCAATCATCTACTTATTCCTTTCCAATGCTTTCCCCTAGGCCCAAATCATGGTGAAGTGTCATGTAGTCGACGTTCACATAACACCACTAGAGGAAAGACAACATACATCTCATCAAAATATCGAATGAATACCAAATTCACATGATTACTCATAACAAGACTTCTCCCATGTCCCCGGGAACAAACATAACTACTCACAAAGCATATTCATGTTCATAATCTGAGGAGTGTTAATTATCATTAAGGATCTGAACATATGATCTTCCACCGAATAAACCAACTATCATCAACTATAAGGAGTAATCAACACTACTAGCAACCCACATGTACCAATATGAGGTTTTGAGACAGAGATCGGATACAAGAGATGAACTAGGGTTTGAGACGAGATGGTGCTAGTGAAGATGTTGATGGAGATTGACCCCCTCTTGATGAGAGGATTGTTGGTGATGACGATAGCTTCGATTTCCCCCTCCCGGAGGGAAGTTTCCCCGGCAGAACAGCCCCGTCCGAGCCCTAGATTGGTCCTGCCTAAGTTTCGCCTCGAGACGGCGGCCCTTCATCCCGAAAGCTTCCTTCTAATTTTTTCCAGGTCAAAACGCACCATATAGTAGAAGATGGGCATCGGGGGCCTGCCAGGTGGCGCACAAGGAGGGGGGGCGCCGGGGGGTTACACTACTACAGGATGCTGCTAACGCGACACTATGATCAGAGACCCTTCGAGAAACTGTGTGCGATGCAGTAATCGGTGGTGTCAGAGAACCGTCTAAAATGTGTAAAGTTTGCGATGACGGATGCATCAAACACGGTTCAGACTTTATTTGCATGTGCGATACAGGGCATACAGTTCAGTTCAACTAACTATTTGCGATGAGGAGGAACAAAAGAAATGGGTAGCCAGATGAAGGCACGTGCGATACACATCATACGGTTCACTTGGATGAACTGTTTGTGATTAGGCAACACAAAAGAAACGGTCAGCCAGATCAAGGTGTGTGTGCGATATACAGCATGCGGTTCACTTGGATGAACTGTTTGTGTTGAGACAAGAAAACAGAAACAGTTCAATATAACAAGATGTGTGTGATACACGGCAAACAGGTCTGTAATCAGAAATGTGTGGGAAGACCGATAACAACACAGACGATTCCTATTAACAAGCCGTGTGTGTTGTGAGCAAATGATTGCTGGTATACAATTGTCAGTGATTGATGAAATCATCACCGATGGGTTCCCTTGTTTAGTCCGTGTGTGATGTGATTTGCTCTGTCTACAGAGCATCAACAAATATACTTAAAAAGACAGCATTGCATAACCAAATTAAGCATAGAATTAGACAAGTGACTACATAGATAACATTTTCACACACCAAAGTAAGAAATTACATGCATACTAAACTAGGAGAAACGAGGATCTAATCATCTACTTCTTGTTGCGACGACGCTTGCCATTGCTCTGCTTCCGGCTGGATCCCTGGCCATTTTGGGGAAGGAGGCACTTCCTCATGTCAACGATCCGCCTGTACATGTCATAGCACATGTACGCCTCCTTGGCCGCATACACGACGTGATCTTTGTCGAGTTTCTCCATCAGGCCGAGTGCCAGGCATGCTTGTCATTGTTGCAAGAATCCTTCATGTCTCTGTAGTAGGGGTCGATGATGGCCTCGGCGAGGTGAACTAGTGAGTCCTTCTCATGCTCCTTGCTGACCCAGATCTTGTATTAGCCCTGGATGTCGACAAGATTCTGGCAGGCGATGCCCGAATTCTTGAGCACCTTGACATCGTTGGTGATGTCGACCGTAGCGAACATGTAGTGGGGGCTGTTGACAAACCTGGTGAAACGCTCGCAAGGCCTTCTGACCAGACAGTAGTGGTAGACGAGGACATGGTGGCCCACGCACATTTGGGCAATGACGCCTTGGAACGAGACCCGACATGAGCACGGGTGTGCTCGATGTCGAACCCGACCACCTTGTACTTCTCGTCGGCAAGCAACAACTCCATGATGCGGATGGAGTGCTCCACCCAGACCGGGTGGTTGGTGTACACCACCAAGAGCTCCTCGAACCTTCAGTGGGTGTCCACCACGGCATGGATGGTGAACTGCTGCTCGTCGTCGGCAGCCGCTTGGAGCTCCATTGGAACCACACATGATACTCTCTAAGAATTTGTCGTGGTGGGTGTGCTTCTTGCAATGGTGGGGTGCGATCGAAAGGTTGAAGAGACACAAGGGTTAAATAGCCACTGTAACAAATGGGGGCCAGCCGGCTTGTAATTGTCACGTCTTGTCACGGCATTTATAGCGGAGGGTTCCAGTGCACGCTTGACAACACCGCACCACAGTGAGGATTCCAGTGCACGCTTGACAACGCCGCACCGCAATTTGACCACATGTGGGCTCAAAGAGGCGCCAAATGTATCATAGGTGAGCCTGTTCCCACGCTACCGCGCAGTTTATCGCGCAACCTTCCCGCTCGGCTTGGTTTGCCACGCATCGGCTAGAAGAGGGACAAATCATGGGCGTTTATTGGCAAAAAGCTTTGTAAAAATGAAGTGTGTGGAATGACTTCGGTCATAAGTTTACCCTGGGTGATGAGGTCAAAGTTACACAGAAGGGTGATTATGGACACTCGAGTGCGATAATTAATTCTGCGCTCTATAGGGCACACAGTGGAAGAAACCAACTGTGTGCAAGAATGTCCAAGATCGCAGTCGAGTTAGCTAAACAGATCGTGTGCTGCGAGATCGACAAGGTAAACAGATTCTAGAATGGTTAATAAAATCAAATCTAAGACAATTGCATATTAAGTTAAAAATAGTGCTACCAATATACAAGTTTCATACAATGCCATTTCGACGATTGTACCACAAAGGCACGAAATATTATAAGGTTCAAATTCCAGAGTTATATGGCTCAAATTCAAATATTACAAGGTTTAAACTGATATTAGAAATGAAATTTAGCTCATCAGCTGCAAACACTCGCACTGATCCGCTGAACATGGATATCAGAGAGGTTCAAACTAATATTACCACTTCTAAGTCTGGTTTCAAAACCTCACAACTTCTGCAAAGGGGCCAGCCACTGAGAAGTCATGTATGGGGTTGACATGATGAGTTTCGATTACTCTGTCATCTGAAGTTCCAAAATGAAATTCAGCATTTTTGGAGCCTATTCCATTCTGCCGCAGGCACCGGCGCTGATCAACAAACCATTCATTTTTCCGCAATAAATGTAGGGCAAACCTCATTACCTTCAGCACCCTTGCTCTGACAACAAAGAACCCGACGAATATAATCTCCGGTAAGGTCCCTCGGTAGGAGTTCAAAGTAATTTCTAAGAGATGCAGATCTAGGCACTCGACGTGATTGTTATACTGCATCACATTATCCACCACTGGGCCTAATCTTATCTGCAAAAGAACAAAACCTGTTAGTACCTAGGTGCAATTTTGAACCCTACTACATGCCTATTTGGTTTGCAGGATTTGTAAAATGCACTAACATTCCATCTTTGATCTGACATGATTAACATGGGCATTAACATGCCATCTTCCATCTTCACAAGATGTTGGAGTGGATGAAAAGTTCCCTAAGAAAACTAGTACAGATTAATCCAAAGGAGAAATGCATATGGATTGTAACCATATGGATCAAGCATTGTCATTGTAAACTTGAAAAAGGAGACATGTATGTTTAGAAATCCTCCAAAAGGATCCTTCAGAAATCGT
Organism: Aegilops speltoides; assembly: GCA_021437245.1. Taxonomy (NCBI): domain Eukaryota; kingdom Viridiplantae; phylum Streptophyta; class Magnoliopsida; order Poales; family Poaceae; genus Aegilops; species Aegilops speltoides. The sequence goes on from CM038146.1 coordinate 380,884,775, forward strand.
AGTACATTGTCATTGTAAACTTGGAAAAAGGTGTCCCAAATTGAGCTCCCTTATGGTTAACATTTAACAGGAAAGGAACATCACCTCGATATATAGCTTCTCCAGGCACAGAAAGCATCTCAGTAAAGTGACAACTTGCTCTTGGTTGGGGCCGATAGATTCTAGTGCCAAGACCTTCATTGTGCGCAGTTTCGTGGTCAGGCTTCTCAAAATCTTTTTCTGAATGACAGATGAACAAATATCTTCAAAATTAGAAATAATGTTAATTTGTAGAGGGAAGGTAGAAGGCAGCTATTGTACCTGAATGGGTGTGGATCCAATAACAAGTTTGGAGTATTTGTCAGACGAGTAGCCCAGCACTGTCAATTTTGGCGCAGAAATGACACTGATTCTTGTTGGACCTACTTGATCAAGTACAAGTAATCTCTCAAGTGCAGGTGTGTCCTCAGTGACCATACCGTGGTACACATCTTGTGATGTCTTCCTGCCGAACCAGCAACACACAAAAATAGTCCGGAGAGTCATGGAGGTGATGTGGAATGTACTCAACCCATTGATCGCCTGAAGAAGAAGGTACTCGAGTGTAGTACAGCCACGGAGTAGGGGCCCCATGTCATCGTTTGAGAGGCATACGGTGACGAGCTCGAGGTGCTTCAGTCATGGTAGAAAAAGAGCGGGTGCGTCATTAGGGGAGACGGCAGTTCCTGAACTTGGTGACGCGCAGCGTGGGCGCGAGGCGAAGCGCGGACGTTGGCAGCGAGCGCATATGCCCATCATCAAAAGTGAGCTCCTCGAGCTGATCTAGGGCGGGGGATCCGAACCAGTCATCAAGCTTGGCTCGGTCCCTGCCGTTGGAACAGAACTTGCCCATTCTAAGGCCTCTGGTTGGGCCAGGGTGACTATTGAGGATCTTGGAGAACACATCCAAACTTTTGAGATGGCCATGGCAGAGCTCGTGGGTGTCGATGAGGTCGAGAGGGGTGAAGTTCCATAGGGGCACCACCGCCGAGAAAGGATGGTTATCCGCGCCCCACATTTGATTGGGAGGATGGAGATGATGAACATATCATCGGGGAGGCTGCTCATGAAGTCTATGCCTGCTGGAGTCGCTTGCGGTTCTAGCTCGCCCCGCCTCCTCTTGTTGGCAGGCCCGTTCTCCACCTCCGGAGTCTCCTTGCCAGTGGCGCTTTTTGATAGAAATGAGAGTACAGCGAATATTTAGTTAAAACAGGGCAATAGAAAAGTGTAATGGTAACTAGAAGTTATTAGGTAGGAATATAGTATGAAAAGGGAATAACAATTGGTTGCCTAAATACTACACAATTCATTTAACATTGCTGGGTAAGTCAACATGCAGATAGTTGAAAATAAAACTTACTTCGAACAAACTCAGGACGGATGATTTTGTCGGGGAAGTTAGCACATATCTCATGACCAAGCCCTTTTATGTGCAGTCCAATTTTAGTGCTAGCTTTCAGTACATAAAACTTACAAATTTCTTTCCAAAAGCCAGCGCCAAAATAGGAATAACCACTTTCATCAAGTAATACAATAGCAACGATTGTAAATCCATGGTTTGTGTGCAGTATGACATCTGCGTAGCCTTGATCTATGTAAAGGGAAAACTTGTGCACTACATAATCTGTTGCATAGCAAGGGATGCGCTGGAGAAAATGGTAGGATTGTTAAAAAATATGGTAACAAGCAAATATGGGCCCAAATTGAAAGAACTGTTCAGCAGTTGAAATCGAATGACAAAAATCTATAATTAAACAGATAGGGTAAACATGATGTCATGGAAACATGAGAGTAACCGAAAGAACAATACATCATTAATTTGCCTAATATAGAAAGAAGAGGGGGAAATCCCCTTTGACGTATATGGTGCATGTGGCACCTTTTATCCAAATGTAGCAATATTTAGAATATCTTCAGGAAAGTAGGCCATGCCAACCGATTTAGGGTGAGATTGAACATACCGCGCACATGCTCAAGTCATCTAGTACGGTGAGCTGGAATCTCTGGCGGAGGTCGAAAGGCCCAGATGTGTCAACGCATTGTACACTCTATGAATGAAAGAAAACCCTCAAATCAGCACGAATAAAAATAAATTCATGGTGATTTCCGCCGGGTGATTAAAGGAGGCAGATGAACTGGGATGAGAAATGAGATAATGTCTCATTAAATTAGTTACCTTGTCGTCCATGAGAAAAAACCCTCAGTATGGCAGATTCCCCAACCGAGCGGAGCTGGGTCGACCGCGAGCAGCGTCAAGAAAGTCGATGGCGATAGGCGGCGACAAGTGGAAGTGGCAAAATGCGGTGGGGTTTGCCGGCAGCCTGGCGGCAGCGGCAGGCGGCAAGCTAAGTTGTTACCGCTGTGATAGGCAGTGCCATGCATAGACGCGGAGGAGCTTGTGCAGGTGTGAATGGGGACCGGAGGCATGGGGTGGCGGGCGGGGGTGAGGGTTTTTGTGACGTGGGGTGGGCAAGGGTTTTCTTTTTTTTGTTTTTTGAATTAGGTGGTGATGGTTTTCTGTCCCACAAAGAATTTCGGAGGCAACAGTTTGCGCCAACCGTGTGTGATTGACGCAAGAAGCAAAACGAAAGCCATTGCACACAATTCCTGTTTTGGGAACCGTGTGTGATTGAAGCAACAGGCAAAATGAAAGTCATTGCACATGGTTCCAATTTTGGGAACCGTGTGTGATTGACGTACTACCTCCGTCCTGGTTTATTGGTCCCCTCTGTAATTTGTACCAAATTTCGACCAAATATTTGGCTAAGAAATGTTTATGCATGTCACCAAAATTATATCATTGAACACTATGTTACAATACGCATCCAATGATATAATTTTTGCTGACCTGCACTAACAGTTTGCCAGTTAAATCTTTGGTCAACATTTAACACAAATTACAAAGGGGACCAATAAACGAGGACGGAGGTAGATTCCATCAACCGAACTGATTACAGTCATATCCCACAGTTAGACATAAGTAAATATAGATTAAACATACTCAGACATAGATAATAAGCGTACACGTACACAAGCATAGTTCAACCGTCATGAAGCATGCTCAAGCGTACATAGTTCGATCCCACATCTCATCTCATAAGCCGGCACGATCCCGAAGCTTCTCCATGTACTCGGCGTACGCGCCGTGCTCAACCCTGCGAGCATACTTATGCTTGAAGGAGCCAACGACCCGTCCTCTTGCATGCGCCAGAACACTTTGATATGCATCATGGAGCTTGTGGTTGCAGAATGGGCAGTTTGATACACGCCGTTCCAGGTCCTAATACGCCTGTTATGCATTCCCGCATAAAGCTCCCTCAAGATTTGCCTATTGTACCTCCTCTAGACATCTTCATCCTCACTGTCCACATCGTTAGACAACACCTATACAAGTAGTAAAAAATGTGGTGTCAAATTAATGGTTACAAACTAATGTCTAGTGAACATTTGGCAGTTGCCAAAAAATGGCATCAAATCAACGATTACATGCCGTTAAGTAGGATTAGGAATTTATGGGTATTTATTTATACACATTCAGAGATTATGGTTCGATTTTTAAGCACATTCGTCTATGTACAGACCAATATTGAAGAAAATAATGGCACAAACATATGTAGGTCATTCAAAATCAATTGTCAAGTCCTGGCTAGGAATTATTAGCACGAACACTAACCCTAGTCGGATTACTAGCAGAAATCATTTCCACAGTTGAAACAACTAATCACTTATCACTTGTACCATTCAAACAATCAATACACTACACGGACCTAACGAAACTTGCTCAGATTCATGGATTGGGAGAACATAACCATAGGATTTCTATTTGACACATAAATGGGTATAGATGAGTAACCAGTTGTTCGTCGTAGTCGGAGTCGGAGTCGGAGTGGTCGTCAGAGTCATCACCCGAGTCGTCACCAGAGTCGGTGTGGAACTCCGCCTCCGGCTATGGAAGCTCGACGCCATCGACGACGGCAACCTTTGTCTCCATCTCCACGCCGTGGTCCGGTGCTTTAGCAGCCCTGGCATCGCCACTCCCTCCGATGGGGCGCTTCGGTGGCATCCTCATACACTGACGGCTTTGATGGCTGAGAGCGGCGTCAAGGATGCAAGCGGAGAGAGGGGATTGTGTGTGTGGCGAGGATGGGGGGTGCTATCGCTCGGGTGCACCATTAATATGAAGTAGTGGGAGAGAGGCTGGCGGCGGTCAAACCGCTGGCTCGCCTCCCGGTGAGCCTAGCACCGGACTGCTGGCATGCCTACCGTCGTTTTCACACAGCTACTCGCACGCCTCCTGATGTCACTGCGCAGCGAGCACGCCTCCATCAATTTTCACACCTGCACGCACGCCTCCTAGTCTGCCTGCACGGCGGATTGCTCGCATGCGTCCTGTCAACTCACGCCTGCTCGCACGATACACGGGTCGCGGTGCGGCATGTATATTGTTTTTTCTGTTTGGATGATTAATGATGCCACTTTATTTTTTGCTTAATCGAAGCATGGCACGTATCCATTGTTGGTCTAACACTCACGGTTCGAATAAATAGTATATTTGGGATATTGGTTCCCAATTATTAATAATCTCCCGTTTGTAATTAGATAAAGATTACATCAAAACTGGTCTCAAATTTGACCCAAAAAAAGCACAAAGCAACTTTGTATTGGTGTCCATATGACAACACGATAAGTTTCATGAACTTCAAATAAGTTTTGGATGTACTAGAATTTAAAAATCAAGATTCTCATTGTTTGAAATTTGTTGCACGAGGAGTAAACATGCACCTAGTGAGACACATGTCTTTCTGCAATCCATTTAGGTGCACTGTCACGTGTGCATGTAGCTTGAATTTAATTTTTGCCCATTATACCCGTAAAAAATCAACCACTTATAATGTACTAAAACGTCTTAATGATCTCTGATTTTTTTCAAAATTAAAACGTCCCTCCTTTGGCAACATATGTATACGTTCACCGCGGGATAATTATTTTAACATGCATCGTAGTTGCGGTGGATCCGCGGTGTGTGTGTGGGTGTGTGCATCTGCCGGTGGCGAGTGGCTCGCAGTACACTACGAGTTGTGAGCCACAGTGTCGGTTGGCCATTTTGTTAGGCAGGCTGGTGCCATATCAGAGTCGTGAATTAGTAATTTAAAACATTACATAACCCTTTCATACATACATGTTTTGGCCACATGTAGTCGATGGTTGTCCCACACGACACTCGATACTCATGTATGACGCTTTCTATGGGCCTGTGAGGTCATCGTCCATCACTTTGATGAACAGCCGGTAGTAAGGTTAATTTGAGCAGCAAAGTAGAATCTTTTTTGTTTGTGTTATGGTGGTATATAGTACGCGTCGAAGAGGTGGAAGGGACTATATATATATATATATATATATATATATATATATATATATATATATATATATATATATATATATATATATATATATAGACACACACACTATACGTACGCGTTCGTGAACAAGTACACTACATTCAGTGTTGGGACTTTTTCGATTTTCGAGGCACGTGCCACATCAAAATTGTGAAAATGGTTATTCAAACATCACACAACACCTCTTTGCGCCACATGCATGCAGGCGGTGGTTATCCTAGCTAGGACACTCACTTGTGACGCTTTCATCTGTGGGCCCACGAGGCCATCGTTGATGCATGTGCATTACTTTGACCTACATCGGGAGATGTTAATTAATTTCACCATCGATGAGGATTCTTTTTGGGTTGTATTACGGTAGGAGCATATAGTATGCGTCAAAGAGGGGAAGGGGACCATCATATGTAGTACGCTTCATGAGCCTCGCTCTGTGTGGGTGCATGGTTTACAGTTTTTGAGGAATGTGTGGCACATCAAAGTTGTGCATTTTAGGTATTATATTCAACATATGTTTGGCCCACTTGCAAAGCGATGGTGGTTGTCCTCTCGCACCCACTTAAGCGGTTATCAGCGATATCGATGCTTTCCATTTGTGGGCCCGCTTCATCCATCACTACTTTTTGCCTGACAACGAGAGTGGTTAATTTGACTTAGGAGAGGGTTATTTTTTTGCTTGTAAATATGGTACATATATATATGAGCACACATGCATGCATGTGTATGCATGAATCCCTCCCATCGAGTCGAAGTGGCTAGTACAACGACACGTCATGAACCGATCTCGCTCTGTGTGGGAAGAGTGTATGATTTTCGACGCACGCGCCACGTCAATGTTGTGAAATGGTATTCAAGCATGCATGCACACATCACCTCCATACATATGCATGTAGTGGTTGTCTTCGAACGGTACACTCCCTCGCGTGGTTATCGGCGACAAGCCTATAAATTCGTGGGCCTGCATGGACATCCATGATATCACCTTGACCGACAACAAGATAGGTTACCATGGCAGATTCTTCATTTGGTTCGTGTTATCGTAGTATAGGTCATGGTGAGATTCACACCTAATTAAAGTTTGAGCGCATATACTATGCACGCATGCATGCATGAATCCCCGTCATCGGCTTGAAGTGTGGTGTAACATACATATGCATCATCAACCTAACCCTCACTCAATGTGGGGATTTCTAATTTGAAATCACGGTGCCACATCAAAGTTATTCCATTGTGTACTAAAAAACACACCTGATCCATACATATGTTACGGCCACACGCATGCAGTGGTTGTCTTCGGGGACCAGCTACTTGCGTGATTATTGGCGAGCTAGCCTAGCTATCCGGGGTCGCATGGACGACCATCACTTTGACCAGCAACAAGAGAGAGGTTATACGATCAAGGTGGATTATTCTTGGTCCGTTTTACAATCAATCTTGGTGAGATGCCTCTCTGACCCGCCGACATAAAAGTGTGTGTGGGGGGAGGGGGGCTGCTACTTTTCACTTTGCTAGGTGAACCTCAGTTAGGGGGCATCATAGCTTAGGATTCCCTTCATGCCGACACGAGGGAGGGCTGCTAACTACTTGGCACTTTGCTAGGTGAACCACGGTTGGGGGGGCATCCATTCATAGCTCAGGATTCCCTTCGTGCCGACACGAGGGAGGAAGAGGGGTTGCTAGCTTCTTCGCACTATGCTAGGTGAGCCTTGGTTGGGGGGGGGCATGCATTCATAGTTTAGGATTCCCTTCATGCCGACCACGAGGGAGGGGGCTGCTAGGTACTTGCAGTTTGCTAGGTGAACCACGGTGGGGGGCATCCATTCATAGCTTAGGATTCCCTTCGTGCCGACACGAGGGAGGAGGGGGGCTGCTAGCTTCTTTGCATTTTGCTAGGTGAGCCTCGATTGGGGGTGGGGCATGCATTCATAGCTTAGGATTCCCTTCGTGCCAACACGAGGGGGGGCTGCTAGGTACTTCGCAGTTTGCTAGGTGAACCATGGTTGGGAAGGCATCCATTCATAGCTTAGGATTCCCTTCGTGCCGACACGAGGGAGGGGGGCTGCTAGCTACTTCGCACTTTGCCAGGTGAGCCTCGGTTGGGGGGGGCATGCATTCATAGCTTAGGATTCCCTTCGTGCCGACACGAGGGGGGGGGGTGCAAGCAATATCGTGCGCTTTGTGAGATAGGCGCGACATCGAAGTTGCATTTTGTATTTGAAAATCAAACCACCTGAGGGAGTCCTGGACTAAGGGGTCCTCGGGCGTCCGGGCTATGTGATATGAGCCAGACTAATGGGCCATGAAGATATCAGACTAAAGACCTTTCCCCATGTCCAGATGGGACTCTCCTTTGCGTGGGTGGCAAGCTTGGCGTTCGGATCATGCAACTTCCCTTCTTTGTAAACCAACTCTGTACAACCCTAGATCCCTCCGATGTCTATATAAAACGGAGGGTTTAGTCCATAGGGCAATCATAATCATACAGGCTAAACATCTACGGTTTAGCCATTACGATCTCGAGGTAGATCAACTCTTGTAACCCCTATACTCATCAAAGTCAATCAAGCAGGAAGTAGGGTATTACCTCCATTAAGAGGGCCCGAACCTGGGTAAACATCATGTCCCCATCCTCATGTTACCTTCGATCCTTAGACGCACAGTTCGGGACCCCCACCCAAGATCTTCCGGTTTCGACACGGACATTGGTGCTTTCATAGAGAGTTCCACTATGTCGTCACCAGAAGGCTCGATGGCTCCATCAATCATCTACAACAACATCGGCCTGAGCGAGACTTTTCTCCCCGGCTAAATCTTTGTATTCAGCGGCTTCGCACTGCGTGCCAATTCGATTGGCCATCTGGAGCAGATTGATAGCTATGCCCCTGGTCATCAGATCAGTTTTGGAAATCTAAACTATGTCGCTGATATCCGAGAAGACTTGATCTTCCAAGGGTTCGCGGCCTCAACCGCAGCCCTGGCCTTAGATCCGGAACACCTCACCGAGTCCGAAGACGAGAATTTAGAGCCTGCTGGACTGTCCGCAGCCGTAGAGCTCAACGCTGGAGACACGGAGGGGATCATTTCACCGACATGCTTGGAGTTATACCAGGCTCCCTTCATCAACACGAAGCCGGACTCCTCCCCGAACACCAGATCCGAATTCTCGAGGTCCGTGTTACGCGAGCTCGGCCTGGGAACTTCTATCCTGCCCTGCTCCATGGACTCTTTCTCCCCTGTCCAAACCTCTCTCTTAAACGAGGCCCTGGACTTAATGCGATCTCTCGCCATCACAGAAGGATCGCTGCCAAACTACACCCAGCCCTCACTAGAGGCTGAGAGCTGGGAATTTCACGTCCCACCCAGTACCCACTTCACAGCCACTGTCGAGGATCTAACTGACACGCTCGACTACGATCCCGAAGACATTGACGGTCTGGATAATTATACCAGAGATGAGAAGAGCCAGAACCCGTCGTTCACCGGACGTTGGACGACCACTTACTCATATGACGTATACATTGTGGACACACCGAAAAAGGATGACGACGACAATAGGAAGAATCTAGAGGATGAACCTGCTGAAGCACCTACGAAGTGTCGACGTTAGCGGCGCCAACCAAAATCGCGTCGCGAAAAAGACAGCAACACCGGCACTGGAGACATAACACCCCGGATAACGCCGAAGACCAAGACGCCCCTGTCGAGCCAACATCCGAACAGGATGATCGGGAAGAGGGGCAAGTTAACCCTGATGATCCTATCGGGAACAAGGGCTCGGAGGATAGTAACTATCTACCGACCTCCGAAGAGGATGAGAGCCTTGGCGACGAAGACTTCATCGTACCAGAGGACCCCCTTGAACAAGAGCGCTCTAAGCTCCGGCTAATAGCCACAACAAGAAGCCTGAAAAAGAAGCGGCAGCAACTTCAAGCCGATCAGGATTTACTCAATGACAGATGGACCAATGTCCTGGCAGCCAAGGAATACGGCCTTGAGCGCCCAACTAAGAGTTGCCCAAAGCGCAAGTTGCTCTCCCAATTCGACGATGAGGTTCCAGAGCCTATACCGACAGCGCGTAACACGTCTGACGGGCCTGACCGACCACCTCGTGGCCGGGAAAGAGCGGCAACCCAAGCCGAACACCAACCTGCGCCACCTCGCCCCAAAGGCAGAGAAACATCGGCTGTAGGGTACACGCACGACCTGCGACAGGACCTGGACAATAGAGCCGGTCACACTAGATCAATTTATGGATCAAGGGGGCATGCACCAGCGCGAGAAGACGACCATCAGTCCTGGCATGATAAACACAACCTCACCCGTGCCGAAAACCGGATATGGATTCCATCCAAACTACATCGTGACGTCGCCTAACATAGAGGAGCCGCACACCCCCCATGCTTCACCGATGAGGAAATGGAGCACCAGTTCCCAGAAGGGTTTAAACCCATGAACATTGAATCATACGATGGCACAACAGATCCTGCAGTATGGATTGAAGACTTTCTTCTCCACATCCACATGGCCCGCAGTGATGACTTACATGCCATCAAATACCTCCCCCTAAAACTTAAGGGGCCAACACGACATTGGCTGAACAGCCTCCTAGAAAACTCTATTGAAAGCTGGGAAGACTTGGAGGACGCCTTTAGAGAAAACTTCCAAGGTACCTATGTTCGGCCCTCGGACACCGATGACCTTAGTCACATAATCCAGCAACTCAGCGAACCAGCCCGAAAACTCTGGACCAGGTTCTTAATTAAAAGGAACCAGATTGTGGATTGTCCGGACGCCGAAGCCCTCGCGGCCTTCAAACACAGTGTCCGAGATGAGTGGCTCGCTCGACACCTCGGCCAAGAGAAGCCAAAGTCCATGGCAGCCCCCACCACACTTATGACCCACTTTTGCGCGGGAGAAGATAGCTGGCTAGCTCGTCGAAGCAATAGCACCAGCAATCCAGGCACCTCTGAAGCCAGGGATGGTAATGGCAAGCCACGACGCGATAAGCACAAGCGTTGAAACAATAGCGAAGACACGACGGTCAACGCCGGATTCAGTGGCTCCAAATCCGGTGAGTGAAAGAAGCCATTCAATGGAAATAAAGATGGTCCATCCAGCTTATACAGAATACTTGATCGGCCTTGCTAGATTCATGGCACCCCCAATAAACCTGCCAATCATACCAACATAAGCTGTTGGGTCTTTAAACAGACCAGCAAGCTCAATGCCGAGCACAAGGGGAAAAGGCCGCCCAGCGAGGACGACAATGAAGAGCCTTGCCCGCCGAACACAAGGGGGCAGAAGCAATTTCCCCCGAGGTCAAAACAGTGAATATGATCTATGTCACCCACATCCCCAAACGGGAGCGCAAGCGCGCATTAAGGGACGTCTACGCCGTAGAGCCGGTCGCCCCAAAATTCAACCCATGGTCGGCTTGTCCGATCACCTTCGATCGAAAGGGCCACCCACCTAGTATCCATCATGGAGGATCGGCAGCTTTGGTCCTCGACGCAATCATCGACGGATTCTATCTCACGCTAGTCCTGATGGACGGAGGCAGTAGCCTTAACCTGCTCTACTAGGACACCATACACAAAATGGGTATTGATCCGTCAAGAATCAAGCCCCCTAAAAATACCTTTAAAGGAGTGATACCTGGCGTAGAGGCCCGTTTCTCGGGCTCAATAACATTGGAAGTTGTCTTTGGCTCGCCTGACAACCTCCGCAGTGAAGACTTGATCTTCGATATCGTACCCTTCCGAAGTGGCTATCACACACTGCTCGGACGGACCGCTTTTGCTCGATTCAACGCGGTGCCGCATTATGCTTATTTAAAGCTCAAGATGCCCAATCCACGCGGCGTCATAACGGTCAATGGAAACATGGAATGCTCCCTCCGTACCGAGGAGCACACTGCGGCTCTTGCAGCCGAAGTACAACGCGACCCCCTCAAGCCGCACACCTCATCGGCTATCAAGCCGCCGGACTTTGCTAAAAAAGTCCGGTCAGTCCCGCAAGCTGACAACTCGGTACTTCCGGAGTTAGACTAGCAGTTCGCCTCCGTCGATCGCCGCGTACAACCGCGGAATTCATACCATGCATGCATCACTACACACTCAAAATCCCTTGGGCATCAACGGAGGCACAATACAAACAGGTCTATAGTATGGTTCGACCCTATATGACCTTCCACCTTTCTTCGACTATTTTTATCTCCTACCACATGTGCACTAAAACCTATATATCCTATGGATTCACAAGGACTCCCTTCGAACCCGGTTTCATGCGGATAACAGAAGGCCGATCCCTTCAAGGAACCCCTCTCTACAAGGCGAAAGGGGCGCAGACGTGCGGCAGGATATCCAAAGAACTCTTCGGACCAACCTTATTTAAAGGACCTGTACTAAGCTTTTCTCCTTATTATTAGACCCCTGGCATGTAAAATGACTTTTATGCTTATGGTACCCTCTGTAAGATCACATTTTTTTGACATATCAAATCAGATCCTAGTAGGGACAATCTCTCGGTATCAACTTTATTCATAAAACTGTATTCCGTCTCCCCAGTTGTCTCGCTCATATACCCCGACACCCATTGCCAGGGTCTCTATACGTCCACATATGTGCCGCTCAACAAAAGCCGAATAACTTTGTAGCACACTTCGGCGTCCCGAACTTAGGCATTATATGCATCGCCTCCAAATCATGTCTTTGGTCAATAGTTCGGTTGCCCGGATCCTGTGTTTGCTACCTTACGTTCTGTTTGTTCGGCTAGGGTAGTATAGGGAGAACTACTACGATTGTGTTTCTGGTTCGTTCGGTCAAGCACCTCAGTAGAGAAAGCCGAAAACTGACTGTCATGATGTGGCAAGAGCTGCTCAGCCGTTCGGTGACTTACTAAATCTTTCACGATTTTTCCGTATTAAACGAAGGACTGTGTTTCCCAGTCATATATGTAATGCATCTGTATTCGGATAGCCGCATACGTACCAGGGGCTATTTTATAGCCCCATCGTCAAACTCCTATGGCTAAGTGAGAGTGGTAAAGCCGTGTAGTCTGATTGCCTGGTTCGCCGCACTAACACCTCTGTCACGGACCAAGACATCGGGTCAAGAGTGCTCATGTGTTATTTCCGAACACCCCCGTAGCATCCACGTGGGGGTCGAAGCTGACGACTGGAAAACTCTCAGGAATACAAAAATGGCCACGCAGGAGGAAAGAATTTTCAGATAATGGCACAAATATATTACAAAGCCTTAGTGTATATAACAAACACGTCCAGGTTGTTCGGATACATTCATTCAAATATAATATCCTTTGAGCATTGACCCTCTATCATGCGAGCACCCTCTAGGACATCGTCTAAATAACGCTCTGGCATGCGGTGGTCCTTGACTTTGGGAGGACCCTCCACCGTGATAACGGCGGCCTTCATCTTGGCCCGGGGCACCTTGATGCGGGCAAAAGCCCTCTGTGCACCTTCTATGCACACCGACCGTTTGATGGCATCCATTTGGGGCACGACATAGATGAGTCGCCGCAAAAGGCCAAAATAGCTGCTCGGAACTGGTTCGGCTAGCCACAGTCGGAGTATGACCTCCAGCATGGCCGATCTGGACATCCTATGCAACTCGGTCCACTACGCCATCTGGTCGTTCAGCAGCATCGAACGCTACTGCGTTGCAAATTGCGACCATAGCAGCTTCTCCGTCGCATGCCCCTCCTGGGCCCGGTAGAATTGTGTTGCGTCAGCGGTGCTCTTCGAAATATTCGCAAAGGCGTCTGGAGAACTCCATAGTCGATTAAGTAAGGCATACCTCTGATCGCCAAACTTAGACTGTAAAAGAAAGGGCTTACCAGCCGCTATCTGTCCGGCCTGTCGGAGCTCCTCGTGAGCCGCTCGGGATTTGGACCTTGCCTCTTGGGCGTCCTGATGGGCCTTGGCGAGTTCGGCCACCTTCGCTTTATTCTCCTCCTCAAGGAGCTCGCACTTGCTAGTCGCGTCCTTGAGCTCTTGCTCAATCTTGGATAAACGCTCGTCGAACTGGCGCCGGGTGGCCTGTTCTTCCTCTAAATCAGCAGCCACTTTCTCAGCGGCCGCATCGCTCACCCTTGCCTGCTCCTTCGCACAGGCAAGGTCACTCCTGAGGGTCTCGACCTCAGCAGCGCCATCTACAATTATGCATATAAGCAGCGCATGAGCTCCAACATAGATTTTGCAAACTAATTCAGTTGACTATGGAGCACTTGCAACATACCTTGCGCCTTGTCAAGCCGCTTGTTAATCCGGATATTGTCCTCATCGACCAACTGCAGTTGCCGCTTCAGTTCGGAAACTTCGGCGGCCTGAGCGGTCGCTGCTAATAGTGAAACCTAATTTTTATCAAAAAAAAGGATAAGTATATTATTTCCTACGGATACCTATAGACCCTCTGTTCACCCTCCTTCATTGGCCAAACAGAGTCTCAGGGGCTACTATCTATATATAGGCGGATTTTTTTGGAAAGCGTCTAAAAGACATTACATCGCATACCTAGAAGCCTGTTAGTAGGCTTGTGAAGGCTTCATTCAATCTGCTCTTAGCAGACTGAACCTTTTCAACTATCGTACCCATCAAGGTACGGTGCTCCTCTAAGACAGATGCACTTTGCGGAGCGTCGGTGGGAAACACACCTATGGGATCACAAGGATCCCTCTGCGTTATGGGCTTGGTATTTGGGTGGTGAGAAGAGCGGATCGCGATCAAGATACAAGCACGCTGGTCGCTTACCAGTGTTCGGACCCACGAGATCGTAACACCCTAGTCCTGCTTTGATGTGTATATTCGTGTTCTTGAGGTTCTTAAACTAGCTAGAGTGAGCGTAACTTGTCCAAAAGTCCGAATCCTTCTCTAGGATGCCTTGGGCCTCCTTTTATAGGCAAGGGGATCGCCACAGTGGCACACAGGAGGTGGCATCGGGGTACTGTGATTAAGCCTATCCCTTGCCATTACGGGACAAAGTGCATTTCATGCGCCCCTGACATGACCCCTTCACTTTACCGCCGCTTCGCCCTGCCTCGACACGCGTCTGGGCTAGCGAGGCGGTCAGCGCGGTGGTAGGGCTTTCACGAAGATTTGCATGCCACCATGTAGGCATGCGCTGAGTTGGCCGAGAAGCCTTGTGCTGACACACAGGTGCCTACCCAGCTGATGGGCTGGCAGCTGCATAGGAGCGGTGGTAGGAACCTAGCGGGTGCGGGCCTGGCCATGGCCTTCGCAAAAGATGTCTTCGGCAAGGCCCTTGCCGGGGCCCTGACAAGGGTCTTGCCGCGGTGTTACGGTCGTCTGGGTTCCTTCGGCGAAGATCTCGCCGAGGTTCGTTGTCTTTTACTCTTCTGGTTTGGAGTGTTCCTTGTCTTCACAAAGATCTGCATGCCACCATGGAGGCGCCCCCAAGCTCATGTCCCAGCGTGGTTGGTGACGCTGGAGAAACTGGGGCCCAAGGGCGGCGCGCCCTGCTAGCGTCAGGTAGGCTGCCCCGGCAAGGGCCTTGCTGGGGCCATGGGTGCTGCCCCGGCAAGGACCTTGCCGGGGGAAACCACTTCGCCTTCTTGCTCTTTATGCTTCTGTCTTGGCATTGCTTTGGCAGTCTCGTGGCTTTGATTTCCTGTCCCTGCCCTGCTTAAGTGTGGTCATGGGCACGGCTCTGACTGCCCGCGCACAAATAAGGGGTACAAAAGAGCACCCCTATTTAAGTACATCGACAGGAGCCCGCGGGCCTGGGCCACACATAAGCGTGACACGTTATTGGGCCAGGCCCAGAACGGTGCGCGGGCAGGCGGAGCGGTTTTTACCGCGGTAACTTTCAGTCCGCTGCGCTTCCCCATGACCCGTGTTGATGCGTGACGTGGGGGTTGCGCGCGCGTGACCGAAGCACGCTTGCGTCATATTGTGGTGAACAGTAAAGAGGCGGCTTGCGTGTCCCTTCGAGACCGCAGTACTGCTGCTCATTTACTGTCCTTACCTAGGAACCGTCGCTCCACGAGTCCCACAACGCCCGTCTCTCACGCCATGTATGTCGCATGCACAGCGCAGAGTGAATGTCAGGCGCGCGGGATACGGGAAGTTGTGCGCGCGTGGGTCGATTCCCACGTGCCTTCAATTGGGTGGGGAGGGCGGTCGACAGCCTCGCCCGCTGTCACCTTAATGAGCCGGGTTGGTTGGAAGGGGCGGCCGAGCCCCGATCCCATCCTTTATAAGGAGGGGAGCGGGAGGAACAGTGCCTCTCAATCCTTCGTCATCCGCCTATCCCCATTCCTGCTCCCTCCTCCCTTCTTCCATGGCGAGAGGGCGTGGCGACGCTTCATCGGTGGCGGCGAGGGTTTCTGCTAGACAACGTGTCGCTCCTCCCCAAGAGCTCATGGCGGCGGAGCCAGCCGTTAGAGGAAGGGGTATGGGGCGAGGTCGAGGCCGTCGCGGTGCTCGGGGAAGAGGAGGACGGGGCAGCGCGTTGGCCTCGCCCCCGCCAGCGGCCGCTCCCCCGGTGGAGGGCTACGTCGGGGACAACCCCTATGAGTTCTTCATCAGGCTGCGTCGGATGACGCGCCGTTGTCTTTGTCTCCCGACCCCGTTTGCCTGGGAGATGGAGCTGGATCCGCCGCAGGTGCTAAGGCTACACATGAGGGGTTGTGGGAACAACAGCACATGGGCCAACGTCGAGTTCCCAGCCCCTCACGTCATGTACCTTCGTTGGGGGTGGAAGACCTTTGCTCGTATCCACAGCCTGACGGAGGGGCTCACTCTCCATTTCAAATTGATGGAGAGTGTTCTCCTTTCCATCAAGGTCTTCAGACACTTCGGGACTCGCGTAAGGTGCTGCGTGGAGAGCTCCTCTGACGACGAAGATTCTTCCTCGAGCGGGAGCGGCGATGAGGACAGCGGTAGTGACGACGAGGGTAGCGGGCGGCAGGATGACGGGTCCAACTAAGCGTCGAGTGTGCCGCTCCAGGGCGACACCGGCGACCCCATCATCCGTGTTGCCGGCTCCTTGAACTTCTCGGGGTCGCCTCCTTGGGCGGCTGGCGTGGGGAGGCCGGAGAAGGCGAAGAAGGCGGGTGGCAGGCCGTCAAGTCGGAGTACGATGGCATCGACGCCTTCGTAGCGTATTGATGGACCGCTGCCTCATCTTCCAGCTCTTCCTCCGGCGCCACCACCGCCAGCCCTCTCCTAGGTGACCGCCGACATGTTCTCTTGGCGCCTTCTACTTCTCGTACCTCGCCTAGGCGCTCCTTCTACCCTTTTGCCTTCTTATTTCATTTCCTGAGGAGAGGGGCAAGAAAGGGATTACGGGCACCTTGTCCTTTTTCAATTTGTAAGCCCACGGGCCTTATTTAGATCTAAAACCTATAATCTCCCAGTTCATGTTTATATTCCGTACGAGATGTACCTGTATGGAACGTATAAATGGAAAAAGGGTGCTTGCCGGGTCTTGTGTGTGCGTGAGCAAATCCCATACCAAGGAACAAATCCTTGTTGTTTTCAATATAAACACCGCTGCCCGGCACTAGACCTTGCCGTTCCCCCACTCCGTTCGTCCATACTCACGCCTTTGGCGGAGGCAGGGATAAAGTGGGGGTGGGACCTATGCTTGCTCCCTTGCCGCCGCGGCTACAACCAAGTTCCGAACCGAGGAGTCCTTGGGAACGAAGGGAGCACGGCAACCTTGGAACAAAACGAGGTTCCTCACGTCCCAAGTATCATACGGAAATGCATGACAGGGGATGGGAGAACTTATCTGGATCTGCAGCCCCCGGCAACCCTGACTTGCCGTGGGTGGACATTCATGTCTTCAGCCCTCGGCAAGCTTGGCTTGCCGGGTCCGGGGCGCCGGCTTGTCCTCCTCCTTCCACTCGGCTTGGCGGAAACATTTATGTACCCTGCGAACCAAAGAGGATGGATAGGAACAAAGAGACGCAAACTTGACCTCTGTTCTAGGGGTTAGTCGCTGCTAGGCACTATCAACCCTAACCGTGGGAGAGACTTAATCTAGCATGCATGCTATAACTTAGGGCGCCAGCGCTTCATTTATTTATGCTCAGGGTCTGCGCCTGGCTTTGTACAGAGGGTTACATGCCTTGCCGGCAAGGCTTGTAGAAAAGGTGGCCTGCCGGGGGGGGGGGGGCGGCAGCCGCGCCTTATGGGTAAAACTTGCAAAGATGCTCAATGTTCCAGGAGTTGCTCACTGGGACGACATCTTCGGTCTCCAGGCGGACTACGCCAGGCCTGGTGACTCGTGTTACCCGATAAGGTATTTCCCACTTCGGCGTCAACTTGTTGGAATTCTTGGCCGATTGAACGCGCCAAAGAACAAGGTCGCCTTCCTCAAAGCTTCGGGCATGAACTTTGCGGCTATGGTAGCGACGCAATGCTTGCTGGTAGCGTGCCGCTCTCACAGCCGCCCAAAGACGATCTTCCTCGAGGAACATTGCGTCATCTTGCTGCAATCACTCTTGCTCAAGCTCATCATAAGCGAGCACTCGAGGTGACCCGTATATGAGTTACGTGGGAGAAGCGCTTCGCCCGTAAACACCGGGCAGAGGTGTGCGCCGATGGCTCGATTTGGCGTCGTTCTGATTGACCAAAGAACCGCTAGCAACTCATCAATCCAGCGCCTCCCACTTTTGTGCAGCCTATCAAAAGTCTTTGTCCTCAGGCGATGTAGCACTTCTACATTCGCCCTCTCCACTTGGCCATTGCTCCGTGGGTGTGCCGCGGAAGCAAAATAGACCTTGCCGCCGAGGTCCTCGATATACTGCATGAAGGTGTGGCTTGTGAACTGCATGCTGTTGTCGGTGATGATTCTGTTCAGCACACCAAAGCGGCAAACTAGTCCCTTGAAGAATTTGATGGCCGACTGTGCGGTCACCTTCCTCACTGCTTCCACCTCCGGCCACTTTGTGAACTTGTCGATGGCAACATACAAGTACTCAAAGCCCCCGACGGCGCGGGGAAAAGGGCCCAGTATGTCGAGTACCCAGACCGAGAATGGCCAGGAGAGAGGGATTGTCTGCAAGGCTTGAGCTGGCTGATGAAGTTTCTTCGAATGGAAGTGGCACGCTTCACACTTGGTTACTAGTGCTGTTGCATCCTGGAGGGCAGTGGGCCAGAAGAAACCTTGCCGGAAAGCCTTGCCAGCAAGGGCCCTTGACCCTATGTGGGAGCCACCTATGCCTCCAGCCAACAGCTCTAGTCCTTCCTCCTGGGAGATGCACTTAGATTTCACCCCATTCGGTTTTTCTGTACAAGACGTTGTCAACGAATTTGTACAGAGCAGACTGGCGGGATACTCTCTCTGCCACTTCCTGCTCCTCAGGAAGCTCTCCTATTTGGAGGAATTGGATGGTGTGATGCGCCCATGCCAGAGCATGTGGCTCGACGACAAGGACCAAAGGCATTTCTTCTGCCGCGGGAATGGTTGCCTCCGCGGCAAGGACCTGGCGCCCCGTCGGAGTCGGTTGTCCCACGACAGGCTCGGCGTCCATGGAAACTCCTTCGCGGGTGGCTCCAGGGAGGTCGGCGGGGAAGTACTTGCCGTGGCCTAGCTTCCTATGCTTGTTCTGCCCTGTTGATGGTTCGACGGATGGTTGAGTTAACCGAAGCACAAAAGTACCTGGTTCCATAGGTAGCTTGAGGGCAGCGCACTTTGACAAGTAGTCGGCGATTTCGTTCTCCATCCGGGGGACATGTTCAGCTTGTATACCGTCAAAGCGCTCCTCCAGTCTCCTCACTTCTTCTACATAAGCTTCCATCAACTGGCCCTGATAATCTTTGTTGATCTGCCTGACGACAAGCTACGAATCACCCCTGACGATGAGCTTCTTAACTCCGAGGTCTGTCGCGATCCTGAGACTAGCAAGCAATCCCTCGTACTAGGCGGTGTTGTTCATCGACATCCCCCTGGGAAAGTGCATTTGGATCACGTACTTGAGGTGCTCTCCGGTGGGCGCAACAAGCAGCACACCAGCGCCGGCGCCTTGTAGTGAGAAGGCTCCATCAAAGTGCATGATCCAGTTGCGACTCGTTTCCTTGCTGTGGAGAGTGGTCTCATGTACCTCTTTGTCGGGCATCGAGGTCCATTCTGCAACGAACTCCGCCAAGACTCTGCTCTGAATTGTCGAGGTGCGTTCGATCTTTAAACCAAAACTTGACGGCTCCAGGGCCCATTCCACAATCCTCCCCATTGCATCTGGGTTATGCAGTATCCGTTGCAACGGGAGGCGGGTGACAACGGTGATCTCGTGCGCTTGGAAGTAATGACACAACTTCCTCGAGGCCATGAGGAGGCCGAAGAGCAATTTTTGCACGCCTGAGTACCTCGACCTAGCCCCCTGCAAGAGGGAGCTGACAAAGTAAACTAGGTGCTGCACCATTTTCTTCTTCTGCACTACTTCACCTAGTCGCGCGGGCCCTGTTGCACTGGTGTCAGCCTTTGCCGGGGACTCAGTCTTGCCGGGACCGAGCCCTGCCGGGGAGGGTTTTGGCTCACCATCCATTAATTCTGCCATTGCTGCTACCTCTTCGTCAACCTCTCTTTGTGCCACCAGTGTGGCGCTAACCACCTGATTCGTTGCCGCTAGGTACAGCAACAACGGTTCTTGTGGTCTAGGTGCTACCAGCACTGGGGTAGAGGAGAGGTATTTCTTCAAATACTGCAGCGCTGTGTCGGCCTCTGGGGTCCACTCCATTGGGCGCGCCTTCTTCAATATCTTGAAAACAGGAAGGGCACACTTCACGGACATGGAGATGAATCTGCTCATGGCGGCAATGCAGCCAGTGAGCCGACGCATGTCTTTGATCTGCTTAGGTGCCTCAATCTGCTCGATGGCCTTGATCTTCTCTGGGTTTGCCTCAATCCCGCGCTGCGACACAATGAACCCGAGAAGCTTGCTGGACGGGACACCGAAGACACACTTCTAAGGGTTCAACTTGAGGTTGATCTTGTGCCGGTTTGCAAATGTTTCCTCCAGATCTTGCACAAGTGTTGCTTTGTCCTTGGTTTTAAGCACTATGTCATCCATATAAGCTTCCATATTTCTATGTAGCTGGAGCTCAAAACCAATTTGGACTACTCTTGCAAAGGTCGAGCCAACACTCTTCAACCCGTAAGGCATCTGTATAAAGCAGAATGATGTCTTCTCCTGGTCTTCTCTTGTCATGAAGATCTGATGGTACCCTGAGTAGGCGTCGAGGAATGATAGCAGGTCACTCCTGGCCGTGGAGTCAACAATCTGGTCGATGCACGGTAACGGGAAGGGATCCTTTGGACAAGCTTTATTGATGTCTGTGTAATCAATACACAGTCTCCACTTCCTGTTTGCCTTGCGCACCACTACCAAGTTGGCCAACCACATCGGATGGAGCACCCCCTTACCAAGCCTGCCGCCTCTAGTTTTCTGATCTCCTCTGTGATGAACTCCTGCCTCTCCAGAGCTTCCTTCCTGACCTTCTGCTTGACGGGCCGTGCATGAGGACAGACAGCAAGATGGTGCTCAATCACTTCCCTGGGAACGCCGGGGATGTCGGACGCTTGCCATGCAAACACATTGACATTTGCCCGCAGGAAAGTGATGAGCTCGCTTTCCTATTTGCCTTCGAGGGTTGAGCTTATGGTAAAAGCCCCTCACGTGCCATCCTCCTTGACGGACACCTTCTTGGTCTCTGGTGGTGCAGCTCTGGACTTCTTACTCTTGCCGGTGGAGCTCTCCGGCATGTCCTCGACGGGAGCGCAACACCCTGAGGAGGTGCGCTTGCCGGAGTGGGTGCAAGGAGTCTCGCCGGTCTTCTTTCCTCCCGGGGCTCCATCGACAGGAGCAGGTGCCTTGGCGGCAGCTGCTGCAACCACTTCCCGGTAGAGTTGGTCGGCGCAAATCAACGCGTCTTTCTTGTCGGAGGGGACGGTGATGATGTTCATCGGCCCGAGCATCTTCAGCGTGTTGTAGGCGTAGTGAGAAGCCGCCATGAACTTGGCCAGTGCCGGGCGCCCGAGAATCCCGTTGTAAGGCAAGGGGATCTCGGCCACATCAAAGACAATCCTCTCCGTCCTATAGTTCAACTCGCCTCCGAACGTCACGGGCAGCGTGCCCTTTCCCTATGGCTGACTCCTCCCTGGGTTGACCCCTTGAAAAGTGCCCATCTTCTTGAGGTCCCCATTAGGGATCTGCAGCCTCTTGATCACGACGGGCGAGATCAAGTTCAGACCGGCCCCGCCGTCAACTAGCATCTTCGTCACGTTGAGGTTGCGGATTGTTGGGGAAACCAACAAAGGCAAGCACTCAACTGCAGTAGTGCGGTCAGGGTGGTCCTCGGTGTCAAAGATGATAGGCGTGTTGGACCACTTCAGTGGCTTCCACGCGTCGAGGGACGGCTCCACCGCTGTGATCTCACGCACCCACTGCTTGAGCTGGCGGTGGGATGTATGTAGCGAGCCGCCACCGTCGACACACATGGCCTCTATAGCTTTCTAGAACTCGTCATTACCGGACTCATCATCCTCGTCATGATCATCGTCTTCCTGCTTCTTGTCGCGGTCCCGGGCGGGCCTCTGCTGCTGATTATCTTTGCTGTGGCGGCCTCCTTGGCCACCCCGTTTCTTGCCGGATCCCTCGGCACCCTCTTGGCCCTTCTCCTTGTCCCGCCGCTCATACTCAGCTTTCTGCTTCTCAGTGAGCAGCTCAACTTGCCGGCAGTTCTGGAGGTTGTGGCCCTTGGTGAGGTGGATCTTTTGCAATACTGCTTGTCGGAGCCCCCTGGCTTGTCGGCAGCCGCCAAGGCCCGGCAAGTGGCACACCCGGAAACCTCTTTGCCGGGGTCGCTTGCCTTGGCCTTCTTGGTGGCGCCGGTGTCGTCGGACCCCTCGACGGCAAGCACGGTCTTGCCCTTGCGCTTCCTGTTACGACACCGACCCTTCTTTGCCGGGGTGGCGGTGTCATTCGTGGAGTTGGTTTCCGCGCCGGCGTCCTTGCCGGGGTACTTCCTCCCCTCTTCGGCTCGAGCACACTGATCGGACAGAACATAAAGCTCAGCCACATCCTTGACCTTGTTCATCGCCAGCTCCTCACGCATCTTGCGGTCGCACACATTCTGATGGAATGCGCTGATCACGGCGGCTGGATGAACGTCTGGAATGTTGAACCTTTGGATGTACTTGCGCAAGTTTTCTCCTTCCTTCTGAGGGATGATATGCAGATCGCTCGCCTGGCCATGAGCTTGGTGGCCTCCAGTAAAGACGCCAACAAACTCATGACACATATCCGACCAAGAAGAAATGGAGTCCCTCAGCAAGTGCATTAACCATGACATAACATTGGGCTTGAGTGCCAACGGGAAGTAACTGGCAAGCACCTTATCGCCGCGAGCCCCAGCAGGTTGCATTGCAATGGTGTAGATGCTGAGGAACTCCGACGGGTGAGTCTTTCCATTGTACTTTTCGCCAACGTCGGGCTTGAACATGCGGTGGGAGGGCCACTAGAACTGCCGCAGCTCATGGGTGAAGGCCGGACAACCCGCCTCGTAGGGTAGGCCACCGTAGCCTACTAGTGTTGGGTGGTCCATAGTCGGCCCTGCCCGCCTGTCTGACTGGTGGCGCACATCGCGTTGGCGCTCGATGGTGGTTCTTGCGTCTTCATGAGCTCGCTCCCGAAGGACTTGACGTTGATCGCGGTGGGTTTGCGGGTCGGACGACGCTACAGAGATATTATCACGAGCGTCGTAACGACGGATCGACACACGCGGTGGCTGGCGTGGAGGAGGGGAGTGCACCATGGCCGCATCGCCTCCGGCCCATCCACCGCTGGCATGCGGTGGCTCGACGGAGCGACGGCCTACGGGCCCCGCCGGTCGCAACTCATCTTGGTTGGCGATGCCGACGAGGCTCCGGATGGTGGCCCTCCATTCGTCGAGTTTCTCTGCAGCGGGAAGAAAGTCGAGGAGCAGCTGTGCGCGCACTAGGGCTTCTGCTGGTGTGGGCGGCGGCGAAAGCTGCATGGACCGCGAAGCGCTTTGACTTCTAACTACGTTAGAAGGAGCTCCATCACGGACCTGTGGCCATCCGCCACCTCCGCCAACACCTCGGTGCGCATGCTGGCCCTCCTCGTCACGTGAAGGATGCATGTGACTCTTCCCAGGGCGGCGCCCAGGGTCACCAGCGGGGCGGCGCTGCTCATTGCGCACGACCTGAGAAGAGCGCGCCATGGGCGCCGGTGTTGGCGTCTTGGAGGTCGTCGCACCACCGTCTGGCGGTACGACGATGCCTCTGGAGGGCCCCGCGCCGCCTGCGAGGGGCCCGACTCCGTCTTTGGAGTTAGCGGTGTGTGGCTCATTGCCTGGCGCACGAACGACGCCGCTCACCAGGCCCGGACTACCAGTGTGATGTAGATGCTCGCGGGCTGCACCACGGGTTCTCTCTGTGACCGGCCCGCTACTGGTCTGCACCGGTACAGGCAGTCCGGTTCCGGACGAACCAATCGCCGTGGTCTTCTTCTTCTTGGGAGCCATGGCGATGAAGAGTTGTGCCACTGGCTGCTAAACCAGATGCTCACTACTGCGCCCCCTACCTGGCGCACCAAAGATGTCGGTGGGAAACGACACCTATGGGATCACAAGGATCCCTACTGCGGTTGCGTGGCGCTGGGTGGTGAGAAGAGTGGGATCAGCAGTCAGTACAAGCACGCGGGTCGTTTACCCAGGTTCGGGCTGCAGAGATGCGTAACACCCTAGTCATGCTTTGATGTGTATATTCATGTTCTTGATGTTCTTGAACTAGCTACAGTGAGCGTAACTTGTCCAAAAGTCCGAATCCTTGTCCTGGAAGCCTTGGGCCTCCTTTTATAGGCAAGGGGTTCGCCACAGTGGCACACAGGAGGTGGCATCGGGGTACTGTGATTAAGCTTATCCCTTGCCATTACGGGATAAAGTGCATTCAATGTGCCCCTAACATGTCCCCTTCACTTTACCGCTGCTTAGCGCTGCCTCGACACACGTCTGGGCCAGCGAGGTGGTCAGCGCCATGTTGGCTGGCTGGCTGCTGAGGTGGCGCGATGGTAGGGCCTTCACAAAGATTTGCATGCCACCACGTAGGCATGCGCTGAGTTTGCCGAGAAGCCTTGTGCCGACAAGCAGGTGCCTGCCCAGCTGGTGGGCTAGCAGTTGCACGGGAGAGGTGGTAGGAACGTGGCGGGTGCGGGCCTGGCCGTGGCCTTCACAAAAGATTTCTTCAGCAAGGCCCTTGCCGGGGCCCCGGCAAGGGTCTTGCTGCGGTGTTACGGTCGTCCCCGGCAAGGGTCTTGCCGGGGGTCTTGTGGGTTCCTTCAGCAAAGATCTCGCCGAGGTTCATCGTCTTTTACTCTTCTGATTCGAAGCGTTCCTTGTCTTCACAAAGATTTGCATGCCACCATGGAGACGCCCCCCCGAGCTCATGTCCCATCGTGGTTGGTGACGATGGAGAAACTGGGGCCCAAGGAGGGGCGCCCTGCTGGCGTCAGGTAGGCTGCCCCGGCAAGGGCCTTGCCGGGGCCGTGGGGGCTGCCGCAGCAAGGACCTTGCCGGGGGAAACCACTTCGCCTTCTTGCTCTTTATGTTTCTGTCTTGGCGTTGCTTTGGCCATCCCGTGGTTTTGATTTCCTGTCCCTCCCCTGCTTAAGTGTGGTCATGGGCGCGGCTCTGACTGCCCGCGCACAAATAAGGGGTACAAAAGAGCGCCCCTATTTTAGTACACCGACACAGAGCATCCATCTGCATGTTCAGCGCCTTTACATTAGTAGAGGTCGCCGCCGGAATAACCGTATCCCCCTCCTGTAGAGGGGGCTGCTGACCCGATTCCGGAACCGTTTGGGTCTACGGAATAGTATCCGGCCGACGGGGCTAATGAATTAGGACCCCCGTTGCCGGTCTCCATAGGGGTTTTGCCCCCATGTTCTCGGCAGCCTCCGGCGCCGCCTGGGTCATCTCCTGCACTTCTCCGGAGCCCAGAGAAATCTTTTGGGACGACACCTCGGGATCATCCGCCGTAGGAGGCGGGGAAGCTTGTGGAGGCGTCTCGCTCTCCATCTTCTCCAGTGAAAGATCCCCCGATGACGACTGTTCTTGAGGAATGTCACGGGCCAGACTGGAACATGAAATTTGATATTATTCTTATAATATATAGAAAGATTAGGTGTATATAAGACATCTTAAGGTACTCACGATTCGGCAAGGGGCTTGGTTCGGGGGCGGTGCTTGGGAATGGCCTCAGTGCCCGAATCCGAGTCATCTGAGAGGGATATCCTTCCCCTCTTGGACACCCCCTCCTCCAGATCTACGGAGGCCGCTCTCTTTTTTCCTATGGGAGGAGGGTTCTCTACTTCCTCCTCCTCCTGCTCGTCCTCGTCTTCGTCTTCCTCGTGAGAGGAAGGAGCTTCGGTTCCTCCGGACACGGCGCCGGAAGTTTCTTCAGGATGGAGGCCACCTTCGGCTTCCTTGGTCTTCTTCTTCTTGTCCTTCTTTGCCGGCGCCTGGTAGGGCGCCGGGACCAGCATCTTCATTAACAGAGGCTCAGTCGGGTTTTCAGGGAGCGGGGCCAGACACTTAATCCGCCCTGCCTTCTTTATCCAACCCTATTCAGGAGATGGAATTTTCAGGACCCCTCCCTAAGATCGACAAGCTAAGTAGTGTTCGGAAATATGGTACTTACTGGGGATGCAGGATTGTTGCAGTCGAGGCCAGTGTCGTCGAACATCCGTGGCCACGTCTTCTGCTTCTTAAAGAGCAGCTTCCAGATCCCTTTATGCGTCATACCAAAGAAGTGCTGCAGGTTCTGTGGCCCCTCCGGATTCAACTCCCACATTTTGAGAGGCCATCGTTGACAAGGGAGAGCTCGACGGATGAGCATCACCTGAATCACATCAGTGAGGGTGATGTCCTTTTTTATCATGCTCTTGATACGCTTCTGCAGCATTGACACTTTGTCAAGGGATCCCTAATCTAGACCCTTGTTGGTCCAGGATGCGAGCCGCAGTGGGGGTCCAAATCTAAAAGCGGGAGCAGCATCCCACTTGGTGCCACGGGGTTCGGTAATATAGAACAACTCCTACTGCCACACCTTGACAGTATCCACAAATCTCCCTTTGGGACAGGTAACTG
The DNA here is from genome assembly GCA_021437245.1 of Aegilops speltoides. Taxonomy (NCBI): domain Eukaryota; kingdom Viridiplantae; phylum Streptophyta; class Magnoliopsida; order Poales; family Poaceae; genus Aegilops; species Aegilops speltoides. Next base: position 380,911,343 of record CM038146.1, read on the forward strand.
ATACGTCTCCAACGTATCTATAATTTTTTGTTGTTCCATGCTGTTATATTACCCCTTTTGGATGTTTATGGGCTTTATTTTACACATTTATATCATTTTTGGGACTAATCTACTAACCGGAGGCCCAGCCCGTATTTCTGTTTTTTACCTATTTCAGTATTTCGAAGAAAAGGAATATCAAACGGTGTCCAAACAGAATGAAACCTTCGGGAGCGTGATTTTTGGAATGAACGTGATCCAGAGGACTTGGAGTGCAAGTCAAGAAGCAATCAAGGTGGCTAGGAGATAGGAGGGCGCGCCCACCCCTCCTGGGCACGCCTGCCGCCTCCTGGGCCCCTCGGCGGCCACCGACGTACTTCTTCCTCCTATATATACCTGCGTACCCCGAAAACATCCAGGGAGCCAATGAAAAACTATTTCCACCGCCGTAACCTTCTGTATCCATGAGATCCTATCTTGGAGCCTTCGCTGACGCTCCACTGGAGGGGGAATCGACCACGGAGGGCTTCTACATCAACACCATAGCCCCTACGATGAGTTGTGAGTAGTTTACCACAGACCTTCGGGTCCATAGTTATTAGCTAGATGGCTTCTTCTCTCTTTTTGGATCTCAATACAATGTTCTCCCCCTCTCTTGTGGAGATCTATTTGATGTAACTCTTTTTGCGGTGTGTTTGTCGAGATCCGATGAATTGTGGTTTTATGATCAAGTTTATCTATGAGAAATATTTGAATCTCCTCTGAATTCTTTTATGTATGATTGAGTTATCTTTGCAAGTCTCTTCGAATTATCAGTTTGGTTTGGCCTACTAGATTGATCTTTCTTGCCATGGGAGAAGTGCTTAGTTTTGGGTTCAATCTTGCGGTGTCCTTACCCAGTGACAGAAAGGGTTGCAAGGCACGTATTGTATTGTTGCCATCGAGGATAAAAAGACGGGGTTTATACCATATTGCTTGAGTTTATCCCTCTGCATCATGTCATCTTTCTTAATGCATTACTCTGTTCTTATGAACTTAATACTCTAGATGCATGCTGGATAGCGGTCGATGTGTGGAGTAATAGTAGTAGATGCAGGCAGGAGTCGGTCTAGTTGTCACGACGTGATGCCTATATACACGATCATGCCTAGATAATCTCATAATTATTCGCTTTTCTATCAATTGCTCGACAGTAATTTGTTCACCCACCGTAATACTTATGCTATCTTGAGAGAAGCCACTAGTGAAACCTATGGCCCCTGGGTCTATCTTTTATCATATAAGCTTTCAATCTACTTTTATTTGCATCTTTACTTTTCCAATCTTATCATACTATCTCTATCAGATTTCACTTTCGCAAGTGGCCGTGAAGGGATTGACAACCCCTTTATTGCGTTGGTTGCGAGTTCTTTGTTTGTTTGTGTAGGTGCGTGGGACTTTTGAGGAGCCTCCTACTGGATTGATACCTTGGTTCTCAAAAACTGAGGGAAATACTTATGTTACTATTGCTGCATCACCCTTTCCTCTTCAAGGAAAACCAACACAAACTCATGACGTAGCAGTAACATGGTTGAGCTTGCTCACCATGGCGCCGCCGCACTCGGCGTGTTGGCCTTCAACCACCTTCGGCTTCACATAAAAAACCTTGAGCCATAAGACGAAGTGTGGAGGGATGCGAAGGAATGCCTCACACACGACCATAAACGCCGAGATGTGGAGGAAGGAATTCGGGGCTAGATCATGGAAGTCCAGCCCGTAGTAGTACATGAGACCTCAGACGAAGGGGTGAAGGGCAAACCCAAGTCCTCGGAGGAAGTGGGGGATAAAAAACACCCTCTCACCGGGTTCCGGGGTGGGGATGACCTACCCCAGGGTTGGAAGCCTGTGTTTGATCTCCACTGTCAAGTACCTCGCCTCACGCAGATCCTGCATGTTCTTCTCGTTACGGAGGAGGCCATCCACTTGCCCTGAAAGTCGGATCCAGCCATTACTATAGAGGTTGGGGCGAAGGGAAAGTTTAGAGCTTGGGCGCTGGAGCTCGAGGGATTGAAAGGCAGAGGAAGAAGAAGGCGTGAGTGAACAGTTGGGACTTTATCCTCTTATAGAGGCAGCAAATGTCAAGCGCCCCCTCATAAGCCTTAAATCTCACCTATTCCCAAGGGGGCATATGAACGGCACGGTTGGATTACCCAAAACCCCTATTGATGAGAATCCCGTGATAAGGGGACACGATCTCTGCTTTGACAAGACGTGTCATTGGCCGTGCCTCGAAATGCAAAACGAGGCTATAAAACGGTTAAAAATAATAATAAGGCCAGAACATAATGTCTCGCCAAAAAAGTGGCCCATGGACGTGTCTTATTTTAAGTATTGTTGCTTTTTCCAGCTTAGGGTTGTACGTGTTAAGAAGGGCCCGATACAGCTCTTTTGTGCAGAAAGCTGATTTGGAGTATCCTGAAAGGGAACCCGCCTTGCAATGCCGAAGACAATCTGCATGCTGTATACGTCGTCATTGAAGCCTGGTTCAGGGGCTACTCAGGGAGTCCTGGACTAAGGGGTCCTCGGGCGTCTGGGCTATGTGATATGGGTCGGACTAATGGGCCATGAAGATATGACATTAAAGACCTTTTCCTATGTCCGGATGGGACTCTCCTTTGCGTGGGTGGCAAGCATGGCGTTCAGATCATGCAACTTCCCTTCTTTGTAAACCGACTCGGTACAACCCTAGATCCCTCCGGTGTCTATATAAACCAGAGGGTTTAGTCCATAGGGCAATCATAATCATATAGGCTAGACATCTAGGGCTTAGCCATTACGATCTCGAGGTAGATAAACTCTTGTAACCCCTATACTCATCAAGGTCAATCAAGCAGGAAGTAGGGTATTACCTCCATTTAGAGGGCCCGAACCTGGGTAAACATCATGTCCCCTGCCTCCTGTTACCTTCTATCCTTAGATGCACAGTTCGGGACCCCCTACCCGAGATCTTCCGGTTTTGACACCGACACCACCCTTTTCATATATATAAATTTGGTCCACATGCAAGTGTGTTCGTGTTCTGACCCTCTCCCACGTCATTTTTCGCCAAATTTATGAACATGAGACAAGTCGGATGACAAAACAGACACAGTTCACTCAAACTAACGTGTGTCACGCTAGTGCCCCTGTCACGCACACATCCGCATAGTACATTGGGCTCCACGAGGCTCCCCCTCTCAAAAATATCTGCCTGCCTCGAGGGTTTTTTTGTTTCATAACACACGGTTGTTATCTCTGGACCGTGTGCGATGTTTCTACTTCCCAATCCCACCTACATCCCTAGAAAAGATCTGCCCTCCTTGAGGAGGGTTTTTGTGTTTCATAACACACGGTTGTTATCTCCGGACCGTGTGCGATGTTTCATGTTCCCAATCCCGCCTGCCCCTAGAAAATATCTGCCCGCCTCAAGGGTTTTTCGTTTTCATAACACATGGTTGTTATCTTCGGACCGTTTTATTGGTATTGGTGAAGTCACACAATTTGGTAGCATCTTGAGCCATCGCGACAAACAAGCAATCCAACACACGAGCAAACAAACGGATGAGGAAAAAGGTAACGGGAAAAAGAGGAGGAGATTGGGAAAGAGAGGGCGAATAAAACGACAAGGGTGAAGTGGGGGAGAGGAAAACGAGAGGCAAATGGCAAATAATGTAATGCGAGAGATAGGGATTGTGATGGGTACTTGGTATGGTTGACTTGCTCTTGCGTGAGCTCCTCGCAACGGCGCCGAAATTCTTCTTGCTACCTCTTGAGGACTGCGTTGGATTTCAAGAGGAGAGGATGATGCAGCAAAGTAGCGTAAGTATTTCCTCAGCTTTTTGAAAACCAAGGTATCAATCCAAGAGGAGGCCACGACAAGTCCTCGTACCTACACAAAACGATAGCTCCTCGCAACCAACGCGATTAGGGGTTGTCAATCCCTTCACGGTCACTTACAAGAGTGAGATCTGATAGAGATAATAAATAATATTTTTCGTATTTTTGGTATATAGATGCAAAGTGAAAAGTAAAAGGCAAAGTAAAAGCAAAGCAAGTATTAAAGTAATGGAGATTGATATGATGAGAATAGACCCGGGGGCCATAGGTTTCACTAGTGGATTCTCTCAAGAGCATAGATATTCTACGGTGGGTGAACAAATTACTGTTGAGCAATTGACAGAATTGAGCATAGTTATGAGTATATCTACGTATGATCATGTATATAGGCATCATGTCCAAGACAAGTAGACCGAAACGATTCTCCATCTACTACTATTACTCCACTCATCGACCGCTATCCAGCATGCATCTAGAGTATTAAGTTAAAAACAGAGTAACACCTTAAGCAAGATGACATGATGTAGAGGGATAAATTCATGCAATATGATAAAAAACCCATCTTGTTATCCTCGATGGAAACAATACAATACGTGCCTCGCTGCCCCTTCTGTCACTTGGAAAGGACACCACAAGATTGAACCCAAAGCTAAACACTTCTCCCATTGCAAGAACTACCAATCTAGTTGGCCAAACCAAATGGATAATTCGAAGAGACTTGCAATGATAACCAATCATACATAAAAGAATTCAGAGAAGATTCAAATATTATTCATAAATAAGCTGTATCATAAACCCACAATTCATCGTTCTCAATAAACACACCGCAAAAAGAAGATTACATCGAATAGATCTCCACGACAGAGGGGGAGAACATTGTATTGAGATCCAAAAAGAGAGAAGAAGCCATCTAGCTACTAGCTATGGACCCGAAGGTCTGAAGTAAACTACTCATACTTCATCGGAGGGGCTATGGTGTTGATGTAGAAGCCCTCCGTGGTTGATGCCCCCGTGAGTTCAAACAGCCCTAAGATGGGATCTCGTGGATACAGAAAGTTGCGGCGGTGGAATTAGTTTTTTGGCTCCCCCTCTGATCGTTTGGGGGTACGTAGGTATATATAGGGGGAAGTAGTACGTCGGTGGAGCAACAGGGGGTCCATGAGGCAGGGAGGCGCGCCCTAGGGGGGGGGGCGCCCACCCTTGTGACTGCCTCTGTTACTTCTTGGAGTAGGGTCCAAGTCTCCTGGATCTCGTTCGGTGAGAAAATCACGTTTCCAAAGGTTTCATTCTGTTTGGACTCCATTTGATATTCCGTTTCTTCGAAACAATGAAATAGGCAAAAAACCAGCAATTCTGGGCTGGGCCTCCGGTTAATAGGTTAGTCCCAAAAATAATATAAAAGTGGAAAATAAAGCCCAATATGGTCCAAAACAGTAGATAAAGTAGCATGGAGCAATCAAAAATTATAGATACGTTGGAGACGTATTTTACTCAGGCATCCCCAAGCTTAATTCCTACTCGTCCTCGAGTAGGTAAATGATAAAAAAGAATTTTTGATGCGGAGTGATACTTCGGCATAATTTCCATGTAAATCTTCTTAATTGTGGTATGAATATTCAGATCCGAAAGATTCAAGACAAAAGTTCATATTGACACAAAAATAATAATACTTCATGCATACTAATCAAAGCAATCATGTCTTCTCAAAATAGCATGGCAAAAGAAGGTTCATCCCTACAAAATCATATGGTTAGGCTATGCCTCATTTTTGTCACACAAAGATGTTCCCAACTTCTATACCCCCGATGACAAGCCAAGCAATTGTTTCATACTTAAATAATCTCAAACTTTTTCAACCTTCACGCAATACATGAGTGTGAGCCATGGATATAGCACTATGGGTGGAATAGAATATGATGATGGGGATTGTGTGGAGAAGACAAAAAAGGAGAAAGTCTCACATTGACGAGGATAATCAACGGGCTACGGAGATGCCCATTAATTGACGTCAACATGAGGAGTAGGGATTGACATGCAACGGATGCACTAGAGCTATGAATGCTCAACAAAAGAAAACTAGTGGGTGTGCATCCAACTCGCTTGCTCATGAAGACCTAGGGCATTTGAGGAAGCCCATCGTAGGAATATACAAGCCAAGTTCTATAATGAAAAATTCCCACTAGTATAAAAATACAACTTATGAGACTCACTACATGAAGAACCAGGTGCTACTTTGAAGCACAATATATGAGACTCACTATATGAAGAACAAGGTGCTACTTTGAAGCACAAGTGTGGAAAAAGAGATAGTAGCATTGCCCTTTTTATTTTCTTTTTTTCTTTTTTTGGGCCTTTCTTTTTTTGGCCTTTTTTTGGCAATGCTCTAATAATGATGATCATCACACTTCTATTGATTACAACTTTGAATTACAACTCGAAAATAGAACAAGATATGACTCTATATGAATGCCTCCGGCGGTGTACCGGGATGGTGCAATGAATCAAGAGTGACATGTATGAAAAGTAATGCATGGTGGCTTTGCCACAAATACGATGTAAACTACATGATCATGCATTGGCAATATGACAAAAGTAATGTATGTCATGATGATGATGAACGGAACGGTGGAAAGTTGCATGGCAATATATCTCGGAATGGCTATGGAAATGCCATAATAGGTAGGTATGGTGGCTATTTTGAGGAAGATAAAAGGAGGTTTATGTGTGATAGAGGTTTGGATGCACCGGCGAAGTTTGCACCAACTCTCAAGGTGAGAAAGGGCAATGCACGGTACCGAAGAGGCTAGCAAAGGCGGAAAGGTGAGAGTGCGTATAATCCTTGGACTCAACATTAGTCAAAAGAACTCATATACTTATTGCAAAAATTTAGAAGTCATCAAAAATCAAGTACTACGCGCATGCTCCTAGGGGGATAGATTGGTAGGAAAAGACCATCGCTCGTCCCCGACCGCCACTCATAAGGATGCACAAGCCAGGTACACTTCATGTTTCAAATTTGTTACACAACTTTAACCATACGTGCATGCTACGGGACTTGCAAACTTCAACACAAGCATTTCTCAAATTCACAACTACTCAACTAGCATGACTTTGATATTATCACCTCCATATCTCAAAACAATTATCAAGCATCAAAACTTATCTTAGTATTCAACACACTCAAAAGAAAGTTTCACATATCTTGAATACCAAGTATATTAATATTAAGCAAATTACCATGCTACTAACGACTCTCAAAATAATCTAAGTGAAGCATGAGAGACCAATAGTTTCTTTAAAACAAATCCACTACTGTGCTCTAAAAGATCTAAGTGGAGCACTAGAGCAAAAATTATCACGCTCAAAAGATATAAGTGAAGCACTATGAGCAAAACTATCAAGCTCAAAAGATATAAGTGAAGCACATAGAGTATTCTAGAAAATTCCAATTTGTGTATGGCTCTCTCAAAAGGTGTGTACAGCAAGGGAGATTGTGGTAAACTAACAAGCAAAGATGCAAATAATACAAGACGCTCCAAGCAAAACACATATCATGTGGTGAATAAAAATATAGCTCCATGTAAATTACCGATGGAAGTAGACGAAAGAGGGGATGCCTTCCGGGGCATCCCCAAGCTTTGACTTTTTGGTGTCCTTGGATTATCTTGGGGGTGCCATGGGCATCCGCAATCTTAGGCTCGTGCCACTCCTTGTTCCATAATCCATCAAAAGAATTCACCCAAAACTTGAAAACTTGACAACACAAAACTCAATAGAAATCTCGTGAGCTCCGTTAGAGAAAGAAAACAAAAGACTACTTTAAGGTACTGTAATGAACTCATTCTTTATTTATATTGGTTCTAAACCTACTGTATTCCAACTTCTCTATGTATTATAAACTATTTTACTAGCCATAGATTCATCAAAATAAGCAAACAACACACGCAAAACAGAATCTGTCAAAAACAGAACAGTCTGTAGAAATCTGTAACTAACGCAAACTTCTGGAACTCGACAAATACTAACAAAATAGGAAGTCCTGGACAATTTGTCTTTTGAAAAGTAGAAAAAAGAATCAACGCAAAATCGCGTTCCTGTGATTTAACAAAATTATATTCGTGCGCGCAAAGTTTCTGTTTTTCAGTAGAATCAAATCAACTATCATCGTAGGTTATCCTATAGGTTCTACTTGGCACAAACACTAATTAAAAGATAAAACCACATCTAAACAGAGGCTAGATGGATTATTTATTCCTAAATAGAAGCAAAAACAAAAAAAAACAAAAAAAAATTGGGTTGCCTCCCAACAAGCGCTATCGTTTAACGCCCCTAGCTAGGCATAAAAGCAAGGATAGATCTAGGTATTGTCATCTTTGGTAGGCAATCCATAAGTGGCTCTCATGATAGATTCGTATGGTAATTTTATTTTCTTTCTAGGTAAGTGTTCCATGCCCTTCTTTAAGGGAAATTGGAATCTAATATTCCCTTCCTTCATATCAATAATTGCACCAATCGTTCTAAGGAAAGGTCTACCAAGAATAATAGGACATGAAGGATTGCAATCTATATCAAGAACGATGAAATCTATTGGCACATCCTATTTGCAACAATAAGAACATCATTAATTCTTCCCATAGGCTTTTTAATAGTGGAATCCGCAAGATGCAAGTTTAGAGAGCAATCATCAAAGTCACGGAAATCTAGCAAATCACACAAAGTTTTGGGAATAGTAGAGACGCTAGCACCCAAATCACACAAAGCATGAAACTCATAATCTTTAATTTTAATTTTAATAGTATGTTCCCACTCATCATAGAGTTTTCTAGGGATAGAAACTTTCAACTCAAGTTTTTCTTCATAAGATTGCATCAAGGCATCAACAATGTGTTCGGTAAAGGCCTTATTTTGACTATAAGCATGAGGAGAATTTAGCACAGATTGCAACAAGGAAATACAACCAATTAAAGAGCAATTTTCATAATTAAATTCCTTGAGATAAAAAATAGTGGGTTTAGCAACATCTAGATCTTTCTTTCTTTCAATCCCACTTTTATCAATTTCATCATCAAGATATAGAAACTCCGAATTCTTAGCACGCCTTCTAGGTAAGGGAAGATCATATTCAGTTTCATCAAGATTCATATTGCAAAACAAAGATTTAATGGGGGACACATCAATAACTTTTAGATCTTCATCTTGATTTTCATAGAAATTGGAAGAACACGCTTTAATAAAGGAATCTTTGGAAGCACACATCCTCGTGGTTCTTTATTTACACTCATCAATGGAAATTCTCATAGCTTTGAGAGACTCATTGATATCATGTTTAGGAGGAGTAGATCTAAGTTTTAAAGAATCAATTTCAAGAGAAATTCTATCAACGTTCCTAGCCAAATCATCAACTTTAAGCAATTTATCTTCAAGCAAAGCATTAAAATTCTTTTGTGAATTCATAAACTCTTTAACACTATTCTCAAATTCATAGGGCATCTTATTAAAATTTCCATAAGAGTTGTTGTAGGAATTTCCATAATTATTAGAAGGATTACTAGGATAAGGCCTAGGATAAAAATTCCCTCTATACGCGTTGTTACCAAAATTATTCCTACCAACAAAATTCACATCCATAGATTCATTATTTTTCTCAATCAAAGTAGACAAAAGCATATCATTAGGATCAGAAGAAACACTCTTAGTAGCAAATAATTTCATAAGTTTATCCATCTTTCCACTCAAAACATTAATTTCTTCTATCGCATGCACTTTTTTATTAGTAGATCTTTCAGTATGCCATTGAGAATAATTAACCATAATATTATCTAGAAGTTTAGTAGCATCTCCTAGAGTGATTTACATAAAAGTGCCTCCCGCGGCCGAATCTAAAAGGTTTCTAGAAGCAAAATTCAATCCGGCATAAAATTTTTGTATAATCATCCATAAGTTCAAACCATGAGTAGGACAATTATGTATCATTAATTTCATTCTCTCCCAAGCTTGTGCAACATGTTCATGATCAAGTTCCTAAGAGAGATAATCTTAGCGGGAGGAAAATACTTAGAGATAAAAGCATCTTTGCACTTGTTCTAAGAATCAATACTATTTTTAGGCAAAGATGAAAACCACGCTTTAGCACGATCTCTAAGCAAAAAAGGAAATATCTTCAACTTAACGACATCATTATCGACATCTTTTTTCTTTTGCATATCACATAAATCAACGAAGCTATTCAGATGAGTAGCGGCATCTTCACTAGGAAGGCCGGCGAATTGATCTTTCATAACAAGATTCAACAAAGCAGTATTGACTTCACAAGATTTAGTATTGGCAAGAGGAGCAATCGGAGTGCTAAGGAAATCATTATTATTGGTATTGATGAAGTCACACAATTTGGTAGCATCTTGAGCCACCGCGACAAACAAGCAATCCAGCACACGGGCAAACAAACGGACGAGGAAAAAAGGCAACGGGAAAAAGAGGAGGAGATTGGGAAAGAGAGGGCGAATAAAACGGCAAGGGTGAAGTGGGGGAGAGGAAAACGAGAGGCAAATGGCAAATAATGTAATGCGAGAGATAGGGATTGTGATGGGTACTTGGTATGGTTGACTTGCTCTTGCGAGAGCCTCCCCGGCAACGGCGCCAGAAATTCTTCTTGCTACCTCTTGAGCACTGCGTTGGATTTCCCCGAAGAGGAGAGGATGATGCAGCAAAGTAGCGTAAGTATTTCCCTCAGTTTTTGAGAACCAAGGTATCAATCCAGTAGGAGGCCACGCACAAGTCCCTCGTACCTACACAAAACGATAGCTCCTCGCAACCAACACGATTAGGGGTTGTCAATCCCTTCATGTTCACTTATGAGAGTGAGATCTGATAGAGATAATAAATAATATTTTTGGTATTTTTGGTATATAGATGCAAAGTGAAAAGTACAAGGCAAAGTAAAAGCAAAGCAAGTATTAAAGTAATGGAGATTGATATGATGAGAATAGACCCGGGGGGCATTGGTTTCACTAGTGGCTTCTCTCAAGAGCATAGATATTCTACGGTGGGTGAACAAATTACTGTTGAGCAATTGACAGAATTGAGCATAGTTATGAGTATATCTAGGTATGATCATGTATATAGGCATCACGTCCAAGACAAGTAGACCGAAACGATTCTGCATCTACTACGATTACTCCACTCATCGACAGCTATCCAGCATGCATCTAGAGTATTAAGTTAAAAATAGAGTAACGCCTTAAGCAAGATGACATGATGTAGAGGGATAAATTCACGCAATATGATAAAACCCCATCTTGTTATCCTCGATGGCAACAATACAATACGTGCCTTGCTGCCCCTTCTGTCACTGGGAAAGGACACCACAAGATTGAACCCAAAGCTAAACACTTCTGCCATTGCAAGAACTACCAATCTAGTTGGCCAAACCAAACGGATAATTCGAAGAGACTTGCAAAGATAACCAATCATACATAAAAGAATTCAGAGAAGATTCAAATATTATTCATAGATAAGCTGGATCATAAACCCACAATTCATCGGTCTCAACAAACACACCGCAAAAAGAAGATTACATCAAATAGATCTCCACGAGAGTGGGGGAGAACATTGTATTGAGATCCAAAAAGAGAGAAGAATCCATCTAGCTACTAGCTATGGACCCGAAGGTCTGAAATAAACTACTCACACTTCATCGGAGGGGCTATGGTGTTGTTGTAGAAGCCCTCCGTGGTTGATGCCCCCTCCGGCGGAGCTCCGGAACAGGCCCCAAGATGGGATCTCGTGGATACAGAAAGTTGCGGCGGTGGAATTAGGTTTTTGGCTCCCCCTCTGATCGTTTGGGGGTACGTAGGTATATATAGGAGGAAGAAGTACGTCGGTGGAGCAACAAGGGGTCCACGAGGTAGGGGGTGCACCCTAGGGGAGGGGGGCGCCCCCCACCCTCGTGACTGCCTCTGTTACTTCTTGGAGTAGGGTCCATGTCCCCTGGATCACGTTCGGTGAGAAAATCACGTTTTCGAAGGTTTCATTCCGTTTGGACTCCGTTTGATATTCCGTTTCTTCGAAACACTGAAATAGGCAAAAAAAAACCAGCAATTCTGGGCTGGGCTCCGGTTAATAGGTTAGTCCCAAAAATAATATAAAAGTGGAAAATAAAGCCCAATATGGTCCAAAACAGTAGATAAAGTAGCATGGAGCAATAAAAAATTATAGATATGTTGGAGACGTATCAGTCACCGAGGAAGGTGACGACCATTACTGGCGGCAGGAACTCAAGCAGCGGGTTAGAGTATGCGGGCATGTCTCTTCCACCGGCTACGACATCGAGGTTATGGACCACGACAGCCTGAGGCGGGCTATGTCACAGGTTAAGTGGCCCACCCCCAACCCCTCGGGTTTAACCGTCGTCGATATCATGCATGGCCCCGCCGTTGATCTCCTCTGGCTCGCTGTCAACAACTTGCCATCCTACATCACCATTGAGCCCTGAGGGAGTCCCGGATTAAGGGGTCCTCGGACAGACGGACTATATGCATATGCCGGACTATTGGACTAAGAAGATACAAGATAGAAGACTTCGTCCGTGTCTGGATGGGACTCTCCTTTGCATGGAAGGCAAGCTTGGCGGTTAGGATATGAAGACTCCTTTCTCTATAACCGACTCTGTGTAACCCTAGCCCCCTCTGGTGCCTATATAAACCGAAGGGTTTAGTCCGTAGGACAAGAACAATCATAATCATAGGTTAGCTTCTAGGGTTTAGCCTCTACGATCTCGTGGTAGATCAACTCTTGTAATAATCATATCATCAAGATCAATCAAGCGGGAAGTAGGGTATTACCTCCATCGAGAGGGCCCGAACCTGGGTAAACATTATGTCCCCCGCCTCCTATTACCTTTAGCCTTAGACGCACAGTTTGGGACCCCCTACCCGAGATCCACCGGTTTTGACACCGACATTGGTGCTTTCATTGAGAGTTCCACTGTGTCGTCACGATAACGCTTGATGGCTCCTTCAGTCATCTCCAACAACGCAGTCCAGGGTGAAGTTTTTCTCCCCGGACAGATTTTCGTATTCGGCGGCTTCGCACTGCAGGCCAACTCGCTTGGCCATCTGGAGCAGATCGACAGCTACGCCCCTCGCCATCAGGTCAGGTTTGGAAGCTTGAACTACACCACTGATATCCGCGGAGACTTGATCGTCAACGGATTCGAGCCCATGACACATGCGCCCTGCCGCCACGATGAACATGACCTAAATCTGTCATTGGACTGTGTGCAGGAGATAGCGCCTGTAATGGCTCTGGCCCTAGATCCAGAATAGAGCACGCCATCCAAGGACAGGAAGCTCAACCTCGCCATGGAGGCCGCAGACTCAGCGGCGCTAGAGCCGAACACAGATCTAACCTCCAACGAGGCCTGTGTCATCGGAACCTCGGACTTGTTTCCGGCCATAGTCTCTGAACCGTGTGTATCCGCACCCATCGACCGGGCGCCGATCTTAGAGTTCAGCTCCGCGGACATCTTCCAACACTCACCCCTAGGCGACGTGTTAAACTCATTAAAATCTCTCTCCTTGTCAGGAGATTCTTGGCCGAACTATGTCCGGCCCGAGTGGGAAGCGGACGACGAAGAGCTTCGTTGCCCACCCAACACCCACCTGATAGCCACTATCGACGATTTGACCGACATGCTTGATTTCGACTCCGAAGACATTGCCGGTATGGACGACGATGCCGGAGAAGAACTGGAACCACCGCCCACAGGGCGCTGGACAGCCACCTCTTCATACGACATATACATGGTGGATACGCCCAAAGAAGACAATGGTGGTGACAAAAAGGACCCAGTTGAGGATAAAACTCCTAGAAAGCAGCCAAAGCACCGACATCAGCGGTGCCGCTCGAAACCACGCCATGGTAAAAATAGCAATACCGGCACGAGAGGGAATAACACCCCGGATGACGCTGAAGACAATGAAGAAACCACGGACCCAGCAATGGAGCAGGACGAGCAAGGTGATGGCAAACACAGTCCGGGGCCCCTGTCCGGTCACAGTGATGCCGAAGACTCCAATTATCAACCTATCTGCAAAGAGGAGAATAGTCTGGATGATGATGCATTCATTATCCCAGAAAAACAATTGGAACAAGAACACCTCCACCCGAGACTTATCGCCACAGCGAGGAGCTTGAAGAAGCAGAAGCAATGGCTTAAGGCCGCACATGATACGCTTAATGATAAATGGAACGAAGTGTTCGACACTAAGGAAAAATATGGCGGTAATCGCCAAACAAAGAGCTACCCCAAACGCAAACTGCTACCCGAATTCGATGACGATGCTATTGCGCCCATACCGCCGAATCACAATATGGCCGATCAACCAGGCTGACCACCTCATAGAAAAGACAGAGCAGCTAACAACGCCGCACACAAAACCACACCCCCTCCCCATAAAGGAAAGGAGGTCGCAACCCAGAACCAGAAACACGATTTACGTGAAGACCTAGACAAAAGGGCTGGCAGAACCAGGTCCATTTATGGATCTAGGGAACATGTTCCTGCACAGGATCAGGGCCATCAAACCAAATATGCTGGCCACTTACCAGTTCGGAACCAACACCAAAAACTACAACCGTCGGACCTACGCCGCGACACAGCCAAATACAGGGGTGCTGCACACCCCCTGTGCTTCACCGATGAGGTGCTGGATCATTAATTTCCAGAAGGGTTTAAACCCATGAATATCGAGGCATATGACGAAATGATAGACCCCACGGTCTGGATCGAAGACTTTAATCTTCACATCCACATGGCTCACGGAGACGATCTCCATGCCATCAAATACCTTCCCCTCAAGCTAAAAGGACCAGCTCGGCACTGGCTGAAAAGCCTCCCCAAAAATTCCATTGGAAGCTGGGAAGAACTTGAGGACGCTTTCAGGGCCAATTTCCAAGGGACCTATGTCCGGCCTCCGGATGCAGACGATCTAGCCACATAACCCAACAGCCCGGAGAGTCAGCCCGTAAGCTTTGGAACCGATTTCTCACTAAGAAGAACCAAATCGTCGACTGTCCGGATGCCGAAGCCCTAGCAGCTTTCAAACATAGTGTCTGGGACGAATGGCTAGCCAGACACCTAGGCCAGGAAAAGCTAAAGACAATGGCAGCCTTAACTACACTCATGACCCACTTTTGCATGGGAGAGGACAGCTGGTTGGCCCATAGCAGCACCAGCAATCCTGGCACATCCGAGGTCAGGGATGGCAATGGAAAGCCACAACGCAATAAAAACAAACGTCGGAACAATGAAGAAAGCCCGGACAATACAACGCTAAATGCTGGATTCAGGGCTCCAGACCCGGTCAACGGAAAAAGTCACTTAAAGGCAGCAGAGATGGTCCATCTAGCCTAGATAAAATTCTAGAAAGGTCCTGCCAGATTCATGGCACCCCCGACAAACCAGCCAATCACACCAACAGAGAATGTTGGGTCTTTAAGAAGGCCGGCAAGCTCAATGCCGAACATAAAGGGAAGGGACCGCAAAGCAACGATAAGGACGAATCTCGCCAGCCGAATATGGGGGGACAGAAGAAATTTCCACCGGAGGTCAAAACAGTGAACATGATTTATGTCACTCATATCCCAAAGAGGGAGTGCAGACGCGCACTCCGAGACGTGTATGCTATAGAGCCCGTCGCCCCCAAATTCAACCCATGGTCGGCCTGTCCGATCACTTTTGATCGCAGGGATCATTCGGCTAGTATTCGTCATGGGGGCTCGACCGCCTTAGTGCTCGACCCAATAATTTACGGATACCACCTCACCTGAGTCCTTATGGACGGTGGCAGTAGTCTCAACCTGATATATCAGGACACTGTCCGCAAGATGGGGATAGACCCGTCAAGAATCAAGCAAAGTAGCACTACCTTTGAAGGAGTAATACCAGACATAGAGGCCCGCTGCACGGGCACCCTAACATTGGACGTCGTCTTCGGCTCTCCCGATAACTTTCGAAGTGAAGAGCTAACCTTCGACATTGCTCCATTCCGAAGTGGCTATCATGCACTACTCGGACGAACGACCTTCGCCCGTTTCAATGCAGTCCCGCACTACACTTATCTAAAACTCAAGATGCCTGGAACACGTGGAGTTATCACGGTGAGTGGAAATATGGAGCGTTCTCTTCGTACAAAATAATACGTGGCGGCTCTAGTAGCCGAAGCACGAATCGGCCTTTTCAAGCCGAGCAACTCATCGGTCCCCAAGACTATGGACACAGCCAAACGTGTTCGACGCACACCTACGTGTAATAGCTCAGATAAACCTGAGCTTTGTTTAGCAGCCCTGCCCCCATAGATCGCCCCATAAGAAGACTGTACATGTTTTCCCATATACATAAATATACACTCAAAATTCCTTGGGTGGCGCTAGGGGCACCCTGCACGTTAGGAGTCTATAGTCCGGCTTGACCCTATTCGGACTCAAGAAGCTACAGTTCACGGTTCATCAAAACCAATAAACTATACCCACTTCCATACCAGATTCTTTCACCTGGATCTTTCTTTTTTACAGATAGGCCATCATGATATACCCTTCAAGGACACTGCACAATGGAGATAAAGGCGCAGACGTGCAGCAGGGCCCCGTTTGAAGGTTTCTGTTTAGATTAAGACCCTGTGTAAACCTTTTTTTATTATCTCTTGTTGTTTCATACCCTCCTAGCATATAAAGCTCCCAAGATATCGGCAGTATTTGCAAACTTACTATTCACCATACTAAACTGGATGTTCTAGAAGTAGCCAGCAGTGTGCTTTGAGAACTATGCTCTCACCACACGCGCTCTTTCCTCACGCCGGGTCGTAGCACGTTCCTTGAACTCAGGGTTCATTACTGGGGGCTGTACCCAGCCCGGTATATATTTAAAAGTCCGAATACCTTCGGGAGTGTTCGGCGTCACGAGTTTCGGCCTTATATGCATCAGCTCCGAGTCATGTCTTTGGTCAATAGTTGGGTTTGCTCGGCTCTTGTGCTGGCTACCTTACGTTCCACTATATCGGCTAAGGTGGTAAAGGGAGAACTACTGTGATTGTTCCCTGGTTCATCCGGACGAGCACCTCAGTAGAGAAAGCTGAAAACTGACTGTCATGATAAGGCGAGAGCAGGTCAACCACTCGATGACTCAGCGGAATCTTCGCGATTCCTCCACATTAACGAAGGACCGGTTTCCCCGTCACGTATGTAAACACACCGTATTCGGACAAATGCGGACATACCAGGGGATATATCGTAGCCCCACCGTCAAACTCCTATGGCTAAGTGAAAGTGTTAAAGCTCTGTAGTTCGATTGCCTAGTTTGCCGCACTAAACACCTCCTTAATGGACCAAGACGTTGGGTCAAGTGTGATCAGGTGCTTTTCCGAACACCCCCGCGTTATACGCGAGGGGGCTGAAGCTGACGGCTGCAAACTTTCAGGTTATATACATATATACATAAATGGCCGCACAGGAGGCACTAAAATACTTTCTGGGCAAAAGTATAAACACAACCTTCATTATCATCAGCATTGTTTTTACAATTCGGATACATCTTACTCGAACATAATATTCTTCGAGTACTAACCCTCTATCAAGCAGGCACCCTCTAAGACTTCTTCAAAATAGCGATCTGGTGTGTCCTGACCCCCGGGTGGACCCCCTGTTGCAATATCGGTGGCCTTCATCTTCACACAGGCAAGGGCCATCCGTGCACCTTCTATGCACGCTGACCGCTTGACAGTGTCGATATGCGACACCGGACAAACAAGTTGCTGCACTAAACCAAAGTAACTATTCACAGTTGGTCCCCCAGGCCACAGCCGGTCCACGATAGCCTTCATGGCAAGTTCGGATATCCTGTGGAGCTCGGCCTATTCGGCCATCTGCTCATTCAACAGTAGCGGACGCCTTGGCATGCTAAACTGTGACCAGAAAAGCCGTTCCACTTCATGGCCTTCTTGGGTCTGGAAAAACTACGTCGCATCAGAAGAACTCTTCGACAAGTCCAAATATGCGTCCGGATAACTCCACATTTGATCAAGCAGGGCATACTTTGGATCGCCAAACTTAGTTCGTAATGTAAAGGGCCTCCCAGCCGCGATCTCCCCGGCTTGCCGGATCTCCTCCTGTGCCACTCTAGCCTCTGATCGGGTTTCCTTTGCCGCTTGTAAGGCCTTCTCAAGGTCAGCCGTTTTTTCTTTGGTCTCTTTCTCGAGAAGTGCATATTGGCTAGGAGCATCCCTTAGCTCACGCGCCATGTTGGATATTCTCTCCTCACTCAGGCGATGAGCATCCTGTTCGGCTTTTAATTCACTAACTGCCTTCTCGGCAGCCGTGTTGCTTATCCTGGCTTGCTCCTTGGCCCGGGCAAGCTCAGCCCGAAGGGTCTCCACGACGGCAGCACCATCGGCAGTCAAGCATATTATAAATTCCAGCATCATGCTCCTATTTATACTCACTGACCGCCCAAAAGACATACCTTGCGCCTCGTCAAGCCGCTTGTTCACGAGCATGATATCATCATCCGCTACATCGAGTTGCTGCTTCCGTTCGGCAAATTCGGTAGCCTGGGCAGTGGTCGGGGCTGCAGCCGCCTGTGTACAAATTAGCAAAATTATTACCTGAGCTTATTTATCTTTTGATCCCCTGATAGCCCCGTTCGGAGGGCAACCAGAGTCTCAGGAGCTACTATCTATACACAGTACATATTGCGTACCTCAAAGCCACTTAGCAGGCTCATAAAGGCTTCATTCAATCTTCTTTTTGCGGACGAAATTCTCTCAATCACCATACCCATTAAGGTATGATGTTCCTTTGAGATAGGCGCTTGCCGCAGAAGACCCGTCCATGTGTCCGACTGTATATTAGGTAGTCCGGGGCTTTTGTCGTTGGTCTATCTAGGGGCCGAACACCTCGGACCTTGGGCGGCCAAAGAGTCATCTTCGGGCCTTGTCCTCTTTCGCGGATTGGGAGAGATCCTCCGGGACGACACCTCAGGGTCGTCCGTCTTATGGGGCGGGAAGTATGAGGCGGCCTTTCACTCTCCATCTTCTCCGGAAGAAGATCCCCCAAGGACGAAGATTGTTGAGGGAGGCTACAGGCCGAACTGCAAAACATACGTTTCAGATAATACCCTCACAAACAAGAAAAGAACGGGGTATGCTTATTAAAGCACCTTTATTCACTTAGGTTCGGCTAAAGGCTGGCCCCCTTGTGGGCACTGTGCGGCAATATCGCCTCCCAAATCCGTGCCCCCTGATAGGGATTTCTTCCCTCGCTTGGAGGCCTCTGCCTTCAGATCTTCAGGGGAGGCTCTCTTCTTCCCGTGGGGGAGGGAATGTCAGATTCTCCTCCCTGTTCATCCTCCGACACGGGAGTTCCGATTTCCCCGGATACGGCGCATGATGCGCCTCCGGTATGAAGGCCACTTTGGGCCTCTCTACTCCTCTCCTTTTCTTCCCTCAACGGCACTTGATAGGGTGCCGGAGCCAGCATCCTAGTTAACACTGGGTCCGCTGAGTTTTCGGGAAGAGGGGCCGAACACCTGATCATCTCCTCCTTCTTTACCCAGCCCTGGCAGAGTATGGTTTTCTCAGTTTTGTTATGAGAAACTTAAATTAAAAACATGTTCAGAAATTGAGTACTTACCAGGGAATCTAGACGGTTGCAGTCGAGGCCTGCATCCTCTGTGGTGTCCGGACACCTTTTTCGTGACCCGAGGAATAATTCATACATCCCTTCGAGCGTTGTGCCAAAGAAGTGTTGAATTGTTCACGGTCCTTCCGGATTGAACTCCTACATATGGAGAGGTCAGCGCTGGCATGGCAAGACCCGACGGACTAGCATAACTTGGATTACCTTAATGAGATCGATGTCCTTCTTAATAAGGTCTCGAATGCGGATTTCCAGTATTTGAACTTCATCTAGCGATCCCCAATCTAGCCCCTTGTTGATCCATGATGCAAGCTGTTGCGGAGGGCCGGATCGGAAGGCGGGTGCAGCCACCCACTTGGTACCATGGGGCTCCGTGATGTAAAACCACTCCCGTTGCCATAGGCTGGAAGTTGCGGGAAAGGAACCCTTTGGCCAGACGACGTCGACCGATTTGCTTATCAAATCACCTCCACACTCTATGTGTCTCCCATCTATTATCTTTGGCCTTACGTCGAAGGTCTTGAGCCATAAGCCGAAGTGTGGGGAGATACAGAGGAAAGCCTCACATACGATAATGAATGATGAGATGTGAAGGAGGGAGTCCGGAGCTAGATCATGGAAATCTAGTCCGTTGTAAAACATGAGCCCTCGAACGAAGGGATGAAGGGAGAAACCTAGCCCCCGAAGGAAGTGATGGATAAATATGGCCCCCTCATTAGGTGTAGGAGCAGGGATAACCTGCCCTTGTGCAGGAAGCCTCTGAAGGATCTCCGCGGTCAAATACCTCGCCTCCCTGAGCTTCTTGATATCCTCCTCAGTGATAGAGGAAGCCGTCCACCGGCCTTGAAGGCTAGATCCAGACATGGCCTGAGGTTCGAAGCGACTGGTTAAGCCTTGGGTGCTAGAACTCGAGGTGGGAGGAGGAGGAAGTAGCGTAGAGAGGAAAGGCAGGACTCGGCCTCCTTATAAAGATGACGAATATCGAACTTCCCCTACGTGGCCTTAAAACGTGCCTTTTCCCAAGGAATCATACCAATGGGACAGTTGGGTTACCCACACCCGTGTTGATGAGAATCCCGCAATAAGGGGACACGATCTCCGCTTCGACAAGACGTGCCAATAAAACCTTCTCGCAAAGCGTGGAGCAACAGGTGGGAAAAACGATTCAAAATAATGGCTGAACGATGACGTAATGTCCTGTTGCAAAAGCTATCAATGGATTGGACTCGTGAAAATGTTATGCTCTCCATGGTGGTGCATGGAATTTGTTTTGCAGAGCCGGACACGATTCTTATGTTCAAGATCTAATTTGGAGTATTCGGAGAAGGAACCCGCCTTGCAATCCCAAAGACAATCTACGCACCGGACTCATCGCCATTGAAGCCTAGTTCAGGGGCTACTGAGGGAGTCCCAGATTAAGGGGTCCTCGGACAGCCGGACTATATGCATATGCCGAACTATTGGGCTAAGAAGATACAAGATACAAAACTTCGTCCTGTGTCTGGATGGGACTCTTCTTTGCGTGGAAGGCAAGCTTGGCGGTTAGGATATGAAGATTCCTTTCTCTGTAACCGACTCTGTGTAACCCTAGCCCCCTCCGGTGCCTATATAAACCGGAGGGTTTAGTCCGTAGGACAAGAACAATCATAATCATAGGTTAGCTTCTAGGGTTTAGCCTCTACGATCTCATGGTAGATCAACTCTTTTAATACTCATATCATCAAGATCAATCAAGCGGGAAGTAGGGTATTACCTCCATCGAGAGGGCCCGAACATGGGTAAACATTGTGTCCCCTGCCTCCTGCTACCATTAGCCTTAGACGCATAGTTCGGGACCCCCTACCCGAGATCCGCCGGTTTTGACACCGACAAGCCCCTTTTGTCATTTCTGAAGGACACGTTCTGCGATGCTGGCTTGGGATCCACAGCTTCCAAGTCAGACCTCATCGACGGAGAACATGAGGAGGGAACCCGCTCCATCTCTTCCAAGGGGAAAGATCCCATCTGCTCTTCCAAGGGGAAAGAGCCCGTCTGCAACATCAGGGAGGGCACCCTACAGCCGTGCTCTTCCAAGGGGAAGGATCCCATCTGTGACAACATGGAGCGCATCCAGGGTCTATGATCTTCTCACAGGAACAAGCCCATCTATGACAAGTGAGGAAACCCATGATTTGTTTTGATGTGCCTCTTCACAGGGGAAACCCATAATTTGTTTTGTCGAGTCCCTTTTGTAGTGTAGTGAGAATATGTCCAGTTTTAATTGCTATATCGGGTTGTTTGCAGTATGCCTTGTTTATTTCAGTTGTTCACAATGTGATGTTCTGTATGTGCAATTATTTACTTTGCAGTACATTTCATCAATCCAGTTTTAAACATACCGATAAGAATGCATATATTTGCTTGTTGTTAAGCCTGTTAGAGCTAGCACATGCCTCTTTTAAAGTTTTTTGATTGTTCTATTGTTTGTAGTTAGCATATGTCCAGTTTCAAATGCTATCTTTGGTTGTTCGTAGTATGCCTTGTTTATTCCAGTTATTCACAATGTGATGTTCTATATGTGCAAGTATGAACTGTGCAGTTCAATTTCATTAGTACCAGTTGCAACAATATCACTATGAATGACTACGTTTGGTTGCTGCATCTTGTAGTTAAACACACCTTTCCGTTTTTTATTTAAGAATAACTAGTGTACTTAGACCGGCACAATACCAGTTTGAATGACTATGTTTGCTTGTTGTTAAATGTTAGGCCTGTTGCAGTTAACACAGATTTTCACTTGTTTTGCTTTACTAGCGTGCTTAAACCTGCACACTGAAGCTATCTTTTGGAGATTATTTTGTTTGCCATGGATAATTTGGTTGATGTTTAGCCTGTTGTGCTTAACATGCTTCTCGATGTCCCTACACAAGACAATTTTGGGAACGACTGATGTTTCCCATCGAGGTTAGTTTCATCTCATGGATAATATATGCTCACTGTTCAGGATATTGGTAGCTGGTACCATATAGGCCGGGGCTGATAAGGGACTAATTGATGAATTGGACTTTTAATTGAATATATCTGCAACCCATTTATCATTAGGTTAATTAGGGCCATATGTAATATATCTAAGGCTACATAGCAACATATACTATACTTAATGTCTACGTATGCAATCCTAGGCTACATAGCAAGAAGGAAGAGTGTTACCTTAATGTTCTGATGATGTCTAGATACACGTAGAAGAGCAGCAACAGCAACAACAACAACAACAACAACAACAACAACAACACATCCCTGTTTGGATACTCAACTTAGCTTAGAGGTTAGAATTAGTTTCTAGCTCATGACTAACCCTGAACTAACTCCATCCAAAGAGGTGTTTGGATGACAGGGTTAGATACTTAGGTTAACAATAAATGCACTAGGAGAACTAG
Organism: Aegilops speltoides; assembly: GCA_021437245.1. NCBI lineage: Eukaryota > Viridiplantae > Streptophyta > Magnoliopsida > Poales > Poaceae > Aegilops > Aegilops speltoides. The sequence goes on from CM038146.1 coordinate 380,934,283, forward strand.
CTCCAATTAGCACCTCTTGGGTTGGATAGTCTTTTTGGGTGGGTTATAGATGCAACTAGCTCAAGCTAGCCCTCATGTTTATATATACTTTAGGGCTATTTGAGCCTAAACTAGCTCGAACTAGCTCTAACCCATGGATACAACAGCAGTTAATCAACCGATAATTTATAAGAATGCAATAAACTCCTTCCGGCCCATAATATAAGATGTTAATTCATCTAATATGTGAGTATATTGGATGTTATAAGATATTATAAAAGAGTGTTGTACTACATCATTGTGCAATTGGTGTTTATCTTCTAATATTAACTTGGTGCTTTTAGGTACATATGTCATTTGTAAAGATCTGTGCTTCGACCCTTTCTGTGTATGGGGAAATGAGATATCGACAAACCAGCATCAAGTGAGGAAGCTGATAAACATTGTTAGTAAAATGGGTCAAAAGATGGCAATTAAACTATTTGCTTACATTTTATCCAATACAACAATAATCGCAGGATGGAAAGTAAGAACTCTGTAGCATTCTTTTTACTGCCCATAATGAGTTCTGTTAGATGACAATGTCTGAATCTTTTTTCCTTTGCAGTGGTTCTTAAAGCAGTTTACTAAAGATTACCTCTCAAACTACATGATTGGTGGGCATGCAAAGGTTAAAGTATTTCTACCAGAACACGATGATTATCTAGATGTTTCCATGAAGACAGTGAAGGGTGGGCGGTCGGCCATCACAAGGGGTTGGACTAGATTCGTGCGTGCCTTCTGCATGGAGGAGGGCACAGTATGCACATTCCGCTTCACCTTGTTCAGCAACCAGAATGTATTTCACCTCTTTCTTTACCGTATTTTATAATACAAGTATACAACTGTGGTTCATCATTATCTATTTGGGTCTTATGTAATTCTTGATGTGTACCTATGAATCGAATAATGCATCGGTTGTCTGAACCTGATGGATATGAATAAAGCTATAGCATACATTCAATTTCAATTTCAATTTCAATTTCAATTTGATATAGCAGCAATTAAATTATGGTGAAATTACGCTCTCCAGGTTGTTACGGCACACACGGTTGGTAAAATACAAACGTTTGTGATATACACCATAATCCGAGACGGTTCACAGAGAGGAAACGTGTGCAAGCGTGCACACAGTTGCCGTTTGCAAAGCGTGCAGCGATGTCGCACAATATCACAATGGTGCTGGCAAACCAACTGCTTATGCGGTAGTTGCCTTATCGTACACGATTCGCAACCATGAACTATTTCTGATGAAATATGCATCATAAACGTTGCACCACAGAATAGCGTGTGTGATAGTTGCCTTATCGTACATGATTCGCAACCATGAATTGTTTCTGATGAAATACGCATCGTAAACGGTGCACCACAGAATAGCGTGTGCGATAGTTGTGGTGTACGACGATGTTACGACGGTCCGATGTTTCGTAATCCTATTCGACACTCGTACAACGATTAGCTAATATTCTTAATTAGATATCGCATACGATTTGAGAAAAGCGAATGTGTGTGATTGTATGATTATCATACACATTCTATAATAGTGAATCGTTTGTGATGGGCCGCGCATCATAAACGTAGCACCACAGAATACCGACTGCGATGGCAATGCGACCACAAATGAAATGGAGTATTGTAGGGTCCCTATCCCCGACGAATTCTGGGTCACGTGGGAAGGACCCCCTATCGCCACACTCACATGGTGACGGTTCCAAATGCCATCGCGGAAAGGGGTTTAAAATCGTTTGTATAGCACCGACGTGTACAAGTGGTAGGGCACACCCCCACCCTTGTGGATGGTTGGTGGGCCCCATCTGGTGCTTTCTTCGCCCAATAATTTTTGTTAATTTCGAAACGACTCTCCATGAAGTTTCAGTACTTTTGGAGTTGTGCAGAATATGTCTCTAATATTTGCTCCTTTTCCAGTCCAGAATTCCAGCTGTCGGCATTCTCCATCTTCATGTAAACCTTGTTAAATAAGAGATAAAAGGCATAAGTATTGTGCTATAATGTGTAATAACAACCCATATTGCAATTAATATTGATATAAAAGCATGTGGACGTATCAACTCCCCCAAGCTTAGACCTCGTTTGTCCTCAAGCGAAAGCTGAAATCAAAAAAAATGTCCACTAATACGTCTCCATCCATCTACTTTTCCAAACTCTTTTGCCCTTGTTTTGGACTCTAATTTGCATGATTTGAATGGAACTAACTCGACTAACGCTTTTTCAGCAGAACTGCCATGGTGTTATTTTTGTGCAGAAATAAAAGTTCTCGGAACGACGTGAAACTTCACGGAGATAACTTTTGGAATAAATGAAAAACATTGGCAAAAGAATCCATCGAAGGGGACCCACACCCTAGACACAAGGGTGGGGGCACGCCCTACCCCCCTAGGCGTGCCCCTTGTCTTGTGGGACCCCTGGACCTCCACCGACCTCAACTCCAACTCCATATATTCACGTTCGGGGAGAAAAAAATCAGATAGAAGGATTCATCACGTTTTACTATGCGGAGCCGTTGCCAAGCCCTGTTCTTCCTCGGGAGGGCAGATCTGGAGTTCGTTAGGGGCTCCAGAGAGGGGAATCTGTTTCCATTGTCATCAACCATCCTCCATCACCAATTTCATGATGCTCACTGCCGTGCGTGAGTAACTCCATCGTAGGCTTGCTGGACGATGATGGGTTGGATGAGATTTACCATGTAATCGAGTTAGTTTTGTTAGGGTTTGATCCATAGTATCCATTATGTTCTAAGATTGATGTTGCTATGACTTTTCCATGCTTAATGCTTGTCACTAGGGCCCGAGTGCCATGATTTCAGATCTGAACCTATTATGTTTTCATGAATATATGAGTGTTCTTGATCCAGCTTGCAAGTTATAGTCACCTACTACGTGTTATGATCCGGCAACCCTGGAGTGACAATAGTCGGGACACTTCCCGATGATGATCGTAGTTTGAGGAGTTCATGTATTCACTAAGTGCTAATGCTTTGGTCCGGTACTCTATTAAAAGGAGGCCTTAATATCTCTTAGTTTCCTGTAGGACCCCGCTGCCACGGGAGGGTAGGCCACAAGATGTCATGCAAGTTCTTTTCCATGAGAATGCATGACTATATTCGGAATACATGCGTACATTATATTGATGAATTGGAGCTATTCTGTGTCACCCTATGTTATAACTGTTGCATGATGAATGCAATCCGACATAATTATCCATCATTGATCCATTGCCTACGAGTTTGTTTCATATTGATCTTTGCTAAGTTACTTTTCCGTTGCCACAGTTACAAGTGCAACAAAACTCCTACTGTTACTTTCGCCACCGTTACCGTTACTTCCATACTACTTTGCTACTAAATACTTTATTGTACATATTAAGTCTTTCAGGTGTGGTTGAATTGACAAATGAGTTGCTAGGCTCCCCTTGTGTCGAATCAATAAATTTGGTTGAATACTCTACCCTCGAAAACTGTTGCGATCCCCTATACTTGTGGGTTATCAAGACCTTTTTCTGTCGCTGTTGCCGGGGAGCATAGCTCTATTCTTTGAGTCACTTGGGATTTATATTTGTTGATCACTATGAGGAATTTGAAGATCAAAGAACCAAGATTTTCCCCTCAACTATGAGGGGAGGTAAGGAACTCCTATCTAGCTCTGGACTTGATTCACCTTCTGTTTTGAGTAAACTTGTGACACCTACACCTGATTCTGATATGTCGCATGTAATTGATGATGCCACTTCTGCTATGCATGATTGTTTTTTTTGACTATTTACTGCAAGACAACAGCCTCACAGCCCTTTATTAATAACTAAAAGGAAGAAATGTTACAAGTTTACAAATTTACAGGAAAAGAGAAAAGATACTTACAAGAAAAGGGGCTAAGTAAGGTTAGCTATCTAAGACAGTAAACTATCTTTATACTTACATCTAATCCTATGAGACAGAAGAGAAATGTCATGGATAAAGTTCCTTCTCCAAGGTTTAAATGAAGGTTGCTCATTTCTGAAGATCTTCCCATTCCTTTGTGTCCAAATATTCCAAGTAGTAGTGAAGACAACCTCAAAGAAGAAAGGATGACCGAAATCCCTCCTAACTATTTGAGCCATATCGTACGTGGTTTGGTTCGGTTGAACGGACCAAGAAATCCCAAGATAGTTCCAAACCCTTTGGCTAAAATTGCAAGCAAAGAAAAGATGAGCCCGATCCTCATGTTGTGCAAGGTTGCATAGCACACATGTGTCATCCTGGATGATCCAATGACGACGTTGCATCATATCCCTAGTGTTCAAATGATCCGTTAAGAGAAGCCAGCCAAACACTTTGAACTTGAGCGTGCATGCACACTTCCAAATCAATTTTAAGATGGGGTCAACCACTAGGTGTGAGAAGCAAGAGTCATAGTAAATCTTTGACATAAAAACACCAGACTTTGAAGACCACTTCCAAATGTCTTTGCTCTCACCATCCAGATTGATCAAAGGCAGCAGGGCCTGGAGCTGTGTGAATTCCGAGTAGGCCTCCTGTGACAGAGGCAAATGGAAATGATCCAAGATGTCAGGCCGCTCCATAAACTTCTTGACTGTGATTGCATCATCAACTACAAATGAATGTAGCCTCGAGAAACAGTCATGTAAAAGGACAGCACGATTTCCCAGCTGCCAATGGTCCAGCCAAAAAAGCACCGTGTCACCTACATGAACTTGTGGAACAGCTAGCTTGCAGAAATTAGGATATAAACGCATGATATCACGGCACAAAAGGGAGCCACAGATTTGGGTGCTTTGGGGTGGTGACTATGCATAATAAGTGTCCCAAATTAATGATACCCAAGGCACGTCCACTTTATTATAAAACTTGAAGAGATGCTTTAGTAACAAAGCCTCATTTTGAATGCCCAAGTTAAGAAAACCCAAACCACCGAATCTCTTAGGGCGACAGACTAAATCCCAAGCAGCCAATGATTGACGTGGGTTATCCGTGTTGCCTCTCCACAGACATTGCCTGATGATTCGCTCTAACTACTGTAAAATGCCATTTGGAAGAGATAAGGTACACAAGAAGTATATTGGCATGGAACACAACACCGACTGTAGAAGTTGTAGTCGGCTTCCTTGGTTTAGCAGGCATGAGGAGGCAGATAAGCGTCGCTCAACACGATCAACCAGAGGCAGCAGATCATAGATTTTAGGCCTAGAAGTTCCCATTGGCAATCCTAGATAAGTGAATGGCATTGTCCCAACATCACATCCGAGCAAAGAAGCCACCCTAGCACCTTCCGCATCAGACATGTTTATTGGAATGAGAGAGGACTTACTAAAGTTTACACGTAATCCTGTTGACGCTGCAAAAGTGTCAAGCGTCTCCTTGAAAGCAATAAGCTGAGCATCGATCGCAAGCAGAACAATTAAAGTGTCGTCGGCATATCGTACGATCGGGTAGTCGCTGGAGCTGGTTGGGATTGGCAGTGAGAGTATGTTCCAGGAGCACATCTCATTGACTACAGATTGCAATAAATGAAGGGATAATTAGATTTATGCCCATAGTTGTGTCCCACTCGTCTGTTTTACCCCTAATTCCCAAAAGTCACCGGTTCTGTCCAAATCACTTTGCTCCTCTTATGCTTTTGCCCTTTGACCGTTTGACCGTCAGTTTGAAAACTTCATAACTTATTCATACCAAATCAGAAAAATGCAAATAAGATACCAAAATGTTTAGAAAAACATCACCTATATGTCAGTGTCATTTGCATTCATGAAAAAAGTGTTGGAAAGTGCCCATCCGAGTTTTAGCTCTTATGCTACCACCATGAATAGTAAAATCTAAAAAAGTTCAAAAAAATCAAAAACATTTGGTGGCAAAGAATGACAAGTGTTTTAAGTGCCTGCCAAGTTTCATCAGGAAATAACATTCGTGGGTGCCGCGGCAAAAAAAACAATCAACACTCAAAAATAGATTATTTTTTTGCCACGAGTTCCACGAATTTCGTTCCCTAATGAAACTTGGCAAGCACTTAGAACATTTGTCGTTCTTTGCCACCATATTTTTTTGAATTTTTTTGAATTTTTTTAGAGCTTACTATTCATGGTGGTATCAAAAGAGCTAAAGCCCGGATGTGCACTTTCCAACACTTTTTTCATGAATGCAAATGACTCTGACATATAGGTGATGTTTTTCTGAACATTTTGGTATCTTATTTTCATTTTTCTGATTTAGTATGAATTAGTTATGAAGTTTTCAAACTGACGATCAAACGGTCAAAGGGCAAAAGCATAAGAGGAGCAAAGTGACTTGGACAGAACTAGTGACTTTTGGGAATTAGGGGTAAAACAGACGAGTGAGACACAACTAGGGGCATAAATCTAATTATCCCATAAATGAACCACAATCACAAAGAGCAACGATGAGAGAGGATCCCCCTGACGCACGCCCGTTCTGCAAACAAAGTGATTGCCCATCACACCGTTGAGAAGCACAGAAGAATATCCCGTAGACAATATGCTATTGATCCATCCAGTCCACCGGGAGTCAAAACCCTTGCATTGTAAAATTATGAGAATAAGTTCATGCTTAATTGTGTCGAAGGCCTTCGTGAAATCCAGCTTAAGGAGGACGATGGGACGCTTTGAGGCTTTGCATTGGTGTATATACTCAAAACACCAGGCCAGGCAATCCTGAATAGAACAACACCGAAGAAAACCATATTGATTGCGGTGGATGCATTTGAGAATAACTTTCTGAAGGCGGTTAGCAAGCAGCTTAGTCAAAAACTTCAAGCACGTGTTGGTCAACGAGATGGGCCGAAAGTCTCCGACAACTTCAGGGCTCAGCTTTTTGGGGATCAGAGTAATTAATGAAGTGTTAAGACATTCTAGATTGCATCTCCCCTCATAGAACTCCTTCACAAGTTGCATGAAATCCTCCTTTAGGATTGGCCAACACCTCTTTAAGAACAGACCAGAAAAACCATCGGGACCAGGAGCACGGTCCGGTGACATGTTCTTAATGACAGATTCAACCTCGGAATCAGTGAAAGGCTGGGATAAATCCTCAAGGCCATCAACACACGCAGTTAAGGTGTCCAAATCAAAACCCATGCAGATTCCTTTTGCATTGCCCATTCACTGATTAAAATCAGACCAAAACATGCCCGCAAGTTGTTGGTGATCCGAGACCACATTACCTTCACCATTCTTAATTGAAGAAATTGTGTTTCTCTGAAACCTTTCGGTGGCCATGGCATGGAAAAATTTCGAATTTTCCTCACCAACTTTAATGCTGCATATAGTACAACATTGCTTCCAATATACAAATTGCCAATGTAAGATATCCTCCAGATGCAATTTCACAATTCATCTGAAATTAAACTCCGGCCTAGTGAAAGGCCTAATCTCCTCCAGTCCATCAAAGTAAAGAATCACATTGTTGCAGTCTAAAATGAGTGCCTTAACTATGGACAGATTGCGGTTCCATTTCTTGAGGGCATATCGAAGTGCCTTGAAGTTAGAGGAAATAGCTAAGGCAGCCGAGGATCTGGCCACAGACTTGTTCCAAACTTGGGCGTCACAATCGTAAAAGCCAGGCAAATCAATCCAATAATTTTCAAAGCGAAAGACTTTAGCCTTAGGAATAGCAGTAGCAATCGAGACCATGCACGAGACGTGATCAGAGGTCGTGCGTGCAAGCGGCAATACTAGCGTGTTGGGATGATCTGAAGTCCATGCAACTGAAGTAAAAAAACAGTCAATCTGTTGAAGTAAAGGTTCAGTTTGCATATTTGACCAAGTGAATTGCCGTCCATTAATTGGTAGCTCAACAAGACCCAAGTGGCCAATCACTTCATTAAACAGAAAGATATCGCTGACATTACCCCCAGGTAGGTTACGATTTTCCAATGACCACATAAAATTGAAATCGCCCAAAAGCAGCGAATTATCATCACAATTGATATCAAGGTTGTATAACCATTGCACAAAATCATCACGGGCCAGACCCTGGCACTGGCCATAAACTGACACTAGGGTCCAAACTTCAGAAGTATGCTTAGAGCAGAATTCCCGAATAATACCATAATGCCTTGCCTCAATTAATTTACCCTATGCATGATTGTTATGATGATACTACTTCTCTTCTTGATGATACTATGCCACTAGGTGAATTTCTTGATGAACAACTTGCTAGGGTTAGAGAGAATGAAATTACTGAAACTGATGATATTAATGAAAGTGATGATGAAGATTCTCCCCCTAGATATGAATTGCCTGTTGTACCTGAGGGTTATATTATGGATGAAGAATCTTCTAGAGACTTTTTTGCTTGCAATGATAGATATGATCTTAAGAAACTATTAGCTAAGCTGAAAGAAAAGTCTTTGAATGCTAGAATGCAATATGATCCTGCGTTTGCTACTTCACCTATCTGTGTTACTGATAAGGATTATGAATTCTCTGTCGATCCTGAGTTAATTACTTTGGTTGAATCCGATCCTTTCCATGGTTATGAATCTCAAACTGTTGTGGCACATCTTACTAAACTGAATGATATAGCCACCCTATTTACTCATGAGGAAAAAATTCTCTATTACTATATTCTTCAGTTGTTTCCTTTCTTATTAAAGGGTGATGCTAAGATATGGTTTAATTCTCTTACTCCTGGTTGTGTATGTAGTCCCCAGGATATGATTTACTACTTCTCTGCAAAATATTTTCCTGCTCATAAGAAACAAGCTGCCTTGCGGGAAATATTTAACTTTGTGCAAATTGAAGAAGAGAGTCTCCCACAAGCTTGGGGGAGGCTTCTCCAATTACTTAATGCTTTTCCTGATCATCCTCTCGGGAAAAGTTAAATACTTGATATCTTTTATAATGGATTAACCGATTCTTCTAGGGACCACCTAGATAGTTGTGCTGGTTGTGTTTTCAGGGAACGAACTGTTGAGCAAGCGGAATTGCTATTGAATAATATATTTAGTAAAGATAATTATTCAACACTTCCTGAACCAACTCCTAAGACAACTCCGAAGAAAAGAGGTATTCCATTTCTAAGTCCTGAAGATATGCAAGAGGCAAATAATCTATGAAAGAAAAAGGTATTAAAGCTGAAGATGTTAAAAATTTACTGCCTATATAAGAAATACATGGTCTTGATAACCCAACACAGGTAGTAAAGGTAAATTCTCTCTATAGATTTGATGAAGGTGATATTCCTCATAATAAGTCTGCTAGTCAATGCTTGGATGAGTTTGACAACTTTATTTATAAACAAGGAAACTTCAACGCTTACGTTGGTAGACAATTGAATCGTAATACTTATATGGTTGACCACTTGACTGATTATATGTCTAGAGTTAAAAGTGATCTTAAGCTTATTAGTAAACATGCTTCCATGGTTACAGCTCAAGTAGAACAAGTACTAAAGGAACAAGATGATTTTCTCAATGAGTTAAATAATAAGAACAATCACTACAAAAAAAAGACACATTCGTGACATTTTGGGCCGAACGAATTTTTTTTCCGTCATACATATGACACTTCTATGACGATAATTGTGACAAAACCCGGTATCATCATAGATGTGGTGGGCTCCTACTTCTATGACAAAAATCAAGACAGAAAATGGGCTTTCCGTCCTGGGCGGGCCGAAGATGCAGCTGCATGACATTCTTTGGGCCGTCCATGACGGAAAAAACCATCATAGAAGCGAGGGGGAGGAAAATTTCGGGGAGTTGCCGGTTACGGTGGGAGGTCGGGGGCAAAGCGATGCACGTTTCTCTTGTACACGACGCTGCTGTGTGTGTAGGCGTTAGCTCTAATCAACCCGAGCGAAGCGTTGGGCTCTAATCAACCCGAAAGCGACAGACCGCAGCTACGTGTTATTGAACCCGAGCGATCGATCGATGGGTGTTAATCAACTCGATGGAGTGATTCCGTGCCATCGCTGCTAATCAAGCCAATCGATTGATGAATAGTGAGCGTTACGGGGTTGATGAATAAAGGAGCGGTGGCGTTGCCTCCGGATGAACAGACCCCGTGGTGTGGAGGGCTGGATGAACGAAGAGACGGTGGAGGGGTGGCCGTGGAGGGTTGTTGAACAGGACCCTGTGGTGTGGAGGGTTGGATGAACAGTAGACGATGGAGGGGTGGTTGAATAGGGCCCCGGGGTGTGGAGGGCTGGCTGAACAATAGAAGGTGGAGGGCTGGATGAACAGTAGACGGTGGAGGGGTGGTTGAACAGTAGCCGGTGGAGTAGCGCGCGGTGGAGGCTGGATGAACAGGAGCCCGTGGAGGCTGGAGGAGGTCGACGGTGGAGATGAATAAAGATCCGTGGAGTCCGCTTATGTCCGCCACACCCTCCCGGCGAATAGGACCCTGCTTCAACCGTGGCGGCCCGCTTGGTCTGCTTTTGTGGTACGCCACACCCCTCCCGATTAACAGGACCCCCGTTTCGACCGTAGAAGGTCCGTTTCGTCCGTTTTGCGGTATGCCACACACCTCCCGATCAACAGGACCCCAGTTTTGACCGTAGGAGGTCCGTTTCCTCTATTTTGCGGTACGCCAGGCCCCTCCCGATCAACAGGATCCCGTTTCAAACGTGGTCGGTCGAACACAAGGCTGTTTCCTCCGTTGTGCAGTATGCTAGGCCTCATTTCCATCGCCTGTTCTGTCCAAGCCCTCCCGATGAACACGACCACGCATTCCGTTCCGACCGAGCCGGTTGTCTCCCCATGAACACGACGATGACCCTGTTTCTCCGTTCCGACCTAGCCATGTACGTATGCGTGAGTAGGCGTTCGAGACCCTGCCCGTATGTACGTACGTGGCCGTATTTTCTTTCTTGCACCCTCGCCGCTGTACGTATGTGTACATGCTACGTGCGCGCCTCTACATCGACCAGTATGTACGTGCACGTTCGCGACTAGAATGACAACGCTAGGTAACCTTCGACCAGGTGGGTCCCAACTGTTAGGCACTTCCTTGCCTACGAAGATGTAGCCGGTGGGTCCCAGCAGTCAGGGGGGCGAATCGTTTTTTTGCCCGGACGCACTTCCATGCATGCGAAGATGTAGCCGGTGGGTCCCAGCAGTCAGGGGGCCAATCGTTTTTTTTGCCCGGACGCACTTCCTTGCGTGCGAAGATGTAGCTGGTGGGTCCCAGCAGTCACGGGGACGAATCATTTTTTTTTTGCCCGGACGCACTTCCTTGCGTGCGAAGGTGTAGCTGGTGCGTCCCAGCAGTCAGGGGGGAAACGTTTTTTTCGCGAAATACGGTTGTAAGTGCATCTAGTGCCCCTTAGTGATTTTGGTGTATTGAAGACTTATAGGTTAAGTAACTGATGCGTTTGTGAGTGTACACAGTGTCTATAAGTCTATGAGGAGTTTGATATTTACAGAGAAAGTCAACCCTAAAAATGAAGTTCTTCAATCAAGACTTTGATATTCTCAAGACTTTTCAAGACTTTGAAAGTGAAGAAATTGGTGTGACCACGAAGACTTGATATTCATTCGAGGAATATGAAGCGTGAAGACTTTTGTTTTCGTAGTTTCATTTTCTCTTTCTTGAGTCATAGGAAACACCGTCATCGTTAAAGGGGGTCGAGGAAATACTAAGGAAAAATTTCCATGTGATGCTCAACTCAAAATCCTACACCTACCAATCCCTTCGAGTGAAGCCATTGGAAATCTCATACGCTTTAGTCAAATTCTTCAAATGATGAGACGCAATTCTTACAGTCATCGATGACTTTGTTCGATCGAGGAGTTAGGAATTCGCCAAAGTCGAATTGCCTACACGATGAGGAACATGATAGCCCCGAGGACTTTGAAAGTCAAATTTCCGACCGTTCTTTGTCTTTGCTACCATGACCAAAATATCTTATCCACCTAACGGTCATATCATTGAAGGGCATTTATGTCTTATCATGTCGGGCTGCTCCCTAGGCTATAAATAGCCGCCCCCTACAACCATTAGTTGGTTGGCTGTTCCGAGAGAACTTGACACTTGTCATTTGAGAGCAACCCATCCTCCGAAGACTTTGAGTGAAAATCATCAAGTGAGGAAAATCCCAAAACCAAACCCACAAAACCCCAAGTGATTGAGCATCACTGAAGAAATTGATCCTGCGTGGATCCGACGCTTGTTACCTTTGAAGACTGTGCTTCTTCCAGACGGTTAGGCGTCAAGGTCTAGAGCATCCAAGAGGAATTGTGGATCGCCGAGTGCCAAGTCTGTGAAGGTTTGGAAGTCACCAAGACTTACCACGAGTGATTGGACGAGGCCTGCGTGGTCTTAGTTCAAGGAGAATACGGTGAGGACTGGGTGTCCTGAGTTGCGGCTCGAGAGGCGGGTGTCCGGATGTGTGTCCTTGAGTTTAAATACTCGGCCGCTCCAACCAGACGTATAACCGAGACAGCAGCTTGAACTGGTTTACCAAATCATTGTCTTCACCAACCGATCGGTTCTATTTCCTCAACTCATTCATTTCCTCATTCATGTTGCATGTTGGTCATATCTGTGCTTGAAGACTTTGATCAAGACTTTCACAAATTCCTCGTTCAATTTCTTCACCGTTTGTCTTCATCTTGTTACCACGTGTTTACGCTTCTCGTACTCTGCTCTAGTCTTCATTTCATCATGCCGACTATGTGTGTAATCTGTTATGTTTACCTCGAGTACATATTCAGCGCAAATAGTTCTTCGCTAAGGAATTTCCTCACCGCAAATTCCTCGGTGAAAAATTTCATAAAATCGCCTATTCACCCCCCTCTAGTCGATATAACGACTTTAAATTGGTATCGAGCAAGGTACTCCCTTGTTACGTGTGATTTTGGTTTAACCACCTGGAGTTCTAGTTATGTCGACCGCAGGTATGAAGAAAGTGACATGCCCTATTTTTGACGGTCATGATTATCCCAAGTGGAAGGCCATGATGAAGAAGCGCCTCATGGCAAAGAACAGCGAGTTGTGGACCATCACCGAGATTGGTCTTCTCGATCTATGCAAGATGGCGAATGCTGATGATATTCGCAAGTACACTCGACTTGATCTCATAGCGAAGGATATCATCTGCTCCTCGCCTATCCGAGAGACCAATTCGCGAATTATGCATCCGGGCAATTCAAAGCTCATCGGGACCAAATCTCGATGTCTATGAAGGTCATCGAACTTGTCATGATCCCTGGTTCGAGGACTTCAAGGAATCTCTCAAAACGATGACTTTCGAGCCGTAATCATCATTATGCGATCTTGTCTTATGGCAAACGGTCTTTGAGGTAACCGAATGCTCCTCATCCGAGTCTTGTGATGAATCTGATAATGATGAATCTGACAATGATGAATCTGATGATGACATTGAATCATGCTATACTAAACTCATTTGCGTTGCCACTAAACAACAAACGGTTTTAGAACAAACACAAGATATGTTAGAAAGAAGTGATAATATGTTGCGCAAAGAAATGGATCAGTCAAAAGCATTGGGTGAATGTCTTCAGAGAATTCACTCCAAGTTTGACGCCCTTCAAGATCAGCATAACACCCTCTTGACTGATCATGAGAAGCTTTCTCTTGAAGCTATTCAAAGAAAGGCAGATCTTGAAAAGCTAAGAGTATGTTATGAAGATCTTCAGAAGGAGCGCGATTCATTACTAGCTCAACAAATCAGCGCTTCTCAGGAAGAATTTGTTCCTCCATGCTTAAAGTGCATTGAACGTGAATCTGCTAATTCTTCACCTGAATGTTCAAATGCTTCAAATGTTACAAATTCTTCATCTGCCTCGCTATCACTAATTCCTCATCCGAGGACATTGCTAGTATAACCGACAATGCAGGGTTGAAGGAATTGTACATGACAGCATGTACAAAAGCCTCAAAGGGCATCGACACTTTGTGATGTGCTCAAAAGCAGATCCTCAACCGAAACCCTAGGAAAGAGGGTATTGCCTTTGAGAGGAAACTAAATGCCGATGGAACATATTGGAAACCCGAAAGATCCCAAAACCTCATGGGTTGCTGCAAAGGGACCTCCATTGATCCATCTAACTTATCTGCTTTACATGTGAATCTCCTCATTCTTCTGATGAGTCATTTGACTCCTACTATAAACTGTTCAAAAATCAGAATGGTGAAGTATTTGCTAGATATGTTGGCACTAACTGCAGGAACGGTTCCCCTATGAAGAAAATCTAGGTTCCCAAAAGCTGTGTTGAAAGTCTTCAGGTGAATGTCCTCATGACACCACCAGTGAAGAACAGGAACCCCATATCAAACTCTTCATATGGACCAAACTCTTCATATGGATCCAAATCCTCATATGGACCAAATTCTTCACGAGGATCAAATTCCTCAACTGGATCAAAGTCCTCATATGATTATTATCATGCTAACAAATCTGTCTCGCAGGGTAAAGCTACGGGCTATGAATATGTGCATTATTCTTCAAACCACTATGTTCATAAGTCCTCAAGAATTACTCGCTTATTCATATGCTTACCCTAACCCTCCTATGCTAAACGAAATGGTTTGGCATCTTTGCCACCTTTCTCACATGGTGCTCGCAGGATGATGAACTCTTTGCCACCCTCCGGATGTGGGTGGTGAAGAAAAGAACTAATCTCTTCTGCAGGTCAGTCTCGGACGTGCTCGAACGTCTCAAGAATTTAGTGGGGACGACAAAATGCTCGAAAGGACGCAGCGAATCATGATGAAATGAACCTTCATTTCACACGCCCTCATCTTCGCTATATCATTTATCGCTTGATGAAATTCATCGATGAACTTGATATCATATTCTTCACCGATGAAGCATATGAGATTGTAAGTTACACTAATTCATCTGCAGGATGACCAACCCAAAACTCTTGAATGGATCCTTGATAGTGGATGTACAAATCACATGACCGGTGACAAGAATCTATTGATGGATGCTCCTTTATCACCGCCACCTCTGAAGCATATCATATTTGCCGACAAAGGCAAAAGTCGTATTGGGTCTTGGTAAGGTTGCTATCTCTAAGGATAAGCACATGGACAAAGTCATGCTTGTTGAATCCTTAGGATACAATCTCATGTCGCCTCAATGCTTTGTGATCTTGATATGGTTGTTGTCTTTGGCAAATATCGATGTGTTGTGATTATGGAAGTCGACAATTCCAAAGTCTTCCAAGGCTTTAGGAGAGGAGATCAGATATTGTTGATTTTCTACAGACCACAACCAGCCATGTGTCTACTTGCAAAAGCTTCGAAGGCTGGCTATGGCATCGACGACTTGGTCATGCGGGCATGAGGAATTTGAACACGCTACGAAGAAGAAGCATGTCATTGGCATTGAGAATGTCAAATTCCTCAAGGATCACTTATGCGGAGCATGTGAAGCCGAAAATGACCAAGGCCAAGCATCCAAAGAAAGACTATCATGACCACTACCCGTCCATTCAATTGCTTCACATGGACCTCTTCGACCAAATCATTATTCAGCGGTCACTAATGATGCATCTCTATATGGTTTTGTCATGGTTGATGATTATTCTCGATATACATGGGTACAAATTGTTACTTACAAACATGAAGTGCAGGAAGTCTTCAAACGATTTTCCTCGAGGGCTTCAACCAACTTTGGTGTGAAGATCAAGCATATCAGAAGTGACAATGGAACTGAGTTCAAGAATTCTGGTCTTGATGCCTATCTTGATGAACTTGGTATTACTCATGAATTATCTGCTCCTTATACTCCTCAAAAAATGGCGTCGTGGAGCGCAAGAATGAACTCTTGTTGAGATGGCTCGCACTATGCTTGATGAATACAAAACGCCTCGGCGTTTTGGATTGATGCAATTGATACTACCGCCACATCATCAACAGAGTATATCTTCACAAATTCTTCAAGAAGATCGCATATGAACTCCTCACTAAGAAGAAACCCAATGTGAGTTATTTCAAAGTCTTGTGCTAAATGTTGGATTAGAGATCCTCACCACAACTCTAAATTTGCACCAAAAGCACATGAAGGTTTTATGCTTGGTTACGGAAGGACTCAGACACCTACTGAGTCTTCAACATTGTTCTTCACAAGATTGTTGACCTTTGTAGATGTGTGGTTCGATGAAACTAATGGCTCGCAAAGAGAGCACCTACCTTCTCGTGTTAGATGAACCAGCTTTTGAAGATGCTATCAAGCTCAAGGCAACCGAGGATGTCATTCCTCATCAAGAATCTGTTGAAGAATTCATTCCTGTTCGTGAAGAACATCGAGTGATGCACCAAGAACATGATGAGGAAAATGGTGTCAAGAAAATGCTGATCAAAATTCTCGCGACAACCCACTCATCCACGTGTTGCAAAAGAAGTGCAAGTTGAGAAGATCATCGATGACATCGATTGCACCAGTCCTCTCACCCGCTCAAAAGCTTCACACTTATCTAACTTTTGTGGGCACTATGCTTTTGTCTCTATCTCGAGCCCACTAAGGTAGATGAAGCATTTCGAGCCGAGTGGATTCAGGCTATGCAAGAAGAATTACATCAGTTCGAGCTGAACAATGTCTGGGAATTGGTCAACCGCCCAGATCCTCGCAAGCATAATATCATCGGCACAAAGTGGATCTACCGCAACAAGCAAGATGAAAATGGCCTTGTGGTGAGGAATAAGGCACGACTAGTAGCTCAAGGCTACACACAGGTTGAAGGAATTGATTTCGATGAAACTTTTGCACCTGTTGCTAGACTTGAGGCTATTTGCATTTTACTTGCCTATGCTAACCATCATGATATCATCTTATATCAAATGGATGTGAAAAGTGCATTCCTCAATGGTAAGCTTGAGGAAGAAGTATATGTTGCTCAACCCCCAGGTTTTGAAGATCCCAAGAATCCTGACAAAGTCTTCAGACTAAATAAGGCTCTCTATGGCCTCAAGCAAGCCCTCGGGCGTGGTATGACACATGAAGGAATTCTTCATGAAGAATGGCTTCACACCAGTTCACTTGACCCTACTCTATTTACTAAATCATATGATGGTGAACTATTTGTGTGCCAAATATATGTTGATGATATTATCTTTGGCTGTACTAACCAACGATATAGTGATGAATTTGCCTATATGATGAGTGAAGAATATCAAATGTCTATGATGGGAGAGTTGAAATTCTTCTTAGGCCTTCAAATTAAATCGGCACAAGAATGGCATATTCATATCTCAGAGAAATACCTCAAAGATGTCTCGAGGAAATTCGCATGCAAGATTGCAAAGGCGCTCAAAATTCCTATGCCCACAAATGGTCATCTATGCATCGATGAAAATGGTATCGACTTCGATCACAAGGTATACCGCTCCATGATTGGTTCTTTATTGTACTTATGTGCATCTAGGCCAGATATAATGCTTAGTGTTTGCATGTGTGCCCGATTTCAAGCTGCACCGAAGGAATCACACAATAAGGCTGTGAAGCATATTCTTCGATATCTAGCTCACACACCAACACTAGGATTATGGTACCCCAAGGGCTCGCTTTTGATCTCATTGATATTTCGACTCGACTATCTTTGGTGATCGTGTGGACCGCAAGTCAACATCCGCACTTGTCATTTCCTGACGATCTTTGGTCCGTTGGTCCTCGAAGAAACAGAATCTGCGATCACCGTCTCATCGCTCAAGCTGAATACATTGCTGCTGGCTCATGCTGTGCTCAAGCTGCTTTGGATGAAGCAAACCTCAAGGACTATGGCATCAACGTGAAGAATGTGCCTCTCCTCTGCGACAATGAGAGTGCCATCAAGATTGCTCACAACCCGATCAAAGACTCAAGACTAAGCACATCCAGATTCATCATCATTTTCTTCGTGATCATGTGTTGAAGGGTGACATCTCCATCGAGCATGTGAAGACTGAAGAGCAGCTGGCTGATATCTTCACCAAGCCCTTGGATGAGAAGAGATTTAGCAAGTTGTGGTGTGAGCTAAATATCTTAGAATCTTCGAATGTTCTTTGAAAAGGACACACATCCTAACCCTTATGCATAATTGATGACTTAGATGTGCAACACATGAAGAAACGTTGTTCCTCAATCAATGAAGAATAACACTCTAAGTGTGAAGAAATCAATGAAGAATTTGATTCTCGTAACCCCACGACAATTGTACGCGTGTCCGAAATCATCATTCTTATACGGTGGGCTACGCCACCACAAAAGTTGAAAATCTTCAATTTGAGTTTTTCCTCATTTTTGAAATTCCTCAGTTTTTCAAATTCTTCAACTTTGCAAAATCTTCAGCATTTCCGTCGTCTTTCTTCATTGGCTATATATATATATATATGAGTTTATGTCCTCTACAACATTCACTTATTGCTAATTCTTCAAATTGCGATTTCTGCTAAGTGAATGTGATCGGACCCTTCCCCTCTATGCTATACTCAATCCAATCTATTCACAAATTCTTCATGTGCGTTCGATTGAAACTCATTCAAAGTCTTCTTTGGTCCTTGACAATTTGAAGAAATTGCGAAACTACACTTTTAAACAAATCCTATCCAAATTTTCGGTTTTACCGCTCAAACCGTTCCGCATCCCATGATGTATTAGTTTAATCACCCACGATCTTACACGATCTCATCTACACAGTATGTGGGTGACACACGTCGCGTGAAGGAGAAAGGGCAGGGGCATGTTCGTCCAAAATCTTCGGGCAAACAGTTTTTCAACGTGGCTATAAATACCCCTTTGCCCTCCTCACTTCATTTACTCCGCTCGATCGCTGTCTCTCGCTCGAGCTCTCATCAAACCCTAGCGCCGCCGCTACTCCATCGCCGCCGGTGAGGAAAAGCTTCACTGCCCCGACCTCATCGCCGTCATACTCGCGCCGGTCGCGGAAATCTTCACTCCGCCGCCAGTAGCTGTCTCCCTCTGCCAAGTTAGGCGTGGGAGATCTAACGTGATTTAACTTCTACAGTTCATCTCATTCGTCGTGTTCTTGATTCGGGTAATTAAAAGTCACTTTTATTACTCGCTGATTCTCAAATCTTTTGAAAATCTTCAAAGGTGTTTTTACTCTTCAAAATCTTCACATATGAACACCTCACACACTATATGTTCTTGATTTAACTCCCTAAGCATTCATTTCTTCAAGATTCCTCAATTGTGCGGATTTTCAATCTGTACCACTCTGGAACCTAAGATGAAACGCTTAGTGAAATTCCTCAAGGCTCAACTGGTCAAATTCCTCAAAACTTGCTTCTTTTGAAAAATCTTCTGAGAACGCATATGACCTCTCCAAATTCCTCGCACCTACACTGCTCACGGTACTCATGTCATTCTTTGAATCACTAGGTTCTCATCAACTTAACTCATTTGCAGCGTTCCTTGAAGAAAAACTGCATACTTCTTGAGTGCTCTATTGTTCAAATTCCTCACCAAGAAAATGGCGTAAGGCAAGAGACCGCAGAAGGGAGGAAAGAAACCGAAGTCATGACTGCTTTTGAAATTCCGAGGAAATATACAAAGACTATCGCACACCGATGAATCCAAGTTTGGCAAGGAGACCAAGAACCAGCGCAAAGTGCGCATACAGAGAATAGAAAGGAGATGGGCACGAGAATGGCGAGAATACCGCTATGTTGCTCCTAAGTACATGAGGAAATTCGCTTTGAACCCTCCATGCCCAAGAGCTCCTTTGGCACCTGGCCAAATCGCAGACCCCACTAGCATCAAGAGTGATGAAGACTTTCCTGAAGAATGGTCCAGGCGCCAAGCCAAATTGGCAAGACAGGCCAAGGAGGCAGTGAGGAAATTCAATGAGGATTCTGCTGCTGCTGCCGCTGCTGAGCCCTCGGTCAAGCCGAGGAAATCAATGCCAAAGAAGCCTGCACGGAAGCCAAATGCTTCACCGTCAGCGCCCTCACGGCCCAGTTCCTCAGCCGCGCCCTCATGGCAAATTCCTCAGACTGCTGCTGCTCATGCAAAATCCTCAGCAGCTCCCTCCAAGTCCTCAACACTGTGCATCCGCTACTTGTCAAAGGACTCGGGGTTTCTCAATTGCTTTTGGTGTTTCAAAGAAGTTCCTCACCGCACCAATGTCCTCAACAGCCCCACTCTGCTGAAGACAAAGCAAGCTGCTGGGACGCGGTCCTCGGCCAAGTCCAAAGAAGAAACAGTTGCATTCAATGTTCCTCTCGATGATGAAGCCTCGATGAAGAACTTAAAGAAATCATCGAGACAGATCGACCAAGGCCGCTAGAGCCAAAAGAACAAGTGTGCCTCGCTTTTGGATCGAAGAAGATCCTTGACTTCATTGACTGTGGCATCGGGATCCACACACTCCTCTTCCGGATCTCGCCATCGACTCTGGTCAAAGTCATATCTGAACCATTTCATCTCTCAAGAGAAATGGAAATTTGAAAAGGCTCTTGAATTGAAGAGAGCAAAAGCCGAAAGGAGAAGCTTCGAGGAAAAACATCATGAACTTGACTCTCAAGAACTTCTTAAAGCTCAATCGAAATCCAAGCAATCAGCAAGGATTTTGATGCTTATAATGCTTGGTGGCAAGGAGCCAAGGTGAGATTCGTCACTCGACGAAGAAAATGTCAACTGCTGCAGCTCCATCGCAACAAGAAAATCCTCAGTCAAGAATCGCTCACTCTTTGAAGAACATGCCAAGACTTCGATGACTTTCAGCGTCTTGATGAAAACACAAGTTCGTGGCTGATGACTCCATTCCAGCTTGAAGAAATTCCTGTGGCATCCACTAGTGGTGCGCTCAAGAATCTGAAGGAAACAGGCAACCGCACCGGTTGTGCTCAAGAAACTGTACCACAATCCTCAGCTCCTCCTGCGCCAACACCAACTCCAATTCTTCCTTCTGCCTATGAAGTGAAGAAGACAAAGGCTGCAGAACGAGCTGCAGTAAAGAAAAGGAAGGCATTAGCTGCGTCAAATTCTTCGGCTGTGAAGAAAATGAAGCCAATGACCAGCTCGATTGAAAATCCTATCGATGCCATTCCCATTTCCTCCATGTCATCCAAGGAAATTGTTCCCTTTGGAGAAGAATACACGATCCCAAGCGGATCAGATGAAGAAAATCAATCTGTTGCTACTTCAGAACAGCTTGATGAAGAAATTGAAGTGGAAGCTTTCCCTTCAACTCCTGTTGCTTCCTCACCCGTGCCTCAGTTCACACCAAGAGGCGGTGTTAAGGAAATTGAAAAGAAGATGAAGACGTGGATATTGGGTGCACTACACCGTGATGAACGATGATTTTGGGAAAGTCAGCACCCCAATACTCCTCTCTTCACTCGCTTCAACAAGTTCCTCACCACCGGCTACTACTGCTCAAATGGGCTTTGAAGAAACTCATCCCACATCATCTCATCAACGAAGAGATTCCAGCCACTAGCGCCAAGAACCCATCACGATCCTCAAACCGCACAAGGAGAGGAACCAGAAATTCCTCAGCCTGAAGAACCTGAGCTCGCGATTCCAGAGGTTGTGCTGCAAATCACTGATATTCCTCTGCCCAAGCCAAAGAATCCGTTCTCAAGCAAGCAAAAATTCAAGGCTGAAGACTTCTTTTCTGAGCACGTGTTCTTCATCGCTTATAATCCTTATGACTCTCGCTCGAATGAGGAAAAGACGCTTCTGGACTCCAACACAAGCAAACTTCTATTCCTCAGTGCTATTTGACAAGGACAAGATCTTCGACCATGAGCATATTCCTCATGTGGACATGGAATCACTGCCGTGCTTCGAGCCAGTACTCCGTGTTCTTCACGATGCAGGGCTGCTGAATTTCTGCACTGATATATGTGACTGGAATGAAGAACTCATTCTTCAGTTCTATGCCACCCGCACATCACCGGAGATGTCAAGACATCAACTCATGGGTTCTGGATTGATGACTGAAAATACTCACTACAAGGCACCAAAGAACTGAATTGCTTCGTGTCCTTCCTCTTGATCCTCCCCATGAATCTGCTCGTTGCCTCTACAATGAACGTGAGCTGTCGATCACTTTATGCAAGTGCTTATGAAGCCATTGAAGCCAGGCCAAGCCCTCGAACCAAATTCCTCGTCAAGGATTTGTCAGATGTGCCTCGGATGTGTATAGAATCTTGATGAAGACAATGAGTCCAATCAAAGGCCATGACTCAAATGACGAAGACGTCGTTGGCATCATGAAGAACATGCTTTTCAATATCATTCATGGCGCTCCGTCAAATTCCATGATTTCTTCATGAGGACTCGCCAATATTGCTATGTCACCTTTTGAGCTGAAGCCATATGCGCCTTGGATCATGAGATTCATAAGGGCAAGATCTTCACCGAACTATAAGGTCGACACTCAACCATGGCAGCTTCCTGCCGCCCATTGAAGTCCTCAGCGACCAATTTCATCATCGATGACAAGGGCAAGGCAGCAGCTGTAATTGATGAAGGCACTCGTCCATTGATGGTCGGCCGCAAAGCTGCATCTTACTCCACCAATGACGATTCGCCACGCATGACACCGCCATAAATACCTCAACCAAGCAACAACCTCAAGCCACAAAGACCTGTGGTGATGACCGATCGTGAGTTACTCCTCGCCTTCATCGGAAGGTTGATCGCAATCGAAATGGGTCAAGCGCCAATTTGCTGCAATTCTTCACAATATGACCTCAACGCATAATGCGGTGAAGAAAACCAAGACTACCTTCATGAAACCCTCAACCGCACTGGCTGTTCTTAATCATGTCTATTCCACGGAAGAATTGAAGACTATGGGTCTTGTGAAGCTTATGATCGGTCCGCACCACCACCAAGAAATTCAAGAGAGTCAAAGTTCTGATTTGGTGGCGGTTCTTATTCTTCATCGCTAAACTAATGAATATGAAGATTTGGAAGACATCTGCGGCAGGCCCTACTTCAACAACCAACCTCGATAACGCCGGCGCTCCTCCATCAACTTGAATATCTTGAGGCGTTAGTCCTCGCCAATCCTTTTGGTCATTTGATGACAAAGGGGGAGAAATCTGAGTTAGTCTTCAAGCGGGTTTATACTATGGGCGTTTTTATTAAGTTACAACTCTCGTTCTTCCGAAACTTTGATTGGATCGAGTTGTAATCTTAAATCCGATGGTGCCCTGATACTTTTGAACGGTGCATTGTGCTGACTTTGCACTGTGCTCTGATACTCTTGATTGTGCTTCTGATGCTCTAATTTTGATACGTGTTATGCTCTGATGCTTTTGAAGCACTAAGCTCTGAATGTGATATTTGAGCTCTGATACTTTTGATGTGCTATTCTGCATGCTTATTCCTCGTTAAATATCATTGCACGCATGCTGAATCTCATCAGGCACCATATTTCATCATGCATTTCAAATTCTTCATAGCATATGTATCAAATGCGTGTATGAATTACAAGATATAGGGGGAGATCTCCATGATTCAAATCTTCAAGTGTGCATTACCTCAAAAGCAAATTCCTCATTATGCACATATTCAGGGAGAGTTCTTCTATATCTTGCAATCAAATTCGTCAATATCAGTATTTACACCTCATATGTTTATCCCCGTTGAAAACTTAACCTATGTTGTCATCAATCACCAAAAAGGGGGAGATTGTAAGTGCATCTAGTGCCCCTTAGTGATTTTGGTGTATTGAAGACTTATAGGTTAAGTGGCGATGCGCTTGTGAGTGTACACAGGTCTATAAGTCTATGAGGAGTTTGATATTTACAGAGAAAGTCGACCCTAAAATGAAGTTCTTCAATCAAGACTTTGATATTCTCAAGACTTTCAAGACTTTGAAAGTGAAGAAATTGGTGTGACCACGAAGACTTGATATTCATTCGAGGAATATGAAGCGTGAAGACTTTTGTTTTCGTAGTTTCATTTTCTCTTTCTTGAGTCATAGGAAACACCGTCATCGTTAAAGGGGTCGAGGAAATACTAAGGAAAAATTTCCTTGTGATGCTCAACTCAAAATCCTACACCTACCAATCCCTTCGAGTGAAGCCATTGGAAATCTCATACGATTCATCAAATTCTTCAAAGGATGAGACGCAGTTCTTCCGTCACCGATAACTTCTTTCGATCGAGGAGTTAGGAATTCGCCAAAGTCGAATTGCCTACTGAGGAGGAACATGATAGCCCCGAGGACTTTGAAAGTCAAATTTCCGACCGTTCTTTGTCTTGGCGGCGGATCAAAATATCTTATCCACCTAACGGTCATATCATTGAAGGGCATTTATGTCTTATCATGTCGGGCTGCTCCCTAGGCTATAAATAGCCGCCCCCTACAACCATTAGTTGGTTGGCTGCTCCGAGAGAACTTGACACTTGTCATTTGAGAGCAACCCATCCTCCGAGGACTTTGAGTGAAAATCATCAAGTGAGGAAAATCCCAAAACCAAACCCACAAAACCCCAAGTGATTGAGCATCACTGAAGAAATTGATCCTGCATGGATCCGATGCTTATTACCTTTGAAGACTGTGCTTCTTCCAGACGGTTAGGCGTCCAGGTCTAGAGCATCCAAGAGGAATTGTGGATCGTCGAGTGACCAAGTCTGTGAAGGTTTGGAAGTCACCTGAAGACTTACCACGAGTGATTGGACGAGGCCTGCGTGGTCTTAGTTCAAGGAGAATACGGTGAGGACTGGGTGTCCTAAGTTGCGGCTCGAGATCGGGTGTCCGGATGTGTGTCCTTGAGTTTAAATACTCAGCCGCTCCAACCAGACGTACAACTGAGACAGCAGTTGGAACTGGTTTACCAAATCATTGTCTTCACCAACTGACTGGTTCTATTTCCTCAACTCATCCATTTCATCATTCTGTGTTGCATGTTGTTCATATATGTGCTTGAAGACTTTGACTGAAGACTTTCACAAATTCCTCAGTTCAATTTCTTCAGTCTGTTTGTCTTCATCTTGTTACCCTGTGTTTACGCTTCCTGTACTCTGTTCTAGTCTTCATTTCATCATGATGTGTAATCTGTTATGTTTACCTCTGAGTACATACTCCGCTGCAAATAGTTCTTCGCTAAGGAATTTCCTCACCGATAAATTCCTCAGTGAAGAATTTCATAAAAATCGCCTATTCACCCCCCCTCTAGTCGATATAACGCACTTTCAACGGTGGCCCGTCCGGTGGGTCCCCGCTGTCAGGTGGAGGAATAATTATTTTGTGTGTAATAAGGAGGCACTTCCTTGTTGCGGCCGTGGACCCAGCTGTCAGCGTCTCCATGCACAGTAATCTTCCCATGGAAGTCGGTCGTTGACCACATTGACCACGCCGCGCCGAGAGCACCACGGCGGTGGACGACGGCGAGGCCTAGGAAGGGGACGACACGGAGGCAGGGAAGACTAGGCAGTTGTTTCCCACGCGGAGGGGAGTACGACTATATCATGGTTTACTGGTTCGTCTGCCGTCGCCAGAGAATAACAACAGGTGTGGGTGGGTAGAGGGATGGCTAGGCCAGTGATGGGTTTATGGTGGGGCGGTGAGGCCTGCGCGGCCGCACATCCGGCCGCGGGGAGGAGGGAGCAGGCAGTCCTGCCGACGCTTGTTTGAGCGGCTAGAGCAGGAAGAGCAGAGATTGAAGAAGCACGACGGCCATTGGATGGACATCTAACAGTCACTACTTGTGCGTCAACCTTTTTTTAGGAAAGCCTCAAATTTATGGAAAACAGCATACAACCCATCTGCCATTATTTCTAATAATTTACAGCCCATTTGCTAATTCTTAAGGTTTTTTTGGAGCCCATATTCTTTTTGTTAGCATTACAGCCCATATTGTGGCCACGGTTAAAAAATTATACGAAATTTTGCATATTTCGGTGCGGTCCGAACTGTTTTTAATCCCGAAATTTTGACTCACATTCAAACTAATTTTTAAAATAAATGTATATCAATATAAAATCCAAACAATTCTCCACACATAAAAATTATTGTAATTTAAAATCTTGAAATAAAAAAAGATATTTGAAACTAACTGCCGGTTTGATGTGTTTTAAAATGTACAACCCATTTCTCATTCTTGATGGGCCATTTTCTCACCAAATTAATGAAAGCTCTCCTCGTCTTGAAAGATTTGCACCCCAACAGCTCGACAAAGCGACTTACTTGGCAAATCACAAAAACTGGCTGTGGCCGTGGACCCACTATCGGCCTCTCCACGACTGATACTCTTCCGATGGAAGTCGCCTTGACCACGTTGACCACGCCGCAAGGAGAGCACCACGGCGGTGGACGACGGTGAGGCCTAGGAAGGGGACGACGCGGAGCCAGGGAAGATGCGGCAGTGGAAGCCCGCGCGGAGAGGAGTACGAGGGTTCACTGGTTCGGCTGCGGTGTGAGGCTGCTGATGACCCACAAGTATAGGGGATCCATCGTAGTCCTTTCGATAAGTAAGAGTGTCGAACCCAACGAGGAGCAGAAGGAAATGATAAGCGGTTTTCGGCAAGGTATTCTCTGCAAGTACTGAAATAAGTGGTAACAGATAGTTTTGTGATAAGATAAATTGTAACGAGCAACAAGTAACAAAAGTAAATAAAGTGCAGCAAGGTGGCCCAATCCTTTTTGCAGAAAAGGACAAGCCTGGACAAACTCTTATAATAGGAAAAGCGCTCCCGAGGACACATGGGAATGTCGTCAAGCTAGTTTTCATCATGCTCATATGATTCGCGTTCGATACTTTGATAATTTGATATGTGGGTGGACCGGTGCTTGGGTACTGCCCTTACTTGGACAAGCATCCCACTTATGATTAACCTCTATTACAAGCATCCGCAACTACAACAAAAGTATTAAGGTAAACCTAACCATAGCATGAAACATATGGATCCAAATCAGCCCCTTACGAAGCAACGCATAAACTAGGGTTTAAGCTTCTGTCACTCTAGCAACCCATCATCTACTTAATACTTCCCAATGCCTTCCTCTAGGCCCAAATAATGGTGAAGTGTTATGTAGTCGACGTTCACATAACACCACTAGAGGTTGGACAACATACATCTTATCAAAATATCAAACGAATACCAAATTCACATGACTACTAATAGCAAGACTTCTCCCTTGTCCTCAGGAACAAACGTAATTACTCACAAAGCATATTCATGTTCATAACCAGAGGGGTAATAATATGCATATAGGATCTAAACATATGATATTCCACCAAATAAACCAACTAGCATCAACTACAAGGAGTAATCAACACTACTAGCAACCTACTAGCACCAATCCCGGACATGGAGACAAGAATTGGATACAAGAGATGAACTAGTGTTTTGAGATGAGATGGTGCTGGTGAAGATGTTGATGGAGATTGCCCTCTCCCGATGAGAGGAGCATTGGTGATGACGATGGTGATGATTTCCCCCGAGGGAAGTGTCCCAGCAGAACAGCTCTGCGGAGCCCTAGATTGGTTCCGCCAAGGTTCCGCCTCGTGGCGGCGGAGTCTCGCCCGAAAGGTTGCTTCTGATTTTTTCTCATCGAAAGACTTCATATAGGAGAAGATGGGCGTCGGAGAGCCACCAGGGGCCCACGAGGTGGGGGCACGCCCGGGGAGGGGCGCGCCCCACCTCGTGAGCGGATCTGTGGCCCCCGGCCTTCATCTTTGGTGACGATTTTTCTTTATTTATTTTAAGATATTCCGTGGAGTTTCGGGACTTTTGGAGTTGTGAGAATAGGTCTCCAATATTTGCTCCTTTCCACCGAATTCCGGTGCGCCAAGATTCCCCTCTTCATGGTAAACCTTGTAAGATAATAGAGAATAGCCATAAGTATTGTGACATATCGTGAAATAACAACCCATAATGCGATAAATATCGATATAAAAGCATGATGCAAAATGGACGTATCAACTCCCCCAAGCTTAGACCTTGCTTGTCCTCAAGCGAAAAACCGATAACAATAAATATGTCCTCATGTTTAGAAGTAGAGGCATCGATAAAAATAAAATACGCACATGAAGGCATCATGATTATTTCACAACAGCAACATATATAGATTTTGTCATATGATTACTCATGTTCAAGTGATGATCTTTTCACAAAGCCAAAGTATGTATCATAAACCTTATTGAGCACCAACAAATTATACCCTCAGTCATTGAAGCAATTGCAATTTATCATAACATCAGAAAGAGTCTATGTCAGAGCTTAAAAGCAAGTCCACATACTCAACTATCAAATAGTCCTTCATAATTGCTGACACTCACACAATACTTGTGGTTACGGAGTTTTAACCGGACACAAAGAAAGATAGGGGCTTGTAGTTTTGCCCCACAACCTTTTACCTCAAGGGTAATGTCAACAATAATAATTCATGCTCCCCCACATCCAATTAGATATATACATCATGTTCTTTCCAACATGCTGAGCTTGCCAAAGGATAAAATGAAAAAGGAAAGGTGAAGATCACCGTGACTCTTGCATAAAGTAGAGGATAATAATAAAAGATAGGCCCTTCGCAGAGGGAAGCAGAGGTTGCCATGCACTTTTATGGTTGGATGCACAAAATCTTAATGCAAAAGAACGTCACTTTATATTGCCCCTTGTATGTGAACCTTTATTATGTAGTCCGTCGCTTTTATTGCGTCCACAGCAAGTTCGTACAAAGCTTATTTCTCTACACTAATAAGTCATGCATATTTAAAGAGCAATTTTTATTGCTTGCACCGATGACAACTTACTTGAAGGATCTTACTCAATCCATAGGTAGATATGGTGGACTCTAATGGCTAAACTGGTTTAAGGGTAATTGGAAGCACAAGTAGTATCTCTACTTGGTGCTGAGAATTTGGCTAGCATGAGGGGGAAAGGCAAGCTCCACATGCTAGAGGAACCATGACAACATACTTTATCTCTGATGTAAGAAAACATAACTCATTATGTTGTCTTCCTTGTCCAACATCAACTCTTTAGCATGTCATATTTTAATGAGTGCTCCCAATCATAAAAGATGTCAATGATAATATATCTATATGTGAAACCTCTCTCTCCTTATTACTTCCTATTAATTGCAACGATGACCAAAGCTATATTTGCCAACTCCCAACAACTTTCAATCATCATACTCTTTTTATGTGAAGTCATTACTCTCAATAAGATCAATATGAACTCTTTGTTTCTTTTTATTCTTTTCTTTATTCACCCAAGATCATGGCAAAGTAATCAAGCCCTTGACTCAACACTAATCTTTATTATATATAGCTCACGGACTCGATTGCATAAAGGGATCATAAAGCAAAACTCAAAACTAGATCGTGCCATGACTTTATTCTACTAAATCAAGATACTACTAATAGGATCGAACTAAGAAAAACGGTAAAGATAGGAGTTGTGATGGTGATACGATACCGGGGCACCTCCCCCAAGCTTGGCAGTTGCCAAGGGGAGTGCCCATACCCATGTGATTATATCTCCTTCTTTGTTGTTGGCGGTGGAGGTGTTGTTGTTGATGGAAGCTTGTCGTCCACCTTCCAAAGCATAGGCTCACCCTCATAGAAGGATGATCGAGTCTCCGGAATCCTCAAATCTGCAACAGAAACAGTTCGAAACGAAAACAGAGGATATTTGCGTGATACGGTCGTCAAAGCCTTCGGGAGAATATATAATGAATTTTTACCGACCAAAATACGTATCGTGCAAGAAAACGGGGTCTGGAGGGCACACGAGGTGCTCACGAGGTCGAGGGGCACGCCCAGGGGGGTAGGGCGCGCCCTCCACCCTCGTGGAGGTCTCGTGTCCTCCCCGGGCTGCTACTTATTTTTCTATTTTTCTAAATATTCCAAAACGGAGAAATATTGCCTTAAAAATTGTTTTGGAGTCGGTTTACTTACCGTACCACATACCTATTCCTTGTCGGAGTCTGGAACGTTCTAGAAAGTGTCCCTTATGTACTCCTTCGGGGTTACGGTTTCAATAATCTTAGTTTCAACATTTATAGGATTACCTGAGATATAGTGTTTGATCGTTTGACCGTTTACCACCTTCGGATTTGTGCCTGCGAAGTTGTTGATTTTTATGGCACCGGAACTATAGACCTCCTCGATAACGTAAGGATCTTCCCATTTAGAGAGAAGTTTTCCTGCAAAAAATCTTAAACGAGAGTTGTATAGCAATACATAATCACCTACATTAAACTCACGCTTTTGTATCCTTTTGTCATGCCATCTTTTAACTTTTTCTTTAAATAACTTGGCATTTTCATAGGCTTGGGTTCTCCATTCATCAAGTGAGATAATATCAAATAACCTCTTCTCACCGGCAAGTTTGAAATCATAGTTGAGCTCTTTAACAGCCCAATATGCCTTATGTTCTAATTCGAGAGGTAAGTGACATGCTTTTCCGTAAACCATTTTATATGGAGACATACCCATAGGATTTTTATATGCAATTCTATAGGCCCATAACGCATCATCAAGTTTCTTGGACCAATTCTTTCTAGACCTATTAACATTCTTTTGCAAAATTAATTTGAGCTCTCTATTACTCAATTCTACTTGACCACTAGACTGCGGGTGATATGGAGATGCAATTCTATGATTAACGTCATATTTAGCAAGCATTTTACGGAAAGCACCATGAATAAAGTGTGAACCACCATCAGTCATTAAATATCTAGGGACTCCAAACCTCGGAAAAATAACTTCCTTAAGCATTTTAATAGAAGTGTTATGATCAGCACTACTAGTTGGAATAGCTTCTACCCACTTAGTAACGTAATCAACAGCAACTAAAATATGTGTATATCTATTAGAGGCAGGAAAAGGTCCCATATAATCAAAGCCCCTAACATCAAATGGTTCAATAACAAGTGAATAATTCATAGGCATTTCTAGACGTCTACTAATATTACCAATTTTTTGACATTCATCACAAGACAAAACAAACTTACGGGCATCCTTGAAGAGAGTAGGCCAATAAAAACCAGATTGCAATACCTTATGTGCAGTTCTATCTCCAGCGTGGTGTCCTCCATAAGCTTCGGAGTGACACTTGCGTAGGATCTGTTCCTGTTCATGCTCAGGTAGACAACGTCTAATAACACCATCTACTCCTTTATAAAGATGTGGATCATCCCAAAAGTAATGTCTCAAATCATAAAAGAACTTTTTCTTTTGTTGGTATGTGAAGCTAGGTGGTATAAATTTAGCAACAATATAATTATCATAATCATCATACCATGGAGTGCTACAAGAAGTGCTTATGACATTTAATTGTTCATCAGGAAAACTATCATCAATAGGTAGTGGGTCATCAAGAACATTCTCTAACCTAGATAAGTTGTCTGCAACTGGGTTCTCAGCTCCTTTTCTATCAACAATATGCAAATCAAATTCTTGTAGAAAGAGAACCCATCTAATAAGTCTAGGTTTAGCATCTTTCTTTTCCATAAGATATTTAATAGCAGCATGATCGGTGTGAATAGTTACTTTAGAATCAACAATATAAGGTCTGAATTTATCACAGGCAAACACAACTGCTAAGAGTTCCTTTTCAGTAGTAGCATAATTTCTTTGAGCATTGTCTAGAGTATTACTAGCATAATGGATAACATTTAATTTCTTATCAACTCTTTGCCCTAGAACAACACCTACAGCATAATCACTAGCATCACACATAATTTCAAAGGGTAAATTCCAATCATGTGGCTGAACAATAGGTGCAGATATTAATGCTTTCTTAAGTATTTCAAATGCTTCTACACAATCATCATCAAAGACAAATTGTACATCTTTTTGTAATAAATTAGTCAGAGAACGAGAGATTTTTGAGAAGTCCTTAATGAACCTCCTATAAAATCCAGCGTGACCAAGGAAACTTCTTATACCTTTGATGTCCTTGGGACATGGCATCTTTTCAATAGCATCAACCTTGGTTTTATCAACTTCAATACCTCTTTCAGAAACTTTATGCCCCAAGACAATACCTTCATTTACCATAATTCAAGACAAGATTAGTTTCTTCACATCTCTGCGAAACTCGATCAAGATTGCTCAAGCAATCATCAAAAGAGGAACCATAGACGGAAAAGTCGTCCATGAAAACCTCACAAATCTTTTCACAAAAATCAGAGAATATAGCCATCATGCATCTTTGAAAGGTAGCAGGTGTGAGGGACTCCTGGACTAGGGGGTGTCCGGAGAGCCAAACTATCATCATCGGCCGGACTCCAAGACTATGAAGATACAAGATTGAAGACTTCGTCCCGTGTCCGGATGGGACTTTCCTTGCCGTGGAAGGCAAGCTTGGCAATACGGATATGTAGATATCCTACCATTGTAACCGACTCTGTGTAACCCTAGCCCTCTCCGGTGTCTATATAAACCGGAGGGTTTTAGTCCATAGGACAAAACAACAATCATACCATAGGCTAGCTTCTAGGGTTTAGCCTCCTTGATCTCGTGGTTGATCCACTCTTGTACTACCCATATCATCAATATCAATCAAGCAGGAGTAGGGTTTTACCTCCATCGAGAGGGCCGAACACAGGTAAAACATCGTGTCCCTTGTCTCCTATTACCATCCGCCTAGACGCACAGTTCGGGACCCCCTACCCGAGATCCGCCGGTTTTGACACCGACATTGGTGCTTTCATTGAGAGTTCCTCTGTGTCGTCGCATATAGGCCCGATGGCTCCTTCGATCATCAACCACGACGCGGTCCAGGGTGAGACTTTTCTCCCTGGACAGATCTTCGTATTCGGTGGCTTTGCACTATGGGCCAACTCGCTTGGCCATCTGGAGCAGATTGAAAGCTACGCCCCTGGCCGTCAGGTCAGATTTGGAAGTCTGAACTTCACGGCTGACATCCGCGGAGACTTGATCTTCGATGGATTCGAGCCACAGCCGAGCGCGCCGCATTGTCACAATGGGCATGATTTAGCTCTGCTGCCGGACAGTGCCCTAGAGGCCGCACACGAGTCCACTCCGACCCATAATTCGGGGCTGGCTGCGCAGATCGAGGACGGGTGGCTAGACACCGCCTCGGGGGCTGCTACCTCTACGGCGATGGAGCCGAATACTGACCTTGTCCCTTGTGAAGCTCGTGATTCCGAGGTGCCGGACTCCCCGCCGGACTCCGAACCTCCCGCGCCCCCACCAATTGAATCCGATTGGGCGCCGATCATGGAGTTCACCGCTGCGGACCTCTTTCAACACTCACCTTTCGGTGACATCCTGAATTCGCTAAAGTATCTCTCGTTATCAGGAGAGCCCTAGCCGGACTGCGGTCAGGACGGTTGGGATGCGGACGACGAAGAAATTCAAAGCCCACCCACCACCCACTTAGTAGCCACTGTCGACAATCTAACCGACATGCTAGACTTCGACTCCGAAGACATCGATGGTATGGACGACGATGCCGGAGACGACCAAGAACCAAAGGCCTCTCGGGCATGGAAAGCCACCTCGTCATCGACATATACATGGTGGATATCCCAAAGGATGGGAATGGCGAGGGAACAACGGAGGAAGACCCCTCCAAGAAGTAGCCTAAGCGCCGGCGTCAGCGGCACCGCTCTAAATTCCGCCACAGCAAGAATGGAGATTTCGGCACCGGAGATAATAACACCCTGCACGGTGCGAAGAGAACACCCTCCAAAGAAGATTCAGACAGAGGATGGAGAAGCCAGCCCTCATGAGAGAGCGGCAGACGAAGAGGTAGAGGATGATAATTACATGCCTCCCTCCGGAGACGAGGCAAGCCTCGACGACGATGAATTCGTCGCGCCTGAGGATCCCGTCGAACAAGAGCATTTTAAACGCAGGCTTATGGCCATGGCAAGTAGCCTCAAGAAAAAGCAGCAACAGCTTAGAGCTGATCAAGATCTGCTAGCGCATGATGGATCAAGTCCTTGCGTCAAGAGCACGAACTCGTACGCCCCTCCAAAAGCTACCCCAAACGCAAGCTGCTCCCCCGATTAGAGGAGGAGGCATATAAACCTGCATCACCAGTGCACAATATGGCCGACCGACCACCCCGTGGCCGCGACAGAGAGGCCTCTAGGCCCTCCACTAAAACCGTACCCCGGCATCGCTCGAAAAGCACAAAGCCACAGGGGAACGCGCCGGATTGGCGAGATATATTGGAGGATAAGGCAAGACAATCAAGATCGATCTACGAATCGCGTGGGCGCCCCATGATACGCGACGACAACCGTCACGCCGGATACAGCAAGTCGGCCAGGCCGAACACAATAGACAAAGCTCGTTTGAGCTACGTCGTGATATAGCCCAATACAGAGGCGCCGCACACCCACTATGCTTCACAGATGAAGTAATGCATCATCAAATCCCCGAAGGGTTTAAACCCGTGAATATTGAATCCTATGATGGCACAATAGACCCCGCGGTTTGGATCGAAGACTATTTCCTTCATATCCACATGGCCCGTGGTGATGATCTTCACGCCATCAAATACCTCCCACTCAAGCTTAAAGGACCAGCTCGGCATTGGCTCAACAGCTTGCCAGCAGAATCAATTGGGTGTTGGGAGGACCTGGAAGCCGCATTCCTTGATAACTTCCGAGTGGCACGTATGTGCGACCACCGACGACGACCTAAGCCATATAATTCAGCAGCAGATTTAATCGACTGCACAATTCTAGACACGGTTCTTAACTAAGAAAAAACAAATTGTCGACTGTCCGGATGCGGAGGCCCTCGCGGCCTTCAAACATAACATCCGTGATGAGTGGCTTGCCCAGCACCTGGGACAGGAAAAGCCGAAATCCATGGCAGCCCTCACATCACTCATGACCCGCTTCTGTGCGGGAGAGGACAGTTGGCTAGCCCGCAGCAACAACCTCAGCAAAAATTTTGGCAGTCCGGATACCAAGGACCGCGACGGCAGGTCGCCTTGCAACAAGCACAAACGCCGCATTAACGGCGACAATACTGAGGATACGACAGTCAATGCCGGATTAAGAGGCTCCAAACCCGGTCAGCGGAAAAAGCCATTCAAAAGAACTACTCCGGGTCCGTCCAATTTGGACCGAATACTCGACCGCTCGTGCCAGATACACGGCACCCCCGAAAAGCCAGCTAATCACACCAACAGGGACTGTTGGGTATTCAAGCAGGCACGCAAGCTAATTACTGAAAATAATGACAAGGGGCCGCATAGCAATGACGACGAAGAGACCCAACCGCCGAACAGTAGAGGACAGAAGGGTTTCCCCGCACAAGTGCGGACGATGAACATGATATACGCAACCCACATACCCAAGAGGAAGCGGAAGCGTGCGCTCAGGGACGTATACGCGATGGAGCCAGTCGCCCCGAAGTTCAACCCATGGTCCTCCTGCCCGATCACTTTTGATCGAAGGACCACCCACCAAAGATCCGCCACGGCGGATTCACCGCATTGGTTTTAGACCCAATCGTCGATGGATTTCACCTCACCAGAGTCCTGATGGACGGCGGCAGTAGCCTGAACCTGCTTTAGCAGGATACAGTGTGCAAGATAGACATAGACCCCTCAAGGATTAAACCCACAAAGACGACCTTCAAAGGCGTCATACCAGGTGTAGAGGCCAATTATGCAGCTCGATTACCTCGAAGTGGTCTTCGGTTCCCCGGATAACTTCCGAAGCGAGGAGTTAATCTTCGACATAGTTCCGTTCCATAGCGGCTATCATGCTCTGCTCGGACTGACCGCGTTTGCAAAGTTCAACGCGGTGCCGCACTACGCATACCTCAAGCTCAAGATGCCAGGACCTCGAGGAGTCATCACGGTCAACGGAAACAATGAACGCTCTCTCTGAATGGAGGAACATACAGCGGCTCTCGCGGCAGAAGTACAGAGCAGCCTCTTAAGGCAATTCTCGAGTCCGTCCATTAAGCGACCGGACATGGCTAAACGCGCCCGGAGTAACCTACAACAAGACCACCTGGCATGTTCCGAGCACGCGTAGCAATGCGGCCCCAACCCCAGCCCTTGCAAAATTGCAAGACTGGTCCTTTGCGTACATCATTACGCTCTGGAGATACCATGGGCATAGGGGGAGGGGCACGACCCCGACAGGCCCAGAGTGCAGCTCAACCACACCAGGGGCTCCCAAGTGTGTCATCCTTTTTCTTTCCTTTTCCTTTTTTTCTTCTCTTCTTCTTATCCACAGGACTCCATTCACCAGAGGCCCTGTCCGGCAGTAGACCTGCCGAACTCACGATGCAACAGCCAGGGAAGGAGAAAGGCTACGACGAGTATCCAGGTGGTCTCCATTACGAGCATTAAATCTGTTTTATACACCATTCCGCAGCCTACCCCTGGAGGGGACATATTTAATAGTCCCATCCCTTGCTTATCGCACTATTTGTATCGTTCTGCATTCATGGCAGTATTTCTTGAATAAACAATGCATCGCTTTTTTGCCTATAATTGCATTTCTTTCTTATACATATGTTCATTTATGACATGTTGCATCCGAACACTTTGGTACGGCTAAATACACCAGGGGCTTAAGTTCCCCACATTATGGTGTAATAAGTCCGAACACTTTCACAAGTGCGGCACCCCGAACTTATAGCATTATATGCATCGGCTCCGAATCATGTCTTGGGTCAATAGTTGGGTTTGCCCGGCTCCCATGTTTTGGTACCTTACGTTCCGTTATATCGACTAAGGTAGGCTGGGAGAACCACTGCGATTGCGCCCAGCTTGAGCTGGGCGAGCACCTCGAAGGAGAAAGCTAAAACCGACCGTCATGATGAGGCGGAGCCGATCGCTGTTCGAAAGGTTTTTTTGAGTCCCTAAAGACTTATGCTGCTTAGAGCGAGGAACCGGCTTTGTCCGGCCCAGCGTGGATAGCGCCCGAATTGACCTTCCAACACTAGGGGCTTTGCCGAAATTTAAAATTATAGAATTCTATGGCTAAGTGAGAGTGTTCAAGCATTATAAGTCCAGTTGCCTCGTTCGTTGTGTTGAGCGCCTCCCTAGATGGACCCAAAAATGGGAACAAGAGTGCTCAAGTTTATCCCGAACACCCCAGCACTCGTGGCATGGGGGTTGAAACCGACGACTTGCCATCTCTCAGATTTGATAAACAACCGCACATAAGGTAATATTTTAAGTTAACAAGCATTGCTTAGTGCACATGAACAAAGTTTTCAGCGCACAGGATAACAAAATGCGAGTCTACTCAAATATTACATCATTGGAGCACTCACCCGCAATCATGCGGGCACCCTTCAGGATACCCTTATAACACATCTCGGGCGTGCGATACTCCTTGCCCGCCGGTGGCGCGTCCGTCACAAGCTTCTCAGCGTCCATCCTGCCCCAGTTCACCTTTGCACGGGCAAGGGACCGACGGGCACCTTCAATGCAGGCGGAGTGCTTGATGACCTCAACCCATGGACAAGCGCCCACCAGCCGCCGCAGACCAGTCAAGTAGCTCCTGTGCATGGCCTCCTTGGGCCACATCCGAACTATGAGGCCCTTCATGGCCTGTTCACCACCTTGTGGAGCTCGACCAGCTGCTTCACCTGGTCGCTAAAAGGCACTGGATGTCCGCCCCAAAGATCTTGAGACCGAACACCTTCTCCGTCGAGCTCCCTCCTCGGCTCAGAGAAAGCGGCAAAGATCGGACACGCTTATGGGGCAGATCTGCGAGAACGCCCTGGAGAGCTCGAATTGAGTAAGTAATAGGTAATTCACATTTACATGCGTGCTTTGCATGAAGAATGCCTTACCCGCTGCTATCTTCTTCAATGCCTCGATTTCCTGGAGGGCCTTGTGGGCTTCGGCCTTAGCGGCTTTGGCACTCTCAAGAGCCGAGGCAAGCTCGGACTCTCGAGTCTTCGAGTCACGCTCCAAACTCTCGTGTTTTTTCACGAGGGCCTGGAGCTCTTGCTGTACCTCCGCCACCCGCACCTCCTGCTTTTCTCGCCTAGTGCATTCCGTGGCTGCATTGCGTTCGGCCGCGGACACCGCCTCCTTCAGGGTCGCCACCTCGTTCGTGGCCCTTGGAGTACCCACATTATCCTTGTCATTCCTCTTGCAAACAAATCCTTTTCCGTAAGGTACAACTTTAATAAGGTGTTACTCACCTTCCTTGTCCTTGAGCTGCTTCTTGGCACGGCCGAGCTCGTTCTTGGACCGCTCGAGGCTTTGCTTCAAAGCATTGACCTCCGTAGTCAGTGCGGCAGAGGTCAGCAGCGCAACCTGCATTCCCATATTGACATATTTTTTAAGACTCCTGCGTATATCTTTTTAGATCCTCAGTCCGGTTTTTCTTTCCGAACACCGAACCGAGCATCAGGGGCTACTGTCTATGCGGTACTACTTTACATATATTAAAATTCTTACCTCAAAGCATGTTAGAAGGCTGCTGCAGGCTTCGGTCAGCCCGCTTTTGGCGAGCTGAACCTTCTGAATCACCGCACTCATGATAGTGCGGTGTTCCTCTTTGATGGAAGCCCCGTTGAGCGCCTCCAGCAAATTATTCGGCACCTCCGGTTGGACGGAGGCCGCTGGCGTCACAGTCTTTCCCTTCTTACGGAGGGACCGCCCGCTGGACTCCGGAACCACTATAGGTTCCGGTGCGGAGTCCGGCACAAAGTCCGGGAGGTTGCCCTGCGGCACCTCTGGGGCCTCCTCCTCCTGGTGGGTCCCTTCCTGGGATCCCACCTCGGTGTCGTCGGCGTCACGAGGGGTGGAGGCGGTCGGAAGTGAAGTACTATCCACAT
The DNA here is from genome assembly GCA_021437245.1 of Aegilops speltoides. Classification (NCBI taxonomy): domain Eukaryota; kingdom Viridiplantae; phylum Streptophyta; class Magnoliopsida; order Poales; family Poaceae; genus Aegilops; species Aegilops speltoides. The sequence continues at coordinate 380,972,962 of CM038146.1, forward strand.
CCGACGGGCCCAAGGACCCGCTCGTCGAAGCGGGAAGATTTTTCTTGGGCGGACTACAGGGTTGTATGCGGCATTAGAAAGACACCATGCGACAAAGAGAAAAATTAGGAGTTAATTAGGGGTCTGGATACTTACGATCTCGCCAGGGGCTTGGCCCTTGAGGGCCACTCCTCGTCGCCATCGCCGACGTTGGCGGAACAGTCCGGGGGAAGGGTCCTTCCCTTCTTGGACCCTCCGGCCTCCCTCCTTGGGTAGGCCTTCCTCTTCTTCTCTCCCCCCGCTGGGGGAGAAGCCTCTTTCTTCTCCTCCTCGTCCTCATGGGAGGAGTCCGTCTCGGAGTCATCGAACGATGAATCCGATACCACCTGACGCCGGGAACTCCTTCGGGTTCCCGTGGCCTTCTTCTTGGCCTTCTTCTCCGGCACTATGTAAAGTGCCGAGACCAGCATCCCTGTCAAACGGGCATCCGCTGGGTCTTCTGGAAGGGGAGCCGGACAGTTAACCTGTCCGGACGTCGCCTGCCAGGCCTGTTAAAGGTATTGGGAGTTTAGATCTCGCATAAAGTCAAACTATGAAAAGCAAGTGTCCCATAAAGGATAACATAGCTTACCTCGCCAGCCGGACGCTGTGAGCTGAATCCGCGGTCTTTGGTAGCGGAAGCGGGAGCTTCGGCGCCCTTGAACATCACCCTCCAGGCATCTTCGTATGTAGTGTCGAAGAGCCTGCTCAAGGTCCGGTGTTGTGACGGATCAAACTCCCACAAATTGAAGTCCCACTGTTGGCGGTGGAGAATCCGGCGGACGAGCATGACCTGGATCACGTTGACAAGCTTGAGCTTCTTGTTCACCAGGGTTTGGAGACAGGACTGGAGTCCGGTCAACTCTTCCGAACTACCCCACAGCAGGCCCTTCTCCTTCCAGGAAGTGAGCCGCGTGGGGATGCCAGATCTAAATTCGGGGACCGCTGCCCATTTAGGGTCACGCGGCTCGGTGATGTAGAACCACCCCGATTTCCACCCTTTGATGGTTTCCACGAAGGCGCCCTCGAGCCAAGTGACGTTGGGCATCTTGCCCACCATGGCGCCTCCAGACTCCGCTTGGCTGCCCTTCACAACCTTGACAGCGTTGAAGGTCTTGAGCCACAAGCCGAAGTGGGGCTGGATGCAGAGGAAGGTTCGCACACGACGATAAACGCCGAGATGTTGAGGATGAAATTCGGGGCCAGATCATGGAAATCCAGGCCATAGTAGAACATGAGCCCCCGGACAAAGGGGTGGAGTGGGAAGCCCAGTCCGCGGAGGAAATGGGGGAGGAATACCACCCTCTCATGGGGCTCGGGGGTGGGGATGAGCTGCCCCTAGTCGTGGAGCCGGTGCGCGATATCGCTGGACAAATATCCGGCGTTGCGCAGCTTCTTGATGTGCCCCTCCGTGACGGAGGAGGCCATCCACTTGCCTCCCGCTCCGGACATGGTTGGAGAAGGTTGAGGTGAGATGTGCGGACTTGCGCACTGGAGCTCGAGTGCGCGGAGATGGATAAGCAAAGGAGGAAGAAGGCGTAGGTAAAAAGGTGGATCCTTATCCCCTTATATATGGGTGGACGAAACTATGCGTCCCCACCGGCCTGGTAAAACTCGCTTATCTCCCAAGTGCCGCAATTAATGGCGCGGTTGGGTTACCCACGTCCGTATTGATGGGAATCCCGGAATAAGGGGAACACGATCTCTGCTTCGACAACACATGCCAAGGAAACCGCTTCGCTAAACGCGCTGAGGTGGTATTATAAAAACGATTCGAGTAAAAGCTTGGTTGTGGTGTGACGTCACGCCACAGAATACATCAGCGGATTGAACTTGTGTAAATATTATTCTCTCTATGGTGGTATGTGGAATTTATTTTGCAGAGCCGGATACTATCCCGGAGTTCACAATCTTCTATGAATTATTCGGAGGAGGAACCCGCCTTGCAATGCCGAAGACAATATGCGCACCGGACTCATCGTCATTAAAGCCTGGTTCAGGGGCTACTGAGGGAGTCCTGGACTAGGGGGTGTCCGGATAGCCGAACTATCATCATCGGCCGAACTCTAAGACTATGAAGATACAAGATTGAAGACTTCGTCCCGTGTCCGGATGGGACTTTCCTTGGCGTGGAAGGCAAGCTTGGCAATACGGATATGTAGATCTCCTACCATTGTAACCGACTCTGTGTAACCCTAGCCCTCTCCGGTGTCTATATAAACCGGAGGGTTTTAGTCCATAGGACAGAACAACAATCATACCATAGGCTAGCTTCTAGGGTTTAGCCTGCTTGATCTCGAGGTAGATCCACTCTTGTACTACCCATATCATCAATATCAATCAAGCAGAGTAGGGTTTTACCTCCATCGAGAGGGCCGAACACAGGTAAAACATCGTGTCCCTTGTCTCCTGTTACCATCCACCTAGACGCACAGTTTGGGACCCCCTACCCGAGATCCGCCGGTTTTGAAACCGACAAGGTGCATTACATAAACCAAAAGGCATACGTCTATAAGTAAAAGTACCAAAAGGGCATGTAAAAGTAGTCTTTGATTGATCTTTAGCGTCTGGTATTTGGAGAAACCAGAATAACCATCTAGAAAGCAATAATGTGTATGTTTGCATAATCTTTCTAGCATTTGATCAATAAAAGGTAAGGGGTAATGATCTTTCTTAGTAGCTTTATTCAACTTGCGGAAATCAATTACCATCCTATAACCTGTGATAATTCTTTGCTGGATCACTTCATATTTATCATTAGGAACAACAGTAATACCTCCCTTCTTACGGACACAATGGATAGGACTTACCCACTGACTATCAGCAACGGGATAAATTATACCTGCCTCCAGAAGCTTGAGTATTTCTTTTCTTACCACTTCTTCAATTTTAGGATTCAAACGTCGTTGAGGATCACGAACTGGTTTGGCATACGCTTCCAAATTTATTTTATGTTGACATAGAGTGGGACTAATGCCCTTAAGATCATCAAGAGTATATCCAATAGCGGCATGGTGCTTCTTCAGAGTTTTCAATAATCTTTCTTCTTCATGCTCTGAAAGGTTAGCACTAATAATAACAGGATATATTTTCTTTTCATCAAGATAAGCATATTTAAGATTATCAGGCAACAGTTTGAGCTCAAACACGGGATCACCCTAGGGTGGAGAAGGATCCCCTAGGATTTCAACAGGCAAATTGTGTTGCAGAATAGGTTCCTGTTTAAAGAATACTTCATCTATTTCCCTTCTTTCATTCATGAACATCTCATTTTCGTGGTCTAGCAAATAGTGTTCTAAAGGATCACTAGGAGGTACGACAATAGAAGCAAGACCAATAATTTCATCCTTACTAGGCAATTCTTCCTCACGATGTTGTTTACTAAATTTAGAGAAATTAAACTCATGAACCATATCATCCAAGCCAACAGTAACAACATTCTTTCTGCAGTCTATCGTAGCATTAACATTATTCAAGAAGGGTCTACCAAAAATAATGGGACAAAAGCTATCTTGTGGAGAACCAAGAACAAGGAAATCAGCCAGATATTTGGTTTTTCCGCACAAGACTTTAACATCTCTAACAATTCCCATTGCAGATATAGTATCTCTATTGGCAAGTTTAATTGTAACATCAATATCTTCTAACTCAGCAGGTGCGATATCATGCATAATTTCTTTATATAAGTCAATGGGTATAACACTAGCACTAGCACCCATATCACATAAGCCATGATAACAATGATCTCCTATTTTAATAGAAATAATAGGCATGCCTACCACAGGTCTATGTTTATCTCTATCACAGGGTTTAGCAATTCTAGCAGTTTCACCAGAGAATTGAATGACATGCCCATCAATATTATCAGACAAGAGATCTTTAACAATAGCAATATTAGGTTCTACTTTGACTTGCTCAGGAGGTGTATAAGTTCTACTATTTCTTTTACGAACAACAGTTGAAGCTTTAGCATGATCCTTTACTCTAGCAGGGAAAGGTGGTTTCTCAACATAAGAGGTGGGAACAATAGGATCATTATAAGTGATAGTCTCTTCTTCAACTTTAATAGGTGCAGCTACTTTTACTTCTATGGGAGGATGATATTTAAACCACTTCTCCTTGGGGAGATCAACATAAGTAGCAAAAGATTCACAGAAAGAAGCTACTATCTCAGAGTCAAGTCCATATTTAGTGCTAAACTTACGGAAAATATCGGTATCCATAAAAGATTTAACACAATCAAACTTAGGTGTCATACCTGACTCCTTACCTTCGTCGAGGTCCCAATCTTCAGAGTTGCGTTTAATTCTATCCAATAAATTCCATCTGAATTCAATAGTCTTCATCATAAAGGAGCCAGCACAAGAAGTATCAAGCATGGTTTGATTATTATGAGGAAGTCGAGCATAAAAACTTTGCATAATTATTTCTCTTGGAAGCTCATGATTGGGGCATGAATATAACATTGATTTAAGCCTCCCCCAAGCTTGAGCGATGCTTTCTCCTTCGCAAGGCCAAAAATTATATATATAATTGCGATCACGATGAACAAGATGCATAGGGTAATACTTTTGATGAAATTCCAATATCACTCTTTTATAGTTCCATGATCTTGTATCATCACATAGCCTATACCATGTCAATGCGTCTCCCTCCAAAGATAAAGGGAAAGCCTTCTTCTTAACAACATCATCGGGTATACCTGCAACCTTAAATAATCCACAAATATCATCCACATAGCGTAGATGCTCGTCGGGATGCTTTGTTCCATCTCCTGTAAAAGTATTAGCCAGCAGTTTTTCCATAATACCCGAAGGAAATTCAAAAGGAGTTTCATTTTCAATAGGTTCAGTAGGTTGAGGAGCAACTCTTTGCTCTACAGGACAGGGTGAAGATACCCCGAACAAGCCCCTCAGAGATTCACTTTTCATAGTAACAAGTGACAGAAAATTTCAGCACACTATATAAATTTTTACTTACCAAATTCCACTTACCAAAGGCACTACAATTCCCGGCAACGGCGCCAGAAAAGAGTCTTGATGACCCACAAGTAGAGGGGATCTATCATAGTCCTTTCGATAAGTAAGAGTGTCGAACCCAACTATCGGTGTACTAAAGTAGGGGTACCTTAGTACCCCGAACTTGGGCACGGACAGTTGCAGCGCCCCGTGGCAAGGCTTGTCGGGCGCCCGCCAAGATCCGCCGTCAAAACCCTTCGTCACTCCTATTCTACTGCCATTCAAGAACAAAGTGTCAACCAAGTAGACAAAGCCCCGGCAAAAGGAGCTTGCCGGGAAGAACAAGGCCCCAAACAAGAGGAGCTTGCGGGAAGGCCAACCAAAGCGCTTCGGAAGACTTGCGCGATGCCCAAGCGTCCCGACAAAGGCCCGGCGACCGCAAGCTTGCGGCGCGACAAGAGAAGGGCATGACAAAGCGCTTAGCGGCAAGGCTGCCACCCTGCACCCAAACTCCAGCGCATCCAACGGCGTGTCACCCGGGACCATCCCAGAGCGCGTGGCGGTATTTGTACAGCCATGGTGCGAGGTGGCAAGCGGAGCTGACAAGGAGGCCATCGTGGCGATTGGTGGCGCCCTAACGGTCGTTCCTTGCCTTTGTTAGGCGACGGACGGCATTAAATGCCCTTGTCCCTGCCGTCAGAGTTAGGTAGGGGACACTGTTGGACACTATTGTACCAACCTGCGTTTTTACCTTTCTACCCCTCTCTCTACGCTGCCACCTGTCGGTGACCCCCTTTATGCTATAAAAGGGAGGCCCATGCGCACGTAGAAGGGGTTCCGCAGTTCGGAGATTCAACACCACGCCATACTCTCGCTCTCAGATAGGAGCAAATACAAACACAAAGCAGCAGTAGGAGTTTTATCTCTCCGGAGAGCTCCGAAGCTGGGTAAAATCCGTGTCCCCAGCGTCTTTGGACCTCGATCTGCTCTGCCGCGCCCTCCGCTCCCTTGCCGGACTAGAAGGGCCCCCCCTGCCCCATAGGTGCTCGCTCCCGCCCGCGACATCTTTGGCGCGCCAGGTAGGGGGGCGTCGAGGTCGTGAGCATCTGATCCGGTCTCCGCGCGCGCTACATCAACGTCTTCATCAACATGCCATGAAGAAGAAGCCTTACGAGGTGGCGCCCATCTGCATCGATTCTACCACCGCCGCAGAAGCAAGCAGGCGGTGGAGTGGACGCCGGCGGAGGAGCGGGCGCCGATGGTGGGACTCACGTCGTCACGGGTCCAAAAACAAAGGCCCATAGCGTCGGCAACCGTGCAGACACCACGCCCTTCCCAGGAGGTGCAAGGTCGACAACGCCCCGGTGCTCCTAGCACCGTGCTCGCGTTGGAGCAAGGCCAAGCTGGTGGGTTGCGGGACGTTCAGGACCAGCATGCACGCCAGCATGCTGGCGCGAGTGAGGTACAGTCGCCCGGACGGGGTGTTGCTCCTTCCAATCCAGTTGGGAGTCCAAGCACATCCCGCTCCTCACGCTGCTCGTCGCCACCGCCACCCAAGACTGCAGAGGAAGCGCTGGCACGTGCCCAGCTGCTTCTAGATTACCCTCCGGCGCCGCACAAGATTGACGACTGGAGGATGACCATTTATAGCCTCATCGGCTTTGCCAACGGCGACAAGCCCCGGCAACCGAGCGCATCGAAGCCCCGGCAAGGCGCCCAGGCACAAGCCGACGCCGACAAGACCGCTGGGGGTGCCACTACGATGCACTCCCCGCCCCGAAGGCCAAGATCGTCGGCTCACCGGACCAACCACAACACCGACTCCACTGCGTCGTCGGACCCGCGAACCCGCCGTGATCAATGCCAAGTTCTTCAAGAACGACGACACGAAGACGCTCGTACTCGCATCGAGCGCAGAAGAGAAGCGCGACGTCAATCTGACCAGCGCGCTGGGCCCACTGTCGATGTGCGTGCACCAGGGGAACCAGGAGACTTGCCGTACGCGGCAGGTTGCCCTGCGTTCACCCATGAGCTGCGGCAAGTCTAGTGGCCCAGCACCAAGAACTTCAAGCCAGACGTGCCCGAGAAGTACGATGGCAGGATACATCCGTCGGAGTTCCTCAGCATCTACACCATCGCGGTGCAGGCTGCCGGGGGGCGCGACGAGAAGATCCTCGCCAACTACTTCCCGTTGGTACTCAAGACCAACGTCAGATCTTGGCTCATGCACTTGCCGGACAGCTCCATTTCTTCGTGGGCGGACCTGTGCCATCAGTTTGTCGGCGCCTTCACGGGCGGCCACAAACCACATGGCCAGGAAAGCGATCTGCATCTGCTCGTCCAGAAGGAGGGAGAACCCTTGCGCAAGTTGTTCGCACACGAACACGTCACCGTGTACCCTCGACGCCGGGGGTGATGCACCGCAGCTCACGTCGAAGGAGACCCGACCGACAACGCGATCGCCAAGGCGATCGCGGGCGCTTTGCGAACCGAAACCCCTGCGCCGGGAGGGACCCGTCAGGGAGTGCGGCGGCAATGGGCTGCCCTAGGTCGACCTGATCGCCCCTAGGGCCTCGAGGTTCGCCGCCCTGCAACGCGAAGAACGAACGAAGAACGAGGAAGAAAGATACAAGGGTAGGGGATAAAGATAGATGAACACAAAAGTGTAATAGATTGATTGGTTCGATTGGTGTTGTTCAATCGGCCGTCACCCCCAACATATATAAGAGGCGGCTGGACTTCCCGTACAAGTAAAGGATTCATCTAGGCTTTCCTTACAAGAAAAATACATCAATTCGCGTCCTAGAGTCCTAGTTCTATTCCAACTCGGATCCAGTCTGAATCTGGCCCAACTTCTGTCTTCCTCCTTGTGCAGGCCGCCGAGCCTCCATATGACCTCCGATCAAGATGACACAAATATCAAACTTGTGCGCCTCGGCGATCTGAACAACTCTCATGTTGATCACTTTTTCAAATAAGGCCATCTTGAATACTTTTCGAGGTCATCTTTACCTTCGGTCGGACTCGGTCTTGCGGTAGACTGAATTATCCGAGTCTTGTAGTGAATTTGCAGGCCATATACTATCTCCGATGACGATGACTCCAAAAGCAAAGTTTACCGCTTTGATGATCGCACAACTTCTGTATTGAACACTTCTCCATCCGAGATCATCTTGATAAACTTTTGGGCACATGTTCAGTTTCACTCGGTTTGAGCTCATCCACTCGGATATTAGAGTCTTTCACTCGGATGGTCCATTGGACTTTTCACTCGGATGACTATATTTTCACTCGGAAGACAATCTTTCACTCGGATGATGACCACATTTTCAGTCGGAAGACAATCTTTTACTCGATCGATAAGTTTTCACTCGACCTTTTACTCGATCGACCTTTTACTCGATCGGTAGGTTTTCACTCGACCTTTTACTCGATCGGTAGGTTTTCACTCGACCTTTTACTCGATCGGTAGGTTTTCACTCGACCTTTTACTCGATCGGTAGGTTTTCACTCGACCTTTTACTCGATCGGTAGGTTTTCACCCGAAAGGTAAGCTTTCACTCGACCGGTGAGTTTTCACTCGGATGGTAACTTTTCACTCGACCAAAAACATAGCCTGATCTTGATTTGCCTCTCCAGGTTGCATACGACCTCGGATTGAGACGAATTTTATATGAAAATCGATCGTCTCGACGAGACGAAACTTTTTCGTGTTGAAGGTTTTTCGATTCAAGGACTTCTTAAGGGCCTAATTGCTCGCGCGACCCACTAGACATGGTGTCTGGTACTTTGCGCCAGATTTTCACTCAGCTTCGGCCTGCAGTGTATTGCCTCTAACTTTTGCGTATGAACTCAGATTGAGATGATTTATATATCAAAATCGATTGCCTCGACGGGACGAAGACAATTCCTTTAGAATACTCCTCCATCCGAGGTCGTCTTGAAGGCAAGATTGGCCAAAAATCACTCAGAGCATTGAATTATGCCACTCGGAGTATAGTTTCGGTCCGTAAGATAAGGTCGAATGAATATAACCGAAACATCAAAGTCGTTCCACTCGGCGACGTGAATATTTTCATGCTGAAGTCCCATTCACTCGAGACCATCTTCATTGCAATCTGTGTTTGCCAAAAACAGGTGTCAACACATGCCCCCCTGTTTTCTGGCAGAGCTTGCGTGCCAGAAAATACCTTGCCTAGGGTAATTTTTAAGCACGATGTCAACACTCCATCGGCTGTGCATGTTGAGTATGATAATTTTAATCATCTATATGCTCATGTTTGTTGCTTCTTCGGTAGAGCCTCTTGGATAATATTTGTCTGAAAACAACAATTGGATATCACAAAGGCTTCCACGTAAGTTTCTTATGTCAATCCGGACTTTGCATTTGTCCAGGCATTCCCTGGGAATATTAGAACCCTTCAACGAAGACGGTTGCCGAAAGATTATGACCATGCACCTCAAAGGAATATTGTCAACTGTTCGGCGACTCAACTCGTTATCAAAGTACACCATCAAGCCTCCGCCGAACAACGTCTGTCTCCTGACTTGAATCCTGCGAATAAGAGAAACTTTCTCCAGCCAGCTATATGACTAGCATTAGATCCATCAGTGGCCGACTCCACCATAGAGTCAGCCGCAACTTGTGAGGTCAATGTTTGAGTGATTCGTCGATGCATATAAAGATAACATTTGTTGGACGGTTGGCAACGAATCATTGTGAACCTTGATGCACGCCACCCCTGTATCCAAAAACTCCTCTAGCCTGAATAGCACATCATATTCGGCTTGATTATTAGCATGTAAGCTCTAGTCATCATGAAGTCTTCAAATCAAGCCCGTGAAGAAATACGTGAATAACGCCGATTTTGGGCGCTGCTTAACTGAATCCTGAAAATAATCTCCACGGCACTTTGATTTGGCGTCCAGTGAGCACCGACTGATAAATGGGATGTCACGCTCCTTTCTTTCGGTCTCCTAAGTCAACATTTCCTTGTTCCCCGAGTGAACAGAGCTTCATTCATCTCGGTGACACACTTTCTCTAGATCCTGCGATAAACCAACAATATGAGTCGACAACTTTTGCTGCACTAGATCCTCGATTAGTGGCCGAATAATTAGTCGGCCTTCCAGTGTTTGGCAAAACTAAGAATTGGCTTTGGGAATATGAGATACACCACAATGAGCACAATTATTCAGATGCCAACTTTGTCAACATAATGTACTCTTAGGGAGATATGCAAATATCGGCCATGTGTCCTTATTTCGAAGGACATGGTGAACCCGTCCACCAAAGTGTGAATAGCCGAAATAATTCAGATGCTTCAGCTGGGATTAAGCTCCGGGATGCTGGATTTGATGGAACGGTTGAAGAATATGGACGATGTGCCATTTGGAGTCCACTGTATTGAGATGAAAACAATCGACTCTGCCTACCGGCTTCACGCTTGTCCTCCTGCCGGCTTCGCAACAGGAGATGTGATTCCGCTCTTGACTTAAAGATTTCTCTTGGGAACCCAAGCCATCTTTCTCTTCTCCAGCTCCTTGACCCTGAGCCTCTTAAGTTTTCTTTCTTCCCAATGTGATAAGCCGAGTGAGCATCCCGGCTGTGATTTTGTTTTATGCACTAGCAAATTCTTCCTTGCTTTGGGCATCTCTGGCTTGGCCTGTCCAAACTTGGCGATTGGATCCTTGAAAGTAACCTGCTTCTCTTTCTTGTCCTTAGTAGCCAACATAGACTCGGCTGGCTTTTTGTCATCTGGAATTGGATCTGAAATAGCACACTTGCGGCCATCCTTTTTCACTCGGTACACTTGCTTGACCGCATCCATCTTCTTTGTCGAGCTCGGACCGATTCTTTTTGGTTGAGTCGGTCTATAACATGTTGTTGTTGAACAAGCGGCGATCCTCTCGGAGCTACATAATTTTCTTGAGGTGGTTTAGAATATGATGGACAGTGTGCCCTTGATTTATACTTGTTCCATGATTGATATGAATAATAGTCAACATGGGGAGGAATCCATGACATTGTTATTGGTGACCCAAAAGGAGGATATAGAGTCTGCTTGCTCAACTTCTTCCTTCGCCCATCCGGTGTTCAGATTTATGCCTTGGGGTGACTTGATGCTTTTATTTCACTCGGCCGATAAGCACTCTTTGCCTCACTTATCTTTTGATATTTTTCTAATAACTGCGCGAAAGTGACTTTTGGCTTTTTACCTTTGTGCTTACCATTGCCTTTGCTTTCTTTAATTGTGCATGTATCGGTCTTTGAATTTTCTTGTTGCCCCCCAGTGCTAGATGTCGTCATTGTAGATTTGATGGAATTCCCGTCTTCAAGATTTTTGTTGATGCACCTTTTAACCATATCCTTGCTCGAAGACTTGACCCCGTCATCGTCAGTGTTTACCTGTTGACCTTTAGATGAATCGGCTTGAGATAGCCGAGTCAACATTTGATCACCATCAAGGCCAATCCGATATGACTGGCCATATGCTCGTGCCTCAACAAACTCCAATCGTCCTATGTTGTCCGATTGTGCGGCTTGATGAATCACGTTGTTGTCTTTGATATTCTCTTCAAACCAACATTGGTTTTGTTCTTGTCCTGATGGCTCGACATCGTGATCAATTATAATAGGATTTGTCGATGATGCACCAACGATGTGATTACCCATGCCCGGACTGAAGGTATATTGTTCGTCCATTAACTGATACTGCGATACTGGTTCTGAAATAAAAGAACCGAGTGGTGTCAGTTTAACATCATCCGACTCGGCTATGCATTGATTTTTGTCCTCCTTCCCCGATGCTCTTGAATCGGCTATCTCAGAGGACTTTGGACCTGGCTTTATATTCCTGCAACCAAAATAATTACAGAATATACGTCTCCTCTGAGACCAAATGTTAGCCAGGCATGAAACAAACAAAGTTGCCCATATGAATATAAAGTTCAGTCGGCATGACGGGAACAACTTTGGTTGCGATAAGTTGTCACTACTAGTCCCTTTGAATAATGCCATGTGTTGATCAGCACGATTAGTGACAAGATCATTCCTAACAAATAGATTACTCATTTCAATGGGTCTTTCAAAATTAATTAGAATCTTACTAACAGGTGCATCAACAATATGATTTTGACCGAATTGAAAATTGAATAAACTATCTGCTAGGTGTACCTTTGTGAAGACGTTGGAAGGAGAAGATGGTTGCACAGCTGGAACAACACATTGCTCCACTTCTGAATAATTCTCCAACGCCTCTTCCTCTTTTTCTGGATCTGGTGCCTCATCACTCGGATTGCGCGAGTATATTTCAGTCAGATTGCCCGAGTGGATTTCACTCGGACGCTCTTTGTTAGTTGAACTTTGCTCGGCCGCATTTTCTTGGTCTTGATGTTCATCGTTAACTGAACTGTGTTTGGCCGTATTACTTTGTTCTTGATGCTCATCAATTTCTTTAGCACGAAACTCATAGGGTAGCATGTAAGCTCCCTTATATCCAGAAAAATCGAGCACGACCAATTTGCTGTGTTTGTCGTTCCTTTGCTCAGTGAAGCTTGCATCTTCTATTTTGATACACTCAGTAATAACTGGCTTTATGCACTCGGCTTTAGCCGGTGATGCACTTGGCTGACTTGATGCACTCGGCCTTAACTGGCTCGATGCCCTCGGTTGGTTCGACGCACTCGATATTGACTCTACGCACTCGGTTGTAACCGTCTCTGTGCTCAATCTGGTTTCAACTGAATCCACCATCGTCTTTTCTTTAAAGGAATCGTTCGACTCGGCTGTAGATGACTTATTCATATTTGACTCAGTTTCAACCGAATCAACCATATTAGCCGAGTGAACCCTTTCTTGCTGATTTGCTTGCAAACCTTCTTGCTTCAATATCGTAGAAGGGCCAACATAGTTGCTGGATGGAGGAAGGGACTTGACATATTCTTGAAAATATTCCTCTCCACGCCTCTTCCTGAGTGCTTCGTAAGCCTGTCGATATTCTGCTGGTAATTCCTCAAGAGTTGGCGTAGTAAAGCCATTGACTCTATTCCCTGTGAGAGTTGGCTTGACCCCATCCATTCGGGCGACATATTTTTCTTTAGACTCAGCCCTGCTTGGATTGGCTTGCCCCCCAATACTTTTATGATCTTTCGGCAATGGATTGATGTTGCCGAAACTTTGCAATTGTATAGGGGGTGTATAACATGCTGCAATGATAGGTGAAGACACGTGCACTACTGTCAAATATTCTCTCTCGCCAATTTGATCAATCGGCAAAACTTTGTCTTCTTTTAAAACCCTAGCTTTTATTGCCTCATAATCAGGAACCAAACCTTTATCATGTTGCTCAAGGCAAATAGCACTAATCTTCTTATTTTGGGCTAAAGTTTTTAATGCAGCAAGAGCCACCTCATCTCCTGTAATATTAGGCACGTCTGCTCCTGCAGATCTCCATTCACTCGGCCATAACCACAAAGGTGATCCGAGTCATGAATATTTTTAGTTTCATATGCCACTGAACAATTAATCTCACGAGGTGTAGTATATGATGTTTGAGGATAACCGGCCAAATTGCTAATGGAAGCATGGCCGATTCCCCCATCCATCGGCATGTTTGGGGATGAACCCGCATATTGCGAGTCGGCTGCCGATGGATAAAACAATGAGGCACCCTCCTGTAATTGAGGTGTCATATATTGATTACTCGAACAAATCATGTTGTTCACCGGCATATTGAAAGATGTTGCCGATGCACGAAAGTTCAGATTCGTAGGTTGCATGTCGCAATTCTGTAAATTCCAAGTTTCTCCAATGGAATAACTAGTCGGCCTTTGCTGGTTAGGGCTAGCCGACATGACATGTCCATTGAAAGATCTAGCAACATCAACATAATGGCTATTTGCATCTACGAAAGGAGATTGATGATACATGTTACCGTTGTAGATTGCAGCCGCTTGATGACGCTCTCCTTGTAGCAAGAACAGGCTGGAAACTGTTCAAAGCTTCGTCCCCAGCGGATTCGCCAAAAAGTGTGTTCGCACACGAACACGTCACCGTGTACCCTCGACGCCGGGGTGGATGCACCGCAGCTCACGTCGAAGGAGACCCGACCGACAACGCGATACGCAAGACAGTCGGCGGGCGCTTTTGCAGACCCGAAACCCCACACGCCCGGGAGGGACCCCGTCAGGGAGTGCAGCGGCAATGGGCTGCCCTAGGTCGACCTGATCGCCCCTAGGGCCTCGAGGTTCGCCGCCCTGCAACGCGAAGAACGAACGAAGAACGAGGAAGAAAGATACAAGGGTAGGGGATAAAGATAGATGAACACAAAAGTGTAATAGATTGATTGGTTCGATTGGTGTTGTTCAATCGGCCGTCACCCCCAACATATATAAGAGGCGGCTGGACTTCCCGTACAAGTAAAGGATTCATCTAGGCTTTCCTTACAAGAAAAATACATCAATTCGCGTCCTAGAGTCCTAGTTCTATTCCAACTCGGATCCAGTCTGAATCTGGCCCAACTTCTGTCTTCCTCCTTGTGCAGGCCGCGAGCCTCCATATGACCTCCGATCAAGATGACACAAATATCAAACTTGTGCGCCTCGGCGATCTGAACAACTCTCATGTTGATCACTTTTTCAAATAAGGCCATCTTGAATACTTTTCGAGGTCATCTTTACCTTCCAGTCGGACTCGGTCTTGCGGTAGACTGAATTATCCGAGTCTTGTAGTGAATTTGCAGGCCATATACTATCTCCGATGACGATGACTCCAAAAGCAAAGTTTACCGTCTTGATGATACGCACAACTTCTGTATTGAACACTTCTCCATCCGAGATCATCTTGATAAACTTTTGGGCACATGTTCAGTTTCACTCGGATTTGAGCTCATCCACTCGGATATTAGAGTCTTTCACTCGGATGGTCCGACTGGACTTTTTCACTCGGATGACTATATTTTCACTCGGAAGACAATCTTTCACTCGGATGATGACCACATTTTCAGTCGGAAGACAATCTTTTACTCGATTGATAAGTTTTCACTCGACCTTTTACTCGATCGACCTTTTACTCGATCGGTAGGTTTTCACTCGACCTTTTACTCGATCGGTAGGTTTTCACTCGACCTTTTACTCGATCGGTAGGTTTTCACTTGAACTTTTACTCGATCGGTAGGTTTTCACTCGACCTTTTACTCGATCGGTAGGTTTTCACCCGAAAGGTAAGCTTTCACTCGACCGGTGAGTTTTCACTCGGATGGTAACTTTTCACTCGACCAAAAACATAGCCTGATCTTGATTTGCCTCTCCAGGTTGCATACGACCTCGGATTGAGACGAATTTTATATGAAAATCGATCGGCTCGACGAGACGAAACTTTTTCGTGTTGAAGGTTTTTCGATTCAAGGACTTCTTAAGGGCCTAATTGCTCGCGCGACCCACCAGACATGGTGTCTGGTACTTTGCGCCAGATTTTCACTCAGCTTCGGCCTGCAGTGTATTGCCTCTAACTTTTGCGTATGAACTCGGATTGAGATGATTTATATATCAAAATCGATTGCCTCGACGGGACGAAGACAATTCCTTTAGAATACTCCTCCATCCGAGGTCGTCTTGAAGGCAAGATTGGCCAAAAATCACTCAGAGCATTGAATTATGCCACTCGGAGTATAGTTTCGGTCCGTAAGATAAGGTCGAATGAATATAACCGAAACATCAAAGTCGTTCCACTCGGCGACGTGAATATTTTCATGCTGAAGGCCCATTCACTCGAGACCATCTTCATTGCAATCTGTGTCTTGCCAAAAACAGGTGTCAACACAAGTACATACAGAGATTCAGCCAGGTGCAGCGCAACATCCCAGACGTCCACCCTGCCGCGGTTATCAACGCGTTCCATCAGAACGTGCGTAACCGCAGGATGAGGGAGGAGATGGCGATGTGCAAGATCCGAGATGTCAGCGAGCTATATGCTCTGGCCGACAAGTGTGCACGGGCTGAGGAGGGGAGGAAAATCCCCGGAGAGACTGCAGGGGCAGAAGGATCTGACAGCGAGGAGGGCACCGCCCCGGCAAGGAAGAACCGGAGGCGGAACAACAGAAAGAGAAAGGCTAAGGACGTGCTAGTTGTTGAGCAGTTCGGCAATGAAGGCAGCTCCGGCAAGGCCAAAGCCAGCGACTCCGGCGAGGCTGTGGTGGCCGCCGACAAGCAGGACGGCTCCGGCAAGCAATATTGCAAGATCCATCACACCAAGGGCCATGATCTCCAAGCATGCAAGAAGGTTGAGCAGATGGCGGAGCTGCAGAAAGCTGAATATGAGCGTCGCGACAAGGAGAAGGCCCAGAAAGGTGGCGGAGGATCCGGCAAGAAGCTTCCCGCCCGGGGAGGGCGCCACGGCAAGCCCAAGCAGCGGCAAGGAGATAGACCTCCCCGGGGCCGTGACAAGGACGAAGAAGAAGATGAGGATGATGAGATGGATGCGGATGAGACTGATGATCAAGAGTTTCAGAAGGCGACGGAGGTTTTCTGCGTTGACGGCGGTGCTTCTCTGCACACCTCGCACCGTCAACTCAAACAATGGGTGCGGGAGGTGAACACAGCAGAGCCATCGGTCGGATCGCGCAAGCCCCTGAAGTGGTCCAGCACGCCCATCGTCCTTGATATTGAGGACCACCCTGACCGCATCACCGCGGTCGGGTGCTTGCCGATGTTGGTCTCACCAACTATCCGCAACCTCAAAGTCACAAAGATGTTGGTTGACGGCGGGGCCAGCCTGAATCTCATCTCCTCCGCAGTGCTCAAGAAGCTCTAGATTCCCGACAGCGAGCTCGAAGATACTGGTACCTTTCAAGGAATAAATCCGGGAAGGAGCAAGCCGAAGGGGAAGATCACACTGCCAGTAACATTTGGCAGTGAGCTGAATTTCAGGACAGAGAGAGTCACATTTGACGTTGCTGATTTCCCATTACCCTACAATGGGATACTCGGCCGTCCAGCGCTTGCCAAGTTCATGGCAGCCTCGCACTATGCTTACAATGTGCTCAAGATGCCTGGTCCAATAAGTGTTATTTCTGTCCACAGTGACAAGAAGGATGCACTTATCTCTACCGACAAGATCTACCGGGAAGCAGCAGCCGCAGCAGAGCACAAGCCACTTGCCGCTGAAGCTCCCCGGGGGAAGAAGAAAACTAAACCCGGCATGAATAGCTCTGGTGCCCACTCTGGCAAGCGCACCTCTCCGGAGCGCTGCGCTGCCGTCGAGGACGCGCCATCGAGCTCCACCGGCAAATAGAGCGAAGAAAGCAATCAGTTCCGAATTTTTGAGTCCTATCCCTTGGAGGACCGTACCTTGTATGGAGAACCTGTGCGCGGGGGGATCGAATCGTGGCTAAGTTGCGCCCTTGATCTGTTTCCGAGTCTGCTCAACGATGAAAGCGCGCTGCAACTAGCCCGACGAGATTTCTTGCCGGAAACAGCACCGCCAGCGGGCTGCTGATGTTCCGCACTCAGCAAGTGTGCTTCCGCCGGCAAGTTTCCTAAAAGCGTGAGGGTGAAAACATACAAGGGAGGGAATCAGGGGAGAAGTGCAGCCTTGCCGGAGCGCAGAAGACGGAAAAGCTAAGTTGCCAAAGCTTGAGTACAGAGCACCGTTAATTTTAAATTTTTATGTTATATTCCTTGAACGTCCGTGCCTTGTATGGAAAAACCTGTGCGCGGAGGAGCCGGCTCGTGGCTAAGTTGCGCCCTTGCTTTGTTTCGAGTCCGCTCAACAATGAAAGCGCGCTGCAACTGGTCCCGACAAGGTTTCTTGCCGGAAGCAACACCACCAGCGGGCTGCTGACGTTCCGCACTCAGCAAGCGTGTTAGCGCCGGCAAGTTTCCTAAAAGCGTAGGGTAAAAACGTGCAAGGGACGTGGCGGGGTAAAGGATGTAACATAGCAAGCCTCACCGTGGGACATGCTTTGTGTGGATTACCTGTGCGCGGAGGAGCCAGCTCGTGGCTAAGTTGCGCCCTTGATTTGTTTTCGAGTCCGCTCAACAATGAAAGCGCGCTGCAACTGGCCCCGACAAGGTTTCTTGCCGGAAGCAACACCGCCAGCGGGCTGCTGATGTTCCGCACTCAGCAAGTGTGTATGCACCGGCAAGTCCCCTAAAAGCGTAGGGTAAAAACATACAAAGGATGCAACATAGTGAGCATTGCCCAGATGAAGTTATGTTATATTACAAAGTAACTTGTCACGGCACTGACTAAGTTGCTATCGTGACTAAGATAACAGCGACAAGGAAGGAGCAGAAGGACGCACTGGCACCTGGACCCCGGCAAACCAGCATTGCTGGGGGCTGTGAGTACCAAGATCCCTTCACGGCAAACCGGGGTCGCCGGGAGCTGCAATGCCCGATAAGTCTCTTCGTCCCTCATCATGCATCCTCTTGTGGGCTGGGGATTGCGAAACTGCGTTATATCCTTGAACGACCATGCCTTGTATGGAAAACCTGTGCGCGGAGGAATCGACTCGCGGCTAAGTTGCGCCCTTGATTTGTTTTCGAGTCCGCTCAACGATACAAGTGCGCTGCAACTAGCCCGATGAGATTTCTTGCCGGAAACAGCACCGCCAGCGGGCTGCTGATGTCCCGCACTCAGCAAGTATGCTTGCGCTGGCAAGTTCCCTCTAAGCGCAGGGTAGCAACATACAAGGCATGGAATCAAGTGGAGGAGATAACGCAACAAGCAGTGCCCAGGATAGAGATATATATTACAGTGAATAACTTGCCATGCTTTAAGAGATTGTTCGTATGATGCATCCAGCAGCGGCAAGAACAAAAAAAGGAAGCGCCCGGCACTGGGTCTGGCGAGCGGTGTTCTTTGGGGCTCGAATACCAAGATTCATCCCGGCAAGCTATAGTTGCGGGGCTGCGATATCGAGATAAGTTTTTCATCCTCGTCATGCATCCTCTTGTGGGTTTGGGAATGCAAGGCGCGTCCTTGAGCAAGCGTGCCTTGTATGGGAAACCTGTCTGCGGAGGAATCGACTTCATGACTAAGTTGCGCCCTTGATTTGTTTCGAGTCCGCTCAACAATACAAGTCTTGCTGCAACTAGCCCCGACGAGATTTCTTGCGGAGGCAGCACCAATGGGTCACGTGATGTTCCAGACTCAATGCGGCGTGTTTGCGCCTGACAAGTTCCCTCAAAGCGCAGGGAAAGAACGTACAAGGCACAGAATCAAGTAAAGGATATAATTCGGCAAGCATTCCCCTTTTCATTAAAAAAACATCCTGTTCCAATACAAGTCCATAGAGGATGAAAAACATGAAAGAGAGGATTACAAGTTTTAAATGCAGCTAAGGCCTGAAGGCTTACAAACTAAAAAGATAAGATGCCCGTAATCCCTTTTCTATTCCTCTCTTCAGGAGGTAGGTCAAGGAGGCCCTGGCAAGAGAAGTCTGCCGGGAAGGGCAAAAGGGGCGCCTAGGTGAGCTACGGGTGCCAGAAGACACCAAGAGAACATCCCGGGGGCCAGCCGGGGGCTTGGCGGAGGCGGAGGCGCCGAAGCGAGCTCGAAGCAGGCGGCGGGGCGTCGGCGCTGTCGAGGGCACCACGCCCTCGTACTCCAACTTGACGGCCTTGCCACCACCCCTCTTCCTCTTTCGCAGCCTCCCTATGCCAGCCGCCCAAGGAGACGACCCCGGGGAGTTCAAGGGGCCGGCAACCCGGATGATGGGGTCGCCGGTGGCGCACGAGGCGACGCCCAACGCCTAGTCGGACCCGCCGCCCTCGTCGTCGTTGTCGCTCTCCTCCCCGTCACTCTCGCTCGAGGGGGAGTCTTCGCTATCGGAGGAGCTGTCCACGCAGCATCTCGCCCGGGTGTCGGAGTCCCCGAAGACCTTGACGGAGAGAAGGTCGCCCTCCATTAACTTAAAATGGAGGGTGAACCCTGCCGTCAAGCTGTCGACGCGAGCGAACGTCTTCCACCCTCGATCAAGATACATCACGCCGGGGGCTGGGGATACGACACTAACTCGTGTGCCGCTGATCCCGCAGCCCCTCATCATAATCCAGCGTCTCGGGCAGGTCCGGCTCCATCGCTTCATAAGCGGGCGGAAGCGGAGGCGACGGCGAGGTGCCAGCGCAGCAGACGAAGAATTCCCAAGGTGCGTCCCCGTGTGGACCGCCGGGAGGAGGGGAACCGCCGGCGGAGGCGACGCCGACGCGCCGCCCCGGCCGCCTCTTCCCCGCGCACCTCGACCTCGCCCTCGGCCTCGCCCACGACCACACCCCCTCCCTCTCCCCCTTGGGGCTGGTTCTCCCACCACGGGCGCGGGATAGGGAGGAATGCGCGGCCTAGCGGCGACTCTCGCCGCCACCGATGAAGGACCAGGGTTCCCTCCCTCCATGGCGGATGAGAGGGAGGGTAGCAGAAGTTGAAGAAAGGAGAAGATGAGGAAGTGCGGGATTTTTGCGCTCCCCTTCCGCCCCTTTTTAAGGAGCGAGGTGGGGGCTCGGCCGCCCCGCTCGGCCAATCAGAGCACGAGGAGAGCAGGGAGTCGGGGCCGACCCGCTGCCTCCGCCCGTGACGGCTCGATTTCCCACTTCCACCGCCCACGACCCCACGCGCATGGGGGCCGCGTGGCGAATCTGAGCCAAGGCGGCGGATGAGGTGACCTCGCCCCACCCGTGATCACAGGGAGGCACCTTGAAAATCACCCACGCCTCCCACGGCGCGCAATTGGCGCGTGCCGTTCGCGAGGGACGCGGTGGATTGAGTCCGATTTTGTGTGGCCCCAGCCGACGTGTCCCGTCTCTGTTTTGGGCTGGCCCAACAGCGCTTCGGCACCGTGTATGGCCCAGGCAGGGGCTCTGTCGATGTACAAAAGTAGGGGTACCTTAGTACCCCGAACTTGGGCACGGACAGTTGCAGCGCCCCGTGGCAAGGCTTGCCGGGCGCCCGCCAAGATCCGCCATCAAAACCCTTCGTCACTCCTATTCTACTTCCATTCAAGAACAAAGTGTCAACCAAGTAGACAAAGCCCCGGCAAAAGGAGCTTGCCGGGAAGAACAAGGCCCCGGCAAGAGGAGCTTGCCAGGAAGGCCAACCAAGGCGCTTTCAGAAGACTTGTCGCGGCGCCCACGCGTCCCGACAAGGCCAGCGACCGCAAGCTTGCGGTAGCGACAAGAGAAGGGCCGCGGCAAAGCGCTTGCAGCAGCAAGGCTGCCACCTGCACCCAAACTCCAGCGCATCCAACGGCGTGTCACCCGGGGCCATCCCAGAGCACGTGGCGGAGGCGCCAGACAGCCATGAGGTGCGCGGTGTGGCGGAGTGACAAGGAGGCCATCGTGGCGATCGGTGGCGCCCCTAATGGTCGTTTCCTTGCACTGTTGGGGCGACCGGACAGGCATTAAATGCCCTTGTCCCCTGCCGTCAGAGTTAGGTAGGGGACACTGTTGTACCAACCTGCGTTTTTACCTTTCTACCCCTCTCTCTACGCTGCCACCTGTCGGTGACCCCCTTTAGGCTATAAAAGGGAGGCCCATGCGCAGGTAGAAGGGGTTCCGCAGTTCGGAGATTCAACACCACGCCATACTCTCGCTCTCAGATAGGAGCAAATACAAACACAAAGCAGCAGTAGGAGTTTTATCTCTCCGGAGAGCTCCGAAGCTGGGTAAAAATCCCGTGTCCCCCGCGTGCTGGACCTCGATCTGCTCTGCCCGCGCCCTCCGCTCCCTTGCCGGACTAGAAGGGGCCCCCCTGCCCCATAGGTGCTCGCTCCCGCCCGCGACACCAACGAGGAGCAGAAGGAGATGATAAGCGGTTTGCAGCAAGGTATTCTCTGCAAATACTGAAATAAGTGGTAACAGAAAGTTTTGTGATAAGATAAATTGTAACGAGCAACAAGTAACAAAAGTAAATAAAGTGCAGCAAGGTGGCCCAATCCTTTTTGTAGCAAAGGACAAGCCTGGGCAAACTCTTATGATAGGAAAAGCGCTCCCGAGGACACATGGTAATATCGTCAAGCTAGTTTTCATCACACTCATATGATTCGCGTTCGATACTTTGAAAATTTGTATGTGGGTGGACCGGTGCTTGGGTACTGCCCTTACTTGGACAAGCATCCCACTTATGATTAACCTCTATTGCAAGCATCCGCAACTACAACAAAAGTATGAAGGTAAACCTAACCATAGCATGAAACATATGGATCCAAATCAGCCCCTTACGAAGCAACGCATAAACTAGGGTTTAAGCTTCTGTCACTCTAGCAACCCATCATCTACTTATTACTTCCCAATGCCTTCCTCTAGGCCCAAATAATGGTGAAGTGTTATGTAGTCGACGTTCACATAACACCACTAGAGGTTGGACAACATACATCTTATCAAAATATCAAACGAATACACAATTCACATGACTACTAATAGCAAGACTTCTCCCTTGTCCTCAGGAACAAACGTAATTACTCATAAAGCATATTCATGTTCATAATCAGAGGGGTAATAATATGCATATAGGATCTGAACATATGATTTTCCACCAAATAAACCAACTAGCATCAACTACAAGGAGTAATTAACACTACTAGCAACCTACTAGCACCAATCCCGGACTTGGAGACAAGAATTGGATACAAGAGATGAACTAGGGTTTTGAGATGAGATGGTGCTGGTGAAGATGTTGATGGAGATTGCCCTCTCCCGATGAGAGGAGCATTGGTGATGACGATGGTGATGATTTCCCCCTCCCGGAGGGAAGTGTCCCCGGCAGAACAGCTCTGCCGGAGCCGAGATTGGTTCCGCCAAGGTTCCGCCTCGTGGCGTGAGTCTCGTCTGAAAGGTTGCTTTGATTTTTTCTCATTGAAAGACTTCATATAGGAGAAGATGGGCGTCGGAGAGCCACCGGGGCCACGAGGTAGGGGCGCGCCCGGGAGGGCGCCCCACCTCGTGGCAGAGTGTGGGCCTGGCCTTCATCTTTGGCGATGATTTTTCTTTATTTATTTTAAGATATTCCGTGGAGTTTGGGACTTTTGGAGTTGTGCGAATAGGTCTCAATATTTGCTCCTTTTCGAGCTGAATTCCGGTACTTAGGCATTCCCCTCTTCATGGTAAACCTTGTAATATAAGAGAATAGCCATAAGTATTGTGACATATCATGAAATAACAGCTCATAATGCGATAAATATCGATATAAAAGCATGATGCAAAATGGGCGATTCATTTGCCGTCGCGCATGAGGCTTGGCGGCGGTGGGAATAGTAAAGGCGGTGAGGCCTCCAGCGGCAAAGACACCGACCACGGAGGCAAGAGCATCTTGCACACGACCGTATTTGCTTTGGGCGGTTGGAGCTAGAAGACCAGAGGTTCAAGAAGCACTACGGCCGTTGGATGGACATCGTACGGTCACTGGAGCTAGAATTGTTCATAGTGACTAAGTTAACAAAGCCCTTCATCCCCGTCAACTTAGTAGGCCCACAAGACAGCCTCCCACCAAGGTGGGTCCCAGCTAGCCGGGGGAGTATTCATTTTTTTGTGCGTAATAAGGAGGTACTTCCGGTGGGTCCGAGCTGACAGCGGGGGGAATGCTTTTTTCGCAAAATACGATGGCCCGTCCGGTGGGTCCCAGCAGTCAGGGGGAAAGGATTTTTTTCGCAAAATACTGGTGGCCCGTTCGGTGGGTCCCCGCTGTCAGGTGGAGGAATAATCATTTTCCGCTTAATAAGGAGGCACTTCCTTGCGGCTGCCGTGGACCCAGCTGTCAGCCTCTCCACATACAGTACTCTACCGATGGAAGTCGGTCGTTGACCACATTGACCACGCCGCGAAGAGAGCACCATGGCGGTGGACGACGGCGGGGCCTAGGAAGGGGACGACGCGGAGCCGGGCCATGGGAGGCAGGAGCAGGCGGTAGCACAGCCGGCCACGGGAGGCAGGAGCAGGCGGCACGACCGGCACTGCTTTGGGCGGCTGGAGCAAGAAGACCAGAGGTTGAAGAAGCACTATGGCCGTTGGATGGACATCATACGGTCACTGGAGTATTGACTAAGTTGACAAAGCCCTCCGTCCCCGTCAACTTAGTAGGCCCACAAGTCAGCCCAACAATATGGTGGGTCCCAGCTAGCGGGGGGGTATTCATATTTTTGGGCGTAATAAGGAGGCACTTCCTTGCGTGCGAAGATATAAGACCATTTGCGAAGATATAGGACCATTATCACAGCATACAGCCCATCTGCCATTATTTCTAATAATGTACAGCCCATTTGCTAATTCTTAAGATTTTTTTGGAGCCCATCTTCTTTTTGTTAGCATTACACCCCATATTGTGGCCACGGTTAAAAAGTATACGAAATTTTGCATATTTCGGTGCGGTCAACTATTTTTAATCCAGAAATATCGATTCACATTCAAACTATTTTGAAAAATAATTTATATAAATATAAAATCCAAATAATTTTCCACGCTTAAAAATCAATGGAATTTAAGATCTTGTAATGAAAAAAAATTGAAACTAATTCACGGTTTGATGTGTTTTAAAAATGTACAGGTCATTTCTGGGCAAACCAAATGAAACTCTCCTCGTCTTGAAAGATTTGCAACCCAGCAGGGCCGATAAAGCAAGTAGGCCTTGTTTGGGTATTTCTTTAAAAAAATAGAACAGGGCTAGCCATTTTCAGCAAGAAAAAAACACAACTGGGCTCATGATGTGGTAAACATAAATAAAACCCTGGCTAGACGGGCCACAGCCCCCTCACAGCCCCGTTGTTACCCTGATCCGTCGCTAAAACTAGTATAAATAACAACTGGTTGTTCCTAAAATAACAGCGCGACTTGCTGGGTCCCTGGTGTCAGCCGCTCGTAGTGTAATTCTCTCGTTTATTATCTACGTTGACAATGGTGTGAGCCCTAGATGTCCAACCATTAGGAGGAACCATATTTTTGGGCTTGTACTATAGAGGCACTTGCTTGCATACTGCCATGACGCTGGAGGGTCCCTACTGTCATCCTCTCCACGTACAGTATCTCCTTGTTCCTCTCGGTTGTTGACGACATTGACAACGCAAGAGGGCGGTGCACCGCGCATGGCGAGCGAACCAAGGCCGCAAGGTGGAGGACAACAGCGAGGCCTCGGACGGAACAAACAGGAGCCCTTGAAGATGCGTCGGTCCAGTCGCAGGCGGAGGGGAGTATGGGGGTTGACTGGTTCGGGTGCGGGTGCATGTTGGGGCTGACGTCGCCGGAGAATAACAGGACGTGTGGGCAATAGAGGGAGGGACTGGCCAACGTTGGAGGGTACATACGGTAGGGCGGCGGAGGCACAGCCAGCCATGGGAGGCGGGAGCAGGCGGAGCCGACGGGGTGGTTTGGTTTGGGTAATTTGGAGGAACAAGAAGACAAGAGATAGAAGATACATGACAGATGTTGGATGTCAATCCAACGGCTGGTAGGCAGAATCGTTTGTTGACTGGCTAGTAAGTCGACACCACCTTGGATAGGCTATTTCTTCACGGGTCCCAAATGTCAGAATCCAAATCTATCACGGTCATGGAGCCTTCCCTATGAAAATTTACAGCCCATTTGATGTGCTAGTTCGAAATAAGTTTGTGGGTACTGGTGGGGGCTAATCACCTGGCTTCTGTAATACACAGTGAGCTCAAGCAGCCGGCAAGAGTGGTGTTATTTCCCTTGGTTGGGATTTGTTACAATATTTCACTCTAAATTAAACGAATGGCAGCCATTTGCCTTGTCTCAAAGAAAATATGACAGTCACAACCGAGTTGAAAAGGGCAGGAACATCTAACTCCAGCTTACAAACTATACAAAAGCACGAGGGTTAATTGTTCATCCGGTTTACAAAAAACTCAGATTGAAAAGGGCAACAACATCTAACTCCAGCACTGTTTTCGGCAGTCACAGTCAAATGGATCGGTCAGGTCCACAGAATGAACATCCTGGGTCCTAAAATTTACTGGATTATTGCCACAATATGTTGTAAATAGAAGCCTGGCACATTCAGAAGCTCTTTTGCCCACGTGAAACTCCTTTTTTTCTCTTCGACATACCCATCTGTCAAAACCATGCTGCCGATAAACTTAATCCTGATGGACAATAGTAACCTCGCATTCAGCAGGAAGAATGTGACAAATCTTGTGTTTGCACGGTTGGCTACATATCGTTCTAGCGTTATTGTCTTCAATCGAATCTCATGAGAAGTGAGAAAATCCCGATGCTTACGAATCCACCGATTGGTTATAACTTTCTTACCCCATCCTGTTGCCTAAATAGACATGAAGATTGAAAATAGTTAAGGTCTAAAAGAAGAGTGTCGAAAGAGCAACAGCTGAACGGTTAATTCTAGTACACTATATGCGGGCTGCCAATGTGCGTGAAATTATCACCTTTATATACAACTTCTCCAGACATGGAAAGCATTGCAGCAAGCCAATAATCTTGTTCAGATCAAAACTATTCATTTGGATATATAAGATCTTGACAGAATCCAGCACCATTGATAGGCCATCCATGGAGAAACTCTTCATTGAGCATAGAACATAATATTAGTACAAAATGTGTACTCCAAGATGATATATAAATTATGCGCAAAAATTTAAAATGCAGCTATGGTTACAAGTGTAGATGATAATATAAAGTAACTGAAGAACTGTGGAGCCAAACACCATATTGAAATGAGCACAGAGATCATGTATTACACCCAAGGTCTCTAGTTTAGGCGCAGAGAGGACGGTTATTTGCAACGGTGAATAACTAGAATCAAGGATCAACCTTTGAAGTGAAGGGGCATCTTGGATGATGAGCTGCCTTCCGTCAAAAGAAATTCCAATTCTTACAAGGTTAGGCGACTTTATTTGGAGACAACCAATTCTAACTATGAAAACAAGCACCAAGCACTCCAGCGCAGGGCAACTTGAGTGGATGACGCTGTGCAATGAGTCCTCCGATATACGAACCCGCACAAGTGAAAGTTTCTTGAGAAATGGGAGTCGAAGGTTTAGTACCAGATTGTTTGGTAGGTAGCACAGTGCAAAGGTGGCACTGTGGACAGAGCAGGAAAACTGCGAGATGGACATCGATGCTGAGGGCACAAGTTCATGGCGTTCGGTATGTGGTATGTGATTTCAAGGGGAATAGTAGAACTCAAGTAGCTGTAGTTCTGTGAATTAGGGGATTTCAGCCAGACGTCCACCATGCCGGGCATGGTATGCTTGCTCGGGTAGCATGACGGGTTGCAAAGGCTTTGAACGGAGCCCTGGTGGGAGGAGATGATGGCTCTGGGGATTTCAAAATCATTGAAGAGAGATAGCTGATGACAGTCGAGATTAAGGGGCACGGCGCGCCATAGAGGGCGCCACCGAATTGAGAGGACTTGGGTGCGGCAGCAATCCTTGGTGTGGAGAAGCAAGATGATCTCCCCAAGGACGGCGTCCGGGAGATTGCTGATGCGGTCCACCCGAGATTCTACGGGTTCCTGGGATCCGGTGGGGGCGGGGTCGCCGCTTCTCCCCACGCTGCCGGGTGCGGGATCTACAACAGGCATCGTCGCTGGCGGGAGCCTCATCTTCTTGGCACTGGGGTCAGCCGACTCCATTTTCCTCGAGGGCGTCGCGTCGCGCTCATGGATTTGAGCAGAGTAACGAATGACGAGCCTAGTTGTAGTGCAAGCGAAGAAGAAGGGGAGATGGGGGTTTTCTGTAGGAGTGAGTGTAACGCCCCGGATGCAACTTTCCATATTCGTAACTTCAACTCTTGCCTTTTCCGGAGATGCGATACGATTTTTCCTTCGTGGTTGGGTTTTGTTTTTCGTTTTGCATTGTTGTTCATTGTCTTGCATCTCATCTCTTTGCATCTTTTGCATTGCATCATGCCATCATGCCTTTTCTTTTCTTACTCAACTAAATAAATCGTATGGATCTTCGGTCCATTTAAATTGAGGGAATTCACATGGTGAGTTCTCTTTATAATATATCCTCCCGATATTAGTGGAGCTATTATAAAATAATCCATTCTTTGGAATCACCATAACACACTTGCAAAATCCCAATGCCCTTTATTATTTCAATTCTTGGCCTCTAACTTTGCCATATATCTTTTCGTCATTTTCCGGAGCTCCACCTAAATTCTCAACATTTTTTTGGACTCTTCTAAATCCTTGCCCTTGTTCAAACCTTTTGAATTAAATTCAAATGCCTTTGAATTTAGTTCTTGCATTCTTGCCACTCCATTTTCCTTGGAACAAGCATATTTTTACGAGTCCGTAAAAATTTATCCCCATGTCCAAGTTCTTTCCAAAGCCTCTCTTTCTTTTCTTCTCTCTATTTCTTTTTCTGATAAAATATGAAAAAGAGAGAGAGAGTAGGAGCCTAGCGCCTGGGCCTCCCATCCACCCGCGCCAGGCCGGCCTACTAGGCCCAGCCGGCGCCCCACCGAGCCGGCCCATCTAAACCCCTAAACCTAGCCCGAGCGCTCCTTTCTCTCGATCCCTCTCCTCGTTCCCCATCTCTTCCCCCTGCGCCGCCAGCCACCTCTCCCTCGATCCCCTCGCTCGTCCGGCCTCGTCCCCAACTCGCCTCGACCCCCTCCTTCTTCCTTGCGTCGCCGTCGGCCGCAAGCAGCGCCACCAGCAGCAGGCCGCCGCCCGGCTCCCTCGCACCCCGCGGCCGAGGACCCCAACTCCGGCGGCCCCCGTGCCCCTCCTCTGCCTCGCCGCCGACCAGGACCCGGCCTCTCCTTCCTCGCGCCGCGCCCGGACCGCCCCTGCGCCTCCCTCCGTCGTCCTCCCTGCCGCCAACATCGCCGGGAAAGGGCTCCCGACGCCCTTGCGCGCCGCCTTCCTCAAGCAGGAGTTCGACTGCCTGCCGCGCCCGACCCGCTATGGGCGCCGTTAGCGGCGACCACCAGAGCACCAGCCGGTGCCTCTGCTTTGCGAGACGGACCTCGCCAGCCCGGATCCGGCCGGATCGACCTCCCAAGTCCTCGACGCCCGCGCCTATACAAGCACCGAACCGAGATAACGCCAAGTACTAGGTCTCTGAGACAGCCAAGTTAGTCTTCCGCCGTCTCGAAATCGCCAAGTACCTATCTTGACGAACCGAGAACAACTACCGTCAAGTACCTCTTCGCAAGACCAAGTTCCTCTACGACAAGTGTACAACTACCGTCTCCGTGATTGACTACTTCCACTACCGTCGGCGGAACAACTACTTCCTCTACTTCCCTCGGCGACCGTGAGCGACTACTTCCTCTCCGACTCATTCCGCCCGAAATGCACGCTTGAAGGTATAACCCGAGATGACCGCCCGTGAGCGAATGCTCGTGTGTGCACCGTGTCCGAATTGTCACTCGTTTTCCATGCCACTAACCCGTGGGAACCGGAATCGGGATCACCCACCATCTTGCATGACTCGCTCACGCTCACTTCCTTTTGTACCGGTATCTCCGTGAGCTACCCAAACCGATATGTTGCCGTGGCATCATTTTCGGATATGTTGCCATGGCATCATTTTCGGATATGTTGCCGTGGCACCATTTTCGTTTCGCCGCCGTGGCACCCTTTTCGTTCTGCCATGCCGACAAATGCTCCTTATCATGCTCATGTTAACGTTTTCATAAAAATTGCACAAAACTTGTGCATGTCATCCGCATCATGATAACAACATTTAAATGCTTAAAATTGTGGTTGCATTAAAATGCTAAATGTCATGTGGGGGATTTACCGGAGTTGTTGTTTCTTGTTTCCGGCCTCACTTAAACTTGCCTAAATAGTTAGTTTGCTTGTGCTTCACCTCTTGCCATGTTAATAACATGTAATTTTGTTGTGGTTCTAACCGAGAGAGAACTAAATAATTGATGTGGTGTTCCGTCAATATGCAACTCATTGCATATTGAGCTCCACTTAAACTGTAGTGTTGTTTGTTGCACTTTGCCATGCCATGCCTCATTAAACCGGACATGCATCATACTTGTTTGTGCATCATGACATGCTTATGCTTGTGTGTTTACTATGTTGTTTGCTTCTTTCCGGTTTGCTTCTCTCAATAGCTTCGGTTTCGTTCCGGAGTTGTGAAGATTCGTTCGACTACTCCCGTTCGTCTTCTTCATGGACTCGTTCTTCTTCCTTGCGGGATTTCAGGCAAGATGACCGCTAGCTTGGATCTCACTACTATCATTGCTATGCTAGTTGCCTCGTTCTTTCGCTATGCTGCGCTTCCTATTACCTGTTTGTCCAACCATCCCATATTGCCATGGACCCCTAACCTTTGACACCTTTCCTATGCAAACCGTTGCTTGGCTATGTTACCGCTTTGCTCAGCCCCTCTTATAGCATTGCTAGCTGCAGGTGAAGTTGAAGATTTCTCCATGGTGGACAGGATTTTGGTTGGGATATCACAATATCTCTTATATTATTAATGCATCTATATATTTGGTAAAGGGTGGAAGGCTCGGCCTTATGCCTGGTGTTTTGTTCCACTCTTGCCGCCCTAGTTTCCGTCATACCGGTGTTATGTTCCCGGATTTTGCGTTCCTTACGCGGTCGGGTGATTTATGGGACCCCCGACGGTTCGCTTTGAATAAAACTTGTCCAGCAAGGCCCAACATTGACTTTTACCATTTGCCTCACCACCACCTATTTTTCCCTTGGGAGTCGCTCTCTCGAGGGTCATCTTTATTTTAGCCCCCCCCCCCCGGGGTCAGTGCTTGTCTAAGTGTTGGTCCGAACCGAGTAGACTACGGGGCCCCCTCGGGGCAACTCGAGGTCTGGTTTTACTCGTAGGATGTCTCATTCGGTGTTGCCCTGAGAACGAGATATGTGCAGCTCCTATCGGGATTGTCAGCGCATCGGGCGGCTTTGCTGGTCTTGTTTTACCATTGTCGAAATGTCTTGATGTACCGGGATTCCGAGACTGATCGAGTCTTCCTGGGTGAAGGTCCATTCCTTCGATGATCGCGAGAGCTTGTCATGGGCTAAGTTGGGACACCCCTGCAGGGTATAAACTTTCGAGAGCCGTGCCCGCGGTTATGTGGCAGATGGGAATTTGTTAATGTCCTGTTGTAGATAACTTGACACAGATCCGAATTAAAACGCATCAATCGCGTGTGTAGCCGTGATGGTCTCTTCTCGGAGTCCGGAAGTGAACACGGCTTCGTGTTATGTTTGGCGTAAGTAGGTGTTCGGGATCACCTCTTGATCATTGCTAGCTTCACGACTGTTCGCTTGTTCTCTTCTCGCTCTTATTTGCGTTGGTTAGCCACCATATATGCTTAGTCACTGCTGCAACCTCACCACCTTACCCCTTCCTTACCCATTAAGCTTTGCTAGTCTTGATACCCATGGTAATGGGATTCTTTGAGTCCTCGTGGCTCACGGATACTTCAAAACCAGTTTGCGGTGCCTTTGTTATCGGCGGTGGCGCAACCAAGCTCAAGGAGGAGCTCGATGAAGATCTTGCCCTTTGTGTTGTTTCGTTCTAGTTGATCGATGAGTGGAGCCCGGTTAGGGTCGATCGTGGACCTTTATCGCATTTGGGGTTCTTCTTTTATTTTGGTTCTGTAGTCGGACCTTGATTGTATCTGGATGATGTAATGCTTTATTCATGTAATTGTGTGAAGTGGCAATTGTAAGCCAACTATGTATTTCTTTCCCTTATGTATTAAATGGGTTGTGTGAAGATTACCCCACTTGCGACATTTCTTTCAATGCGGTTATGCCTCTAAGTCGTGCTTCGACACGTGGGAGATATAGCCGCATCGAGGGTGTTACAAGTTGGTAATCAGAGCCTTCCCCGACCTTAGGAGCGCCATTGTTGGATCGTTTTTAGCGGCTGAGTTGTGTCTAGAAAAATGTTTTGAGTCATTTAGGACTATATATATCGGAGAGTCAGGAATTCTTTTTACTCCTCAGTCCCTTCGTCGCTCTGGTGAGGTATCCTGACGTAGAGTTTTGACTCTTCTCTTCTCAAATTTCACTAAAAAAAAATTTTAGGATCACGCGGGTATCTTAGAATCGTTCCGATGGTTTTATGATGGCAACATTGTCTTGGTGCCTCCCGTCAGCAGGGGTTTTTTTAGTGGAGGTGTCCGGGGAGTTGAGCTCGAGGTGTTGACTTCATAATTTTATCGTGGCAGTTCGGAATACCGAGTTTAATGCGCCGACATCGAAAATCTCTTTTATGCAATTGTTGGTGAGATAACCCGCTAACCCTTGATCTTGAGGTGAGTACGGGGTATTGCCATGACTCGTATAACGGATGCTTTTGAAAGGTTGAGGTAGATGATTTCCGAAGGTTTCTTGGTTATGTGTTGACAGATGGATACAGCTTGGATGTAGGTATTGTTAGTTTGTGT
This sequence comes from Aegilops speltoides, assembly GCA_021437245.1. Classification (NCBI taxonomy): domain Eukaryota; kingdom Viridiplantae; phylum Streptophyta; class Magnoliopsida; order Poales; family Poaceae; genus Aegilops; species Aegilops speltoides. The sequence continues at coordinate 381,005,286 of CM038146.1, forward strand.
GAGATATATTGCTTCCCGTGTATCCCCAACACCAGATTGCATAACCGGAAAGTTTCGGGAGTTTTATAGGTGGGAATTCAAGTAGCTCCTAGAATATCTTTTCGACAAATGCATGATATGGGATTGGGTAAATCTCTATCATATGTATTTGTTCCGGCTTATTTTGCAAGCCAAATCCTTTGTTTGGTTTTATTTGTGGTATTCGAGTTGCTTCGAAGTCAAATGTTGAATCCATACCTTTCCTAAACGGTGTTCTTATATTGCTATGTGAATACTAATCCTTTTGATCATCGAGGTTGTCATGTTAATTCGTTTCCAACCGGTGCGCTTCTCTTCGAGATGATCCCATCATTCTCCCCATCCGCAAGATCAAATCTAAGTTTTCTCAACGGTGTTTGTTTCATGCGTCTCCAAGTTGCCTTTGTTTTTTCCCGCCCACCCACCCTTCTTCCTCAAGGTCTAAGATTTCTTTACCAAGTATCCTTTTATTTTGTGAAGTTTCTCCATTCTTTTCCGTCAATGTTCTTACCCGGTGGTGCTCAAGAAGATGTTCTACTAGTTCGTCATTCCTCATTCCTTTCTCTTCTCCGGTGGATTCAAGTCAAGTTTTGTTGATCATACCTTTTTCCTCATTTCAATGTTTTCTCATACCGGTGCTCCTCATTATCATTCTACTTCTCACTATTTGTTATTCCGGAGTGCTAAAGATATCTCGAAGATTCGTGTTTCCACTCTGCATTCGTTCAAGCTCTTTCGAGATTGGTATCTCATTCAAGTCATTTAATTCAACCGGTGCAATCTCTCTTTAATATCATTTCAACGGTGTTCTTTTGAGTGGGCCCTAACCCACAGGTCTTTTCCCAGGATCTTACCTGACTGTTCTAATTATTCCGGAGCTATCACAAATTCTTTTCCAAGTGTGATGTAAGAATGAATTTCATCAGTCACTTGCATTCTCCAAGATCTCTTTCAAATTCTTTTCATAGTTGGCTCAACCTCTTCGCTTTTGATTCTTCCGGTGTGCCTCAATAATTCTTGGTGGTGTTTCTCGTTGTCATTCTCATCATTTGAAGACCGAAGAAGGATTTCTCTTAAATCTTGGTCCATTCTTTTGAAGATTCATGGTTCTAGCTTCATGCCATCCTCATAATTGTTTTTGGTTGTGACAATTCTTTTCACCCATCCGGAGCATTTCATGAGTTGTTTCCATTTCTTTCCTCCGAAGGCCATCATGTCATAATTCTTCATTCTCAGCGTGTAGCTATCGTTCTCCAAATCTTACCGGTGATTCGTTCAAATATCCTCTAATCAGTTCATGTTCTCTTCGTTCTCATGTATCTAAATCCCCTCAAATATCTTCATTCGTTTTCCAATTCTTCCCGGTGAATTGTGCCTTTACTACTTTCATTTTCATCTTATGGTGGTTCGTTCAAGATTTCACCTCTTTCGTTATCATTTAATTCATTCGTTGTTTCCAAATCCTACCGGTGGTTCGTTGAAGACCTTCCCAAGCTTGCGCCATATCTATCTTAATCCTTTCTACAGGAATAAGTAGTATGCCAAATCCGTTGCTTGTCATCAATTAAATTTGATGAAGGATAAGCATACAATAAATCTTATTCTTATTTACTCGAGGTGATTCAATTATTTTTCTTCCAGAGATTATTCATGATGAATAAATTCTTGTTTACAAGTGATTCATCTTTCTTTCCGGAGTTGGTCATCATATCACATTCTCGGTTCGAGATGCTTCATCTTTTCTTTTTCCGGAGTTCCAAGTTTTCCGCACTATATCGTCGCGAAGCTGCATCTAAATCATCGCAAGGCTTCACCTTGTGTTTTCAACTTCTTTCTTTTCATCATCCTTCTATTACCGGAGTTCTTCATGGAGGCTCTAAATGGTGGGTCGTCAAGGATTCTTTTCATTCTTCAATTGTTCTTCAAGATTTCGCTCGAAGTTATGACCCGCCAAGCTATACTCAAAATTAAACAGGGTGCCCAACACTTGTTTTGTTTTGAGAAGCTCAAGTATTCTCCGTCTTGCATTCCAAAGTGCAATTCCTTCTATCTTATCTTTTGAGATGGTGTTATGTCACTCTTGACAATTTGAGTTCGCGTTTCATGTTTCACGTGTTGTCAAGAATGAGGTATTTTAAATCCATCAGTCTCTTCAGTGGAGTTATCTTGGGTTATATTTCACCTAAAGCTTTCCCTAAGGATTGTTGCTATTTATGGTGCTTATAAATGACCCAAGTTCTTCCTTATCCTCCCGGTGATATAGTTTCTCGTCTCCTTGTTGATATCAATCCAATCATTTGTTTTCGTTAGTGGCCGGTTGTCACCTCATCATTTTGAGATGTTTTCCATAAGCCCACAACAAGCTTGTGCTTCTCGTTGTTCATTTTCCAACAACTCCATTCGATTCTTCTTTGCAAGGATGCCTTCCAAGTTCATTTGTGGCAGAAGTTGGCATTTTCTTCTCCGTTCTTTTATTCCAATGATCTATCTTCTTTTCGTTCTTCCGGAGGCATGGTGATGTTGCTCTCTTCACTAATCATCTCGTTTTGTGAGGACCATGTTCTTTTCTTGTTTATCCATTTAGCCGGAGTGTTGTGTCATCTCTTCAAGTTCTTTTCATCTTATCAAGTCTTGCATCTCTTTTCAGCTGGAGTGCTATCTGAAATCTTTCTTCCCCTTTGTGCCATTCTTTCAATAGTTCCGGAGGCAGTGTGTTGTTGTTTTCATCAAGTATACTCTCATCTTGTCAAGTTCATGTTCAATTCCTTCCATTTACAGTCGGAGTGCTGCCCAAATTATTTCAATCTTCTTCCTCTCCCATCTTGTTTTAACCGGAGTGGTTTCGAATTCTATCTTGTCCATTAAACTCTTGATTCATGTCTTTGCAACCTCCAAGTTCTCATGTTCCTTGTTCCTCTTTTCTAACGGATTGTTTGCAATCTCGTTCATCTCTAATTGCTCAACCTCTCAAGGTTCGTGGTTTCACTCATTGGTCGAAGAAGCAACTTAGTTTTACCTCTTCTCTTCCTCTTCTGTTTTCCCTCTGGTGCCATCCTGGATCTCGGGACGAGATCCTCTCGTAGTGGTGGAGTGTTGTAACGCCCCGGATGCAACTTTCCATATTCGTAACTTCAACTCTTGCCTTTTCCGGAGATGCGATACGATTTTTCCTTCGTGGTTGGGTTTTGTTTTTCGTTTTGCATTGTTGTTCATTGTCTTGCATCTCATCTCTTTGCATCTTTTGCATTGCATCATGCCATCATGCCTTTTCTTTTCTTACTCAACTAAATAAATCGTATGGATCTTCGGTCCATTTAAATTGAGGGAATTCACATGGTGACTTCTCTTTAGTGGAGCTATTATAAAATAATCCATTCTTTGGAATCACCATAACACACTTGCAAAATCCCAATGCCCTTTATTATTTCAATTCTTGGCCTCTAACTTTGCCATATATCTTTTCGTCATTTTCGGAGCTCCACCTAAATTCTCAACATTTTTTGGACTCTTCTAAATCCTTGCCCTTGTTCAAACCTTTTGAATTAAATTCCAATGCCTTTGAATTTAGTTCTTGCATTCTTGCCCACTCCATTTTCCTTGGAACAAGCATATTTTTACGAGTCCGTAAAAATTTATCCCCATGTCCAAGTTCTTTCCAAAGCCTCTCTTTCTTTTCTTCTCTCTATTTCTTTTCTGATAAAATATGAAAAAGAGAGAGAGAGTAGGAGCCTAGCGCCTAGGCCTCCCATCCACCCGCGCCAGGCCGGCCTACTAGGCCCAGCCGGCGCCCCACCGAGCCGGCCCATCTAAACCCCTAAACCTAGCCCAAGCGCTCCTTTCTCTCGATCCCTCTCCTCGTTCCCCATCTCTTCCCCCTGCGCCGCCAGCCACCTCTCCCTCGATCCCCTCGCTCGTCCGGCCTCGTCCCCAACTCGCCTCGACCCCCTCCTTCTTCCTTGCGTCGCCATCGGCCACAAGCAGCACCACCAGCAGCAGGCCGCCGCCCGGCTCCCTCGCACCCCGCGGCCGAGGACCCCAACTCCGGTGGCCCCCGTGCCCCTCCTCTGCCTCGCCGCCGACCAGGACCCGGCCTCTCCTTCCTCGCGCCGCGCCCGGACTGCCCCTGCGCCTCCCTCCGTCGTCCTCCCTGCTGCCAACATCGCCAGGAAAGGGCTCCCGACGCCCTTGCGCGCCGCCTTCCTCAAGCAGGAGTTCGACCTGCTGCCGCGCCCCGACCCCGCTATGGATGCCGTCCGCCGGCGACCACCCAGGAGCACCAGCCGGAGCCTCTGCTTTGCCAGAAACGGACCTCGCCAGCCCCGGATCTGGCCCGGATCGACCTCCCCAAGTCCCTCGACGCCCGACGCCTATACGAGCACCGAACCGGAGATAACGCCAAGTACTAGGTCTACGAGACAGCCAAGTTCGTCTTCCGCCGTCTCCGAAATCGCCAAGTACCTATACTGACGAACCGAGAAAACTACCGTCAAGTACCTCTTCGCAAGACCAAGTTCCTCTACGACAAGTGTACAACTACCGTCGCCGTGATTGACTACTTCCACTACCGTCGCGGAACAACTACTTCCTCTACTTCCCTCGACGACCCGTGAACGACTACTTCCTCTCCGACTTGTTCCGCCCGAAATGCACGCTTCAAAGGTATAACCCCGAGATGACCGCCCGTGAACGAATGCTCGTGTGTGCACCGTGTCCGAATTGTCACTCGTTTTCCATGCCACTAACCCGTGGGAACCCGGAATCCGAGATCACCCCACCATCTTGCATGACTCACTCACGCTCACTTCCTTTTGTACCGGTATCTCCGTGAGCTACCCAAACCGATATGTTGCCGTGGCATCATTTTTGGATATGTTGCCGTGGCATCATTTTCGGATATGTTGCCGTGGCACCATTTTCGTTTCGCCGCCGTGGCACCCTTTTCGTTCTGCCATGGCGACAAATGCTCCTTATCATGCTCATGTTAACGTTTTCATAAAAATTGCACAAAACTTGTGCATGTCATCCGCATCATGATAACAACATTTAAATGCTTAAAATTGTGGTTGCATTAAAATGCTAAATGTCATGTGGGGGATTTACCGGAGTTGTTGTTTCTTGTTTCCGGCCTCACTTAAACTTGCCTAAATAGTTAGTTTGCTTGTGCTTCACCTCTTGCCATGTTAATAACATGTAACTTTGTTGTGGTTCTAACCGAGAGAGAACTAAATAATTGATGTGGTGTTCCGTCAATATGCAACTCCTTGCATATTGAGCTCCACTTAATTTGTAGTGTTGTTTGTTGCACTTTGCCATGCCATGCCTCATTAAACCGGACATGCATCATACTTGTTTGTGCATCATGACATGCTTATGCTTGTGTGTTTACTATGTTGTTTGCTTCTTTCCGGTTTGCTTCTCTTGTTAGCTTTGGTTTCGTTCCGGAGTTGTGAGGATTCGTTCGACTACTCCCGTTCGTCTTCTTCATGGACTCGTTCTTCTTCCTTGCGGGATTTCAGGCAAGATGACCGCTACCTTGGATCTCACTACTATCATTGCTATGCTAGTTGCCTCGTTCTTTCGCTATGCTGCGCTTCCTATTACCTGTTTGTCCAACCATCCCATATTGCCATGAACCCCTAACCTTTGACACCTTTCCTATGCAAACCGTTGCTTGGCTATGTTACCGCTTTGCTCAGCCCCTCTTATAGCGTTGCTAGCTGCAGGTGAAGTTGAAGATTTCTCCATGGTGGATAGGATTTTGGTTGGGATATCACAATATCTCTTATATTATTAATGCATCTATATATTTGGTAAAGGGTGGAAGGCTCGGCCTTATGCCTGGTGTTTTGTTCCACTCTTGCCGCCCTAGTTTCCGTCATACCGGTGTTATGGTCCCGGATTTTGCGTTCCTTACGCGGTCGGGTGATTTATGGGACCCCCCTGACAGTTCGCTTTGAATAAAACTTGTCCAGCAAGGCCCAACATTGACTTTTACCATTTGCCTCACCACCACCTATTTTTCCCTTGGGAGTCGCTCTCTCGAGGGTCATCTTTATTTTAGCCCCGGGCGGTGCTTGTCTAAGTGTTGGTGCGAACCGAGTAGATGCGGGGCCCCTCGGGCAACTCGAGGTCTGGTTTTACTCAGAGGATGTCTCATCCGGTGTTGCCGAGAGCGAGATATGTGCAGCTCCTATCGGGATTGTCGGCACATTGGGCGGCTTTTGCTGGTCTTGTTTTACCATTGTCGAAATGTCTTGATGTACGGGATTCCGAGACCGATCGGGTCTTCTGGGTGAAGGTCTATTCCTTTGATGATCGCGAGAGCTTGTCATGGGCTAAGTTGGGACACCCTGCAGGGTATAAACTTTCGAGAGCCGTGCCAGCGGTTATGTGGCAGATGGGAATTTGTTAATGTCGGTTGTAGATAACTTGACACAGATCCGAATTAAAACGCATCAACCGCATGTGTAGCCGTGATGGTCTCTTCTCGGCGGAGTCCGGGAAGTGAACACGGTTTCTGTGTTATGTTTGACGTAAGTAGGTGTTCAGGATCACCTCTTGATCATTGCTAGCTTCACGACCGTTCCGCTTGTTCTCTTCTCGCTCTTATTTGCGTTGGTTAGCCACCATATATGCTTAGTCACTGCTGCAACCTCACCACCTTACCCCTTCCTTACCCATTAAGCTTTGCTAGTCTTGATACCCATGGTAATGGGATTGCTGAGTCCTCGTGGCTCACCGGATACTTCAAAACCAGTTTGCGTGTGCCTTTGTTACCGAAAGGTGGCGCAACCAAGCTCAAGGAGGAGCTCGATGAAGATCTTGCCCTTTGTGTTGTTTCGTTCTAGTTGATCAAGAGTGGAGCCCAGGTTAGGGTCGATCGGGGACCTTGTCGCATTTGGGGTTCTTCTTTTATTTTGGTTCCGTAGTCGGACCTTGATTGTATCTGGATGATGTAATGCTTTATTCATGTAATTGTGTGAAGTGGCGATTGTAAGCCAACTATGTATTTCTTTCCCTTATGTATTAAATGGGTTGTGTGAAGATTACCCCACTTGTGACATTGCTTTCAATGCGGTTATGCCTCTAAGTCGTGCTTCGACACGTGGGAGATATAGCCGCATCGAGGGCGTTACAGTGAGGAAGAAGGGGAGCTGGGGGTGTTCTGTAGGAGTGAGGTGAGGAATTTGGGGGTGCGAGTGGAGCGAGCTGACGTGAGGTGGGTGGGAGCGAGGAGGAAGAAGAGCACCCAGGTTTTGTTGGGGGGCGGTGTGCTGGGTGTGGGTAGCGCCTTTTGAATTGATTTTACTATTTACTAGTGTGGATTGGCTGTTTTGTCTTGGGCCCAGAGAAACAATTACTACTAGTACAGTGGAGACACTCTACAGCTACCCAGAAAAACAATTACTACTAGTACAGTGGAGACACTCTACCGCTTCTGGCTCCTCCTAGGTCATTGAAACGTCTCCCTCTACTGAATGACGTTATGATTTTGTTCACCGACATGCAGGCCATGCAGCGCGCGGGCCCAAATGCCATCCACCAAATTAGAAGGCAGTATGCAGGCGGAGAGTCACCCCGGTCATAGCGCGGCAGTAACGAGCCGCCGTATCACAAAACCCCACCTCCTCGCAGTCTAAGTTTGACGGACGAAGCAACCATCATTTCACTCTTCGCTGAATCCCCTTCCCCCTCACCGTCTTCAAGAAAGGCAACACTCGCATCTGCCACTGTTCTTCTCTCCTAAGGAAGGGAAGGTAAGCGGATCCGTGATGTTGGTATATTTTCGTTCAGAGAAAAAAAAAGAACTTTCGCAAAGATGTAACCGATCCTCACTCTCTTTTTTGTTTCATTGTCATTGCGATTGTGTTTTCCTTTTAGTTTTCTCCTAGTATTCATCAGTTTCATGATGGACCAAGGAGAACTAGGCAAAGATCTGCCGATATTGGAGCAGACGCGGGAGGCTGATCCCCACGAGACAGAGAGCTCCAAGAAGATGGAGGCAACCACTGCCAGATACGCTCACGGCCACTACTGAGATGGTCAACGCCACGTTTGAGGTTACAGCCCCCGTGGCACTGCAGGAGCAGTTTTGCCCCTTCGAGGATATCCCCCCCCCCCACTGAGCTGCCCAAGGTGATTTCCTTCTTTGCCGATCTCAATTGTGGTTTTTCATCTAAGTATGTGGTGATTTTTTTAGAAAAGGAAGTATGTGGTGATTAATAATGCAAAATTTTATTAGCTTCGATGCCATGCTATACATAGTGGTTTAAATAACTTGTGTTTCTTATACTGAAAAGTAATTCGGAATTTGTTTCGGTTTCGATTAGAGCCCTGATGCAGACAAGGATTGTGTGGTTGTGCATGTCACTCGCTATGAGGCGGACGACCTGAATATACGCACAGGGAAAACAGAGTTCTTAGGCTGTTGGATCCTGGAAGCCATTTGCGGTTAAACCAATGAAGAGTTGTATTCCAGCCTCACTGTTGTCAGCGTGTTGTCGAGGTGTCTTGAAGCACAAAAGTTGAAGCTACTCCTTCGTTTGTGAGGCATACTGTTCTTGTCAAGCTTATGCAGGAAGATGACGTGGCATGCCTCCACAAACAAGTTTATCAGTGGCAAGGCCACAAGGTTGTCTTCATGAAGGTTCACAGGATTGAGCTGCTGCGGGACGTCCTCGATGATGTTCATTGCAAGGTCCGTCTTGTGTCCATCCCAAATTAGATTGAGGCATGAAATAGTTGCCCCAGCTAGTGTTTAATAGTAGTTTGGATTGTATCTAATTATCCAAACCTTGCCTATTATCGACCCCTCTGGGGCTAGTACTCTGTTTGAATCTGTCTATGGGAACTGCTGCTACTTTTGTGTGCCCGTGAATCATGTGAGAACCATCGTAATTGTTGCCGAAACAGATGCGTCCTCACTAGTTTTTTCATGAATATGACATGGTAAGACAAAAGTTGTCACGGTTTATCATACGAGCAGTGTGTGTTTTGATGAAATAGAGCACTCGTTCGAGGACCGTGCACCGACGTATACATAAGTACTTGTAAACATTGTTGGTTCTACCCCACTTGTAAGCAGTTGTGCAAAACACGGCACATTGGCTCAGCTCACTTCAGCACTAGGCTATCGACCAGCTAACAATCAATAATCTGTTGTCTGACATATAAGCAACTATGTATCTTGTTATAGTGGTTCATGCAGTTAATTAAGGCCACAATGTAATAAATTCCAAACATTCACACGCTAGTCCAGCGCTCATGTGGAACACTCACATTAAACTCGTCTTCATAAAAATCTTGAAAAGCATAAGTTAAGCAATTTTATACATCTCAATGATTCATAGAACATAACAAACATATACTAGTTCACAGCAAAAGACAAAGTTGTGAGAAGGTTTACAAATCAGGAAAAAACAAGCAAGGCTTCTCTGAGCAAATGGCCTCCCGGCACGCTTAAATTTCCTGGAGTTCACTCTGGTTTTTTCTTGTTGCCACCATCCAGGGTTAGGTTCTCTCATTCCAGAATAACCAATTATAATTGTGGTCTCAGCTGGAATGCTGAACTGAACCATGTAGTGTACTGACCAGCTGAAATGCTTGTGCATTCCACTAAATTTAAGCACCGCTATTTGCAGAAATAAGCAGACCACAATGCCTCTTGTCCGCGCACCTGTCCAAAAAACCATCGTGCAGCTGTGCCAGCTAGTCCTCAGTCCATGGATGAACTGGTAGAAAGTGCATTCCGGACTAGGATGCAGTAATTTTTGCTCATCCCTGCACTGCAATCAGGAAGTAAAACGTATGAATCAGCTTCTTTTAGATTGCGTTGGTAATTCTACCTTAGTTACTACAAATGTAGGGATACCTTGAAGACGGGAGGTTAGACGACGACAACGAGGAATAGCCATCTCATTTTGCGCAGTTGTACTAAAACTGAGGTGTGTGCTTTTGATTGCGCGGATAGAAATGATACGGAGACAGACATCCCGAAACGATATGGAGACAGACATCCCAATTTGCGGAAATACGAAATACGGTTATTTAAACAGTGACAGATATTACTACTTTCCCCCGTTTCCTCTTAGAACCAAGTCCTAGATTCATGCTACAGCTTTCCCACTTTCTTCCCTGTTTGAACCAACGCTTTGAGTCAACTGTATGAACTAGCTTTACTTCTAATAATAGTATAATTCTAGGTGGCTTTGGAACAACGGACGGAACTATAAAAGGATCCACACGAAGGGGGAAGAGCTGGGGCAGTAGAGCAAGGCAGGTTTCAAAGGAATATATACCTGAGGGTCGTCGGCATGTGGCAAAGACGGCGTCGGGAGGCCGCATCTTGGCCACAATACCGCAGGGGGGGAAGAAGGGGTCGGAGGCCCTCCCGAGCCGGCGCTCTCTCGGAGATAACGGCACGGCCGCCGATCGGGACGCACGGGCAGCCGTTGGTCACCTCCCTCGCCGCAGACAATAGCGTGAACGATGCACCTACACCCCAGCCCCAGTCGAGGTTGTCCGGCCGGATTTGTGACCAGCTGTGAGCTGAGAGAGAGAGTGTGGCCACCTATGTCTTGCTTAGATCTGGAGAGCATGAGAGAGTGAACAAGAGGAACCCTAGTAAAGCAAGCGCTAAGGCTCCTGCTTTTACATATAGTGGAGTGATTTTGTTGTACCAGCTTCAAAAAATGCGCCCTCGTGTACCATGAGTGGGTGTGAGAGAACTAGTGTGTGTGTGCACGCTTCTCTTCGTGAGAGTACAATATACTATGCCCAAAGAACGTTCACCGCAAGAGTAATAGTATAAGTGTGTGATGTGTGAGCTAAAATAAAATGTGTGCGCCGTCTTTTGTTTTTAGAAGTTCGAGGTAGGGTGTGAAGAGCACATATGTGCGTGGCGTCTACCGCAGATAGGCGGTGGGTGCGGACGTCTTGAGTCTGCGAGAGGACTCGGGAGAGTCGTGACTCGTGAGGGTGCGTGTGCGTGAGAGAGAGGGGGCACGTATCAATGCAATGCATGTGTCCGTAAATCATTATCCGACAAACGTTCGCCAGAAGCCTTTTCCTGACGAACGCCGTAAGAACCGTTAGATCAGCATCCGACAGTGTCAGTTTTGCCATGTTATTTAACAGAACAGCCACTCCTCCTACACACAAATCTTCCACATGAGTGTTAGCAACTGCCGTATGCTCCCTCCGTTCCGAAATGCAGTGCATATAGCTTTATTGAAAATTCAAACCTCGCAAACTTTTATCGAGTTTTCATGTACCAAATTGCACATGTAGAATACCCTGTATATATCATTTCATTCATCTTCGAGAGATAACTATAAAGATGGGTGAAGAGTCTACAAAGAAAGACCATCGTATCACCCCCAGCAATTTCAACCATCCTTTAGTGTCGAGGAATATCATAGGGACTCTATATGATATGATTTTTATAGGATTTTTTTCCTTTAGAGCCAATTGGTTCATAGGAATAGATTCATATACTCTACATTTCAAAGGAAATATACATGATATCATTTCTATAGCTTTAGAGCCACTTGGTTCATATGGATGGATTCCTATACTCCCTTAATTTCAACGGAAAATAAACATTAGCGTATATTCAATAGAAAAGTTCCTATGATATGAACCAAATTACATCTCTTTACTAATCCCTCCTCATAGGAATTGAGATACATGTCATCTCTAGATTCAATAGAAAAGTTCCTATGATGTAAACCAAATGACATCTCTTTTCCAATCCCTACTCATAGGAATTGAGATGCTCCATGTCATCTCTTTCCCTACAACTTCCATGTATACATCTTCTATTCCTAAATAGATAGTACAACCCACTAGTAGCTTTTTTCCAAAACATGCAACTATGGCACAAGAACTATATAGTGTGCCAATAACTTTGAAAGGTGGTCGCTGGATGAAGATAACCCGACAGTGCAGAGATGGGAAAATCCAAGCACTACTGGCCGTTGGATATCATCAACATCCCACCAGATCTGCCACATGTACAATTTAGAAGACTCCATGGTTGAACTTAAGCATAATGCATAAACCTCAAAACACAAGCACTTCTCCTTTGTTCTAGAATCTTCTGTATCATAATTGATTATTTTTTCTAAATGAATTGCCATTATTTGTTTTTTACTTTATGATTTTCAATGCACAACCCCATGAATCTTAACATTTTTGTAAAACTAATTGATTTTGAATGAGATGAACTATAAGAACTAAACGAACACCTACATCATGCATATATGACTCAAAGCTTTACATGCTATAGTGTGTATTTATTCATAATTTGGTTTCGAAATCTCATGTGTTCAATACATGTGTACCTTACTAGTTTTGAGTAGAGTAGCAAATTTCACGCGGCCCCGGGTATCTCAAAATGCAGGGCCCATGCATCATTGCCTTTCGGTCGAACCTACGTCCACAATTTTTTGTACGTACTATATCTCCACTGGTCCCCGAACCCAAAATGTTGCCTCGTTCCCGTAAAACCAAGCGGCCCACACATATTTAAGGCGTCGACTCGAACCCGTTTACTATGACATGGCCCTACATGCCGTAGTACTCCTACAAACCCTACCGCCGCACTCATCATCGGTTTTCTTCAAGAGGACGAGGGAGAAGCCAATTTGTAGTGGAGGCGCTTTCAAAAAAAGGATCTGTAGTGGAGACCCCTACCCTAGGGTGCCCTAGGTAGCTGCCGCACGCATCATTGTTTTCTCTTTTTTCTTTATGCTCTTGCACGCTAGAGTGAAATGATGGTTGCTTTGTCCGTCCAGCTTAATGCAGGAAAGGTGGGGCTTTGTGATTTGACCCCACATCGCTCATTTTCTACTACTGCGGCGCTGTGACCGGGGTACCTCCAATTCCAACTGCTGCTCCGAACTGTAATTTGGTGCATCGCATGTGGAACAAGGTGGTGGATGAGCCACATGTCTGCCAAAGGGGTCCTGTTAAGTGTGTCACCATTTTGTGTGCGGACTGACCCTGCTTGAGTTGCTACGCCAACACGATTGGAGCAGCCTACTACTTGGTTTTGCTCCTTGGTGAATCCCGACTATATTGATCTAAAAAGATATGTGCTGAACTACCCTCTCCGTCTTGGTTTTTTATTTGTAGGCGTCTCGGTTTATAGGGCCTGCACGTAGTTCTAGGTCATCCATTTGACTAACTAAATATGAGTTACTATGTCACAAAAAGTATATCATTGGATTCTTATTGGTTGATATGTGAAGAAACAAGAAACGAGGTAGAAGTTAATGCACCGCGCCTTAGTATTTTGGGATTATTTGGTTTTCGTAAGATGACTTACTCACCTAGACAGAGGGAGTAGTTGTATTTAAAAGTCGAGGGCGGGGCTTTTGCTGCGCAGTAGGAGGCAGGGCAGTTCTGCCTAGTCAGTTCGACAGAGACGTGACAAGATGAGGGAGTAGGCTGCTGCAAACGTAGGGCTGTGTGATTTGACAATGAAGTTCTTTGGACAGGTGGGGCCCGTGATTTGACTTGCCATTATCATTTTAACTACGACGCTTCTGACGGCGTGAGTCTCCGATTCTGACCACCTCCATCTGGTGCCTCTCCCAATGCTCCACCATGTAGTAGAGGCTGGCTCTTGCATGAGAGCCCACTTCTCCACTTTTTCCTTGCCTCTCTTTCCTCCACATATGCAAAATGCCATGTACTAAAGCGCACTATTGTACTTACTTGCTCCTACAGGTGCTTAAGCTTGCCACATAGGCATAAAGTCTGATGTGGCAAGTTAATCATGAAGAGAGAGACTAGTTTGGTGACCCAAGGAATAAACGGTGCTAAGCGCCTGTACCTAGGTGAAAAGACAATTTTGAGTCTATAGCTAATTAAATGAAGCAGACTTAGCAACACCATTTCATTAGAAGAGGTCACTCCTTGGCAAACGCAATAAATACTAGTACTCCCTTTGTCCCATTATATAAGAACGTTTTTGACACTACACTAGTGTCAAAAAGGTTCTTATATTATGGGACAGAGGGAGTACGAAGAAAGAGATAGAGAGGAGTAAAAAAAATACACTTATAGCCAACCTTATAGCCAACCTTGTTGTAGTATGAGTGACTAAGTGATGACATGCCAACATTAGATAGCCTAACGCACCGTGTTAAATCTCCAAGGGCGCGACCGCGCGAGCGACGCGACGGTCGTGGTAGGCGCAACCATGATACGGGCTGCTGGCAGCCCTTGGATCTGAGACCAAACGGTCTCATGCTAAGTTGTTGAAAATTTGTAGAATAACCCTCCAGGATTGGATATTCACCAATAGGTCTAGAATCACGCCATGCAACCGTTCGATATCATATCAAAGGGCTCTTGGAATCCTGTATCATGGGAGAATGGAAAGCCACTACCCTGCCGTTCACACGCTGGCAGTTCGCTCCTACTCGTCCCCGCACGTCCTTTAATACTACGGCGGTTCGCTCCTAGTCGTCCCGTCCATTCACATTAAGACAGTTCCACTAATCCTAACCCTCCTCCCAAATCCATGGCATCCCAAATCTCCCCGATCGGCGGTGAGTACAAGGTTAGAACCATCACCGACGATGAGTTCGACGTCATCTACACCCGTACTTCCGCGACGGTGAAAGGATGCCTTTCTCGCTTCAGACGCATGTTCAAAAACTCACATGATGAGTGGGTCGCTGGGCTAGATGTTGAGTACACCACAGTCGTGGGACGAGAGAAGGATCTAAAGGACGAAGAGAGGAAGAAGCCCGCCGTGATCCAGGTTTGCGTACATACCGTTTGCTTGGTCTACCACATATGCCATGCCGACGTTGAGTGCCAGGATTTTAAGAACTTCCTCGAGGACAAAATAGTGAAATTCGTTACTGTAGACTTTAAGAACGACAAAGAAGTCCTGGGTCGGATAGGCTTCGTTGTAGGCAACCCCTTCGACCTCTAGAAGAATCGGCTGGTGCCCTCTCGTCAGCCCTCAATGCTGACCCTGACAGGAGCCGTGGTTCATCCTTCGTACCGCAAACTGGAGAAACCTCATTACACATTTCATCATCATGCATGGCAGCGGAATGTACTAGATATAGACCACATCCACTATGCTGCAATGGATGGCTACCTTTGTTTGAATATCTACAAGGGTTGGATGAAGAGCAACAGCCAAGTTGGTGGTTCAAGCAAAGAAGTATCGGCCAAGAGGAAGAGGAACAAGGACAAAGTCGAGGACGTGGACGAGGACTCCGAGTAAGGTGGCAGTGTCATTGCTCAAGGTGGTTCTAAACTTCTAATGCAGTGTCTACCGGATTAGTTGCATAGTTTTATTTCAAGTGTGTTTAGTTTAATTTGAGGGGTGTGTTGTGCTGAGCCCCCAGCAGAACTATGTTATGTTTCTTCTCGTTACTTTAACTCTTCAGTATGTACATACTAACTAGTATTTCTTTAATAGAATTTAGCACCCCAATTAAGCACGTACTAGCTTTTTTGATAGTACTATATGCATAATTTGGCGACGAGCGCTCTCTATATGTACCACCTTTTTTTAATTTCAATTTTTGCTCCATGGCGCAATCCATCGATAGTACTACTGTACAAAAGTATACATTTTTTAAAAGGCTAGCGTACTGTTCATCACATATATATATAGCTAGTTAAATTCTCAACCTAGAACGACGTGCATGCCATGTAGTAAACCGATACGGAGGAAGTATAGTAAAAATGAGGTGATTTTACCGAGCGATCGACGGGGGAGCATGGCGTGTCATGTGGTCCCACGTGTCATGATGTACCAAGGCGATGCGCGTGTCCCTCTTGAGGCAGAAGCAATACTAGTATGTGGTTTGAGATGATGTCGAACCGAAGTGTGAAATAATGGTTGCTTCGACCGTCTGGGAAGGTGCGGCATTGTGATTTGACGTCTCATTGCTCAGTACTACTCTTTGGGCGATGCAGAGGGGTGCGTCCCCTGCTGTTACTGCTTTGTTATTTGGTGCTTGACACGTCGACCGGTTGCTATATGTCCCACATGTCGGCGATAAGAAGTCTGTAATTCATGAAAGGGGGCGTCGATGGAGGAGTATACTACAGAATTCATGAAAGGGGCGACTTAGTTTTGGAAAAATCTGTTTTACGGAGATGCGTACCCACTAGGGTTTATAGGGCTCATCTAAAAACATTCATTTTTCCGTTTGATAAGTCTCAATTCTACTATACTAGTAGTAGTACCATTACATGTTGGATTTCGAGGTGCGTTAGATCACCCGACGCAAGCAGTTTCAAGAGGAAACTAACCAATGCATGTACAAGTTCATGGAAATTTAGTGGTCATTCATGCATTCGTTATAATTAATGCCTCGGTAAACATAACTTCTTGAGAAAAATGAGAGTACTGTGCAAACTACGAAATTAATTCGACCACTCACCGTCTACCTTGGTTGGAGAGATTTTGAAATTGAACCATAAACTGGAAAGGAGGGAGTAGTAACTTTTGTCTCGATTACTATTTGTGGCCTTGTATAGATGCAAAATGTATTTTTTTTATAGTGGCCTTGTATAAGTAAATGGAGGTAGTATGTAGTACGGACAAGGAGTAAACGGAGGGAGTAGTAAAATTTTCTCCTCGTCTTTGCGAGCCACAGCATGTGGCGTGAGGGAGCGGGCGTAAAGGCGTCTGATAGTAGTAAGCTTCACCTCATCCTGTGAGCCACCGCGCCCGAGGGCGGGGGAGACGGCGTACTAAGCAAGCTTCTCCTCGTTACGTGAGTTGACGGGACACATCAAAAGTACTCCGTGTATAGAGCCTTGCCTCTAAGGTAGGCCCCACATGGTTTGCCTCTTTTTTAATTTAACATAATCGTCAAGTCGCAATTTGTTTGTTCACCTGTGGTAGACGATCCTCCCTCCACCAAGTGGACAACCAAGACACGTGCCAAATTACCACGTGGGCTGCCTTTTTCATCTGAAATGAGCTCCACCATGTACCCAGCGGGTGTGGTTGGGAAAGAGGCAGAGTACGTGCGCCGTCGTGCACCTCTTCTCTTCGTGCACGCCCCCACCAACGTGGGTGTGTGTGAGAGATACAAACCTAGACATAATCGCCATCCATCCCCATGCCTCCTTGATCCGACCACCAGTCACCACCATGGCACCACGCCCCACTCCTCCTCACCTTATCTCTCATATTTCTCCCTCCATTTTTATATACAAGGGGCCACTATCAAAATTACAATGTGCAGATATACAAGGCCACTAACACTAATCCATGCAATATTAATGGTGTTTTCCTCGTGGTACTAGCAAAGGAGGACATTAATTATCCCTTGCACGCATGCGGGAGTTTGTAAAAAATGCATCTTGATGTTCCGTGCAATGCACGAGCATCTTGCTAGTCCATGAAAACAACACATGGCAAAATTCCACGGTGAATGAGGGATTTGAATCTGTTGGGAGGGGCTATTTGGATCTTGCCCGGGGTAGCCAAAATATTGGCGACCCTTTTGTCCACCGGTGCCTTTGCCACCGATAAACGAGGAATGGCTCGGGTGCTCATCCTGTCATGCATCCTCCAGCGTGCATGTTGGAGACGAGCTCGCACAAGCTGTGTTTTTTGTCCCACAACGCCGCCTGAGTCGCCCGCAGACCGACCGGCGACCCACAAATTACGCCATCCAACCTTAGCCGCACACATTATGACAGCAACTCAACCAACCGGACGAAATTCATGCAAACACGTAGACAAACTGATATTTCATATAAACAACAACGGAAATCATATAAAATACCGGATTTTCACACAAACATGACGGATTTCTTTACATTCTAATGAACTACGTGGTGCTAGTTCTGGATAGCACAGGTATATAATACCTGGCCTAAATGGTCGCCCGCCGATCGATTTGTGTTCCTCATGTCCGGCAGCATGATCACCGGACTGCCGGGAACCCCGGAGGTATATGCTTCAGCACAAAGGACGGCTCGCTTCCCCTTCGCCTAATCGATATCATTGGCTGGTGCCAAAGATGATGGTGGCTGCACCGTTCGAGTTCATCACCAGCCACTACTTCGCCATGGCCGGCACCGGCTCGAGTTCATCCTAACATTCCCCTCTTCTGTGGAGCCCATGCGGGGTTGACGAAGGTCCTCGCAACAAAAGGATCCGGCAAGACACCTTTTGTGTACGCCGGCGTCACCTCTGCGGTGGCCTTCATGGGACACAAGCGGCAGCGGCCTCCCGTGTTCTACATCATTCGATGATGGTGGCGGACGCGGAGGCGCTGGCCACCGACTCGTCGCTCTCCGCGCACCCGGCTTCTGTTGCTGCTTGCATGGCGCGGCCGCCGGCATGGGAGTCTCGCCCCGCAAGCAGGAGACACGGTACTGGCGGCAGCGTGGGCGGCAGCAACGACGCCCGTCGCCGCTCCTCATCGAGCTGGCTCGAGCGGCGAGTTGTTGAACCAGCTACGGCTTGGGGCGGCAGCCCGCTCCGTCGGGCGAGGGGAGGGAGGTGGATCAGTGAGCTGCATAGCTCGTATCCGGCGGGCTACCCAGCCGGCTTGGATGCGGAATAACTACTCTTCTTAAGCCATTGTAAGAGTGGAGAAAATGGTGGAGGAGATAGGGGAGCAGCGGAGGTGTGCGATTCTTGGCCGGCGTTTGGCCTCGTTTAAATAGGAGATTAAATAGACGACGGACGGGAGGAGCTCGGCCGGCGTTGCGTTTAATGCCGGCCCGGTCATGAACGGACATGTGTCCAGAGTGGGTTTCTCGGCTTCCACACGGGCGGGTTTCATGAAGGCGTTTGAATGCGGCACGGAGGCGTGTTCAGCCGGGCGTGCCGCGAGTGGCGCCCTCGACTCTGACCTAGGACACCGCGCTATTCTTCCACTAACGTGTGGGCTCTTTGGGTGCATGGCATGCATGTTAGTGATCCAACGCAGGCAGCGCACAGCAGAGGAACCTTTGGTGGGCCAGGGCGGTCAGAAGCGGGCATTTCATAAACTGATGATTGTTCATTGAGTGTGACGTCATCTTTTTCATGTAGTTAAGCCTACTATGTTGACCATATGATCACCCTAAAATGTACTCCTATTTTATTAACACAGTACAGACTCAAACTACCATTTCTTTCTTTCATATACGGGCTGATGTGTGGGCCCCACAGTTCTGCGCCCGATGGTGCAACACTAGTTGTGCCATTTGGTAGTCAATTGATTGTGTCATCAACAAAATACGGAGTTATGCGGGTGAGCGGTGACCGTATAATCATGACATGTATTTTTTTAACACGTGCAGGACGCTTAAGGGCTCATATATACGCGCAAGCACTCACTGCTATAAGCGCACACACGCGAACCCTACCCCTATGAGCACCTTCGAGAGAGTGGGCCAGCATATATGATCTTTTTACGAAGTCACCATAGGTTCCTCGTAGTCGAGTGGAACGTCTCCTCCCACTGAACGTACATCACTGGAAAATACTGAAATTAACACAAGATAAATGCGAGCATCGGGACTTTAACCATGGTGGACTCGAGAAACCACTGTCCTCTAACCATCCAACCACATGTTGGTTAGCATGACAAAATGTATGTGGTGACCGTGATGAGCTTATTCTGAAGTCCAGTGACCATATTGTGCTTTCGCTTCAAATAAAATGACCGTAAGTGTCGTCAACAAAATACGGAGCATGCATCAAATGCAAAGTCCGTCAGTGTCATCAACAAAATATGGAGACGTATCGTGAGCTAGATACCGTTGGACTTTTGTATATGCTTATTTTCTTAGTGGCCGATTGCGTGTGTGGTGTGGTGGGCACATCATTTCTAGTTGTGGTGGGTCAACATGAAGACTCATGTGTCGGTTCCATCCTGCACCACATATAGGTTGGACCGAGACGTGTTATACGAAGACCCATGTGGAGGACTCGGCGTACAACACGAAGCTACCAGAGTCGTGGAGGACTCTATCCCCACTGGTGATAAGCCGACTATATATGATTTGTAACCCTAGGCCCTTAGTATGTTATACAAGCTTGCGGGCTAGTTCGCCGATAGTATACACACACGCACAATGCCTGGTATTCACGTGTACTTTGTACACACCCCTATCACTAATATACAGTACCAGGAGTAGGCTCTTTCTTCAACTGCAAAGGGTCCGATCTGAACTAGGGTAAAACTTTGCCTCGTATTACCATCCAGCCTAACAGCCAGGGATATCCTACCGAATGATATGATGAAATCATATCTGCCAACTACTATTAGCACTAGAAAAAAAGACACATCTATGACATTTTGGGCCGAACGGAAATTTTTTCTATCATACATATGACACTTCTATGATGATAATTGTGACAAAACCCGGTATCATCATAGATGTGGTGAGCTCCTACTTCTATGACAAAAAAATAATGACAGAAAATGGGCTTTTTGTCCTGGGCGGGCCGGAGACGCAGCTGCATGACATTCTTTGGGCAGTCCATGACAGAAAAAACCATGGTAGAAGCAAGAGGGAGGAAATTTTCAGGGAGTTGCCGGTTACGGTGGGAGGTCGGGGGTGGAGCGATGCACGTTTCTCTCATATGTACACGCGTGTTTGCAAGGCGTTGGCTCTAACTAAAGCCGAGCGAGGCGTTGGGCTCTAACTGAACCCGAGCGATTGCACTGCAGGCTACGCGTTACTGAACCCGAGGGATCGATCGATGGCTGTTAACTGAACCCGATGGGCGATTCGCCGCTACTACGCTAATCAAGCCGATCGATTAGATGAACAGTGATCGTTGCGGGGGGGTTTGGATGAATAGTGAGCGGTGGCGTTGCCTCTGGATGAACAGGAACCCATGGTGTGGAGGGCTGGATGAACAGTAGATGGTGGAGGGCTGGCCGTGGAGGGGTGGTTGAACAGGACCCCGTGGTGTCGAGGGCTGGATGAGCATGAGCGGTGGAGGGGTGCCCGTGGAGGGTGGTTGAACAGGACCCGTTGTGTGGAGGGCTGGATGAGCGATGAGCGGTGGAGGGGTGCCGTGGAGGGTGGTAGAACAACGATGGCGGTGGAGTAGCGCGGTGGAGGCTGGATGAGCAGAGCCCGTGGAGGTGGAGGAGCCGTGGAGGCTGGAGGAGGTCGACGGTGGAGATGAGCGGTATCCCGTGGAGTCCGTTTTGCGATCGCCACACCCTCCCCCGTTTGACCGTGGCGCTCCAACACAAGTATGTTTCGTCCGTTTTGCGGTACGCCACACCCCTCCCGATGAACAGGACCCCCGTTTCGACCATAGGAGGTCCGTTTCCTCCGTTTTGCGGTATGCCGACCCCGTTTCGAACGTGGCCGGTCGAACACAAGGCCGTTTCCTCTGTTGTGCGGTACGCCAGGCCTCGTTCCATCGCCTGTTCCGTCCAAGCCCTCCCGATGAACACGACCATGCATTCCGTTCTGACCCAGCCGGTTGGCTCCCCATGAACACGACGATGTCGTTGTTTCTCCGTTCCAACCCAGCCATGTACGTATGCACGATAGGCGTTAGAGACCCTGCCCGTATGTACGTACGTGGCCGTATTTTCTTTCTTGCGCCCGCGCGGCATGCGTGCGTGTACATGCTACGTGCGGCGCCTCTACTACGACACGTGCGCGCCTCTACATCCACCAGTATATATGTACGTACATGTTCGCGACCAGAATGACTACGCTACGTACGCTTCGACCAAGTGGGTCCCGACTGTCAGGCACTTCCTTGCGTGCGACGGTGTAGCTCGTGGGTCCCAGCAGTCAGGGGGCGAATCATTTTTTTGGACGCACTTCCTTGCGTGTGAAGATGTAATTGGTGGGTCCCAGCAGACAGGGGGAAATGTTTTTTTTGCTAAATACGGTGGCCCATCCGGTGGGTCCCCGCTGTTAGGTGAAGGAATAATTATTTTGTGCGTAATAAGGAGGCACTTCCTTGCTGCGGTCGTGGACCCAGCTGTCAGCCTCTCCACGTACAGTCCACGTCTGACGAAAGCCATTCCTTGACCATGTTGACCATGCTGCGCCGAGAGCACTAGGGCGGTGGACGACGGCGAGGCCTAGGAAGGGGACGACACGGAGCTGGGGAAGACGCGGCAGTGGATGCCCACGCGTAGAGGAGTATGAGGGTTCACTCGTTCGGCTGCGGTGTGAGGCTGTCGTCGCCGTAGAATAACAGGGGGTGTGGGTGCGTAGAGGGATGGCTTGGCCAGCGGTGCGAGTAGTAGGGGGCGGTGAGGCCTCCGCGGCATCACAGCCGGTCACAGGCGACAGGAGCAGGCGGCACGACCGGCACTGCTTTGGGCGGCTGGAGCAAGAAGACCAGAGGTTGAAGAAGCACTACGGCCGTTGGATGGACATCGTACGGTCACTGGAGCTAGAATCGTTCATATATTGACTAAAGTTGACAAAGGCCTCCGTCGATCAACTTAGTAGGCCCTAAGTCAGCCTCCCACCAAGGTTGGTCCCGGCTAGCGGGGGTATTCATTTTTTTTTGTGCGTAATAAGGAGGCACTTTCGGTGGGTCCGAGCTGACAGCGGGGGGGGGGGGGGAACGTTTTTTTCGCAAAATACGGTGGCCCGTCCTGTGGGTCCCAGCAGTCAGGGGGAAACGTTTTTTTCGTGAAATACTGGTGACCCGTCCGGTGGGTCCCTTCTGTCAGGTGGTGGAATAATTATTTCCGTTTAATAAGGAGGCACTTCCTTGCGGCTGTCGTGGACCCAGCTGTCAGCCTCTCCACGTACAGTACTCTTCCGATGGAAGTTGGTTGTTGACCACATTGACCACGCCGCGCCGAGAGCACCATGGTGGTGGACGACGGCGAGGCCTAGGAAGGGGACGACGGGAGCCGGGGGAACGCAGCAGTAGTGGAAGCCAGCGAAGAGGAGTCTGAGGTTCACCGGTTGGCTGCGGTGTGAGGTGTCGTCACCGCAGGCTTGGCGGCGGTGGGAATAGTAGAGGCGGTGAGGCCTCGCGGCAACCACACCCACCACGGGAGGCAGGAGCATGCGGCACGACCAGCGCTGCTTTGGGCGGCTGGAGCAAGAACACCAGAGGTTGAAGAAGCACTACGGCCGTTGGATGGCCATCGTATGGTCACTGGAGCTAGAATCGTTCATATTGACTAAAGTTGACAAAGGCCCCCGTCCCAATCAACTTAGTAGGCCCACAAGTCAGCCTCCCACCATGGTGGGTCCCAGCTAGCAAGGGGAGTATTCATTTTTTTGTGCGTAATAAGGAGGCACTTCCGGTGGGTCCGAGCTGACAACGCGGGGAATGTTTTTTTCGCGAATACGCTGGCCCGTCCGGTGGGTCCCAGCAGTCAGGGGGGAAATGTTTTTTTCGCGAAATAAGGTGGCCCATCTGGTGGGTCCCATCTGTCAGGTGGAGGAATAATTATTTTGCGCGTAATAAGGAGGCACTTCCTTGCGGCCGCTTGGACCCAGCTGTCAGTCTCTCCACGTACAGTACTCTTCCGATGGAAGTCAGTCATTGACCACGTTGACCACGCCACGCCGAGAGCACCAGGGCGGTGGTCTGGACGACGGCGAGGCCTAGGAAGGGGACGACGCGGAGCCGGGAAAACGCAGCGATGGTAGCCAGCGGAGAGGAGTACGAGGTTCACCGGTTCGGTTGCCGTCATTGCAGAATAACGAGGATGTGGGTGAGTAGAGGATGGCACGGCAGCGGTGGGAGTAATGCGGGCGGCGAGGCCTCCGCGGCATCACTGGCCGCCACGGAGGCAGGAGCACAGCGACACGACCGGGCGTATTTGCTGGTATTTGGAGCAAGAAGACCAGAGGTTAAAGAAGCACTACGGCCGTTGGATGGACATCATACGATCCTTTGCAGCTAGAATCGTTTATATTGACTAAGTTGACAAAGCCCTTGGTACGCGTCAACTTGGTAGGCCCACAGCTCGGATTTGACAGAGAACATATAGCCCATTTGCGATTTGTAAGAATGTACAGCCCATTTTTTAATTCTAATGGAATTTACTACAGCCCATTTACGAGTTTGTTAAAAGTACAGGCCAACTTCTCGGTAGGACAACGATTAATAATTTCAAACAACCGCTCAAAACAGAATTCAAAAAAAAAATCCCACATTTTGATGGGATCCGAAATATTTTTATCCGAAATTTCTAGTCAGGTTAAATATAATTTCAAAATAAAGTTGTATCACGTTAAAATCCAACAAAATATTGCACGCGCAACAAGTAATGAAATTAAAATTTATAAATTCCAAAAATAATATATTTTTCAAACTAATTACGTGTTTGGTGCATAGTAATTGCCCAGTTATTATAATTACATCCCATTTATTATTTCTTAAAGTCCATTTTCTTGTTAAGCCTAATGCATACCTCCTAGGAAACTTTGCAGCCCAGCGGGGCGGATAACAAGTTGACCCCAATATTGTGTACAACTATCGGCCCAGTTGCATTGCTCATGTTGAAAAAAAAAGGCCTGTGTAGTACAGTACAACCTAACATGGTTACTCAGCCCACATTCAGGGACACCGGAAAGGCCCAAACAAGGCTTCTATACAACTTTTTGAAGTCACTGAGCTCAATTAATAACTTAAGGAAAAAGTTAGATTACAGTGGAACCTAATTAAAAGCTGTCACGAGCAAATAAATAATTCAACGGGTCCCACTTGTGCGTGTGTGCATGTGTGTGTGTGAGAGAGAGAGAGATAGAGAGAGAGAGACCCATCGGTCGATGCTCGTAAATACATCTTTCAGCCATATGCATTGCTGATGCTCAGTAAAAACTTATATAGTTGACACAATCATATAGAACATAATAGCACACTGAACTTGCATACAAAAATTTCACGCAGGCAGCACAATCAGGATGGAAGCAATGGATCGCTACGGGAAGGGCTATGTTGAAACCAACAAAGTCGTACATAATGATTCATCGTATTTATAAATGACGGGGAAATATCTTGAATGTTGTGCAAAGAAAATAGACAAACAACACAATAAGTTCTGCTAGCACATTAAGTTGACGTACAGCCCTTTCTAAAAAAAGTTCAGGTACAAAATTAGAACAGGTCACAATCAAATGTACTGGCATATCAGTGCTTCAGACCCATAGCTCGGATTTAACTAGTACTATCTGACAAGATTCAGTTGTTACCTCAAATTAGAGCACATCCAGGCAGCCAGCCCTGCCTCTTCTCCCAAAGAAGCAGTGGCCTCCGCCGCGCGATAGAGTAGGCCTTGTGCCATCCATCGTTCCGAGCAACACGGGGAAAGTCTAACGTTGACTCCTGTAATGGACGTCGTCGACGGACCTTGGCACCAGCGGGGGCGGCGGGACTTTGATTGATGGATTAACCACTTCTTCGACATGCACGAACACTTGATACAGGTACATCCCTAACGTGGTCCGCGGCGGCCTTGGTGGTGACGAATAGTACAACCCCGGTTCCTGCACCGGTATCTCAACACCAATCACCTTCGGTATGGTGGACGGCTTCTTCATCCATGCCATAACCGTCAGAGCCCAGCTGTCTGGAGGAACAAACATACTTACGAGCTCACCTCCAAGGTCGTTGATAAGCTCGTTCATGGACTCGTTGTTCCAAGCACGTCGAGGCATGCCGTGGAAGGTAAGATTTGTTAAAAACTCAAGCTCAGAGGGCACCGAGCCCCATCCTGGGTGCCACCGATCAAAGCTCACCAGCGCGCCATCGCAGAACAAACGCCGGGAAGATTCGAACACACGACTGCAGTCGAAAGTTGTTCAGAACCTGACAAAGAAATCAGCCGGTGGCGGACAGACTTTGATGAGCAAGTCACTTATTTGGATGTCGTGCGCAATGCCAAGAGCTTTGACAAGGTCATCCAGCGAGACGGGAGGCCGGTCGCCATTGATGGTTACCATCAGCACTTTGCCGGCAAACAGGTCGTCAAGCGCCGCCATGCCACTATTGAGCGATAGCACGCAGCGACCGAAGGCAGGACGGACCTCAGGATCTCCGGCTCGGAGATCCGCGTTGACCGGCAACATGATAGTGCGCTTGAGTACAGGGAGGCTGGTGGGGATTTGGGGGGGCTGGGTAGGAATCGAGATTCAGAGGTGGGGAGAGGCGGAGGCGGGGATGAAAAGGTAGCATGAATTTCGAGCACGCGTAATATGCTCTCGGCATAAGCGCACGAAAACACCGGTGGCGCCCACATGTCGGCCTAAGGGTCCTTATTCTTTCTTTTTTGGAGAGCCCGGCCTTTTTTCAGGATCTTTTGAGAGCCGGGCACGAGAGTCATAATTGACTTGTTTGGCATTGCGTTACTACTCGGCCCATATTCAACGACACCTCACTGGCCCAAACAAGTGTACATCATCGAAAAGACAAGTGAGCTCAAATTATATAACTTGAAAAAGGAGATATACTCGAACCTTTGGAGAATGGTGATGCTCTCATTTAGCCCACCAAGAGTTCGAGACAATAAGCAGTTGAAACAACGATATATACAACATTCAAACACTGACTAGTGACTACTACTGACATAAACAGCAAGACATGATAGTTCATAAGAAGTCTTGCTACACCACCAAAACGTACCCATCTGCAGTGCTCAGACTCTCGTGATCCAGACGAGAATGACATTCTAAACAGAAGTGACTATTACATAGAAAGAGTGACATAGACGAGGATGACCAAATGACAAGGAATATGCATAACAACAGAAAGAACTAGCCATCCAGAACCAGCAGCAAAGACAACAAAGTCATTCGAAGAGATGATCCAACACCATCATAATTTGCAGCCCCGCTTCAGCGACCAGTGATCCGGAGACACCAGTACTCCACCCTTTCGATGCAACAGCCCAATTACCTATCAACCTGAAGGCTTGAACCACATCACCGCCTGTCGTAATTGAGACACCCAAGGATCAAAGTTAATCCGGATGCCTTTGTCATTCTCACCTTGTTTTGGCTGCAGGCTGTATCGTTGACAATCAGGGGAGTATGCTCCCGAACTCCTAGGGCTCGCCGTGTAGACACAGTTTTCCATAGCAAACAGAGCCTCTCTGCCATCAAGGTACTTGCCAACTGTGATCTCCTGGTTAATCGGATAATTGAGTCCAAGAAACAGAGAGTGTGAACCAAGGCTGTTTACCCGCCTCCAACTAAAAAAATCCTAAAGGCCCCAACAAGCTAGTATCATGCTCATAGACGTAACAGCCACTGTCCGGATACTCACGTATTACACAGTGCTTGTATACAGTGGGGGTTTTGCAATATAACTTTTCCAGCTCATGTGTCCGAATGATCATCAGTCTTTTGCCGTCGTCTGATCAAGCGAGGAACCAGTTGTGCTTCCCTATTTTTGGCAAAGGTGGTGTAATTACAAAGGGCAGTAACTGTAGGCACACTTCATCATATCAAAAAGGACAGGCATTGTTAATGTAAGATCAGCATTGTTCAGAGTATGAGTAGGATAATGCAAGAAACATCATTGATATGTCCCTGTTGGAACTAGGAGGAAAATACAGGGAAATGTATACTGGGTTCGAAAATATAGAAGTGCCATGCATGGTTATACTCATGTTATCTCGCAATCGATTCTTCACAGGAAACTACCATGTCATGCATGTTATGTAATCATGTTCTGTCCTCACAAACAAATTCTTCAAGGTAACTAACAGACCATGCATTGTAATATACTCGTGTTCTGTGGGCAAAAATTTTGTGAGGATATTATTCTAGTCATTGATTGCTGAAGGGCAAATATAGGTATGTACACATGGTAAGCATTGCAGGATTTCACTACTTCCAAATATAGAGTTCTCCATATGCACATTTACTTCCCTAATGTATGGTTAGATGAAACCAACAGTGTGGTGCATGTTTCTACATCATGAAAATGAGGAAACTAACATGGCCATTGATACACACTCATATTTAGTAGTAGTATATAGATTACTGTAAAATAAGGATAATATCCATATATTCCTAACCGTTTGATTATTCAGGGTACAAATTGGCTGTAATGACATGGTCACAACCACATGAATTAACTCATTCCAAATATAGCTGATTTACGGTGTCTCTAATATATTGCCATAGTTCTACTCAAATTCTGCTCAAACAGGGATATGTCAATCATCAAAAAAAGTTCAAACAGTGTCATGGCATCATCATTAACATGAGACGGAGACAACTTACACGCGCCGTCCCAGCAATACGTGGTGCCATCTGCTTTGTCGATTGCGTAGAAGATGCCATTGTGTTCAATAGCATCACAGAAGTGTGTATCAGTTTTGACGATGATCCACTACGAGCCGAGTTGTCTCCAGCTAAAAAAGGCACCGGCGTAAAGATAGGCGAGTCCGCGGTCGAACAAGGCAATTAGCTTGAAGTCTGCGTAATTCGCATGTCATGTGGGTACTTGGTAGATTACAATCTTCTGCAAAACAAGGTCTGTCCAACTGGCGTAGTAATCTAGATGACTTGGACCGCGATGGTAATACTCTATATAATCCAACGAAGGAAGGATAATCTCATGGGAGGTTTGGAAGTTCACGAGCACCAACTTTTTACCGTCTTCTCTGAAGGCAGCCATCCAGTGGGAGTTCATGCCGACCCAGTACATACCTGCGAAGAAGTTTCGGGCGATGGTGATCGGATCGATGTCGAGGGAAATGATGTCGGCGACACACTACATACATGCAAAGAAGTTTGGCTAATGGAGATCGGATTGAAGTCGAGGGCATCATGCGCCTCCATATCATGGTGAGCCAATCTCGCAAGACCGAGATAGCAGCAAGCAGGGTGTCTTGAAAAGCTTAGGCCTCGCTTCGACGATGGCCGTGTGCATGTCCCTCGAGCATGCAGCTAGCCGCAGGGCAGTCAACATATCCATACACGAACAACAGAGGCCGAGGATGTCACTGGGGACATTGCTCCAATCGCGGCTCATATGGATGCTGCGCGGTTCGCATTCGGCCATGGTGGAGTTTGGAAGGGGGCTTGATTTACGGGGGAGAAGGATGTCGGTGCTGGAGCGGCTAGCGAGGGAATAGTGGTACTGGGGGGCGAGTGAGGCGACGGTACACGAGGGCACAGTGAGATGGAGACGGAGACAGAGACAGAGAAGGAGATGGAGATGGAGTGGTGCTATGGGAGCGGGGAGGGAGACGAGGCGAGGCGCCAATGTGCTGTACAGCAGAGGTGACAGACTGCACAGTGCACATGGTGAGGCTGACTTTGGTAACCCGAACACGCCGCCTCGCCTGGACTAGTGTCAGGCGCAGGGTGTTGTCACTTCACTATGAGGACCGGATGAATAGTATTTTGACCATCAAGTGTACCACAGTTGTACTACTACTACTAGTAGTAGTAGGAACATGATTACTCCAGTATTGTATAGCGGAAATAGGTCTCCCGTGCTAGCATGCCTGTTCACTTCATCGTTCAGGTATCATCCATATTGCGAGCAGAACCAAATTCTCATGCATGCCCAATCAACGCCCTGTCGCAATGCATGCAGTGGTCATTCTGGAGCATCAAGGATGGCATGCAGATCATTCCACACTTGAGAAGAGGAAAAAAATGGAAAGGTAGGACGCGGCAGCAGAGAAAGAGAACACTGGCTAACGAGGCTGGGAGGGGATCGAGAAGGAAGTTAATGCTCCACGCCTAAAGGTTTTGGGAAAAGCTGATTTTCATAAGGTGACTTATACTCACCTAAACGGAGGGAGTATTCCTTAACCAGAGAATGTTGTGTCTCCCACTCACGGGCTCAAAAAAAAAATCTACGACACATTTTTTTATCTGTTTGCATAGGTCCCACCTATCAGGAAGGATGGGCACATACACGAACAGGTACGACTCCTCAGTCTACCCGCATAGCCTTTTCGTTTAGTCTACCTAGCCGTCTAATCAACTGCCTGCACGTTACTTCTCCCATTTACTTCTCCATCGGGAACCGATTCGCCTCGACTTCTTCACCTCCCCTTCGTCTTCATTTGCATCCAAACCCCACTGCATTCACATTGTTTTAACCTCTTTAAATAATCATCTACTACTTCAGTTAGACTAGCCATCTAATCCTAATTCTCCAAACCATAGCCCTCCGTTCCAGTGGTTCCAAATGGCGAAAGAGATCGAGATGCAGGTTTTTAGCGTCCAACATGTCCTCGTCGAAGGCTCGATGCGCATAGTTGCCACCGTCACCGTCAACCCAAGGGTTGTTCGGCAGTGGATCAACAATGTATCCAACTCCCTCGAAAAGGTAGAGACGAGGATCATCGGTCTCGACATAGAGTACACGGAGCGTGCCCCTGGGAAGATCCAGCGCGCCACCGTCCTTCAGCTGTGCCTCGAAGATGATGTTTTGCTATACCACATCATACACTCGCCCTCCATACTAGGTGAGCTTCACGATTTCTTGTCTCGGGAGGACGTATACTTCTGTGGGGCAGCCATTGAAGGGGACAAACAGAAGCTGGAGCCGTACAACCTTGATTTGAAAAGCATCACTGACCTACAAACCAAAATCAAAATTCCTGTAGAAGATTGTGCTAAACAGACACCATCCCTATTCGACGTAGCAAATTTTGTGCTCGGTACAAATCTTCAGAAGGGTGACGAGACGGTGCCATTAAGGTTGTCTGGATGGGAGAATTATCCCTTGACGTACGAGCGGATAAAATATGCTGCCCTCGATGTCCATGTGAGTTTCGAGATGGCTGCAAGGTCCAGAGAGCTTGTTGCGAAGCCGTCTCCCACAGAGAATGAGAACAACAACAACAACAACAACAACAACAACAACAACAACAACAACAACAACAACAACAACAACAACAACAACAACAACAACAACAAACAACAACAACAACAACAACAACAACAACAACAACAACAACAACAACAACAACAACAACAACAACAACAACAACAACAACAACAACAACAACAACAACAACAACAACAACAACAACAACAACAACAACAACAACAAGAAGAAGAAGAAGAAGAAAACACTGCACCAGCAGGAGGGCATTATGGATGGATGAACTATTTCCTCTCTTGTAAAAAAAATTATTCCCTCTCGGTGTATATTGATATAGATGGACTATTTCGATGGTGTGCATGTCTTTGGAACAGAGTAGTAGCGTGGGTCCGCTTGACTATAAGGAACTATTTATCCGCATATATAGCCTTCTCTGCTACTCCTTCCAGTGATCGGTATACAATGCATGTGTCCGTAGACATGACAACTTGTCCATGGAAGTTAAACTACGGCGACCATCACGTTTCATCTCGCGATTCCCACGACGCCTCTCCAACCCACGGCACCACGCCCCCCGACATGCGCCTCACCCCTCTCGGCCGCACCGCCCCTCTGCCTTTGTGTGCATGACATGTGGGCCACCAAAAATGCGGCGAGCATCAAGTTTCTACCACCGCCACCCGCGATTCCCACGACGCCGCTCGAATCCATGAAACCACACGTCCCCGACTGCGGCTCACCCTCTTGGCCCCACTTCCCCTCGCCTTGGGAGCATTACATGTGGACGGTCACCTATCGGGTCCACATGTTATTGACTCAAAGGTAGGTGCAAGATAAGCGCTGAAGCTTCGATCCGCGGCCCCGAGAGGAAAAGTAACTCTGCGCCAGGGCTTGTGATGCTCCCGCAGCACGAACTCGTACCAAACTCGAGATTTGTTTCTTTACTATACATGCACGCAGCGATTTAATGGACATTGTAATCTCAACAAGTGATGGGGAGCTCTTTTGAATTTGAAACTTATAAAATGAAAAGATTCAAAACAAATAAACTGGGAGAGAGGGAGTATATCATAGGATGTGTCCCATACAAAATAAGTCCCCTGGTTTGTCACCGCGAAGATGCGGTTAGAAAGGAGCACATCGTCTTCCTACTCGTACGGTAACAAATCGGCCGCAGACAGCATGGTCCGCCTTTGACCGCCATGTGCAAGGTTCGTGCTATCTTTTATTCAATCTCACCGTGGTTCCATCGTACCAATTCATGCGGTGGCCCGTTGCATGGCTGATCCCAATGTTGGACAAAGGTTCTACGGGAACGGTGTCACCCTTGTAAATGTTGTGCAAATTGATGTTGGTACCCTCCTGTACATATGCAAGCCAATCTCCACTCGCACCGAGCCTAGCCTGTGAAACAGTGGGCAGGGGGAGAATTAGGAAATGGACACGGAAGTAGTCTTTAGAATGCATTTAATACGTGATCAAACTCATCTTACCTGCTGATCGGAGGAAATCCAAGTGACCCTCGACGTCGGCATCTCAAGGGGCGTCAACTTGCAACTACGGCCATGCCGCGCTGGAGAGACCCCCAAGGAAACATCCTCGTGCGTTCCACGGAACATCAAGATGCATTTGTATGAGTAGTTTATCTTGTGAGAGAAAAGGATGAACGAGGGAAGGCCTCTAGAGATAGAGATGGACACTAATACTACCAATGTGCTGGCCCGTGCATTGCAATGGATCCAAACTAGTAGAATAATACTTGTTCACGTGCTTGAAATATAAACACTCTAGTTTTGATATACATGTGTCAGCAGACATGATAGCTTGTCCATGGAAGTTGAACCACGACGACCATCACATTTCTTTTTTCTACCACTGCCACGCCCACACACAATTCCCACGACGCCGCTCCAACCCACGGCACGACGTCCCCCGACGTGGACATGGATCCTCTGACATGGCTATCACTGCCTTGCCCTGCCTTTCCTTCGCTAACAGGTGGGATCCACGCTTATGGGTCCCACATGTCAGTGACAGAATGGTAGGATTGTTCGTGCCCCTCATCCCTCTCGGCCCCACCGCTCCTCTGCCTTTGTGTGCATGACATGCGGGCCAGCTGAACTGCGGCGACCATCAACTTTCTACCACAGACACACCCGATTGGACGCGGTTTGCCTGCTCCGCTGCTGTGCTCCGATCCGTACTCCCACACCATCGAATTTTCATCCAGCGGCTATGACACATTTCGTCCCGGGCATCAATCCTTAGCTGGAGTACTTATGTACTACAGGTAGTACCCACCGGTGTGGCCATCTACGCCTCGTAACGCCCCGACGCCCAGCTGTGGTACCCTCGCCACGGCCACGCCACCACCGGCCGGTTCATCTCGAACGAGTGAGTCACGAACCACGCCACCACCATGAGATGACATGTGGGCCAGCCGCATTTAAGGCCCACATGTCATTGACTCATAGGCCCGGCACTAAGCCACTGAAGTTTGGTCTCGTGGGCCCCGAGAGGAAAATGCAACTCCTGTGGCAGGCCTTGTGGTGCTCCCGTAGTACAAGCTCGTGCCAAAACTGGAATTTGTTTCTTACTACTACTAGTACTAGTAGGAACGTACACGTGCATTGCACGCATGAGATTCTGGTGGTTTGTGCATTATGCTTCTACATGTGGAGTTTTCTGGATTCTAACATGTGGCAAAATTTGGTGGAATGTAAGGTTAGGCAAGTTTGATTAACTTAGGTGAGTGTTTGGTTCAAGCCACACCTTAGGCAAGCCACACTGGCCCCACATGACATACACAGAAAAAATGTGGCAAGATTCCCTTAGGCTTGCCAACTTGTGGCAAAATTTGGTGGAATGTAAGGTTAGGCAAGTTTGATTAACTTAGGTGAGTGTTTGGTTCAAGCCACACCTTAGGCAAGCCACACTGGCCCCACATGACATACACACACAAAATGTGGCAAGATTCCCTTAGGCTTGCCAACTTGTGGCAAATTTTGGTGGAATGTAAGGTTAGGCAAGTTTGATTAACTTACGTGAGTGTTTGGTTCAAGCCACACCTTAGGCAAGCCACACTAGCCCCACATGATATACACACAAAAAATGTGGCAAGATTCCTTAGGCTTGCCAACCGGCAAAATTTGGTGGAATGTAAGGTTAGGCAAGTTTGATTAACTTAGGTGAGTGTTTGGTTCAAGCCACGCCTTAGGCAAGCCACACTGGCCCCACATGACATACACACAAAAAATGTGGCAAGATTCCTTAGGCTTGCCAACTTGTGGCAAAATTTGGTGGAATGTAAGGTTAGGCAAGTTTGATTAACTTAGGCGAGTGTTTGGTTCAAGCCACACCTTAGGCAAGCCACACTTGGCCCCACATGACATACACACAAAAATGTGGCAAGATTCCTTAGGCTTGCCAACTTGTGGCTCTCATTTTGAAGAACTTATTAATAACTTTGCACGAGCTTAGTTGTGGCAATGTTAGTCATGAATTAAGTTCAACCATGGAGTCTTCTAGATTATACATGTGGCAGAATCTGGTGGATGATATCCAATGGCCAGTAGTGCTCGGATTTGCCATCTTTGTACCGTCGAATTGGCTTCATCCAACGACCAACTATCAAAGTTTTTCACACACTATATAGGGGGTATAGATATAGATGTGTCGGTCCATTGCAATGGATCCAAAGTATATCTATTTAGTGGAGTGCACTCTAAACACATTATCTATTTATTTTTCTCTAAACTTCCGTAGCCATGCAACCAAGCCACATAAGCTTCATGGGTGCCCCCACATCATATTATTCGGACTACGTTGATTGAAAAAAGATAAATCACCCAAAACAAGATCTTCCCGTTTTTTGTTCCTACGATGTTATGTCGTGCACGTATCTACTAGTTGTATAGTGGTAGTACTAGTAATATAATAGTATTAGGAGTACAAACTTGGTAGGAGTGGTACTAATACGGAATGCTCCTACTCTATCAATGAGCCCCATCTGACACAAAATTTCTTGGCTTCCGTGCTACAGCTAGATCTTCCCCTTGTTTATGTTTTCCAGCCCGGCGGCTGGCGGGGCGTCGGTTTGCTCAATGGGCAGTCGCACATGAAAGTGAAAATGCTAGGCACACGGGCGGAGCTACGTGAGGGCCAACACGTGCCCTGGCCCGCCCAACCTAGCAGGATTTTCGCAGTTGTACATCCAGTTTTGAGGCATGGAACGTCAACGCAAGGGTAGTTTCTATAGCCTGGCTAGACTGGCACGCCCAACGTTTTGCTTCAAGCTCCGCCACTGCGAGGCAACACGCCTTCCCTAAGCTATGTGTCATGCCGGATGGCGTGTTGTACTCGATTCCGGGCGTGTGGGGTGCGGCCTTGAACGTGGCGAGCCTTTTCCTTTACTAGCAATGTGCCCGTGCGTTATGACGGATCCAAAGTAGTAGAATAGTAGTATTTGTTCACAAACTTGAAAGAAATCACTATTGTTTTGATATACTCCTAATATATTACTCCCTCCGTACCTAAATATTTCTCTTTTTGAGATTTCAAATGGACTATCACATACGGATTATACAGACATATTCTAGTGTTTCTAGCAAGATGCCCGCGCGTTGCACGAAGTTGATGGAAAAGGTAAGCACAACTTAAAAATTGACGGATGGAGTACTAGTTACAGTGATGCATATAATTAAGCAAAGGGATCGCACATGTCGGTATTGACTGGAACGAGAATGCAACAGCACAATAAGAATTAAGGCCACAATGATGTGATCACAGTGGTGGTTACAGAAGGCAAGAAGAAAGATGGATCCATGAACGTACGACCTCCTCCTCAACTTAGTGCGCCGGGCCACCGTCTGGCGGCTAAGGAGCGGCGGCTTTTGTGGCGAGGTCGAGGTACTTCTCAACAAAGGCATCCAAGGCTTCCAGTCGGTTGAGGAAAGCCAACGTCGTAGCGTCCTCACTGGCCTTGTAGATACATATGTACACGATTTTCTCGTACGCGTGGATGTGTAGGTCGACGAATTCTTGCAGGGCGAGGCGCCACGCGGCGAGCGCGACCTCCAGGTGGACATTCTTCGTGGTGTCGGGCGGCGTCGCGAGGCCACCGGTGCTTGAAAGAGGTTCGCCATGGAGGCCGATTAGGGTGGCAGCAATGAGGAGCCCGGCGCGCGGGCGGAGGAGTCTGGCGATGTCGTCCGCGAGCTTCTTGAGGACGGTGAACTTGTTGCTGGTGGCAGCGATCATCTGGTGCTGGCGAGAGTCGAGTTGGCGTCGACGACGGCCATCCACCAGCCGGTCTCCAACACCGTCTGGAGCGATCCTCGGCGCCATGCCACGGGCGGCGTCGTGGACCATCTGGCGCAGCCGCTGGCGCTCCGCGCGATCGCCGCCATGGAGTGCAGGCGAGCTCTTTTGCGCTTAGTGTAGGTGCTTAGGCAAGTGCTTAGGTGCGTACAATGTGGTAGATGCATTGGAATGGGGCGGGCGCCTTTATATGAGGGCAATGAGGGCAAACTGCGTTGCATTCACATCGTGCAGCCTCTTTTCCCGGACCTCCTCCCATTACTTCCCTCATGCATTAATTGAAGGAGGATGCATTGGCCGTTCAACATATCGGGAACCGCTACTCCCTCCCTCGTCTGCATTAAAGGTGTATCGGGAACTGCGCCACCCGCTGTCAAATCAAATACTCCCTCCTTCTAGGTGAGTATTATAAGTCATCTTACGAAAACCAAATACTAGTAAGACTAGCCACCGTGGGAGTAACTTCAGCAGTAACATCGAGTCCAACTTGGCTAGTTACTGTAACATCACATGTCCCAATGCAATATGAGTCTAGAACCTAATAAACGAAGCTTTGCATGTTACCACACTTATGTTACTACTACCTCTGTCCGGATGTATTGGTCCCCATTGTATTTCGTGCCAAATTTTAACCATAGATTAAACTAAGAAAATGTTCACGCATGT
Organism: Aegilops speltoides; assembly: GCA_021437245.1. Classification (NCBI taxonomy): domain Eukaryota; kingdom Viridiplantae; phylum Streptophyta; class Magnoliopsida; order Poales; family Poaceae; genus Aegilops; species Aegilops speltoides. Next base: position 381,042,040 of record CM038146.1, read on the forward strand.
CACCAAACATTATATTTTTCAGAATTATGTTCAAAGACGAACCCAATGAGATAATTTTTCTTGACATGCATTAACATTTTGTTAGTTAAATCTTTTGTCAAAATTTGGCACAAACTATAAAAGGGACCTATAAACTATAAAAGTTCACGAGCGCTCTCTATATGTACCACCTTTTTTAATTTCAAGTTTTGCTCCATGGCGCAATCCATCGATACTACAACTGTACAAAAGTGGAGTATATACATTTTTTAAAAGGCTAGAGGGCGGGGCAGTCTAGCTCGGTCGGTTTCACGAGAGGCGAGGGCCTTTGTGATTTAATGGCTCATTAATGCTATCAAATCGAATAGTACTGCACCGCCCGCTGCACGCCTGGCACCTCCATTAAACCCCTCCGTTAAACCCGCATGCAAACCGAGAATCCTACTCTGGCCACACGTCCGTTCATGAGCAGGTCGGAATTAAACGCAACACGCCGAGCTCCTCCCGTCCGCCCTCAGTTTAAACAAGGCCAGACGCCAGCCAAGCTCCTACCGTCCGCCCTCTATTTACACGAGGCCAGACAGACAGCGGGAAAGAATCGCACCCCTCCGCTGCTCCCCCATCTCCTCCTTCACCATTTTCTCCACCCTTCTGATGGCTTCCGATGAGCCGTTCTCTGGCATATTACCCGGCTGGGTGGCCCGCCGAGCCCTCCGGATACGGGCGAGGCCGCTCGGTGCTTCACCAACCTCGCTTGGCCCGGCGGGCGATTGCCGCTAAGCGGTGCGTGGTTCAGCAACTCGCCGCTCCAGTTCAGCTTGATGAGGAGTGGCGAGTTGCTCCATGCCGGCATGGCAGTGAGCACGCCGGTACTGGCGCCATCACTGCCGCGTCGTAGCACGCCACCAGTGTCTGCGGTGGTCGCGCCTCCCGTGTCTGTGGGCGCGCCTCCCATGCCTGCGGCAGCGCCATGCAGGTAGAGAGAAAAGCCGGGTGCGTGGAGAGCGACCAGTCGGTGGCCAGCTTCTCCCTGTCCGCCGCCATCATCGAGGAGAAGTAGAACACGGAGGCCGCCGCCACTTGGGACCCATGAAGGCCACCGCCGCGGCGGCACCGCATGATTCGGTGGTTTCTTTGCTGCCGTCTCTTCCGAGGACCTTCGTCGACCCGCAAGTGTCGACCGACATGAGGAAGACAAAGGGATCCGCGGGCGGCCATTTAGAACTAAAATAAGTCTAGATATATCCATTTCTAGGACAAGTATTTCCGGACGGAGGGAGTATTAATTATACAAGAGAGCCAAATGGGCGCCTCTTAGTTCATGTAAATGTAATGAAATCCATCATGTTTATATGAAGATCCGGCTTTTTTTATACGCAATCCTTCATGCTTATATGAAATCAGTCCGTGTTTGCACTAATTTCATCTGGTTGGTTAGAGTTGTAAAAATGTATGCCGCTGACGTTTGATGTCGTCCTCCGCGGAAGGAAGCGGGAGGAAATTTGTCGGCTGCCGTTGGAGATGCTCTTTATGCTGGAAATAATAGAGTGACATACAATCCATTTGAGTTAATTGCCTGTATGATTGTCCCTTTATAAAAAAGTTAATTGCATGTACAGTGTACACGTGACTTGCAGGGTGGCTACAGCTTCGTACAAAAAGTTAAAAAGAAACAAGTCCATCCTTAATATTCTAAGTACTCTGTGGGTTCCACTATCAGTACATTAGCGAAAGAAGTATATATTAAATAAGAAGAGTAATATATAATATACAAATCTAAAGTTAAAAGATAGAATTCGAACTCATGTCATCGCGTTGTGAGCATCCGGCGCTAACCAGCCAAGCACATTTTTGTTGTAGACCATGCTGGAGATATATCTCCATGTCTACTCTTATATATACTCCATTCGTTCCTAAATATTTTTCTTTTTCATATTTCAAATGGACTACCACATACGGATGTGTATTTAGACATATTTTAGAGTGTAGATTCACTCATTTTGCTACGTATGTCTTTTCAGGAAGGGGTCAGATTTGTCCTTGATTTATTTATGAGGTATCCAGATGGCCTTTGCACCGCCAAGAAAAGAGGGTAACATCAAAATTATGGACTACTTTTTGAGTATGTTGGTAAGGTCGGTCATAGTCACTTGTTGAAATCTCTAAAAGACAAATACTCCCTCCGTCGGAAATACTTGTCATCAAAATGGATAAAAGGAAATGTATCTAGGCGTATTTTAGTTTTAGATACATCTATTTTATCCATTTTGATGACAAGTATTTTGGACGGAGGGAAAGAAAACAGAGTTAGTGATGATGGTGTGCGTGCCATCACGCAATATAGGCTGTCGGATTTATATCTAACGGATAGGAAAGAAACTATGGCAATTTTGCAAAAATATACCCACACGTCTCTCCATGTTCGCAAATAAGGCCTTCCCTTGTTCAGCCTTTTCTCTCACAAGATAAACTACTCATACAAATGCATCTTGATGCTCCGTGCAACGCATGGGCAGCTAGCTATTTTCTTTTAAAGTAGTTGCTGCGATAATTAGGTTGAAGTGATATGTTTTATGTCTGCCCCGAATGATTTCAGATTCACTAGTACTCCCTCCATTCCAAAATAGATGACCCAATTTTATACTAAAGTTAGTACAAAGTTGAGTCATCTATTTTGAAACGGAAAATAATAACTAAAGAAAAGGTTGCCTTGTTATTTAACGAAAACAGGGTGAAAACTATCACATGAGGCGGTAAAAACAAGGCACCTGGGTTCAGCGTCATCATCACTACTGGTTGTGCTTGCGAGAAGTCTACATATCGAGGGGGCTACCGAGCGAGGCACCGAGACACAATGTTTGAGAGAGAAACCTATTGATGATTATGATCGGATCGAGTTGTCACCCTTACGCTGTCATTGTTGGGGGAGGAGAGAAAGGCGTGTCGAGAGTGTGCACGGTAGGCACAGAGGCACAACTAGCGAGTGTGTGTGTGTGTGTGTGTTTGAAAGAGGAGTCGATAGATTATTATCAAGATCGATGTGCCACCCTACTCCTTCAGTGCCGGGTAGTGTGTATGTGTGTGTATGTTTGAGAGAGAATCCAGTCGATAGATTAGTATCAAGATCGAGGTGTCACCCTACTCCTTCGGTGCCGGGTAGTGTGTGTGTGTGTGTTTGAGAGAGAAGCCAGTCGATAGATTAGTATCAAGATCGAGGTGTCACCCTACTCCTTCGGTGTTGGGAAGTGTGTGTGGGGTGGGGAGGGGGCAATGGCACTCACATATCTCTACTCTTATAAAAAACAGAGTTGGTGATGATGGTGTTCCTGCCATCCTGCAATATAGGCCATCCGATTTATATCCGACGGACATGAAGGAAAATATGGCAATTTTGCAAAAAGATACCCACACCCCTCTCTGCATTTGCAAATAAGGCATTCCCTCGTTCATCCTTTTCCCCCACAAGATAAACTTCTCATACAAATGCATCTTGATGTTCCGTGCAACGCACATGGGCATCTTGCTAGTAGGGAGAAGGAGTTTGTGTGACACATATCTAGCTATATTAAGGGATAGGTAGACAGCATATGTGTGAGAGACATTATTATACTTTGAGGCATTAGTGGCTGTGGGTGGGCGGAATTAAAGGGGTGGGGGTGTTAGACATAGAGAGCGTGTGTGTTTCTGTGTGAGAGACATGTAGGACGGGGTAGAAAGACGAATTTAACCACGACGGAGGAGAGAAATACGAAGTGCGGCGTGTGTGATTCCGATGCCACAGGAAATGAGATATGTATGCGTGTGAGAGAGATTGCACAATTCATTCACGTATCACTATCTAGCGACCGTGGACGTGCATCGCTTGAACATAAGTCAATATCTACTTCGTATCGTGGCCAAAGGTACAATATTGATTCAACGCTATAAAGATTGGACACTCACATATCATATTTTTTCTATTTAAATAAACCTTTTTCAGTTGTGCATGCCAAAGTTACAGTGATGTTTCTTCAAACAACCAATGTAGCTATCATGCACATGCACCATTGTTATTCTTGCATTCAAATTCATTAGTCTTGGATGATTTAAGTTTCTATTTTGAAGTAATATGTATGTTTTATTCATATATGAATTCAACGGTTACGCAATTTATGAAATGGAGGCTATGTAATCATATGAGGTAACACTTTTAAGTAGCTAACTACAATATCCATTTCTTTTTGTGCGCCTCTACACTAACACGTCAATGCATTATGTTTAAAGTAAATAACCAATGGCATTAAATTATCTATTTACACGAGAAATACATAGGCTGAGCGTTGGATCCCTTTTTTGTGAACGCGCCACTACACCCGTACGATTGGCCGCGCCCGTGTGAACGTTCAAGTTATCGGCACATCATCCCGAGTTATTGTCTTCTTTCTAGGGTGGACTTCACACCAATTATTAACTGCTGACGCGTGCCCCGTGTACACAGTCTAGCATGACCTTCCCGCTAGCACGGTCTAAAATTAGTTGAAACTGGATCTGAGCGATCCATGGCGGCAAAATCTCCCGCCTCCTTCTAAAATTTCCGCCACCTTAGTCTTTAGCATGCGAAATCCCCCTTTTGTCCTTGGTGCATGGAGACCAACAGTTACAATACCGCCCTCATATACATGATAGGTTGGGGCTGCTTTGGTAACTTCCGGTTCCCCCCACTACACGCCACCCCCATTTTCTCTCCCCTCCTCCCGCAAAAACGACTAACTCCACAGCACTAGAGCATCTTACATCATGCCGTCCGTACTTCATCGCGCTTTCTCCCCTCCCCTCTTGAAACCCTAGACTGCTCATCCACCGGCGTACCATAGCCCATTCACTTCCAGCGGCGTCCACCTCGCCGGATCTGCTTCTGCGGCCGCATCTACCCCTCCCACCTCCCCTAGAAACAAGTAGACTGCTCATCCACCACTGTACCACAGCCCATTCAGTGCCGGCCTTGTCCACGGTGCCGGATCTGCTTCGCCGGTACTCTCGTCAACCGCCGCACATCTGCAGCGGCTCATTCGTACTCCCCACCGGAGACGCTTCCTCCACACCCCCCGGAGCCGCCCCACCGACGCCCTGTCGACGGCCTCTGATCCTCTTCGCCGACACCTTCCTCAACCCTACCGGAGGCGCTTCGCTGACACCTTCCTCAACCCTACCGGAGCCGCTTCGCCGACACCAGCGTCAACCCTACCGGAGTAGCTTCGCCTATACCATTCTCAACCCTACCGGGGCCGCTTTGCCAACTCACAAGTCCACGGCCTCAGATCCGCTTCCTCGCACCCTCGTCCAACCTACCGGAGCAGCTTCTGACGCCCCGTCCACAGCTGCAGATCCGCATCGTTGACACCACCCTTAACCCAACCATCGGAGCAGCTTCTGACGCCCCGTCCACGGCCCCAGATCCGCATCGTCTACACCATCCTTAACCCAACCACCGGAGCAGCTTCTGATGCCTCGTCCATGGCCGCAGATCCGCGTCGTCGACACCATCCTTAACCCAACCACCGGAGCAGCTTCACCTACGCCCTCGTCCACGGCCACAGATCCGCTTCGCCCACACCATAGTCCACCCTACCAGAGCTGCTCCACAAACACCCTACTCGATGGTTCTAGATCTCCTTACCAGAACCCGACAGCCAGCGCAGTGTCATCAACCTCAACGTTTCTAACCTGATTCCCACCGTCTGGAGAGATGCCAAACACCCGCCACGGCCTAGGTACTTGTCACCTTTAAACTCATCCAGCATCACCTACCCGATGTACTTCAAATATACTAACCGGTCGCTGTTACCTGTTATGCAGCTGGCAAAAACTACAAGGACGATGTTTCTTCTGGATCTAACAGCTTGGCCAACCAAGATCCTGGACTGAGGCATTGCTATGATCTTGTAAGCGCGTCTCTCTCTCTTGTATTGTTCTATGCCTGCCAGCATGCTTTGCTAGGATTTTCGACCAGTAATCCCTTTGTGTAGACAATGATTTCTACTACTGGCTGCTAAATTAGATATGTAGATGTCATACATGATACTACCTCGTACCTCCGTTCCTAAATATAAGTCTTTCTAGAGATTCCACTATAGGCTACATACGGAGCAAAATGAGTGAATCTACACTCGAAAATGCATCTATATACATCTGTATGTGGTCCATACTAGAATCTCTACAAAGACATATATTTAGGAACAGGGGCAGTACATTACACAAAATCATAGGTGGCATGTAGGAATTCCAGTGCACTACAGCCTGCTCCCTTAGAGTGCCTGTCAGTCTAGCATACAGAGTCATGGCTAGTTTATGGTACGCACACAATGGTTAATTGGTGGTTTAAATATGCACAAGGGATATGCAATGTAGTACCATGTAGAGATGTCTGAAATTAGCCGTGTCAACTTGCACATAGGGTTACACAATGAAAAGGTACAAGATGTATGTGGCAATTTCATGGAACATCGCAAAAAAGGAGAGGCAGCGGTGAGCCTATACAGTGTGCTATGGTGTATGTGTATGCCAGTTCTATTAGCCAAGTTATGTGTATGCCAGTTCTATTAGCCAAGTTTCTTAGGGACAGTTATTACGAGTTATCCTAAGAAAATAAGCACCTGTGAATATAAGCTCCATGTAATACACCAACCAGTTCTTTTCATTGCGTTTTCAGCTTATCTTTGGTATGATCGGTGGAAAGTCTAGATTGCATTACATATTTTTTTTCATTTTGCTGCACATATGGAAATTAATTTGACTTGCAAACATCACAAATTGAACCCAGTGCAGTAATTAATATGATAGGAAAACATACCATCACTATTTGCTCAAAATGCAAATACAAAGATACCATCTACTTGGCACAATCTACTTTGGTCAATGTTTTCCATAGAGATCCAATTGTCTAATTTAAACGAAGAACGCATGACCCACATTTAAATGAAGAACAATTATTTGTTGAAATTTGATGGTCCAAGTGGTTGGTTATTATCATATAGCAGCACCACCTGAAAGCATCATATAGCAGCAGCAACAGCTCATAGCAACTCATCATACAAAGCAGCGGCGATCGCAATTCATCATATACCAGCAGCAGCTCATAGCAATTCATCATATAGCAGCAGAGGAGCAGCTCATAGCAATTCATCATATAGCAGCAGCAGGAGCAGCTCATAGCAATTCATCATATAGCAGCAGCAGGAGCAACTTGTAGCAACTCATCATATAGCAGCAGCAGCAGCTCATAGCAACTCATCATACAGCAGGAACAGTTTGCAATTCATCATATACCAGCAGCAGCTCATAGCAATTCATCATATAGCAGCAGCAGGAGCAGCTCATAGCAATTCATCATATAGCAGCAGCAGGAGCAACTTGTAGCGACTCATCATATAGCAGCAGCAGCTCATAGCAATTCATCATATAGCAGCAGCAGCTCATAGCAACTCATCATACAGCAGCAGCAGCTCATAGCAATTCATCATATAGCAGCAGTAGGAGCAGCTCATAGCAATGCATCATATAGCAGCAGCAGAAGCAGCTCATAGCAATTCATCGTATAGTGGATCAGAATGAAAATTTGGCAAAAAATCATAGGAGATCCTCACCTTGTTGGATGAGCTCATCCTTCAACAACACCTCAAGGCCATGGCACGGGAGGAGGAGGAGGAACAAGGTGCCTTACGCATGATGTGGCATCGGCCGTGGTTGTGCGATGCCCACTGGAGTAGTCGTTGGACGAACCATAGTGGAGCATTGCTGGAGACCATGAGAATGAGGCGGCGCCAGAGGAGGAGCAGCCAGGAGATTTGCCCTACCCGCCGGCCATGTAGCCTATTTGGACATAGCAACGTCGAGGACCGGGCGGATGGGACCGATGGCGACGGCTCATTGGAGGAACCCTAGTCTTTGCAGCGGGGATCGAGTAGAGGAAAGGGAGAGGAGATGCAAGCGGGCAGGGCAATGAATGCTTGCATGTTTGTTTTACTTGAAGGTCGGGTGTGACACAGGCGTCGTGATTGCATTTTGAGTGTAATATAGGCGAACAATGAGTCATTTCACTATTCCCTTCCTTCAATTTTTAGTGAGGTTCTACCTGAAACACCCCCCTCCAAAGCGAAATTAGTTAAGCCCAAGCCCATAACTCAAAAATGACTTCTTTACATCTTTTATGGCTTATTTTGACGATATACCCTGAAAAGGCGGAATCAAACTGGCCCTTAACCTGCAATTCAATTGTGCGTGCAATGATGAATCACTCCTGCCTACTATCTATACATTTAGGCATCATCATACATGGCATAACCTAATACATGTGCATTCCATTGTAGAATCTGGAATATGCAATGTTTATGTTAGTTCATACGTTGCACATGATGTTTAAATGCCCCTTAAATCTGGTCAGTCAAATGATGGTCTTTAAGCCTCCTTCTTTGCTTCTTTTCTTGATATGTAAGATTTGCTCACACATCTGTTCAATTGCTTGTTTGCATCAGCCAGCCATACTAGGACTGTTTGCTTTGATTACTTGATGTTCTTGACCTAACACTCTAACAGAGCTTGTCAACGATCTAAACACTAAGGGCTGCTTGTAGTGGGGCCTTGTCTAACTCATAGGTGAATAAAGGTTTGGCTGTACACTCTGATAGGCTCTCCAAGAGTACACGGAGATCCAGTTCGAAGGTATCGTAGTTTTTACATAGTCTGAGACATAGTAAATGCTCATTTCATTGTGTGCAAGTGCAAGAGATCGGCATGTTTCATTATGTGGTGTTGTTTTGTTATAATCTCATCCTTTTGTGTTCACAATTTGGAAAGTATGCATATTTATCTTCAAGGAGGCGAGTAACTAGTTTGTGTCACCTTGTAGAGGGGGTGCAATGAAGATAAGATTGAGGATTTCCAAGTACAAGATGTTAGGAAGGAGCCTTGCAAGAGAAGTAGGAGCTGCTGTTGAGCCTCTTCAACTGCTAAGGTAAGTCACCATATGCAACTCAGCAGTTCAATTCCTTGTTTGTTTGAGGCATAGTTAATTTTCTCTTTTCAATTGCTTTATTTGTCCTCACTTAATGAGATGCCCAAATAAGCATGCACGATGTTAGGTACTTGTATCACTATTAGTTGACATAATTAAAGGCCTTACCATTTAATTACTCTGCTGAAGTGTGCCTGAAGCTTTGAAGTCTATTAACCAACTATTATTGCATGAGGCTCACAATCTAGTTTATACTATGCTAATGATTGCATAGTTTTGCCTGCTGTAGTATGTTTGTATGAAACCCTCTCTGTTCATTATGCTCCCTAAGACTTTAATTGAGGTGCAGAATGGCCAACTACTTGCTTACTTATGCATAACGTCTTTGTCTAAATTTGTAACTTATGCGTGTTTTCGATTGGGCCCCAACATCATGCTCCTCTGGTGAGCTAAGAGGATTTCGTATGCAGCTGCATGCAGACTATCTTTTTATAATTTTAAAATATCACCGCTTATGCTTCATGATGTGTAACATTTTTTGTGAAAGTGACGTGTAACATTATTGTTAGTCCTGTTTTGCCATGTAGTACAAATAGTGTCTTGTTCGCTTCACTATTGTAACTATATTTTTGCCCTAGTCATGTGTACTTACAGAAACATTTCAGGATGAAGTGACATCAACACAAAAATCTGTGAGCAGTGCGGCATGGCTGTTACCGAATGATTATGGATTGGAATTGGAATGTGCTGATGTTCTCGAGCATCAACTAGAGGTGGCAAGACAACATGTACATGATTGTCAACGTATAATCAACAAGTTGAGACTGGACATGCAGGTATTAGATGCAGGAGTCAAAAAATGAAACAAGACACCGAGGTAACCATGAAGGAATTGGAGATTTTGCAGACTAAAATTTGTGCTATCTGAATCCGGCCAATCCTATTTTCTGAAGAGATTATAGTTCAAATGGAGTTAAGTTGATGCGCGTCCATGATGTATGAGCCGTATTTGCCCAGTGTATGTAATTTGCTGTTTGTGTATGCTTTATTATCATCTGTGTCGTACCATAATGCCCAGTGGGTACAATCGGTTGTAATTTCTTTATTGTATAGTGTAGGATTATTCTACCTTTCTATGCCTTGATCTCTTTGTTGTATAGTGTATGCTTTTTAGAGGTGATAGTATTGAGTAGGATAATTCTTTGAATATGCTATATCGTTCAAGCGGGGCCAACTCATGACCATGGGCCTTCTCGTCTCGTAGGATCCATGGGCCTTCGTCTCGTAGGATCCATGGGCCTTCGTCTCGTAGGATCCATGGGCCTTCTCGTCTCGCGAGATCCATGGGCCTTCTACATCTCGCAGTGTCCATGGGCCTTATCGTCTCGCGAGGTCCATGGGCCTTCTCGTCACGTAGGATCCATGGGCCGCCGACTCATTTATGGGTCTTGTACTGGCCTTTAATGGGCCATAGACGGGCCTATAATGGAAATCGTACGTTTTATTGGCTGACCATAACGGGTCGTTAATAGGCCATATTTGGTGATTCTATGAAAATGGCCCAACAAACTGACGGACCACAAACGGGCCGACTGTTACGACGGGCTGAATTTGGCCCACAAGCAAAAAATGACAGTAACGGACCGTAAGTAACCGAATGCTGCAAATAAGCCCAAGAATAAATGGGCTCTGAGAAAGCCGAAAGATAACATGGGCTGTAAACGGCCCAATTGAATAACGGGCCCTTAATGGGTATAAAGCAATACACTGTTCATTACGGGCTAGTTTCACCACGGGTCGTTAATGGGTCTAAAGTAATACACTGTTCATCGCGGGCCAGTTTCACCATGGGCCATTAATAGGCCAAGAGTTACATAGGGCCTCATATGGGCCTAAAGACGTCATGGGCCATATATGGGCCAGAAGTGAAAACGGGCTGGAATCATATTGGATGGCCCAGATGACGCTACTGGGCCTAATTCGGATAGGGCGTAACGGGCCTCGGATTAGCGGGTTGTAAATGGGCTATATGCGAACAGGTCGTTAACAGGCTTTCCATGGGCGGCTCGTCACCTTTGACCAAGTCAAGCGGGCGGCCTTTTCACGAGAATGGGCCTCTGTTGGGCGTGCCACTGTTGGCGTATCATAGGCGCCTTCTATCCAATGAGTGGATGACATCTGTCCCAACGATGAGCCGACACGTGTTTCCTCCAGCCAATGATGATTTTACATGTGGAAAATCCCCATTGGTCGGGGCTGTTAACGGGTTATCGGATCCAAAACCCGACCCGATAGCTTAACGGCGTTCCATTACGGTGGATGCCACGTGTCGGTCATCCTTGATGAAAGCACTTCTGTGACGCGTGATTTATCGTCATGGAAGTGGACACTTCCGTGATGATAATTTTGGTAATATCATCGACCACTTCTACGATAGCACAGGTATGACTATCTTGATTCTGTCATAAATTTGTCATGGATGTACATGCATGACAAGAAACGCGACCTACTGTGACAAACACGTATCATCACGGAAGTGTATTTTTTTGTAGTGTAGAGAGGTGTGTCGAGGGGGGGGACAATGTGTGCGAGAGAGGCCTAAAGATAATGTGCGTGTGGGAGACATGTAGGCACATATATGTGCATATAGAGGGCTAGTAGAGACCGTGCATGTGTATATATGCATGTGAGAGAAATAGTGTTTTCCAACTGAGATTAGTGAAAAGAGTGGTACATAGTAGTCAGAGAGAGAGAGAGAGAGAGAGAAACAGAGAGAGCATGTGCGTGAGACACCCCGACACCCTGAGAGAGATTGTGAGCATGTGTGAAAGAGAAAGGCCAATGCATATAAAGTGTGTGCACTTATGCGTTAGATAGAGAGATATATAACGCGTTTGTGAGAATGGGGCGAGGCATGGTGCATCTATGTGTAAAAGGCGGTTCTACGCATTAAATTAAAATATAAATGGCATTATTATTTTTGGATGAGATCATGAATTTTGCAAAATTGCGTATGGACGAAAATCGGTCTAGCTATCATACACCCATACTCTATTGAATTCTAGCATGTGCATGTGTTTATTTCATATTATCGATCCATAGAGTGAGAGCAGTTTGAAATACATGCAATGGATGCTTTTGCAATTCATATATAAACATTAATTAGTGCACTCCATGTTGTTAGTGTGAAGCACTTTATACATTGGTCACTTGCATGGATACATTCCAAATTGCTAGCTACGAAATAAAATACATGTCGAATTCAACATAAAGGGGGTTTCAAAGATTCGAATTCATAGGAAGTGCATTCATCTATTTGAACCCGAGATAATGGCATTTGTAAATCAGATGTAAAAGGGGGCATCAATCTTTGTTGTGAGTTTGAACATGCTATATATATTCATACGCATATCTAACTTTTTTTTGCAACCAAGGAGATTATATCTGGAACCATGCATGAACTGAGGTAAGTTGCATATTTTTTAATATATACTCGTGTACAATGTATATTCAAATGTATCCCCTCCATTCCAAAATAATCGTAGCTTTAGGATTTTCAAGAGTAAAGATTTGTGAAGTTTGACAAATCTGAAAGTTCAATTCACGAGAACCGAAAGCGTTAATGCTACGCTCCCAAATATTGAGCAAGCGCCAAATAAGCCTCTGGTCACCCAAAGCCTTGAGACTAATGTTTTGGTGGTAGGAAATTCTTGTCTGACTCGGCTGTGTAGCCTATCGGCCCGATGTCCAAAGGTCTAAACCGGGAAGGTTTGTAACTTCACCAAGACGCCATGATCTCAACCGCCTCGAGAAGCATTCATATGCCGTGGGCGCCTAAACACCCATGCGCTCGGCCAAAATCTATCCGCCCACATTTGGGACACGACATGGTGTCCTACCCCAACCCATAATATGTCCGAAATTTTAGATGGGGGCAAAGTTTGTAACTTTCTCCAAATTTCAAACAAGCGCGTCTCAAACCGAAACATTGTTCCCCCTTAGTTCCCCGCCTCCCTCCGTTTCCCCATTCATACTCCGTGGGTGCAAAAACGCCCTCTCCACCAGCCGCGAAACCCCAGCCTCCTCCGTCCTCCACCCCATAGCAGCCAATCCACCGCCCTCCATCACGCCGGAGCCAGTACCCCGACGTCGTCGTCCAACGCAACCGCAACCGCAACGCCCTCAAGGACTTAGCAGCTGAAGCCGAGGAAGAGTTGCCTCCATGACGCCGATGCTGACGTGCGCCGTACCAGAACCACTCCGACCACGCCGTCCTGCGCCTCACTGTTGTGGCTCCACTGTCGCAACCGTCCATCGCACCGGAGCTGTTCCTGCTACGCCATCGTTCGCCGCCTTGGATCTGCTTCCCCGCCGCCGACAGAAGGCCACCGCACCATAATCAACAACTTGTCCATGGGTTCGTCCAAGGCTGCATCGTCCTCCACAACTTCTGGTTTCCGATGAACAACAAGATCGTCGGAAAAACAGAAGGAGGACATAGCACTGCCAGCAGAAAGAGGTACTCCTCTTCCCTTATTCGTGCAAATCTTACATCTCCGCGCACACCGTATTCATCCCACGAAAGAAACTAGTTGAGCGCTTCTTACTGCATCTTCTTCGTGATACTAAATGCACAAGGTTTCCTCCCTTTTACTATTTCACCTTTGCTAGAGGTCAGTAGCCCGCCTGGATTTCAATTCAGGGTCAGTCGAACAGCAATTAAAAGAAGCAGCACCCGCGTAGGCACACGGAGCACCTAGTCCGCCTGTTCCCCGAGGAAGCGGCGCATCGGTGTCTATCATAGGGGTGTGGGGCGCAGGAGCTGCTTGCGCCCGATCTGGAGGTCGGTGGGGCTTCAATGGATGGCTGGGGGCGATGCCAAGCACGGCGGTGTGGTGAGGTCGAGGGGAGGGCGCAGGCAGGGAGGAATACTAGGTCGGTGGTCGCTGGCGTTTCGAGGAAGATCGTCAACACTAACTGGCTGGAGGTAGATGAAGGCGATCTGCCCATTCTTTGTACATCGGACGGTGCATAAAAAATGGACTGACCTATTTGCTTTCAGTCGACTGTTATTTTCATAGAATCCTGTAGTAATTAAGTGTGCCATGCATGTTGTAGAGCTAGCATATGTCTCCCGTCATTTATTTCTCACCGACCTGCTATCTGCTACCTTTACACTGTACTAATTGTGCACACACACTTCACCCATACTCACACTATTGTTTTTTATGCATGGGTATTTTAGACTCGTATTTGTGTTGATGAATGCGAGAAAAGAAAAAGCGAAGTCGCTCGGTGTAATTTGAAGATAAGCACTAAGTGTTTGGCGCTCTAATGGGTGCGATGTCGTAGATTGGAGACGATGGCGTAGCTTTGCGATTGATGATCTCAATTGCCACACACAACCATCCCAGTGCTAACTTTAACCCATTGCTTGTCAAATGTGGTTGCATGTTGCATATGGTGTCTAGCTTGTATTGCTTCCAATTTGGTTAAATTGCATCTGCTTACTTTACACATTATACCTTTGATAATGACATGCCTTTCTGTTTTTGATACATACTACATATGTCTATTAACCATGTTCGTACATCAAACTAATGCTCTTTTGTATCCCTTGTCAATCACTTATGATGAGACAGTCACCCGGGTGGGTTATTGTGAGACGCCCTACTCGTTTAAAGAGTGCAGTGTCATCCTCTCCACATGATTCTCAAGAAACAGCAAGGCTAAATGAAGATAGTCAACGTAGCTCTCTAGTTGATCACTGCAATTCCCCCCACACCACCATCGCAGGTGCTTGCTCTTACTTGGCAGTGTGATATGTGGTTGCATGTTGCATATGGTGTCTACCTTGTAATGCTTCTAATTAGGGTAAATTGCATCTGCTTAATTAACACATTATACCTGTGAATATGACATGCCTTCCTGTTTTTGGTACATACTACGTCTTTCTATTAACCATGTTCTTACATCAAACTACTTTTCTTGTGTATCCCTCATCAATGCTCCTAATTTTTTAAATTGAATCTCCTTAGCTCACACATTATACATGTGAATATGACACTCCTTCCTGTTTTTGGTACATACTACATCTGCCTATCACACCATGTTCTTACATCAAACTCTGTTCTTGTGTATCCTGCGTCTATCGCTTATGATGAGACCAGTCACGCGTGTGGGTTAATATGAGACGCAATACTCTTATAAAGAATGCAATTTCATCCTCTCCACATGATTCTCAAGAAACAGCAAGCCTAAATGAAGATACTGAACGTTGCTCTGTACCTGAAGACCGCACTTCCCCTACACCACCATCACAGGTTCTTGCTCCAACTTCGCAGTGTGACATGTGGTTGCATGTTGCATACGGTGTCTAGCTTGTAATGCTTCTGATTAGGGTAAATTGCATCTTCTTAGTTTACACACTATACCTGTGAATATGACATGCCTTCCTATTTTTGGTACACACTACATCTATGTGTTAACCTTGTTCTTACATTAAACTACCTCTCTTCTGTATCCTGCATCAATCACTTATGATGAGTCACCTTTATTTGTTGCATATTGCATATTATTTCTAGCATGTTGCCATGTATTGCTTCTAATTTGGTCAAATACATTTGTTAGGGCACCCTTTTAATTTGGCAGAGTGATATTGGTTTCATCTTTCATATGGTTTCTAGCCTGCATCGATTCTAACAAGTTCAAGAACCTTGTGCTTAGTTTACACTTTATACATCATACATGTCAATATGTCACGCCGTCCTTTTTTCATACATATTCCATCCTCCTATCATGCGCCTGCCTTACATGAAAGTAGTGTTCATCAGTATCATGCATCAATAAGTTCTGAAGAGCAAATTTTATTCCTTTTTCTTGCGGGTTTGACTTGACAAGGCAAAATCAAGAAAGAGGAAGGAAAGGAGTAAGGAAGGCGATGATGGTGGTCCTCTGCAGCAACGTAAACGGAGCATCTATACCGATTCTCCTTGTACTGGTAGTGCATTACAAGGTCCAAGTCTCCACTCCCCTACTCCACCATCCAAGGTGCTTGCTTTAACTTGGCAGTGTGGTATCTGGTTGCATGTTGCATATGGTGTCTAGCTCGTATTGCTCCTAATTACTGTAAACTGAATCTGCTTAGCTTACACATGATACATGTGAATATGACACGCTTTCCTGTTTTTGGTACATACTATATCTGTTTATCACACCATGTTCTTACATGAAACTACTCTTCTTGTGTATCATGCATTAGTCACTTATGATGGGACACCTTTAAGTTGGCAGTGTGATATTGGTTTGCGTCTTGAATATGATTTCTAGCATGTATTGCTTCTAGTTTGATGAACGCCACCTATGACGAGATAGTTTTAACTTGGCAGAGTGATATTGAGTGCACCTTCCATATGGTGTCTTGCAGTGTTTCTAATTTGTTGAAGTGCCTTCTGCTTAGTTACCACATCATAGGTGTGAATATGTCATGCCGTCCATTTTTTCATACATATTCCATCCTCTTATCATGACTTTGCCTTTCATCAGAGTAGTGTTCGTCGTTATCATGCATGAATGAGTTACAAGAAGCGAATGATATTCCTTTTTCTTGTCGGTATGACCTCACAATGCAAAATCAATAAAGCTGAAGGAAATTGGCAAGGCATTGGATGATGGTGGTCCTTCCGAGCAACTGAAATGGAGGTTCTCTAAGATTCTACTCCGCCATCCTCCCAACAAGATTCGCAAGACAATGCAAGGCTAGACAGTCAACGTAGCTGTGTAGATGATGAGCACATCTCCCCTACTCCACCATCACAGGTGCTTTCTCTAACTTGGCACTATTATATGTGGTTGCATGTTGCGTATGATGTCTAGCTTGTATTGCTTCTAACTTTGTTGAATAACATCTGCTTACTTTACACATAATGCCAGTGAATATGACATGTGTTCCTGTTTCTACATCAGACTACTATTCTTGCATATCCCGCATCAGTCACTTATGATAAGGCACCTTTAAGTCGCCACTGTGATATTGGTTGTGTCTTGCATATGATTTCTAGCATGTAGTGCTTCTAATTTGTTGAAATGCCTTCTGCTTAGTTACCACATCATAGGTATGAATATGTCACACCATCCTGTTTTTCATACATATTCCATCCTTGCATCATGTGTTTGCCTTTCATCCGAGTAGTGTTCATCAGTATCATGCATGAATGAGTTCTGAAGAGCGAATTTTATTCCTTTTTCTTATCGGTTTGACTTCACAATGCAAAATCATTATAGCTGAAGGAAATTAGTCCAGCGATGGATGATGGTGGTCCTTGAACAACTCAAGCAGGGGTCTCTCTGATTCTACTCCGCCATCCTCCCAACAAGATTCTCAAGACAACACAAGGTTGGACAGTCAACGTAGCTGTGTAGATGATGAGCACATCTCCCCTACTCCACCATCACACGTGCTTGCTCTAACTTGACACTATTATATGTGGTTGCATGTTGCGTATGATGTCTAGCTTGTATTGCTTCTAACTTGAATTGCATCTGCTTACTTTACACATAATGCCTGTGAATATGACACGTGTTCCTGTTTCTAGAACATATGTCTACATGATGAGCACATCTCCCCTACTCCACCATCACAGGTGCTTGCTCTTACTTGGAACTGTTATACGTGGTTGCGTTTTCCGTATGATGTCTACTTTGTATTGCTTCTGATTATGTAGAATTGCATCTGCGTAGCTTACAACTTATACCTGCAACGATCACTTACCCATAAGACACATTTAACTTGGGACTGTGATGTAGGTTGCATCTTGCATTGTCTTCTAGCTTGTATTGCTTCTAATTTCTTAAAATGGCACTTACGACGAGACACTTTTTACCTGATAGAGTGATATTGGTTGCATGTTCATATGGTGTCTAGCTTTCATTTCTTCTAATTTTGTTGAAATGCCTTCCGCTTACTGTTTTTTCATACATATTCCATCCTCCTATCATAAGTGTGAATATGAAACACTGTCTTTTTTGTATATAATCCATCCTCCTATCCTGCACTTGCCTTACATCAAAGTAGTGTTCGTCTATATCATGCATCCACCAGTTATGCAGAGCTAATTTTATTCATCTTCTTGTGGTTTTGACTTCATAAGGCAATATCAGAAAATAGGAAGGAAAAGAGTAAGTTAGGGGATGTTGGTGGTACTCCGCACCAACGCAAATAGAGACTCTCTAGATTTGCCACTGCTACTGCTAATGAAGTTGAAGTCCCAAGTCTACATGATGAGTTCATCTCCCGTACTCCACCATCGCAGGTGCTTGCTCTAAGTTGACAGTGTGATAATTGGTTTCATGTTGCATATGTTATCTAGCTTTGTATTTCTTCTATTTTGATTAAATTGCACTGCCGAGTTTATCGTTATACATGTGCATATGACATGGCTTTACGTGTCTAGAATACACTTCATCTATCTATCATAGCATGTTCTTACATCAAAGTACTCTGTTGTGTATCCCGCATCAATAACTCATGATTGGGCGCTTTTAACATGGCGGTTTGATAGTGGTTGCATCTTGCATTGATTTCTATGTTGTCTTGCTTCTAATTTTTGAATTGCCACTTATGACAAGACACTTTTAACTTGGCGAGTAATATTGGTTGCATCTTTCATATGGTGTCTAGCTTGCATTACTTCTATTTTCTTGAAAATCCATACCTTAGTTTGCACATTGTAGTTGTGAATATGTCATGTCGTCTCTTTTTCTTACATATTTCATCCTCATACGGTTGTCTTACATCAAAGTATTGCTTATGCGTATCATGCATCAATGAGTTCTGAAGAGTGATTTTATTCTTTTGTGTTGTGGGTACAGCTTGACATGGCAAAGTCAAAAAAGAGCAAGGAAAATAATATAGTAGGGAGTGTTGTTACTCGTCGGGTGAAACGGGAAAGGTTCTGCCGTCGAGATTTTGCTGGTACTTATAGTGCAGTAGAAGGTCCAAGTCCACCGGCTAAATCTACAAACACATTATCACCTGCTCCACCATCTGCAGCATCCACTTCAACTGTACCAGCATCTCAACCGATTACTCGTTTGTTTGCTCGGGCGGCGGTTCCCAAGCTGCCTTCACACCTAACACTACTCAAGCACTCGCGACACAACAGACTTGGCAAGATCGGATGAACCACATGAGCATCAACACCAAGACGGTACCTGACCGAGTCAAGTTGCAGTTGCATGCTCCTTTATATGTACTCTCACAGTTCGATGTACACTAACACTTTCCATATTCATTGTTGAACTAGCACCACGACGCAAGCGGAAACAGACATCAGGGATAATGCTTGATAGATTAACCAAATCTAAAGGAGGAAGAATGGAGATCCATTTTGAGGCAGGTTTAAAAAGGCCACGTGATGCTACAGAGTCAGCCAAGTTAGTATCAGAGGCAGCCGTTGCCGTTAGGTGTCATGCACGTATCCTCCCAACATGGATCCAGTACAGGAATGAGAAAGACAATACCCAGTTTAACACCATTTATCCGTAAGTAATGTTATTCATCGCAATTAGTAATATTGTCTTGCTTTCTCCCATACTTTCTAGCTTCCTCCTAATAAGACTCACATTTTTTTCAACAGATGAGGTTCAAGTTGGATCCGAAAGATGATGCAACTAAACAAGCATGCAGTCATATTTTCCAGTATGCTCTGCGATAGTATCGGTACCACCTTAGAAAATCTCACTTTGAAGGCAAGGCTAACAATGAAATCGCCCAAACATCTCCAGTGGAATATATTACAGATGAAGACTGGACAGCCCTCATTAAACATTGGTCTGATCCAAAGTATCAGGTAGGCTATATGTATTTGATCAGACCACATATTGAATTGTATTTATGTACGTGCCTTACAAGTGTATCTTCTTCTAGGCTAACTGTTTGAAGAACAAAACCAACCGTTCTAAAGTGAAATTCCAACAGACAACAGGATCTCGTAGCTATATTGCACACTGCGAGGCTCTTGTAAATAGCTGCTACTTCCTTCTTTTTTGTGCCATATTATTGTATCTATATTGACTTGTTCCAAATCTGAGAGGAAAGCCCGTGCGGACCAAAAGAACTGAACCGAATCGGTGCAAATCTTCAAGGATTGCCACACCAGCAAGATGAAGGGCATGAGCACACCAGTTCAAGCCGCTGTTGTAAGTCCTTACTCCTCCTGCCTTGAACTGATTAGTACTGTGATGTGTTCATTTAACTACTTGGTTTGCAGCCAATGTCAATTACTCTGTTAACTTTTATACATAGTTGTCTTAACGTATCATTTCACCTTACATGGTTTAAAAGAGATGAAGGATATTCTTTTGGTCTTGATCTGCAATCTAGTTGTTATGTTCACGTGCGCACACAACGATAAAATAGCCTGTTTGTTTTATATCTGTTTGCCCATGATATGGATGATGTCATACTATGTTCATCCTACTTTAAACCATGTCTTTTTATCCTTAGATGTCAACGAATGTGAGGAAATAGACAATACAATAGGCGTGCTACATGGACATATGTTACGAAAGTGATTTTATTATGTAGTTGGCACTACAATACATGCTAATGTATTACAGTAGTGCACCAAAATAAGTTATGTATAAATGTTTAACCTACTTTGTTTGTTTTTGTCTCATTAGTAACTTATCTGGTACACTAATCTATAAGTTCAAACTTTCAGGAACCTATGGAACAAATGATTGAACAGCCACAACCACCTGAAGGTGACGAGGCTACTACAGGCACAATGTCACCTCTTGCTGCAGTGCGTCAGTATCTCTCCACTAACAATGCAAAAAGCACCTTCCTACGTAATTCTGGGTTGGTTGTCAAGGTAACCTCGTCCAAATCGCCTACTAAACAAAATCTTCCTGCTAGACAGAGTGATATATCTGTGCTCCAAACACAATTCCAATCCCTAATGGACGTTGTTTTGGAAACAAGAATAGTGGTTGAGAAATGTCGTCAAGATATGAATGGTTTTGAAACCAGACTATCAGACATTCACTTCGTTGTTCAAGAGCAATGGCGGAAAAAGGTGGATATCGTGCTGCTCCATCAGATTCTACAGCCTGAAACATTAGCACTCGGGTCAAATGATCTGTGCTTCTATACATCTGATGGTGCTTTTATCTAGAAGGACTGTAAACTTTATGCCAACAGGCCTTTTGTTGTATGGTTGGAATCTATTTTGTTGTGATACAACATTTATGATGCTGCCACAGGCTGCAGTAATTACGATGATATTTTTGTATAGTGTAGGTTTATCTTAGTAATGTATTCGGCCGAAAGCTTCGTACGAGCCCAACATGCCAACATTCGTCGGGCCCATTCCATTTGGGCTAAAAACAATTACGGGCCGAAATTGGCATGTAGCCCACTAAAAATATCTGGGCTTAAATCAGCATAAGCTTTCATATTTTTCTGGTAGACCTGTGCCCATAGTGGGCCTTTAACAAGCCTAAACATAATTTGGGCCCTCGGTAAAAATAGGCCGTTTACAGGTGTAAATATCTCGAGCCCATAAAAAACATGGGCCTTTAATAGACCGAAAGTGAGATTGGGCCCTGATTGTGCCAAATAACCCACTGGACTTAGCAGGCCAAAATGGTGGCCCATTTACGATGCGGATATTTGACAGGCCGAAATTGGACGGGTCAGAATGCGCCGACCTAATACAGGCCTTTAACAGTAGGAACTTGATCGGGCTAGATTATTATCATTTTTATATGGGTCGTTAATGGGCCCGATATGACGTTGGGCCACATATGGCCCATGGTTTACGTCCGACGTTAACAGGCCGAAAATGACAATAGGCCGAAAGTGGCCCAAATCTATAGTGGGCCTCTAACAGGCCGAATGACAGACATGGTCAAATATGACCCAAATCCTTCACGACCGTTTGTGGGCCGAAAGTTTTTATGGCCTGTAAATGGGCCCAAATGAAGTCGGACCTTTAACAGGCCGGAAATACACGGGGCCATAATTCGACCCAATTACTTAGCGGACTGTTAAACGGGCAAGAAGTGACCATGGACGCATTGATGATAAGTTTAGACCAGGCCGTTGATGGGCCGATTTGACAGAGAATGTTGGGCATTTAGCTGGGCCGGCCCATTATGGTCTGCAGAATCTTGTGGGACTTTAGCTGGGCCGGCCCATTGTGGTCTGCAAAATCTTGTGGGCTTTTAGCTAGGCGGGCCCATTATGGTCCGCAAAAGCGTGTGAGCCTTTAGCTGGGCCGGCCCATTATGGTCCACTAAATTTTGTGGGCCTTTAGCTGGGCCGGCCCATTATGGTCCGCTAAATCTTATGGGCCTTGGTTGGGCGGCCCATTTAAACTTTTGGGCCACTTTTGGGCGGTCCACGTGTCAACATATCATAGGCCCATCTCGACCGTTGGATGAGTGACACTGTGCTAACGCGAGTCGACACGTGGATCCGTCAGCCAATGAGAATTTTACACGTGGAAAATCGGCATTGGTCGTGGCTATTAACGGGTTATCGGATCCAAAATCCGACCCGATAGCTTAACGGCGTTCCGTTACAGTGGATGTCACGTGTCGGTCACCCTTGACGAAAGCACTTCGGACGCGCGATTTATCGTCATGGAAGTGGACACTTCGTGATGATAATTTTGGTAATGTCATGGAACACTTCTCTGACAAAGACGGTATGACTATCTTGATTACATCATAAATTTGTCATGGATGTACATGCATGACAAAAAACGCGACCTACTGTGACAAACACGTATCATCACGGAAGTGTATTTTTTTTGTAGTGAATGATAATGTTGTTAGGGTTATGACTAGAGGTGGTAAAATGACCCAGGAACCTTTGTATCCTGAGGGCCATCCTAAGAGAATTGAGCAAGATTTTCAGAGAATTAATACTGATGCACCTAGTCCTACTAATAAAAAGAAAAAGAACACTGATACGACTTTGCATGCTTCTAGTGAACCTGTTATAGACACACCTGAGAATCCCAATGATATTTCTATTTCTGATGCTGAGACACAATCTGGTGACGAACATGAACCTAGTGATAATGTTAATGATGATGTTCATGTTGATGCTCAACCTAGTAATGATAATGATGTAGAGATTGAACCCATTGTTGATCTTGATAACCCACAATCAAAGAATCAACTATGATAAGAGAGACTTTGTTGCTAGGAAGCACGGTAAGGAAAGAGAACCATGGGTTCAGAAACCCATGCCTTTTCCTCCTAAGCCATCCAAGAAAAAGGATGATGAGGATTTTAAGCGCTTTGCTGAAATGATTAGACCTATCTTTTTGCGTATGCATTTGATTGATATGCTTAAAATGCCTCCTTATGTCAAATATATGAAAGATATTGTCACAAATAAAAGAAAGATACCAGAAGCTGAAATTTCCACCATGCTTGCTAATTATACTTTTAAGGGTGGAATACCAAAGAAACTTGGAGATCCAGGAGTACCAACTATACCATGCTCCATTAAAAGAAACTATGTTAAAACTGCTTTATGTGATCTTGGAGCCGGTGTTAGTGTTATGCCTTTCTCTTTATATCGTAGACTTGATTTGAATAAGTTGACACCTACTGAAATCTCTTTGCAAATGGCTAATAAATCAACTGCTATACCCATCGGTATTTGTGAGGATGTGCCTGTTATGGTTGCAAACGTTATTATTTTAGTGGACTTTGTTATTATTGATATTCCCAAGGACGATAGTATGTCGATCATCCTGGGTAGGCCCTTTTTGAATACTACAGGGGCTGTTCTTGATTGCAACAAAGGCAATGTCACTTTTCATGTTAATGGTAATGAACATACGGTACACTTTCCAAAGAAACAACCTCAAGTTCATAGTATCAATTCTATTGGAAAAAATTCAACTATTACAAAGGTTTTGAATTCCCTCTTCGTACTTTCAAAAAGAAATATGATACTCTTATTGTTGGGGACATGCATATCCCCATTGAGGTAACCTAGTGTTATTCGAAAATTCTCCGGTTTCATGTTATTCGAAAGAGGTTTGTTAATAAGACTTGATCAACCTTGTTAATGGATTCCTTTTGATGAGCATGAGATGGATGAATTTAGAAAGCACAACTTTCTATACCCTCCTTTTACTTTCTGTTATTTAGAATAAATAAAGCAAAAATAGTATTTTTTTTGTCTGTTTTCTGAATTATCCTTGCAATAAAAAATACCCTGAAAATAAAAGTTCTCCAAATGCCCCGAAAATTTAGTATGATTTTTTGTAGAATATTTGAGAATTTTTGGCACTTATAACACACCGGGGCCACACCCGCTAGCCACAAGGGTGCAGGGCGCGCCCCATATCTTGTGGGCCCCACGTGGCCCCCCTTCACTTATTCCAGCACCCATCCACTTCGTCTTCCTCCAGAAAAATCACCTTGTAGCTCAAACTCGTGTTCTTGCTCATTTTGCTGCCATTTTCAATCTCCTTGCTCGAAGCTCCATTCACAAAACTGGTTTTGGGGACTGTTCTTCGGTATGTGACTCCTCCAATGGTCCAATTAGCTTTTGTTCTAGTGCTTTATTTATTGCAAATTTTCGCTGCTATAGTGACCCTGTTCTTGAGCTTGCACGTCAAATTTATATGGTCAAAAGTAGTTTTGATGCATGATTTAGCCTCTAGGCACTTGTGGGAGTAGTTGCTATCAATATTGTTGAGTTTGGTTCACTTTTATTTTTGGGTCACTAAAAAATTCGGAAATTTTTCAGAGGAAGAAAAATGTCTAGGAGAACGTACCAAGGTGGTTCTTCGAGGAAGCAAGCACCAAGGCTTGCCATACGCGAGCCGAACCTTGAACCACCAAGGGAAGCTCAAGTGCGGCCTTGTGAATGGCCGTCAGATGAATTTATGGTCCATGCAGGTTTCAATGATGAATTTGATGCGTATGTACGCAATGCTGATCTTGAGGAGTTCGTATCAGATAAGTGCCGACAATACTATTACCTCATTGATTCCTTTGTGCGGAGGTTTGAATTTTCATCTAAGCGCAATACTCATATTGTTATATTCGACCTCTATGATAAATCATATACCATGGACGTTGAAGATTTTAGTACTGCCTGCAAAATCCCTCAGTGGGGCATTCTTAGTGAACCTCACAAATCTGAATAATGATTTCCTTGCTAACATCAATGTGGGAGAAACTAGAAATATCACACAAGCTACCATAGGGAGCATTCATTTCCTGCCATTCATTACTTTGCTCTCTTTATAGGTAGATGCATTAATGGTAAGCATGAGCATAGCCACATTTGCATCCCAGATCTTAGTGTCCTCAAGAGTGCGGTGTTAGGTGATAAGTGATATAACTTTGGGGCCATTGTTGCAAGGATGTTACATCTTAGTGCTAAAGATGGAGATTTATTTGGTGGAATTTATGCAACTCGTTTAGCTGGTTATCTTGGTGTATCCATAAGAGAAAATGATATTGAGTTGCCATCTGCTTTTCTAGATTATAATGCTATGGTTCGTTACCAGTTTCTTGACAGGAACGATCAGTCCCTCCAATATTGACTAATCTTTGACAGACGGCGTGTTGTCCATATTACCCTTCCTGCTCATGCCTTCTTTAACTTCCAGGCAAATGGGAGATATTTTATAACTAGAGAGGAGGCAAACGAGTATGAGAGAACAGCGGGGGGCGCTCATCTCCAGGAAGCAGCTCGTTAGGCGGTAGCTGCCGCAGCACAGTACGAACCCAACTATGATGTCGGATATCATCCGGGCCAGTGGTGGCCCTAGACCAACTTAGGCCAAAAGACGGGAATACGTATTTCTCACCGACATTACATTCATGTTCACACACTTATTCTAGTTGTCGGTGTTCATACTTTTTCATTGTATTATCCATGCTAGTTTATTTTATTTTCTTGCTTTCTTCTTGTGTGTTTGAAAAACTTTGAGAAAAAACAAAAAAATAAATTAGTTGTAGCTTATAGCTATTTTACTTTTCATGCTTGCTTAGTAGTACTATTAAAGAAAACCCAAAAGATTGCTCGTTCTTCTTTTGCTTGTTGGGAGCTTTCCCGTGTAAATAGTTTTGTTTTTCTTTTCTTTGGGAGTCGAGAAGAGAAGACCACGATGAAAATGATGAGTGGTTCTCATATGCATTATTGTTGATCTAATAAAGAGCCCATATTACCTTGTCTTCTCCTTTAAATAAATGTTTGCAGATTCCAGCTTAGTCCAATGCACATGCACTATTATTATTATCCACACCATTCGATCGTGCAAGTGAAAGGCAATAATGACGATATATGATTAAATGATTGAGATGAGGAAAAGCTAGTGTGAACTCGACCTATCTTGTTTTTGTAAATATGATTAGTTCATCGTTCCTGATTCAGCCTATTATGAATGAAACATGTTTGCAATGACCATTAGAGATTATAGTTACTCATGCCATGCTTAATTAGCTAGGAGTTTATAATGGTTTACCTTGTGTGCCAACATGCTATTAAAATGGTTCTGATGTAGTATGATAGGATGGTATCCTCCTTTGAATGATTCGCGTGACTTGACTTGGCACATGTTCACACACGTAGTTGAAACAAAATCAACATAGCCTCCACGATATTTATGTTCATGGTGATTTATATCCTACTCATGCTTGCACTCATTGTTGGTTAATCTTAATGTGTGTTTATGATTGTGTCGCTCTCTAGTTGGTCGCTTTCCAGTCTCTTTCTAGCCTTCACTTGTACTAAGCGGGAATACTGCTTGTGCATCCACTTCCACAAACCTCAAAGTTCTTCCATATGAGTCCACCATACCTACCTATATGCGGTATTTACTTGTTGTTCCAAGTAAATTTGTATGCGCCAAACTCTAAACCTTCAAATGAAATTATGTTTTGTATGCTCGAATCGCTCATGTAGCAACTAGAGATGTCTATATCTTCCATCCTAGGTGGGTTATTCTCACGATGAGTGGACTCCGCTCATCATTCACGAGAAAATGGCCGGTAATCGAGATGCCCAGTCCCATGCTCAAATCAAATTAAAATAATTGCAAACAAAACTCCCCCAGGATTGTTGTTAGTTGGACGGTACCCATTGTTTTGGACCAGCCGTGGAATGTGCTTGTTGGTGGTGGGGGAGTATAAACTTTACCATTATGTTTGGGAACCGCCTATAATGTATGTAGCATGGAAGATACCGAGATCTCTTGGTTGTTATGTTGACAATGAAAGTGTACTGCTCAAAATATTATTTATCTCTAGTTCAAAAACTCGAGCTCTGGCACCTCTGTAAATCCCTGCTTCCCTCTGCAAACAGCCTATCTATTTACTTTTATGTTGAGTCATCATCCTCTTATAAAAAGCACCAGTTAGAGAGCACCATCGTAATTTGTATGTGTTGTTATTAATTGATATTGAGTATGACCGTGACTGGATATCTTTTGCCATGAATTACAATGTCTAGTCAGTCCTTGATCTTCAAGGGTGCTCTGCATTTATGTTTTGCAGTCTCAGAAAGGGCTGGCGAGATACCATCTTGTTATATCATATCATGATTGTTTTGAGAAAGTGTTGTCATCTGAGGTTTATTATTATTACTCGCTAGTTGATTATGCCATTGATATGAGTAAATATGAGACCTAAATGTTATTGTGAATATGGTTATTTCATGACCTTTACTGAAGACTTGAATGCTGGCTTTACATATCTGCAACAACAAGATCAAACAGAGTTTGTAAAAGTTTTTCTTTATCACTTTCAGTTTGTCAACTGAATTACTTGAGGACAAGCAATGGGATAAGCTTGGGGGAGTTGATACGTCTCCATTGTATCTACTTTTCCAAACTCTTTTGCCCTTGTTTTGGACTCTAATTTGCATGATTTGAATGGAACTAACCCGGACTGACGCAGTTTTCAGTAGAACTACCATGGTGTTATTTTTGTGCAGAAATAAAAGTTCTCGAAATGACCTGAAACTTCACGGAGATAACTTTTGGAATAAAGAGAAAGCATTGGCGAAAGACTCAACCGAAGGGGACTCACACCCTAGCCACAAGGGTGAGGGCACGCCCTACCCCCTGGGCACGCCCCCCTGTCTTGAGGGCCCCCTGGACCTCCACCGACCTCAACTCCAACTCCATATATTCACATTTGGGGAAAAAAATAAAGAGAATGATTCATTGCGTTTTACGATACGGAGCCGCCGCCTAGCCCTGTTCTTCCTCGGGAGGGCAGATCTGGAGTCCGTTTGGGGCTACGGAGAGGGGAATCCGTCGCCATCGTCATCATCAACCATCCTCCATCACCAATTTCATGATGCTCACCGCCGTGCGTGAGTAACTCCATCGTAGGCTTGCTGGACGGTGATGGGTTGGATGATATTTACCATGTAATCGAGTTAGTTTTGTTAGGGTTTGATCCCTAGGATCCATTATGTTCTAAGATTGATGTTGCTATGACTTTGCCATGCTTAATGCTTGTCACTAGAGCCTGAGTGCCATGATTTCAGATCTAAACCTATTATGTTTTCATGAATATATGAGTGTACTTGATCCTATCTTGCAAGTTATAGTCACCTACTACGTGTTATGATCCGGCAACCCCGGAGTGACAATAGTCGGGACACTTCCCAGTGATGACCGTAGTTTGAGGAGTTCATGTATTCACTAAGTGCTAATGCTTTGGTCTGGTACTCTATTAAAAGGAGGCCTTAATATCCCTTAGTTTCCAATAGGACCCCGCTGCCACGGGAGGGTAGGACAAAAGATGTCATGGAAGTTCTTTTCCATAACCACGTATGACTATATTCGGAATACATGCCTACATTATATTGATGAATTGGAGCTAGTTCTGCGTCACCATATGTTATAACTGTTGCATGATGAATGCCATTTGACATAATTACCCATCATTGATCCACTGCCTATGAGTTCGTTTCATATTGATCTTTGCTAAGTTACTTTTCCGTTGCCACTGTTACGATTGCTACAAAACTGCTGCCGTTACTTTCGCCACCGCTACCGTTACTTCCATACTAATTTGCTACTAAATACTTTGCTGCAGATATTAAGTCTTTCAGGTGTGGTTGAATTGACAACTCAGCTACTAATACTTGAGAATATTCTTTGGCTCCCCTTGTGTCGAATCAATAAATTTGGGTTGAATACTCCACCCTCGAAAACTATTGCGATCCCCTATACTTGTCGGTTATCATCCACATGTTTAGAGGTAGAGGTGTCGATAAAATAAAATACGGACATGAGGGCATCATGATCATATTTAGAACAACAACATATAATGTCATATAGCTTCTTCTGCTAAAGTAACAATTCATTCACAAGGTAAAGTATGAATCGGAAACTTCACTGAAAACTAACAAACTATGATCTCGGTCATTGAAGCAATTGCAATTTATCATAACATCAGAAAGAGTCAATTTAAGAGATTTTAAGCAAGTCCACATACTCAACTATCATTTAGTCTTTCACAATTGCTAACACTCACGCGATACTTATGGTTCAAAGCTTCAATCGGACACAGAGAAAGATAGGGGCTTATAGTTTTGTCACCCAACCTTTTACCTCAAGGGTAATGTCAACAATAATACTTTATGAAAACATATATATATATATATATATATGGATCTTTCTCCAACACATAGTGCTTGCCAAAAGGAAAAAGTGTAAAAAGGAAAGGTGAAGATCACCATGACTCTTGTATAAGGGTAGAAGATAAAAGTAAAAGATAGGCCCTTCGTAGAGGGAATCAGAGGTTGTCATCGCTTTTATAGTTGGATGCACAGAATCTTAATGAAAAAGAACATCACTTTATATTACCGCTTGTTATAAAGAACTTTATTATGCAGTTCATCACTTTTATTTCTTCCATATCACAAGTTTGTATAAAGCTTACTTTCTTCACACCGATGACAACTTACTTGAAGGATCTTACTCAATCCATAGCTAGGTATGGTGGACTCTCATGGCAAAACTAGTTTAAGGGATGTTTGGATGCCGAAGTAGTATCTCTACTTGGTGCAAAGAATTTGGCTAGCATGAGAGGGAAAAGCAAGCTCAACATGTTGGAGGATCCATGACAATATAACTTCTATTCGGATATAAGAAAACATAACCCATTATGTTGTATTCCTTGTCCAACATCAACCTTTTAGCATGTCATATTTTAATGAGTGCGCACAATTACAAAAGATGTCCAAGATAGTATATTTGTATGTAGAACCTCTCCTTTATTACTTCCTATTAATTGCAACAATGACCAAAACTATGTTTGTCAACTCTCAACATTTTTTATTCATCATACTCTTTATATGTGAAGTCGTTACACTCCATAAGATCATTATATGATCTTTTTATTTCTTTTTATTCTTTCTTTAATTCCCTCAAGATTATAGTAAGATAGCAAAGCCTCAACTCAAAACTACTCTTTATTATATATGACTCATGGACTCGATTACATAGATAGAGATCAAAGCAAAACTCAAAGCTAGATCATACTAAAATTTAATTCTACTAGATCAAGATATAACCAAAAGGATCGAAATAAGAAAAATGATAAAGTTAAAGGTGTGATGGTGATACGATACCGGGGCACCTCCCCCAAGCTTGGCGGTTGCCGAGGGGAGTGACCATACCCATGTATTTATGTCTCTTTCTTCGGAGGTGGAGATGATGTGATGTTCTTGGCGATGATGCCCCTTAGGATGTGATTCTCCTCCTCGAGCTTATTATTTTGCTGCTTAAGATCCATTATTTCCTTGTGAAGTTTACCCGTGACTGCTAGAGCTCCAATCACCCATGGATGTTTCATAGCTGCGGGAGAGAAAGTAACACTCTTTTTCATATTTTCATAAGAGAGAAATTTAGCATTAGGAGGGATGACCGAATTTGGTATTGCTGAGCTCTGAAGTTCCTCCATCATGAATCTAGTTTGAAGACGAGAGGTACCTTCTTGAACCTCCTCCATGGCATCCACCCTTTTCAAGTCGGCCTCCATCTCTTCCTCCATTGATGGCCCAAAGTGGTCAGCTTCGTTGTTTGCTCTTGGGCGCAGCATCGGATGAGAGACAGGACTCTCCCCGACTGACTCTTGTGAAGACATCTTGCTCCAAATCTGCTGCAGAAACAACTCAAAACGAAAATAGGGGATTTTGCCGTTACGGTGGTCAAAACCTTCGGGAGATTATATAATGAATTTTTACCGACCAAAAGAAGTATTGTGCAAGAAAATGGAGTCTGGAGGGCACACGAGGTGGCCACAAGGCAGGGGGATGCGCCCAGGGGGTAGGGCGCGCCCTCCACCCTTGTGGTCTCCTCGCGTCTCTTTGGGACTACTTTTAATTTTTCTAATTTTAATTATTCCAAAACGGAGAAAAAATGTTATTAGAACAATTTTGGAGTCGGTTTACGTACTGTACCACATACCTATTCCTTTTCCGAGTCTGAAATGTTCTGGAAAGTATCCCTTATGTATTCCTCCGGTGTTATGGTATTAATTATATTTGTCTCAACATTTATGGGAGTACCTGAGATATAATGCTTGATTCTTTGACCGTTTACCACCTTCGGGTTTGTGCCTTCAGCATTGTTGATTTTGATGGCACCGGAACGATAGACCTCCTCGATAATGTAAGGACCTTCCCATTTAGAGAGAAGCTTTCCTGCAAAAAATCTTAAATGAGAGTTGTATAGCACAACATGATCACCTACATTAAACTCACGCTTTTGTATCCTTTTGGCATGCCATCTTTTAACTTTTTCTTTAAACAACTTGGCTTTCTCATAGGTTTGGTTCTCCATTCATCAAGTGAGCTAATGTCAAATAACCTCTTCTCACCGACAAGTTTGAAATCATAGTTGAGCTCTTTGATTGTCCAATATGCTTTGTGTTCTAGTTCAAGAGGTAAGTGACAAGCCTTTCCATAAACCATTTTATATGGAGACATACCCATAGGGTTTTTATAAGCAGTTCTATAAGCCCATAATGCATCATCAAGTTTCTTAGACCAATTCTTTCTAGATCTATTAACAACCTTTTGCAAAATCAATTTAATCTCTCTATTGCTCAATTCTACTTGACCACTAGACTGAGAATAATACAGAGATGCAATTCTATGGTTAACATCATACTTAGCAAGCATTTTACGGAAAGCGCCATGAATAAAATGTGAACCACCATCAGTCATTAAATATCTAGGGACTCCAAACCTTGGAAAAATAACTTCTTTAAGCATCTTAATAGAGGTGTTATGATCAGCACTACTAGTTGGAATAACTTCTACCCACTTAGTAACGTAATCAACAGCAACTAAACTATGTGTATACCCATTGGAAGAAGGAAAAAGTCCCATATAATCAAAACCCCAAACATCAAATGGTTCAATACCAAGTGAATAATTCATAGGCATTTCCATACGTCTACTAATATTACCAATTCTCGGGCATTCATCACAAGACAAGACAAACTTACGAGCATCCTTGAAGAGAGTAGGCAAATAAAAACCAGATTGCAATACCTTATGTGCAGTTCTATCTCTAGCATGGTGTCCTCCGGAAGACTCGGAGTGGCACTTGCGTAGGATATGTTCCTATTCATGCTCAGGTACACAACGTCTAATAACACCATCTACTCCTTTATAAAGATGTGGGTCATACCAAAAGTAATGTCTTAAATCGTAGATTTTTTTCTTTTGCTGGTATGTGAAACTAGGTGATACAAATTTAGCAACAATGTAATTAGCATAATCAGCATATCGTGGAGCACTATGAGAAGCATTTATGACAGCTAGTTGCTCATCAGGAAAACTATCATCAATAGGCAGTGGGTCATCAAGAACATTTTCTAACCTAGACAAGTTGTCTACAACGGGGTTCTCAGCTCCCTTTCTATCAGTAATATGCAAATCAAATTCTTGCAGCAAGAGAACCCATCTAATAAGTCTAGGTTTAGCATCTTTCTTTTCCATAAGATATTTAATAGCAGCATGATCAGTGTGAACAATTACTTTGGAATCAACAATATAAGCTCTGAATTTATCACAAGCAAAAACAACTGCTAAAAATTCTTTTTCAGTAGTAGCATAATTTCTCTGGGCACTGTCTAGAGTTTTACTAGCATAATGAATAACATTCACTTTCTTATCAACTCTTTGCCCTAGAACAGCACCAACAACATAATCACTAGCATCACACATAATTTCAAAGAGTAAATTCCAATCAGGTGGCTGAACAATAGGTGCAGAAATCAAGGCCTTCTTAAGTATTTCAAATGCTTTTACACAATTATCATCAAAAACAAAAGGAACATCTTTTTTGCAAGAGGTTGATGAGAGGACTAGAAATTTTAGAGAAGTCTTTAATAAATCTTCTATAGAAACCAGCATGACCAAGGAAACTTCTTATGCCTTTGATATCTTTAGGACACAGCATCTTTTCAATAGCATCCACTTTAACTTTATCAACTTCAATACCTCTTTCAGAAATTTTATGCCCCAAGACAATACATAAAGTGACACTTTTCCCAATTCAAGACAAGATTAATTTCTTCACATCTCTGCAAAACTCGATCAAGGTTTCTTAAGCAATCATCAAAATAAGTTCCGTAAACGGAGAAATCATCCATGAAAACCTCACAATCTTTTCGCAAAAGTCAGAGAATATAGCAGTCATACAGCTTTGAAAGGTAGCAGGTGCATTGCATAAACCAAAAGGCATACATCTATAAGCAAAAGTACCAAAAGGGCAAGTACAAGTGGTCTTTCGTGATCATCTTTTGACACATGTATTTGAGAGAAACTAGAATAACCATCTAGAAAGCAAAAATGTGTATGTTTGGATAGTCTTTCTAGCATTTGGTCAATAAAAGGTAGAGGGTAATGATCTTTTCTAGTAGCTTTGCTTAATTTACGAAAATTAATTACCATTCTATAACCTGTAACAGTTCTTTGTGGAATTAATTCATTCTTATCATTAGGAACAACAGTAATACCTTCTTTCTTAGGGACACAATGACGGGATTTACCCACTTACTATGAGCAATAGGATAAATTATACCTGCCTCCAGAAGATTTAGTATTTCATTTCTTACCACTTCTTTCATCTTAAAATTTAATCGTCGTTGATGATCAACAACTGGTTTAGCATCGGGCTCCAAATTAATTTTGTGCTGACATAAAGTGAGACTAATGCCCTTAAGATTATCAAGAGTATATCCAATAGCGTCACGGTGCTTCCTCAGAGTTTTCAATATTATTTTTCTTCATACTCTGAAAGATTAGCACTAATAATAACATGATTAGCAGACCAGACCGATTTTTCACCCAGAACAGATCCTGTAAAATCGCTCATCCGCTAATTTTCTTTACGAGTTCCTGCATAGTTCAGCCGATTCCACTGTATCTACCGGATCCCTTCCTCTTTTTGCCGGTTCCCTATCCCTCCCGACTCTTCGGGGCTGTTTGGTTTGTGACTAAGATTGCCAAAGGTCGTCACACCTAAGGTTAGACAAGTTTGACCAACTTAGATGAGGGTTTAGTTCAAACCACACCTTAGACAAGCCACACTAGGGCCTCACATGACATACACACAAAAAGTGTGGCAAAATTTTCTTAGGCTTGCCAATTTATGGCTCTCATTTTAAGAACTAACCTTAGGCAAGTTTGGCAATATTGTGTGCCAAAGTGTGGCTGCTAGGCCTAAAACCATAAGGCCCCCTTTTCTTCTTCTTCTTCAGTTAACTTGTCACTGCATGAGCTGTGACAGACTTCCCGGATCCCTTCGGGCGCCACCCGATCCCCTCCGTGCTCCACTGCCCAATCCTCCTCCACCTCCGTGCGCCGCAGCAAGGGACGCCCCCAATCCTGTTCGCGCGCGGCTCCACCGTCCCGGTTCCCCTTTGCGGCCGGCACCGCGGAGCATGTGCTTCCTCCTGCTCGCCGTTGCTGCCCGCCATCGTCAGCTCCTCCGTTTGCCCGAACAACAGCAACTACGAGGTCGGCGCCTCCGTCCGCCCCTATAACAGCAGCTGCGCGGCCGACACCTCCATTTGCCCCCAACAACAGCAGGTGCGTCGATGGCGTCTCCAAGGAACCCGCCTCCTTATGCAACTCCTTGGGCGCCGAGGTAGAGGCAAGGATCTCCTGCTCCAACCTCCTGCTCAGGCATCATGGAGTGAAAGACTTAACATAATTGATTTTCTGATGGGGATGAAGCTAAATCTTCTGCTGGAAATGACTTCCCTGCTCTGAGGTGTGCTTTCTTCCTTTTCGGTTTCATTTTCTGCTTTGAGACGGTACTCTTCAGTTGGCAAAATTTGCTTCTGAACTTGCTAGGTTGGCAATTACTGAAACAAACTGCAATCGATAATCTAATGATGGAGACTGCAAAATCATGGTTATTTGCTAGAACACATTAGACTTATAAAAATATCACTTAGAATTCAGAAATGAGAAGGGCTATGAGTACGACTGATATGAGAGGTATTGTCTTGTACATTGAAGAGAAAGAAAATATATAAGGTTGAGCAGTGAGTCATTGCCAGGTGGGAGTGTAGTTCCAAGGGTAATTACGGCTCTTCGTCATGTTTATCTATTTATCATAAATTTCAGAATAGTATTACATTTTAATTGGTCCAATGTGCTCCAGCAAATGATTAAAATTGTGCGGTATCCTTTTCAGTGGATTGTTAATTTTTGCGATGTGCTCGGGAATGCCAACCAATTGTAGAATCAGAGCCAGTTTTGCTTTTCTTTTATCTGATCACTTTCCTAGAACTTCTGTATATTTTATAATTGTGTGATTGTGTCTCACCATTGTAACCTGGTTCCTCTATAATGCACTGTTGTTTGTGATTTCAAATGTAAACTAGAGCATGGAATGTTGAATAAATTTAGTTCCTGCTACTCCCTTGTACCAGCCTAGAGATTCTTGGTTACATATTATGGGGTAAAATAATATTAATTAAATGAATCACAGTGTGCTATGATTTTCGAATCTTTTTTTGTGTAGCAGCCTAAATTTCTTCATGACTTATTGTCAACTTTTTCATGCACTGGACATGACATGAATGTTCATGTAGTCCTGTGAGAAAAATGGTAAAACAAGAATGAAGAGTGCTTTTATCTCCAGATAGTCTGTTTAGCCTCTTTAGTGGGCATCTTTGAAGTTTGAACAACACATCTATGTTAGTTTAGTTTATACTATTTCTTAACTCCATTTTGTATGTAACCTGATGTTATTTTTCAAGGATGGATTGAACTGAATACTGCTAATATTTTCAGTATGTCAGAGATTCAGAATGCTCGCTGTATCATGGATTTACTGCCAGAGATGCTGAATGCTTTAGACCGTGGAAACAGAGAGGTACAAGAAAATTCCATCAACCTGCTTTTAATTCAACCTTCACAGAAATATGGACCTCTTATCTTTAGAAAGTTGCAACCTGTTAAACTCATATACCCGCATATCATTGTAACAAGGATGTACACGTACCTTGAGATAGAGTTAGTTTGAGTAGGTTGTTAGTATCTAGTTTATCCTGTTCAACCGCATGATCTATCTCTATCTCTTCTTCTTTCCTTGTACTCCAAGCTTGTATGCCTTATCAGGGATTCGGCCCCTGCCTATAACACGTAGCCGTCGCTACCAGGATCGGTACGACGTTACAGCAATTCTCACATGGTATTCAGAGCCCATCTCTAACATCGCATCTAGCCTCCATCCCTTCCACCACCTAAGCTCGCTGCCATGGCTTCCTCTGCCGCCACCGTAACCTCTGGTCTCTCTGGCCAAGTCACGGAAAAGCTCTCCCGCACCAACTTCATCCTCTGGCGCACCCAAATCACACCGCAGATCAGAGGAGCGGGATTCTTCGGGTATGTTGATGGAACAAACCCGGAGCCGGCAAAGCAAGTTGTCGTCAAGGACAAAGAGGGGAAGGAGGAAACCATCCCAAACCCCCTCCACGCCGTCTGGATCCGAGAAGATCAGCAGGTACTCGGCTATCTGTTGAACAATCTCACCAAAGAAGTTCTAGTGCAGGTTACCTCCATCGTCCATGCACATGAACTCTGGGCAGCATTGGCGAGCATGTTCTCGTCCCAGTCGCTGTCGAGGGTCAACAACATCCGCATCGCACTAGCGAATGCACAGAAAGGCACGCAGTCTGTGGCAACCTACTTCGCGCACATGCGTTCTCTGGCGGATGAGCTTGCTGCAGCAGGAAAGCCTCTTCAAGATGACAGCGAGCTGATCTCCTACATCCTTGCTGGCTTGGATATGGAGTATCAACCGCTAGTCTCTGCCCTCGACGCCCGTACGCAGCCAGTCACCCTGGATGAACTCTTCGCCCAGATGAGTAACTTCGACCAGAGAGTCGCGCTTTTTCAGGGAAACAACTCCGGCGGCGGGTTCAAGTCATCAGCTAACGCTGCTTCACGTGGCCGCGGCGGCGGCAGCGGCGGCAGCGGCGGCTCCTCACGCTACCGAGGGCCACCGCGCAAACCTAAGGCGACCAGCAACGGCAACAGCGGCGCCCCCAACTCTCGCGGCAACAACAATGGCGCACGGCCCTCCTACACCAACCCTAAGGGCCGCCACAACAACTCCAGCAAGTCCCGTCTAGATGCTGTCCGCTGCCAGATTTGTGGCAAGCTTGGACACTCGGCGCGGGACTGCTGGTACCGCTTCCAGGAGGACAGCGACTCGTCTGGAGATGAGAAGGTCGCTGGAGGAGCGGATGGCTCGTACGGGGTCGACACAAATTGGTACGTCGACAGTGGTGCTACAAATCACATCACCGGCGAGCTGGAGAAGGTGACCATGAGGGAGAAGTACCGCGGCCCCGATCAAATCCATGCAGCTAATGGAGAAGGTATGGGGATCCGTCACATTGGTCATTCAGTTATTAAAACTCCTCACAAAAAATTTCATCTTAGAAAAATCTTGCATGTCCCTAGAGCATCAATGAATCTTCTATCCGTTCATCGCATTGCCATTGACAATCATGTGTTCCTCGAGTTTCACCCGTTTTTCTTTTTGATCAAGGATCAGGCCACGAAGAAAATCCTGTATCGAGGTAGATGCGTTCGAGGACTCTATCCGTTGATCCCGGAGATTAGGAGATTCAATAAGCAAGCATATGGTGTCACCAAATTATCCTCAACTCGGTGCCATGATCGACTAGGGCATGCATCATTTTCTTTAGTAGAACGAGTGCTTAGGAAAAATAAGCTTCCATATGTTGGGGAGCGTAGTCTTGAAACAATTTGTGATTCTTGTCAAAAGGCCAAGAGCCATTAGCTACCATATCCTATTTCATCTAGTATTTCTACCAAACCACTACAACTCATATTTTCTGATGTGTGTACTTATTATGTGAGTTTCATAGATGATTACAGCAAATACACATGGATCTATCTCCTTAAGAAAAGATCCGATGTTTTTCAAGTCTTCAAAAAATTTCAAGCACTCGTTGAAAGAAAATTTGACAGCAAAATCATCGCTGTCCAATCTGACTGGGGAGGAGAATACGAGAAATTAAATTCCTTCTTCCAAACTCTTGGTGTGTCTCATCACGTGTCATGCCCACATGCCCATCAACAAAATGGGTCTGCTGAGCGCAAACACAGACACATTGTAGAAGTTGGGCTCGCCTTGCTTGCGCGAGCATCCATGCCCCTCAAGTTTTGGGACGAGGCATTCCTCACGGCCGTGCATCTCATAAACATCTTGCCTAGTCGTGTTATCAATAATGAAACTCCCACTGAAAGGCTTCTCCACATGAAACCAGATTATACCTCTCTTCGCATTTTTGGGTGTGCATGTTGGCCTAATCTTAGACCCTATAACAATAGAAAGCTCATGTTTCGATCTAAACAATGTGCATTCATTGGTTATAGTCCCTTACATAAAGGTGTCAAATGTCTTGAAATCTCCACTGGCCGAGTTTATATTTCCCGTGATGTTGTGTTCGATGAGACCAAGTTTCCTTTCCTTGATCTCCACCCTAATGCCGGCGCCCTTCTTCGCAAAGAAATTCTTCTTTTGCCACCTCAATTGACCGGTGCACATCATGAGGAAAATAACTGTAATGATGCAATGCTGACTAACACCCATAACTCTGCATGTGAGCTTTCTGATGGTGCAGGTGAAAATTGTGAAGAAAATGGTGAAGAAAACATGGCATGTGTGCCTTATCTCATGTGTCCAGCCATGGGGGACATATCCTCCTCGGGATTGCCTCTGCAGCAGGCGGCCAGCGGATCGTCAGCGGGATCCGCGCCCCCGCTGGACCGCGCCAGCGCGTCGGGATCCTCCCCTGGATCCGCCTCGGTCCCCTCCACCAACTCTGGGCCGCGGCTGACACGCGGGGCGCTCCCACTCGCCGCGCCGAGCCGACCAAGCCGCAAACCGAGCCGCTCGGCTCCCCGTCCGCCACGTGTCGGTGGCCGGCTGGCCCGACCGCTGCTACTCCCGCCGCGGCAACAAGTCACAGTCGGGGCCGCCTGCACCCGGTCTGTCACGTCCCGTGACAGGAGATGCGGCCCGACAGCCGTCGTCATTACACCATGATGGCGCCCCAGCAGACGGACCCGGATCCTCTGCGCCCCTGGTGCTACTGCGCAACGGTCAGGCGCCACTGAAGATCCTCGGCCACCTTGATCCATGCAGCCGAATCTGCATCGGGATCAGTTGTGCCAGGGGGAGCGCCAGCCAGATCTTCTGTGCCAATACCCGCTGCATCTGATCCTGCGCCGCGGACGAGGCTTCAAAAAGGGGTAATTCAGCAAGTTAATTATAAAACTAAGTTTGGCTTGGCATGCTCCACAGGTGAACCCAATAATCTGCAAGAGGCACTTGGTGATACACGGTGGAGAAAAGCTATGGAGGAAGAACATATGGCTCTTCTGAAAAATAAGACATGGCATCTAGTTCCCTCACGGCAAGGTAAAAATTTGATTGATTGCAAGTGGGTTTTCAGAATTAAAAGAAAGTCTGATGGAACTATAGACCGGTATAAGGCTAGACTGGTTGCAAAAGGTTTCAAACAAAGATATGGCATTGACTATGAGGACACATTTAGTCCTGTGGTAAAGGCTGCCACCATTCGTCTCGTGTTGTCTATTGCTGTTTTCAGGGGATGGAGTCTTCGACAGCTAGATGTACAGAACGCGTTCCTTCATGGTGTTCTGGAAGAGGAGGTCTATATGAAGCAACCTCCTGGGTTTGAAAACAAAAACTTGCCTCATCATGTCTGCAAACTTGATAAAGCCATTTATGGTTTGAAGCAAGCTCCTAGAGCGTGGTACTCAAGACTCAGTCACAAGCTGCAATCACTTGGTTTTGTTCCTTCCAAGTCTGACACATCGCTGTTTATTTATAATAAGTCAAATACTTCAATATTTGTGCTTATTTATGTGGATGATATTATTGTTACAAGTTCATCTGATGATGCAATAGCAGGACTGTTAAAAGATCTGAGTTTGCTCTTAAGGATTTAGGAGACTTGCATTTCTTCCTAGGCATTGAGGTGAAAAGGCATGGAGATACACTTCACCTGTCTCAGGAAAAATATGCAGCTGATCTGGTCAGACGAGCTGGGTTGCAAGGATGTAAACTGTCACCAACTCCATTGTCCAGTTCAGAAAAACTATCCCTTACAGAAGAACTCTTGAATCAAGAGGACAGCACCAACTACAGAAGCTTAGTAGGTGCTCTTCAGTACTTGACCCTCACAAGACCAGATATATCCTTTGCTGTTAACAAAGTATGTCAGTTTCTTCATGCTCCTACAACTGTGCATTGGACAGCTGCTAAGCGTATAGTTAGATATGTGAAGCATACTTTGGGCATTGGTCTTACCTTCAGTAAGTCTTCATCTACTCTTGTCAGTGCTTTCTCTGATTCTGACTGGGCAGGATGTTTAGATGATAGACGTTCCACTGTTGGATTTGCTATATTCTTTGGACCAAATTTGATATCTTGGTGTGCAAAGAAACAAGCTACAGTTTCCAGGTCAAGTACAGAAGCAGAGTACAAGGCGTTGGCAAATGCAACAGCAGAAATAATCTGGATGCAGTCCATGCTAAAAGAACTGGGTATAAAATGCATTCAGCCTCCTTGTTTGTGGTGTGATAATCTTGGTGCTACTTACTTATCTGCCAACCCAGTCTTTCATGCACGGACAAAACACATTGAGATAGATTTCC
Source organism: Aegilops speltoides (assembly GCA_021437245.1). Lineage (NCBI taxonomy): Eukaryota > Viridiplantae > Streptophyta > Magnoliopsida > Poales > Poaceae > Aegilops > Aegilops speltoides. Next base: position 381,083,265 of record CM038146.1, read on the forward strand.
ACTTTGTCAGAGAACGAGTTGCTAACAAGCAGTTGGAAATTCGGTTTATACACTCCAGAGATCAAGTTGCAGATGGTTTCACCAAGGCACTACCTACAAGAAACTTTGAGGAGTTCAAGCGTAATCTCAACTTGACCAAGTTGTGATTAAGGGAGGCTGTTAAACTCATATACCCGCATATCATTGTAACAAGGACGTACACGTACCTTGAGATAGAGTACACGTACCTTGAGATAGAGTTAGTTTGAGTAGATTGTTAGTATCTAGTTTATCCTGTTCAACCGCATGATCTATCTCTATCTCTTCTTTCCTTGTACTCCAAGCTTGTATGCCTTATCAGGGATTCGGCCCCTGCCTATAACACGTAGCCGTCGCTACCAGGATCGGTACGACGTTACAGCAATTCTCACACAACCAACAGTTGAACATGGTATCCTGATTTGTCATTTTATGGGTTATAAAAGATAATTCATGTTTTAATTTCAGATATAACCTTGTTGTGATCGCATAGAACTGATTGTACTTGCAAATATGCTTTTGTACTACCACACCACAAAATTTCCCTCAGCCTGCAGCTTTTTAACATGAATAGTGTTATCTGGTATCTTTTCTATTTTTCAATAGTGCAGAGTGTAAACTAATCTCTCTTCTCTTAAAATTATGTTCATATTCTATATATATGCACAGGTCTCAATACATTTCTATTTATTTTATGATCTTATTTAATCTAATGATTGATGTGCGTTTTCAAGAGTTTTGCCACGCATCCTCCGTGGTTGTGACTCCACTTCATTAACACACTGAATTTACTAAAGATAAATGCAGTAGAGAAATAAATATTTGAGCTCAGAATGTTACACACATATCTTCATCAGGTTTCAGCATCTCTGTTGTTGTTTTTAGGCTGATTAGCTTTGAAACGTATGTTTCCTTTGAAATATTTACAAGTCCATAGCTCTTTATTATTTGTAGAATTGGAGGCGCTTTCTTTAGTTTTCTGCTTCTTCCCACAAATTAAGAATTCCTTTTCATATTTATCGATACAACCAAGTGGTGAGCTGGTATCTTTTTTTTTTCTTGTAACTTCTGAAGTTGAAGGTGATATTGACTGAAAGAATCTTCAGTGTGTTGCCCCCTTATTGTTGTAACACACGATCTTAGATTTCTTGATTATAAACATTTAGCAGTCATGTGGATGCACAACTGAGCTATATTTTTTTTATTGCAGGAAAACTGAGCTATATTGTTTTCATCTAAATTTTTAGTATTATATATGCATCCAACTTGGCTTTTAGAGAAGTTGAGAAGATATGAACATGCAACTTTGGCTACTGTAGGTAATGGTGACAGCAAATAGAAACTATGTGTTGTTATGGTAGTTACGTGTTTATCGAGAGCAAGATTCTCCAATATGCCTATCCGGGAATTAATACCTTGCATAAATATATTCAAGTCATCAGGATTATTTTACTTATGTAATGAAATTTATGTGCTACTTTTAGCTGGCCAAGATATTTGAGGCCAAGAAGTTGAAGATAGTTCCTGGTTGCCTTGCCATACGATGTGTTTTTTTTTTCGAGACGGAGGCAAAGATTGCACCTTCTATTAATTAAGCAGAAGAGAATTGCCCAGTTAATTACGAAAAAACGGGCAAAAACCGGAATAACAAGGGCCAAGCCCACTCCCATAGACTGAAACACACATGGCAAAGCCCATCCTAATCGATGACATGTCGACCTGCGCGGCCATACAACGCAACTCCGACTCTAAAGGAGAACTCAGAAGAATGAAACCAGGCACGGCTGGTGCCACGGAAGATCGCCGAAATGGCCGCCTGCAGCCAGTCATCGTACACTACAGGGCCCCGCCACCGCAGCTTCGACTCCACAGCAACAAACAAACCGAGGCAATACCGTGGACACGCCGGAGAAGAGCCGACTATCGCAACCATTGCCGCATCGCCAACATCGCTCCCACCATCATTGTTGCCACAGAAGTCTGGTCGCCACAGAGATTCTCTCGAGGCCGCCGCCCCGACATCCATCGCTCCGCCGCGCCCAACGCAATCAACTGCCACCGCCTTCCGGGGCCGCCACCCCGACATACCACCACTCCCCTCGAGCAGCAACGCCGCACAACCCAGCTGCCCGCAGCCCACGCTGCTCAGGGCAACCGCTCGCAGACCACGAACGTTGCACCACATCCGAGGCCGCCGCCCCGATGTAAAGTCAGACCGCCCCCTCTGGAGTGCGTCGACCGGACCGACAAGCCTGGAAGAGTTAGCTTGTGCTTGGTGCATCTGGTTTTCTCCTACGTCGGGTTTGGTGGATGCCGAGGCAGCGGCCTCGGACGGCTGATGTGCGCCGAGGCGGCGGCCTCGGAAAGTGATGCGCGGGGCGGCTCCATGGGGCGGGGCGGCGGCTCGCCCTTCGCTTGGGTGGCAATCTTGGGCTACGCTGCGTTTGTCATCCTCACTGGCGAACTGATCATAATATCATCCCACCAGTGTCCGTCAATGTATGTTTGCGTTGTCGCTCATTAACTCTTGCTGAAGAGGTGTACTTGTGTCTGAACTTTGTTGTGCTGATGATTTGTGATGACATGGATGTGCTGAATAATGTGTGTCATTCACATGCCTGTTTAGATGATCGCGGGTTCCTCTCTTCAATTGGCTCTGTCTTGGCGAGAAGATTTGATGGCAGCTTACTGATTTGACGACAAACGGCCTACTTCAGAGCTCTATGCATATGGACTCATGTACTAGCTCAGAAGAAAATTTGTCATTTTGGAACTTCATGAGTTATTTCCCTATCCATTTTTCCGTTCCTCATCGTTGACACATATGAAGCCTCGGCTGGTTGATTCGTACGAAAGTTTGCGGACGTTTGTTCAGAGTTTTAGATGTTTGTTTTTATAGCCTGCAGCTTCACACAGGTATTCATTTAACCTCCCATGACAAATATGACGAATTGAAACGCTATCATTGTGTTGTATGGAGGTTGGTCATTTATTCTTTTTTTAGGCTCTATTTGCCGCCCAGCCTCTGAAATGTCTATGTTCATAGGTATCCAGCTACACCTGGAGACACTAGGATCAGGGAAAACTACGCTACAATCATCCTTAAATCTTCCCACCAAAGACCAAAGTGGTAAAATGGTCGAACTCGTTGGTGTTTTTTTCTTTGAGATGGAAATTGCTGCATTTTATTATTCAGAAATTTTGGCACGCTCCTAGAGCACCAAGCCAAGGGTGGCAGACCTGATCATGGGCAGCCCGGCCCGAAAACCGGGCCAGATTGGGCTCCATTTCGCTGCCTGAAAGTCCATTCGAGCCGGGCTCAGGCTTTAGTTCTGCGGCACTTCGGGCCGGGCTTACACGTGCGCGTTCTGAAAACAACATTTGAGCTGGGCTTTTGGGCTTGTTTTCAGGCCAGCTTGGGCTTGAGGAAAGGGGCAACTTCGGGCTTCGGTGCTGGCTTGGGCTTGTAGTTCGAGGTTCAGGCTTTTTTAAGCCCAACTCAAAACCCGGCCCGATGTATGATCAGGTTTACGCGGGGTACATGTAACCATATTTTACAAATTTTATTATTTCTGCGACCTTCCTTAGCTAAAATATGTGCTATGAGGGTAGCACACTGAGCGTGTGGTTACCGAAGTGAAAGTCCCAAGCAGGGTTGTAGAAAACCATGTCGAGTTTGACGAGTGTTGGATTTTCACGGTCGTTGCTCCATGTAAACTTCCTATTCTGAAGGTGGATTTCCTTCATTGCTCCATGTAAACTTCCTATTCTGAAGGTGGATTTCCTTCAGAGAGCAATTAGAGAGAGAGTGCTCCCTAAGAGATCCACAATCCGAAGAGTTAGGTTGAGGTTGTTCCTATCGGCCTCTTGGTAAACGAGGTCAAAGTCACCCATAACCAGTCATATAATGTCGCTTGTTAACCTATCATTATACCTTTTCTCTAGTTCCATGAAATTCTCAAACTCAAAGATGGATGCATATGTTGTGTAAATTTTTGCTAAATGGTATCAATAAATAGCGTATCAGCTCCATAAATTTGACATCACAATAATTATATCAGAAAATTACTTAATTTGGTGAACTTAGTTTATAGGTTGTGCAAAAAGTAGGTGCCGGAAAATTAGCAACATGCTTGATTAAGTAGATCATAATCTAACTTATGAAATGCATCCATACTAAAAGTGAGCAATCACTATCTTTGAACTTGCCGACATAAGGGTACCGTGAAAAAAACGCTTCGTCCCGTCCGCTCCCGCGGAGCCAGGAGGAGGGGGGGAACCCTAGGTCGAGCCGCCGCCCGCCTCCCTCCCCCTCGCCGCCACCGGAGCGCGCCGTCGGGCAAACCCTGATCGGCGTAGGGGGGGGGGGCTCTCTTCCTCCGCGTTGCTTGCGGTAGCATGGGATGCGCGGCCACCGAGAGTCGCGGCACTTGCGCAGGCTCGGCGGCGGCAGACGGTTAGCCATCATGCGTGGCGGCATGGTTGGCCATCTTGCGCCGCGCGCGCGATCGTGGTTCTGCCGCAGAGGCTGCGTGGATCCGGCAAGGCGTGGGGCGGCGGGCCGCTGCGGCGGCTAGTGCGAAGGTTCGTGGCGGCGGCGGTTCTGGCGGCGGCGGCTATCGCGTCGCGGCACGGTGCAGGGGTCGGAGGGCACCGATGGTGGGGTCGTGCGCGTGCACGCCTGGGCCGGCCCCTGGCTTGGGGTGGCTGGTTGCTTTCGGCCGTGTTCATGGCGGCCGGTGCGCTGGCCGATCTGGTGGCAGCGTGCCCGGCGAATTCAACGCCTGGAGTTCGGCGAGCGGCGTGGCATGGGCAGTGGCCTGGTGTGGCTGCTGCTCCGGCCGTGGAGGGATCCACGCTAGCTTGGCAGGTCGGATGCGGCGGCGGCTGACATGTTTTGGCATCGGTTCGTCCGTGGTGGCGTGCGTCGGCCTTCGATTCCTCTCCCCGTTGTCCGCGCGCCACTTCCTTCGATGGGCTGGACTTCTTCCAGCTCTGGTCCATCGCTCGTCTCGCGTCTGGCAGCAGGACCGAGATCGTCTCACACCCGGCTGCAGGACCACGCTCGTCTCGCGCCCGACAGCAGGACCGTGCTCGTCTCGCGCCCGGCGGCAGGGCAGGCCGATGGAGGCCAGTTTGGCCGGCCTATTGGGTCTCGGCATTGGGGGCAGCTCAGGGGTGCTAAAGGCGGGGCCTTTCCACTCGTCTCTTTGTGTGGGGTGGCACTGGGTGGCGGGTGAGGTGGCGCCGAGGTCTTGGATGCCGGGGTGGTGGCCCGGGTGGTGGTGTCGCGGTGCTCATGGGCAAAACCCGTGCCTTGATGTTGTCCGGTGACCATGGTCGTGTGGGCGGCATGGTCGTCGTAGTGTGGCGTTTGGTGGCGGTGAGTATTGGCAGGGGTGAAAACCTGTTCAATCTTCGGGCGGACCGGCGGCGGCGAAGCTCGTTCCTTCTTGAAGGCGTCGTCGTGGTCTTCATTGCCCGTCGTGTTGCTCTAGGGGAAACTCTGATCCTCTTCCGGCGGTGGCGGCGCTCTGGTGTCATATCCTTCCCGAAGGCACCGCCTTGGAGCCCACGGGTCGTCATATGCGGCTTCATCTCTTCGCGGTGGCGTGTTCACGGTCGAGGACCCGACTGCTCTTGTAGTGCTTGGAGTGGTGTTGCTGCGCTCAGCGCCTATGTATCTTGCCTTGGGTGTGTGCATGTGTTGTGGTGGCGTGTGTTTGTGCCGGGTTGTTGTTGGTCGATGCTTTTATATATAAAGCAAGGCAAAGCCTATTTCGGTAACTTGCCGACATGGTTTTGCTATGCCAAGGCTAACACCATATTTTCCAATTTAGGTATCAGGGTATGGCATTTTGGGGTAAATTCATAGTTGAGGATTTAGTTTGTAGTTTTAGGGAAATTTGTTTGCTTGGATAAATATAGTGGGGTTTGAATAATACTCGGTTTTCACTTGATGTTTCATTATTTGCCTGATGTTTTTAGTTGGCACTGATTTTTTCAAAGGGTAAGGAGGCATGCACCGGTTTGAAATGGCACCATCCAGTTATGCGAGTGAGAAGAGTCTCCTTTTCTTTTTCTGGACACAGTGCAATAGGAGATGGTCATATATTTTTTTTTCTGAGAGGAGATGCTCACATACACTGACCATAATCAATGACTTTGAACCCAGGTGGATCGGTTCCATCATAAGAAATCTAACCATCTGTGCTAGACTCAGTTCACGGAGGAGTGCTCCTCTTTGCACATTTGTGAGAATCATTACAGGCTATCATAAAACATGCGGTTACGTGAAAAACAAATCGGGGTTTCTTTCCTGATATTTAAGTCAATTCAACGGTGGATATGACTACCATAATCATCACAATCTGTTATAGTGGCCTAGTACATTCCTTGCGTTATGCGTACATGTTTGACCGATGCTGGTTAGGAGCGGCAGGCCGGGGAGCAACCTGAAAGGAAAGCCAAACGAAAAGGCAGACGCTTGTGTGTGTCCTCTCATCAGCTAGTTGACGTAAACCAGGTCCTCATTTTACTCCAAGACCTTTTCGTTTCCAGTCCATGGAGGCAGACGCCGAATCAATTTCTTAAACCGGAGGGGGTACGTTCATGGCGGCCCTCGACCCCACTGAAACACACCAGCACCCAATCAAACCGCTGGTCTGCCATCATGCACACTGGACGCCCGAGAGACCCCGAGAGCGTTCGTTGCAACGACGCACCAACTCACTCACCACTTCGTCCATCCTTTGACGCCAAGATAAAACGATGGAACAAAGACGGAGCAACTGGCGCCCACTCGGTGACGGCCGGTAAGACCCAGAGCAGGCGCAGCAGCCAGCAGATCGGATGTGCCCCGCCCGACAGCGGTCACCACCGCAGCCAGGCAAGCCATCCGTCGACCTTCCGTTCCATTACCACCACCACCCGGGATAGAAAGGCTGGCCGGAAAGCGAAGGGGCGAACGAACAGCAGGATGATTGCGCTGCGCACCACGGCTCGATCTGGCAGTCGCACTCGCGGCCCGCGACGCAACGACAGCACGGCCCGCCGGTCAACCATGCGCACTAGCGCCGATCGAGCCGGTCCAACGAACTTCGCCCTCGCCATCATCGCGCGCCCACCCATCGGTCGTCGCCGGTCTCACCCGTCGCAGTTGAGGTGAGCAGTGACCTCCTCCGCGGCGGAAACTACCGGCACTAGGCTAGGCTAGGCTAGGCCAGACGGCTTGCCTCCGAAGCGAGCGAGCGAGCGGCCGGCCGGCGAACATGCGAGTGGCGACCTCCTGGGCCAGCGCTCACAGGCGTCTCTCTTCGGGGTCGGGCCGGGTCAGGTCAGGTGCCCACATCATGCGGTACTTGAAACTCAAGTGCGACGGACGGACGGACAACAGTGATGTGGGGATTCTCTTGGCCAGCTCAACAAACGGCCATTGTGTGGATCGTTTACTAGTTTATTACTACACTACACTATTTTATTTGCCTAAATAAGAGAAACGGGCTGCTGTTGCGACAACATGTGCTGGTTTGGGCAAAGAGAATCGGACTCCTCGCCGCCATGCCTTTTACTACTACTATTTCAATCCGCGAACAATATTTTGGGCGGGATAATCCGTGTCCAATCGAACAAGTCCTTGAGGGAGACAATGCCCGTGCTGACCTTTCTATTTTAATCTGTCCCCACTTGGCGAAGCAGGTTGACTTTTCAACTGCCCGGTGGCACCACCCCTCTGTCCGCGGCACAAATCCCAGCTTCCTTGGGTGATTAGGACACCATCATTAGCACTGATCTAGTCCTAGATCTTGGCGTCTCGTAGCATACAAAAACGTGGAACAGGCTGACACCGAGCAGCCGACGACGAATCGGAACTCTCCAGGCAGCTACTATTCCACGCTCCAGGGTGACGTAGAGCTCATGCATGCTAGTAGTAGTAGGAAGAGTAGTAGCTCACCATTTTTCAAACAGAGAGAGATAACAAATTATACAAAGCAAGCGAAAAGTCCAACCCGTTGCTTAGTTAAATTGCCGGCAGTTCATCTGCAGCACCGAGTGAGCGAAGAATATCTTATGTTACACAAGACGTATCGTGTACCATGTTGTGGCACCAGCAGTAGCTGTCGATCTGTCAAGTGTGAACCGTGCTGCTGCTTTTAAACAACATTTTACCTACGCCCACTTTCGACACGGTGATGGCTGCTCGAGCAAGTTAACAAATGGGAGGATGCAATGCAAGCTCCAACGAGGTGGCATACTGGCATGTATGTAAACACAAACAGATTTGCTATTTCACATCTAGATGTGAGATACTATCTCACATCTAAGTCCTCCACTTTGTATTTGTTTTATTTTTAAAAATCACGCACAGCCTGAGCTCGCGGGTGTCCGTGTTCGAGCATACTGCGTGCGCTCGCGCAGCGTGAAGCCCCGCACTGGGCGTGGGTACAGCGTGGCAGCATGGGCTGGTCCATGTGTGTGGCAGCGCGGGCTGACTTTGTCTTTCTGTTTTTATTTTTTATTTTTTGTCTACTTTTTGAACTGTCTCGCTACAGCCGTTGTTGCATTTTGTGAGCTTCCTTATCTGTTTTTCATTTCTTTTTTTCTCCCCCATGAGATGCTATGATGTGCACGTATCATATGTTGTGTGCATGCATCTCCTTTGTGCGTCTATATACATACGACCGTTCATGCACGTTTGTTTGTTTGTTGGCTTTTTGATTTGTGTTCATCTATGCAACGTGTCCACAGAACAGTAAATCATGTATCGAATTGCTAAAAGTCATATAGATGAATTTTAGTGATGTCTCATATAAGTTTCAGTCCGTTTGATCTGTCGCTTCAATTTCGTGCAATTATTTTATCGGGTTTGTTTTGTCCCACACGCCTGGTGTCACTCGTCTGTTGTTCATTTTGCGGCCCACAAGCGATAAGTCTAACCCGTTGATTAGTTAAATTGCCGGCAGTTCATCTGCAGCACCGATGTAGCAAAGATTATCTTAGGTTACACAAGACGTATCGTGTACCATGTTGTGGCACCAGCAGTAGCCGTCGATCTGTCAAGTGTGAACCGTGATGTTGCTTTTAACCAAAAAAAATTAGCTACGCCCACTTTCGACACGGTGATGGCTCCTCGAGCAAGTTACCAAATTGGAGGATGCAATGCAAGCTCCAAAGAGGTGTCATGTATGTAATCACAAAAGGATTCACTACTGTACTTCTTAATGCAACAAGTGCACAAAAACAAAAGTAAGTTCACACATCCTAATCGGCCAGTGATGACGCGATGCGCCCACATCGAATGCAATACTGTATCATGATCATCCCACACTCACTCACGTCGTGGCTAGCCCACAAGGCCACAAGTCACCTCACCTGCAAACCACAACACATCATGCGAGAGCATTTGGAGAATCTCCTGCAAATTGCCGCCAACTTTCGTGCAACTCAAGCAAAATGCACTGTTTAATTCGGTAGAAAGCAGCACTAACAAGACGTAGTGAGCACAGATGATTCTTTCCTTGGCCCTTTTTGCTGCTCTTCCGGTCGGCGTGCAAAAGTTGGCGGGAGCAAGATACTCAACAATAACTCGGGTCAGAGCAAGCAGAAAGAGGTTGGGAGATCATTGATTAGTCCGGTTCGGTGCACCAGCAAACGAAAAGAGTAAATGGAGATGGGGGGAGCAGCCATCGGCCGTATGAATGCGCTGCCGGCCTCCATGTGAAAGCTCTGACCAAACGGAATTCAATTGATGCGTCTCTCACGGAGCAGTGGCGGTAGGAGTATTCATAGACCATCATCCATCGGCTCAGATTCTGAATTTCGTTCGGACAGCACAATGCTCACACACCCCCACCGGATCTCTCTCGCTCATAACTCGGGCATTCAATTCCGTATATGCATTCCCTGCACCTACTGCCATCACGCGCCACTAAAGTCTATTCATTCTTTAATTCCCAGACATCAAAGCGGCAACGGATTGAATTTTTGCAAATCAAGTCGGATCAGGACCAGACGGCTAGCTGTGTAGACAATGAAGTGATCGGGCAGCTGAGCTCGTCACAAATTGTTCGGCCGGCAAGCAAGCAAGCAAGTAAAAACCTAGTAGCTGTAGTATATGTCAACGGAGTGTTCTCCGAGTATGAAATCTCACGGGCTCATCTTCACAAATGGACAAGATGTAAAAATCCACAAAAAGCTAAGGGTGGTAGTAATTGGGGTTGGGTGATGAAGGAAAACTAAAGAAGAAAAATCAAGGAGAAGAAAGAGAAAGAAGGGATCACCGGAAGCGACCGCCGTCGGCGAGCTTCCTTGAGCGGCAGCGTCCAACGGAGGCGGCGCTGTGGAGCGGCGACGGCCGCAGCTCGGAGGAGAAGGTGCTCGAGTCCGGCGGCTGCGCGGCGCGGTGGCGGCGCCCGGGGCTGGGCCGCACCAGCGGGCTGAGGCAGACGGCGAATCCCGAAGGCAGGCTGCTGGTCTGGCGGCGCCGGCATGGGGTCCTCCGCATCGGGGAAGGAGACGGCCGCCACGGGGGGTCGGCGGGCGAGCTGCTCTCCTCGCCGCTGCCCCGACTGCCCCTCTCCGGAGATAGCCCCCGGTTGCTGACCACGCGGCAGGAGCGCCTGGGCGGCGGCGACGCGGGCAGCACGGCCTCGGCCGGCACCTGCTTCCTGCGACGGCGCGGGATGATCCCGGCCAGCCAGGAACGGCTCTTCTTGCGCTCCTTGGCTTTGTCCTTGTCCTCCGGTCTGTGGTGCCGGTGGTGGTGGTTGCCGAAGAGCGTGGCGAGCACGGAGAACTTCCCGGCGCGCGGCTTCTGGTACCCGATGTCGCCTTCCTCGAGCGGGGCGCTGCCGCCGTAGGCGGGGCCGACCTGCGGCGTCCGGAAGAAGAGCAGGCTCGGGTGGTGCCTGAGCGCGCCGCCCGAGGAGTCGGACTTCCTGCGGGACACGTACGGCGACACGGACCTCGGGAACGCCGGGGCCGGCGCCGCCTCCGCGGGCGGAGCGGGGGCGGCGGCCGGAGGAGTGGACGGCGACGACGCGTCGTTCTGCGCGGCGGCGAGCACGAGCAGGCGGTCCCGCAGGCACGTGGCGCAGACGCCGCCGCCTGCCTGGAACGGGTGCCTCTTGCACTTCATGCCCATCTCATCTCATCCCCCCACACCCGTCGCCGCCAGCGATGACGAGGAAGCGAGGCGGAAGCGGCGGCTGCTAAATTCTCGCGGCCGACGCCGACGCGCGCACCTGCCGTCCTCCTTTGCTTTCCTTTTTGGTTTGTTTAACCTCGGGTGGGCTTCTTGGAAATGGGAAGTTGGTTGGCGGAGGCGGTGCAGGCAGGTGTCCGGGCGGGGCGATGGGATCTTTTCTCCGTCAGGGGAGGGACGCCGCGGCCGCCGCGGGCTTAAATAAGGTTCGGAGACGAAGAGAAGAGAAGGGCGGGGAGAAGATGGAGTCGTGGACGGACGGAGGCGATCGACAATGATACCTGCAGGAAGAGGGCAATTGACCGCGTCTTGGACGATTCGATTGGTTTGCGTTTCAGTTATAGGTGACACAAGTGGATTTGCCGTTGGACCCGGCTCGGGCTGGGTTCCCGCTCCCGGTTTGGTCGCACGGTGGCGTCGGCTGAAGGTGCACACTGTGCGCAGTGAGAACAATGAATGTGCCGAGTAAAGTTGTATTTTGGATTTGGCATGTCTATACTCCCCCAATAGTTATGGTAGGGGGGACAACAAACATTCACCCCTCCAATAACTCCCCGAATCAATTTCTTATTTTCCGCTTTTCGCGAAATTGAGGTCCGTTTTCCTATCTTTCGAGGAGGAAAACATGCCGTGTTTCCTCCATTTATCCGTGCATTGCCGCCGACTGTCAGGACTGAAAGAATTATTGACTCTCCTCAAAACTGAGCTTCGTTTCTCTATCTTTGCGGTTTCCTCCCTCCATCTGCGCATTGACGCAACTGCCACGACCGAACTATTATCCGCTCTCCGTGAAACGGAGCTCTTTTTACCGCATCTCCCCACGAGTGCGAGGCGTCCTGATTCCCCCCTCGATCCGTGCATTGACGCCAACTGCTACGAGCGGAAGTATTCCCGACTCTCCTCGAAACTGAACTTTGTTTCCCTATCTTCGGGGAGGGGAATGCGCCGCATTTCCTCCCTCCATTCGCGCATTGACGCCAACTGCCACGACCGGAAGTATTATCCACTCTCCCCTAAATGAAGATCTGTTTCATGTATATCGCCCCAGGAGAGAGAGGCGTCCTGATTCCTCCCTCGATACGTGCATCGACGCCAACTGTCGCGACCAGAAGTCTTCGCTACCACCACCACCTTCATTTCATTCCTCCGTTTTTTGGATTTGGCCTGATCAAAGTTGTTTTTTGGATTTGGCCTATTTTATACCTAGTTGTAGGCAAAATAGAGACATTAAGAGACAAATTGATGCATATTTCTAAATACTTAATACATTGTCCATGTGTTTCTAACAAGATAAGTTTTGGGTGAACTTATTTCATGTATTTCTACTATTTAAGGAGGGTTGATGTTTGTACGTCACCAAATGTGGTTTCGTCCCCCCTGTTTTGAAATAATCTAAACCAAGTCGGTGCTTTCATTTCCTTGTCCTACGGGAAACTATGTTCTAAATTAATTCAATCAAATCTTGCCAAAACCACTTGCATTCTTGATCAAATCAAATCTTACCAAAATATCAACTAAATCAAAAGTTTCCTTGCCTTCTCATACCTATACCCAAATAAAATAAAATCTTACCAAAACCTCAACCAAGTCAGAACTTTCCTTGCCTTGCCCTACCTATACTAAATCAAATCAAATTTTACCAAAATCTAGAATATGGTGGGTATAACGTATATGTCAGACACGGTTGATGTTGAACCACTTAAATATGTATGCCCATGTTGGCACACGCGGACAATTAGCTAGTGGAATTTAATTTGGGGGATTGCTATAGCGCAAGAACAACCATCACACTACTTCATGTATCACCGTGTTGTCACCGTGATTCATGAGCGCCCATGTGGTCGTTGAACATTGTGAAGCCTGTCATGCTATAAGAAGTAGCTCCACGTGTTCGCCTCATAATCAATCCTTTCATCCCTCACTTTGTCAACTTAACTATTCATCTATCATACATTTCATCCCCATTGTTCTTTTACAATTGCCAATCATTTTTTCCGCCACAACACTCTCTTATGGCCATCTATACAACATCTCCTTGCCCTTCACCCTTGTCACTACTAGTGCTCATTCCTCCACGATCTCTCGCCATATGTCACGCCTCCGTACCATACGGTCAACCCTCACTAGGCCTTGTTTGTTCGAACATGCATGTTAAGGTAGATCTCATCACTAAGGAGGGATGTGGAGAAAGGAAGGGAGTAAGCAAGTGAATCTGTAGACTTCGACATTGGGATTGCAGAGCAAATAATCACTCAACTTTTTGATCCAACGACTAGCATTGATAGGTAGTGGTATACATAACTGACGTGGCTAGAGACTTGGTCGGTATTTCCCCAAAGAGGAAGGGATGATGCAACACATCTATGGTAAGTATTTCCCTCAATTGTGAAACCAAGGTATCAATCCAGTAGGAGAACCAAGCAGCACTATGTAAATGATACCTGCACACAAAGAACAAATACTTGCAACCCGACGCGTAAGAGGGGTTGTCAATCCCTCCTCGGTAAAAAGATAGATAAATTTGTATGAGTTTGGATAAATAGATCTTGATAAAACGCGAAATAAATAAGTAAATAAAAAGTGCAGCAAGGTATTTTTGGGTTTTTGGAAATATAGATCTGAAAACAAATATGGAAAAAGATAGATCGAAAAGCAAATATGACAAAAGATAGACCCGGGGCCGTAGATTTCACTAGTGGCTTCTCTCGAGAAAATAGCACACGGTGGGTAAACAAATTATTGTTGGGCAATTGATAGAAGAACAAATAATTATGACGATATCCAAGGAAATGATCATGAATATAGGCATCACGTCTAAGATTAGTAGACTGACTCCTGCTTGCATCTACTACTATTACTCCACACATCGACTGCTATCCAGCATGCATCTAGTGTATTAAGTTCATGGAGAAACGGAGTAATGCAATAAGAACAATGACATGATGTAGACAAGATCTATTTATGTAGGAATAGACCCCATCTTTTTATCCTTAATAACAACGATACATATGTGCCTCGCTACCCCTTCTATCACTAGGTGAGGACACCGCAAGATTGAACCCATCACAAAGCACCTCTTCCCATTGCAAGAAAAATCAATGATTGAACCCATCACAAAGCACCTCTTCCCATTGCAAGAAAAAATCAATCTAGTTGGCCTAACTAAGCCAAAGATTCGGAGAAGAAATAAGAGGCTATAAATAATCATGCATATAAGAGATCAAAGGAGACTCAAATAATATTCATGGATATAGATCTAGTCATAAACTCAAACTTCATCGAAGCCCAACAAACACACCACAAAAAGTTATTACATCAAATAGATCTCCAAGAGACCATTGTATTGAGAATCAAAAAGAGAGAAGAAGACATCTAGCTACTACCTACGGACCCGTAGGTCTATGGTGAACTACTCACGCATCATCGGAGAGGCACCAAAGAGGATGATGAACCCCTCCGTGATCGTGTTCCCCTCCCGCAAGGTGCCGGAATAGGGATCTAGATTGGATCTCATGGTTCTGGAACTTGCGGCGGCTGGAATTGTGTTTCGTCGACTCCCCTATGGTTTTTGGAATATTTGGGTATTTATAGAGCTTAGAGGCGGTGGAGGAGACCTCCATGGGCCCCACGATACATCACGATGCGCCAGGGGTCTCTGCGCGCCCTGATGTATCGTGGGCCCCATGGGCCTCTCCCAGGTGCTTCCTTGGCTCCCAAGTTATCTTCTGGTCCAAAAAAATCTCCAAAAAGTTTCACTGTGTTTGGAATCGGTTTGATAGGGATATTCTTCGAAGTAAAATACGAGCAAAGAACAACAACTCACACTTGACACTATGTCAATAGGTTAGTCCCAAAAAATGATATAAAGTTGCTATAAAATGATTGTAAAACATTCAAGAATGATAATATAACAGCATGGAATAATAAAAAATTGTAGATATGTTGGAGACGTATCAGCATCCCCGATCTTAATTCATGCTCGTCCTCGAGTAGGTAAATGATAAAAACAGAATTTTTGATGTGGAATGCTGCCTAACATGTTCATCACATATTCTTTTCTTTTGTAGCATGGACATTTGGACTTTTAGATGGTTCAAAGCAATAGTCTATATTTGACATGAAGACTTCAATACTCAAGCATATCAACAAGCAAACATGTCTCTCAAAATATCAACGCTAAAAAAAGTTATCCCTAGACCATCATGCTCAAACATTGATCCATTCATGAAACACACTCAAATATTAGCCACATCTAATGCTCAAGTACGCTTATAGTGCTCCCTAGTTAGTGCTTAATAAGAGAAGATGGAGACTCAGAAAATTACAATTGCATAAAAGTAAATAGACAGGCCCTTTGAAGAGGGGAACAGAGATTTGTAGAGGTGCCAGAGCTCAAAGCTTAAATTGAGAGATAATTTTTTTTTGAGAGACATGCTTTTCCCATCAACTAAAATGACCGAGTAATACCCAACACTTTCCATGCTAGATATATCATAGGCAGTTCCCAAACATAAAATAAATTCTATTCCTTTTTCCACCATACTTTCACACTCCACGGCCAGCCGTATCCACGGGTACCGTCCATACTTTCACACTCCATACCAATACTTTCCAAGGAATTTATTATTCGACAACATAAAGTAAATTTCTTTTTAGTACTTGTTGCTCGTTAAAATTTATCCTATCACAAAACTATCTGTTACCACTTATTTTAGTACTTGCAGAGAATACCTTGCTGAAAACCGCTTATCATTTCCTTCTGCTCCTCGTTGGGTTCGACACTCTTACTTATCAAAAGGACTACGGAGATCCCCTATACTTGTGGGTCATCACACCCAGACGTCCACACATCACTACGGTCCAAGACAGTAAGAAGCATACACGAAGAGGCACCCTCAAGCCTCGACACAAAGGTCATAAACGTCAAGACAAGGAAACTGGTGCCAAGTCCAGCAACTCTCAGTCCAGTAGACGGACAAAGAACATCTCAAGCCTACTCGGCCAAAGCCAACCACTAGATCAACCGTGTGAAATTCACGGTACTCCTAGAAGGACGGCAAAGCATACCAATAGAGAATGCCGGATCCTCAAAACAAAGCGGCTGGTCGTGCGCCAGAAGCAATAAGGGGAGGCGCCTCGTCAAAGACCCCCCCAGGGCATAAAAGTACGGCCGATCGCCCATGATCACATCAATCATAGCAAGTAAATTGTAGTACCTCTAGACCTAGTAGTCCAGGTGCTCTACAACACGCAAAGCCCACACGGGCAGGAAGCCACGAATAACATCTCCTAAAAGATGTAAGGTGCAAAGGCCAAGTTTTATTGGCCCAGAACTCTAACAGTTGTCTTCGGATCACCCAAAAAATGCTACGCCAAAGAATAAATCTTCGGCACCATCCCATCATGCGGTAGTTTACCGTATACCAATGGGATAAACCACGTTGACTAGATTCCACGTAGTAAATCACTCAGGCCAACTATCCGGACACCCATTGAGGAGTCCGCGCTACCTCACGGTATAACGGCTGGGCCCACCGGGGTCCGATCAGGGACCCTTGGACCAACCACAAAGAGGATGCCCAACTACCTTCAAGCATTTGCCTTTACATAATAACGATTGACGCAGAATAGGATTGGCGGCGTGGAACCAGCCCGGACACGCAATGGCAGGAACATGCAGATAGAAGACAATTTGGATTCAATCTTGATCCACTCACAACCCCCTCCAGTCCGGTCACCACAGGTTCCACCAAATAACACCTCTTTTCATACATCATACTCATACGCATAGACATATCATCCTACTACGGTGGGTAGACTTAAATAACACGTACCGGCCATCGTTTATCGCTGATGCCTCTTTGCCGAAAATGACAGCCACGCTTCGCGTTCGCCCGGTTACACCAGGGGCTTCACAGTACGGCAATACAATCCGACCACCTTTTCGGTTGCTCAGCACCCGAACTTATAGTACTATATGCATCAGCTCCGAATCATGTCTTGGGTCATTGGTTGGGTTTGCCCGGCTCCCATGTTTTGGTACCTTACGTTCCGTTCTGTCGGTTAAGGTAGCGCTGGGAGAACTACTGCGATTGTGTCCCGGTTCAGCCGGACGAGCACCTCAGTAGAGAAAGCCGAAAACCGACCGTCATGATGAAGCGAGAGCTGGTCAGCTGTTCGAGAGGTTGTAAAATCCTTAAAGATTTATTCCGCACAATGCCATTATAAATGCAGAGTGCGACGGATCGGTCTTCTGATCAGGCGCCAATAGAGCACCTAGTTCGGCCTTCCGAACACTAGGGGCTGCGCTGACCATACTCGAATTCCTATGGCTAAGTGAGAGTAATAAAGCCTTATAGTCCAATTTCCTGGTTCGCGGAGAGAAACACTGCCTTAAAAGGACCCAACTATGGGATAAAGAGCGTTCATATATATCCCGAACACCCCCATATTCTTTTTACGAGGGGCAGAAGCCGACGACTTGCCAACTCTCAGAATTTGCATACAATAAACAGCCGCACAGGAAGAACATATGTTCAAACAAAACAGGCAATATATAATGACAAATGCCATTATCCCATATTACAAAATCTGGCACAAATGCCCTCAGGGAAATATAATGTCTTTGGCACACTTATCCACCGCAAGGCGGGCCCCTTTCATCACACCTTCATAATACAGCTCGGGCTTGCAGTGCTCCTTACCCTCCGGCGGCCCCTCAGTCATCAGCTTCTCCGCGTCAAGCTGCCCCCAATGCACTTTCACACGGGCAAACATCATGCGTGCGCCTTCTATACAGACTGATCGCTTGATAGCATCAAGCCGAGGACAGGCACCCACAAAGCGCTTGACGAGTCCGAAGTAACTGCTTGGAATTGGCTCCGTAGGCCATAGCCGGACAACTAAGTCCTTCATGGCTAGCTCGGCCGCCTGGTGCAGTTTGACCAGTTGTTTCAGTTGATCGATAAAAGGCACCGGATAGTTCGGCGCCAAATACTGCGACCAGAAATCCCTCTTCGCAGACTTCTTCTCCGCGGTTCGGTAGAATTGGGCGGCATCTGATATGCTACGAGGAAGATCCGCAAAAGCCCCTGGAAACATAAGAATTCAGCTTGCCTCTTAGGATTCTTCCCATTATCATGTACATAGGCCAAGAATACAGAAGACCTTACTAGCCGCAACTTTTCGGGCCTCCTAAATGTCCCACGCAACACCTCGGGCTTCTTCCCGAGCACCTTCCGCAGCCTTGAGAGCTTGGGCGAGTTCGCATCCTTTCCCTACTAGACTCTGCTCCAAGCCCTCGCTTTTCTTCACAGCTTCCTGGAGCTCTCGCTCAGCTACGATGACCCTGGCCTTGTGTTTTTCACGAAGCGCCTGTTCGGCGACAACCTTCTTGTTGGCATCGGCCATAGCCTTCTTTAGTGCCGCGTATTCGGCACTCGCTCCTAGAGCATACAATACAAATACTTTTCTCTAAGCACAACTATTCAATCAAGCAATCCTCCAACGAATATCTTGTAGTTCGGACTGCGGAGGGGCCTGCGGAGGCGTCTCGCTCGCCAAGGCGTCTGAGCCCAGCGAATCCTCCAACGAGGATCGGCCGGCGCAAGATCTTGCCGGACTGTGCAAAGTATGGCATCAGTTAAAACTACTATACCCAAAAACAATCCCGGACGCATATGCATGTTCGGATACTTACGACCTCTCTAGGGGCTGGGCCATGGGATCCCACTCCGGGCTGCTATCGGCAGCCATGGTGGATGCCTTTGGGAGGAAACCTTTCCCCCTCTTGGGCGATCCGGCCTCCGGAGATGTGGAGGCCGTCCTCTTCCTCCCGCCATCAGAGCGAGGCTCATCCTCCTCTGCTTCCTCCTCTTCGTCCTCAGACGAAGGATCGTCGCTGGAGTCTTCGGATTTGGCGTCCGAAGCCTCGCGACGGCGAAGGCCACTCCGGGTCTTCTTGACCTTCTTGGAGGCCTCTTTCTTTGGCGCCTCGTAAGGCGCGGGGACCAGCATCTTCGTCAGAAGAGGTCCGGCCGGTTCCTCCGGCAGTGGGGCGGGACAATGTATCCTCTCCACCTTCTTTATCCATCGCTGAGGTCACAATGAAACACGATTAAGATGTCTCCCTCACGACATGCCAGCTGAATCATGAATGGACAGAGCGTGGATGTAACTTACCGAGCTTGTAGAATGGGATAATTGATACCCACGGTCCTCGGCGGGGCCCGGCCACGATTTGCCGGACTTGAAGAGCACCTTCCAGATATCCTTGTGGGAGGAATCATAAAGCCCCTGAAGGGTTTGGGTGCTCGGTTGGGTCGAACTCCCACAGAGTGCAAGCTCGGCGCTGACGGGGGAGAACCAGGCAAACTAGCATCACCTGGACTATGTCGACGAGTTTGACGTCCCTGTCGACCACACCCTAGACGCGCGTTTGGAGCAGTGACAGCTCATCGGACGAGGACCAGTTCGGGCCCTTCTTGGGCCAGGACGTGCGTCGTAGTGGAGCTCCGGATCTGAACTCTGGAGCTGTCGCCCACTTTTTGTCGCGTGGTTCGGTGATATAGAACCACTGCTGCTGCCACTCCTTGACGGAGTCGTTGAAAGCGCCTTTCGGCCAGACGGCCTTGGTCATCTTGCTTACCATGGCCCCGCCGCGCTCAGCGTGTTCACCACTCACCACCTTGGGCTTCACATTGAAAATCTTCAGCCACAGGCCGAAGTGAGGTGGGATCTGGAGAAAAGCCTCGCACACGACAATGAACGTCGAGATATTGAGGAAGGAGTTGGGGGAAAGGTCATGGAAATCGATCCTGTAGTAATACATGACTCCACGAACAAAAGGGTGAATGGGAAACCCGAGCCCACGGACAAAATGGGGAAGGAACATGACTCTCTCTTGAGGTTCCGGAGTGGGGACGACCTGTACCGCCGGTGGGAGACGGTGGACGATCTTCTGGGCCAGATACCCGGCTCCCCGGAGCTTCTTGATGTCCTTCTCCTGGACGGTCGAGGCCATCCATCTGCCTCCTGCTCCAGATCCGGACATCTTTGGAAAACCTCTCTTTGATGGAGAAGAAGGGTACTCGTGCATTAGGGCTCGAACAGAGGGGAATGAGCTGACGGAAGGAGGAGGCGTGATAAAGGGGAAGAGACCTAACCTCTTTATAGGGGTGGTAAATGCTTTTTGCGCCTCCCCACTTTCCTGGTGGAACCCGTATGCTTCCCACTCGCCGCGATTAGCGGCACGGTTGGATTACCCATACCCGCGTTGATGAGGATCCTGTGATAAAGGGACACGATCTCTGCTTTGACAAGACGTGACAGGGAAACCGCCTCGCAATATCCGCTGTGGCAGGTTGTGGGAAAATGGTTCGGATAATGATCCGACCGTAATAACATGTCACGTCGTCTGAAAAAGTTGTCAGTAGATTGCATTTGTAAAATATCATTCTCTCTACGGCGGTGTGCGAAAATCATTTTGTCGATCAGGACACGGTCTACGTGTTCGATAATTACTTCGGAGTATTCGGAGAAGGAACCCGCCTTGCAATGCCGAAGACAATACTACGCACGGGACTCATCGTCATTGAAGCCTGGTTCAGGGGCTATTGAGGGAGTCCTGGATTAGGGGGTATCCGGACAGCCGGACTGTGTACAACGTACGGACTATTGAAGCGTGAAGATACAAGACTCAAGACTTCAGCCCGTGTCCGAATGGGACTCTCCTTTGCGTGGAAGACAAGCTTGGTGATCCGGATATTATATTTCCTTCCTTGTAACCGACTCCATGTAAACCATAACCCTCTCCGGTGTCTATATAAACCGGAGAGGTTGGTCCTTAGAAGGCCGATCACAATTACAATCATATCATCATAGGCTAGCTCTTAGGGTTTAGCCTCTATGATCTCGTGGTAGATCTACTCTTGTACTACCCATATCTTCAATATTAATCAAGCAGGAAGTAGGTTTTTACCTCCATCAAGAGGGCCCAAACCTGGGTAAACATCTGTGTCCCTTGCTTCCTGTTACCATCAGCCTTGACGCATAGATCGGAACCCCCTACCCGAGATCCGCCGGTTTTGACATCGACACCTGGGATGACCCAAAATCCCAGGGTGGGCCGGCCCACCGTGGGCACCCTGTAGGGATACACACCCGAGCGGCGAACATGCATTTTTGAAACTAATTTAGGAACATTTAGCTGACCAATTAAACAACTCTGTTTTAATAATATCAGATTCGTATTTGAACAACTAAGCTTGTTTAGCTTGATGGGTGGAGCAGTGTTATTATGATGAGAAGCACGTATTCTGTTCATATAGTGATCATGAAAGGCGGTTACTCTAAGCATATTTTTTTTAGCAAAAGAGGGTTTCCCCTCTGATTTCTATTAAAGAAACCACCACGGAACCAACATGATCAATTAAACCCTAAGCATGACCAATTAAACGTATTATGGCTGTGCCATGGCAGATTTGAAGCTGCAAACCGAAGAAATGATATTTGGCATCCATTGTTTACTTCGAACTAAGAACTAAATTCTAAGAGCTGAAAATAAAGTAGAGTAACCAAGTTAAGATCTATTTTCTGGTTGAGATAAAAAGTTGAGGAGATATGAAGTACCACCTCTCTTGCGGCGCCGTGTAGGCATCGGGGGTGCGATGGATGTCGGTGGCGTTGACACAGATCTGCGATGGTAGACGGGTGCATCGGGGGATAAGTCCCGTTGCGGTGGAAGAGAAGGTCATGTGAGCGGCCCCGGCAAAGAGGACGACGGCGGCGATGAAGCGAGAGGACGTGATGCAAGGCTATTGGTCTGTCACCGTGGATGAGAAACGTCCATCTCTAGCAATGGACGACGTGGTCTTGGTAGGCGCTCCGGCATGGTGGAGGACAGTGGCGATGGATGTGGTGGAGGACGGCGGCGATGGATGGGGTGGCGGACGGAGGCTGGTGTGGGGATAGGGTGTTCTAGCGCGGACGGTGTATGAATGGGAAAATGGAGGGAGAGGTATGGGGAACCATGTTTTTGGGATGTGCCTGTTTGAAATATGGAAAAGTTACGAACTTAGCCCCCGTTTAAAATCTGGACGTCTCGTCGGTTGGGGATAGGACGGTAATCTCGCATCTCGCCAATATTTGCCCAGAGCGATTTCGAGCGAGGAGAGGGTGGTTGGCGCCCATGGTGTATGAACGGGGCTGACAGGTGGGGCAGTTGTGTCACATTTGAGTGAAGTTAGAAACCTGCCCCTATTGAAAATATTTGCCTACATAGATTTCGGCCGAGTCGAGTTTGTTTTGCCGCCCACCGTGTATGAATGGGGAATGGAGGGATAAACAGAGGTCTTTCGGACGAGCTTGAATCAAATGAGTTTTGCCGCCCATGTTTGACGCCCACCGTGTCAGAATGGGCTCAGAGGCGGTCGTGTCACATCTAGTTGAAGTTACTACCTACCCCTATTTAGAGCAGTGGAAATCGGGCCGATGGATTGTTCGTGTAATCGGGCCGATGGACACATCACACTTTCTTTTACTGTATATTTCATGCGATTACTTTTGGCATATCGAGATCTAAGCAATCTACAATAGGATGAAAAGACTAGCATCCTTCACATTATTGGCGAACTCAGTTCATAGAAACAAGCAATTCAACCATTCTGTGGGTAAATCAAAAGCGCCACTGGAATATTTTTCACTATCCAATCATACACGCAAAAGGGGGCGACACCACCATAGGGGCTAGTATGGGCGGCCGCCTCAGGTGGCTGGAAAGTGTGAACCTAGTTTGAGTCGTCCAGTTGGCCCACGCTAGTTTTGTTAAATCCGACGCACGAAAGCGAGCAATGTAAAAAATGAAGAAAATGTTTCAATTTGATGGGCTAATAACATAAGTGCGAGGCAGGCCCTATAGCAGGCTCTCGCCCAAACAGCGCCTCCCATATCGATCGACATCGGGAAAAATCCCAATTCATTTGCTCCACCTCCATCTGGTTTGCTCCTAACCTAGCCGCCACCGACAGACCGACACAGCACTTCCTCGCGCCCTCGTTGGAGGCGGGCCGGGCTTCAAGCTTAACGGAAGGACAAGAAGATGAAGATCCAACCACAGGTGTAGCTGCGTGGGAGGCAAGCGGCAAAGACGGGCATGGCATCGAGCTTTATAAACGGACATCATATCTTGCAAGAGTAGCATGCGCAACGAGCAGGTACATCACATCCCTGATTATATCTAATTCAACTCTTCAATTTCTGGCCAATAGTTAAACCTGACGGTGTTGTAAAACTGCTTGTATGTAGGGAAACTATGAAAAAATGAAACCAATTTCTACTTATTTTATAACTTCCCCAATCAATACTGAATCTGATGTATCTAATCAAGTTTCCGGTGCAAACATACAAGCTCATGTTGTTCTTGAACCTGAAGTGTCTAATGAACAGACTGCTAATGAAGGATTTGATGCAAACATTTTACATGCTCCTGGTGATGAACATGTAGTGTCTAATGAGGGATCTAATGCAAGTATTTTGCAAGCTCATTGAAGGATTTAGTGTCTAATGATGATCTACTATGTTGGAGAGACAGAGATTTGCAGGCATTGATGACAAGCAAATTATAGTGCATTTTCATAGCTTGAGGAAACGTCAAGGCCATCTACCAGAAAGTCCCCGTATCATGACAACATAGCATAAATACGTTTCTAATATGTTGTTTGAAACTATTGGCATACTTGTGCAGGATAGATATATTGATATGCAGTTTGCGCACTGGTTATACGTGCAATTACACTTTGATATTTTCAGCCAGAGAACGAATAATTCAAGCAGGTACAGACCATGTTTGTAGTCCTTGTACACCATATTGCATTTTGTGTTTTTTGGTGCTTGCATCATTTAGTGTTTATAATCTGAACTACTTTGGATCATTAGCTGGTTTTCGAAGTGCATGTAGCTTCACATTTATCAAGTTATGTTGATTTCTGGAGTGCAAGTGCCTTCGTATTTTTTAAGTTAAATGTTCGCCCCTGGTAACTTGAATTCGTGGATAAGCCACCGCACGCAAATCATACACGAATGCGGCATTTAATTAAATGAAATGCGAGGGACTTACGCTAGCTCGTTATGCAGGCTCATCGCAGCTCGCTTGCGCTTGGGATGTTCCATGTACAAGTCCATGTTACCACTTGCTTGGACGTGCAGGCCTTGTGCTCCTTGCATCCCCCTCTGCATTTTTGACACAGCGAATGGTTGATCAAATAAGAGGAATCGACCTTGATGTTGTACCCGAGGACAGATACTTACAAGGTTATACGGGTGTGCAGGATGTGTACCATATCCCTAGCGCCGTCATGCTTCGCTAAAAAATGGATTTGCTTGTTTCAGATGATATCTCCAGAAGAAATAAGAGTTAAAGTCAGAGTTGCATAGGCATGTAAGCTAAGAGAGCAGTGAAAGGATATCCAAATAGCGTCGGCATAGTGCACAAGGGAGTGATGTGTGGATACCTAGTTCGGGCCGGTGTTTGGGCATGCTCGCCTAGCTAGAGTGCGGGTCACTTCAGAGCCGTTGAGGGTGATGCGCTGGCGTTGGCTGGCCGGGCACGGATGTAGATCTTGAGTGGCAGCGGAGCGCTACGATGCGGTGGACGATACCTTTGGTGAAGCCCCAACGGCCTCGGGGGGCGGAGGTGCGACGATGTGCTCGGTGAAGTAGCCCCGGTGAGCTGGGAGACGGCGTCGGTGAAGCACACCTGATGCAGTGGAACTCGGTGTCTGTGAGGCACGTCGGTTGCGGCGGCCGACATTGTCAGTGGACCACCCGGTCCGGTGGACGAGGGCGTAGATGAGGTAGCTCCGGTGCGGTGGTGAAGCGTGACCGTCGTCTTTGTCGTCGTCGTCCGGCACAGAGGTGGGGAACGGTGGGGAAAGAGACAAAACAAGGGGCAATTCGAGGGTTGGCGGCGAATTAGGGATTTGAGCAATCTGGGCGCGGAAGGGGACGATGGAGAAGAGAGATTTTGCAGGGCTGAAATTGGGCCGCCAGATATTTCAATTCGAAACGTGAAGTGCGAACTTATATTGTCGTCGTCCTTTTTTTGTGGGGGAGGGGGGTGAGTGGCTGGGTGCTACGCGTCCGTCCGACACACGCGACCACCCTGACAGGACTATGCTTCGGTGCCTTAAGGCACCTGCCTTTGTGTCCATGACATGTGGGCCCAACAGTGGCTGGCCCACATGTCGCTGACCCAAAGGCGTTTCCTTTAAGGCACCAAGAAGGCCCACCCGACACGACCTCGGGAGTGCCTGGTGCGCCTACATTTGAGAATGCAAATGAATCTTCTTTCATTTGCAAACGAATCTGTATGTATTACCATGCCCGTGTTTTCCTTGCAATAATTAGTCATTCGAAATGAGATACTCCATCCGTTCACTTTTGTAAGTCGTTTCATACAACTTAAAATGAATTGTTTTGCACATTGTCTGAAATGTCTTCAAGGTCTTATAAAAGTGAACAGAGGGAGTACTATAAATTAATTAATGAGGAGTTATTTGAAAAAAAAATCGAAATGGTACCCATGCTAACATGGATTAGAGTGTGTGTCACATAATTAGTTATTTGAATTAGAGTGTGTGTCACGTAGTTAGTTATTTGAATTAGAGTGTGTGTCACGTAGCGATCTCCAATTCTAACGTGGATTTCGTGATTTCACTTTGTATCCACGCTTACTTTTTAATACAAATTCATATGTATATGATGAACACCATGGTAGTGAGAAAACTTTTGGATGGATTCAAACATATGACCTACAAAATAGCACAACAAATTGAGTCAATGTCAACTTTCAAAACTTAGTATGGCACGAATTCAAAATAATTACCCGTACGCCTGGTCCTCGGTTCAAATATTACAATGCACACCGAATTGAAACATCGATATTAAGTCTCGTACTATGTACATTCAAATGTTGTTTTTAGCCCCCCAAGACAAACGCTACATACTTCTGTGTCGGTCAATCTTCCTCTCCTAACCACCTTAGGAAGCTATCGGTTTCAACACACGCTCATTCTTTCTCTCCATGTTTCGATCTCTAAGTCTCTCAACTACACAAACCCTTTTTCCACTGCTACCAAATGTATTTACCTCACACACCCGCCATTGCACCACATGCCGAGCTCTCTCTCCCCTCTCCCTCTCACCTCTCGCTTAAATACATGCATTGCCTATCTAGCCCCTCAACCTCTAAATGCACACACGCACATTGTATATCTAGGTCACTCCCTCGAGACTGTCTCACTCTTTCTTCCGCACGGCGGGCCACACTCGCTCAAGCTCGCTCTCTTTATCTGAGTCTCGTCTAACCTCGTTTTCTTTCACACACAAATGATATATCTCCCTGTTCGGGCCTCGATCGACACACTCTATACTCTCTCACGCAGATTGTTTATCTAGGTCAGTCCATCCAAACCGCCACCACTCTTTTGACCTCATGGTGGGCCACGCTCACTCAATCTCTCTCTCTCTCTCTCTCTCTCTCTCTCTCCTTATGTCTCGATTGACCTCGCTCTTTCTCGGACAAAAACGATATATCACCATGTTTGAGCCCAATTTGACCTATTCACATTGTATACTCTCTCACGCACATCGTCTATCTAGGTCACTCTCTCCAACCCATCTCACTCTTTCGATCGCACGGCGACCCTATGTGATCGGTTGACCTTGCTTCCTCCCACGCACAAAATATATCTACACGTCTATGACTGGATCATCTCTCAAGCTCTATCTTATAGCCCTCACCCTTGCCACAAGCTCAATCGGACAATATCTCTCCAAAGCATATATATTTATTCAATGAATGTCGGACCACACTCACTTTGTCTCTCTATCTATATGTCTCTCGATTGACCTCGCTTTCTCACACCGCATCTTCCACACATTGAAGCTACTACCTCTCCATCCCTCACAAAGCCGGAGCTATTTCCATTGCGAGGGGCACTCCAACCTTGGATTAATTTGTGTAGGCATTTATTCCGGTCGGTTTAGATTATATTTTCATGGCATTCGGCCCACAACTACTCCAAACACCGTTGCAACCCACGCAACTCCCCTAGTTGATTTCCCTCTGGCTCGGTCATCGCTCTCTCGCACGTCCTTTCTCGCCTTCAACGTCGCACCATGGTATTATTGAAAAAACTATGTTATTTTCTTTAATTATTATAAATAAGCTACAAAACTACACAGATAGTCCACTTGGAATGGAACAAATTTCGACCAACAAATTAAAGTGCTACATACTACACACCGAGGGGCCCACATGTCATGAAACAAATTTGGACCCATATACAAATTAAAAAATAAAGGACGAGGATCGAACATGCGACTGGGCCTTCAAGCCGCACGTCAATAGGCAACATACGTAGAATAGCAATGTTTGTTGTACCCCCTTTGTTCACATAATGTTTTTATATTACCACAGCCTAGTTAATGGATAACATGTAATATTATTTTTAGTACTATTCGCCTTCACTTACTGGTGGGTTCCATGTGTGCTCTCTCTCTCCTCCCTTCGCGTTTAGACCTTGCGGCAAACAGAAGAACTTCATGGCGATGTTGCCGTTGACCATATCTGGACGCATTCACAAGTCACGGCACCAGTTTCACGTACTAGCAGCACTAGTTAGTGTGTACGTGCAATGCACGTTAATTTGGAAGTATATTAAGTGCATGCGGATAATAACTACTAGGATATTATTTGCGTGTTGTCATGTGATTAGCACTATTTTTGGCATGAAATTAACTGCACGCTAAACGTGTTGAGCGCTCGACATTGAAGCAGTCTAGGTCGTTGGATGACAAGGAATACATGTGGCTTGATGACGTTTTATATTTAATTTGATACGGCTCTAGCAGAACATTCAATCGATCAAACCATACATTTCATTCAGTCTGACTTCGACTTTAAATTATACGACGATCGATATAAAATAAACGGAAATGATAAATGTTTGGATTTTAAGCATGGCAATCCGAATGTTTTTCATGGCAAATTTAGATTACGCGGCGGCGGCGGGGGCGTCTCGCGGTGGGAAGCGGCTCCTCTGCCGTTCTCTATGTGTCGTCGGGCCACTAACCGATGGCGACGGCGGCGTCTTGCGCCGTTGTTGGCGTACTCATGGACGTTGGCCTAGCTTCAAGGAAGGCCAAAATGTTCTGGACTTCGGAGCGAGTCAACTGGCGGGAGGAGGCGACTGGCGTTGGTGCAAGGAAGCGGTCGACGGCGGCCATCCATGCCGCTGAGGGGGCACTGCACCAGCTGGGATAGGCGCGTTGTCGGCGCTGGCGGAGACATTCATGTGCACGGCACCGACATGCGCACGCACGCGTCAGACGCGCAGCGCATGCGCCGCAGTGCACGGCACCGCATGGGCGTCTTGGCGTCGCTGCTGCGTCGCAGTGCATGCGTTGGCAGTACGCATACCGTGAAAGTCGGGACCTCGTGGAACCCGTGGAATCAAGCTCGGTGACAATGTGCGGCTCCCAGCCCATCAATGCCACGGGATGGTATTTGGCCTTGATCGGGCGACGGAGCGGAACGGGAGCAGGGACAGCGAAGGCGTCTTCCCGCAAGGCCAGTTCAAGCTCGTCCCAAAGCGCCTTATGTTCTTGAGACTCCGGTTGGGTGTCTTCTTCAGGAAACTGGAACACTAACGGCAGACCATCGTGATGCGGCATGGGGTACGTTTAGGTCAGGCTAGTTGGAGGTAGACGACAGGAGAATCGGATGGGAAGAGAGAGGATTGTAGTGATACTGGGTAGCACGGGGTTGATTTTAAACTGCGGCGCCGGCAACATTAAAAGTGGGAGCAGTTGGGACGACGGTGGGCAGCGGAGCCTGGTCAAAGGGCACGGCTCCGGTGAGCACCAGTGATGCTCGCTCGCGACCTTCCTTCTGATCGGCGAAGCGGTCTTCAAGACGCCTTCCATCGACTCACACGCTTGCTCGGACAGCACCTGCCGATGAGAAGCGGGGACTCGTGGTGGCACGTAAACGCCCGCGGTTGCAATAGTGAAAGCGTCCGCCTTAACGTGACAGGTCTTTGTTCCAAAATACCTTGGCTCTTCATTTGTGCAACTTGTCATAAGCAGCTTGTCTCAAATTGAAGAAAAAACTTATGAAGTAATATTTGTGCCATATCACGTGACCATGCTTAGTTTCAAGAATTTATGCTCACTTTTGGATTTTCTGAAATTTAAGATCCAGGATTCGAAACAATATCAAACCTGCATCATGCAATAAATTTTCAAGCCATACATCTGTCCTGTTGTATTTCTTAAGAAAGGATTTGGTCAAACATTTTGCTTAGTTAGACTTCAGACAAGTTATATATGCAGAGTAAAAGGATAATCCCTCTGTACCAGTGCATTGCCTGATATATTAACTCAAGTACTAGGCACGAACAAGCGGGCTCAATTCTATGCTCATCCTGGTGTAGTAGTAGTAGTAGTAGTAGGCAATGCAATTGACGGGTGACCTTGACGAGCGGCGACCGAGGGAATTGAACCATGCTCGGCACGGTAGGTAACGTTGTCTAGTTACTAAAGCATCCCTCCGTTGTTCATCGGTAGTCATTATGGACCGGGGACATGAGGGGAATTTCCTAGGGCTAGAATTCTGGCCGCCAGATATTTTGACTTGAAACGCTGAGGCTTGACTGGTTGGGGTTACCTAATGTGCGTACCACGCACGCCACCGAAGGACACGAGCCCGTTTTTTAGGATCAACACGAGCCAAGGTCTGGCTGGTACGCCGTTGGGTCCTACCATTCGAGAATACGATAGGAACCTTTTAAATTGCCGAATGAATCTATGTGTATTACAATACCCGTATTTTCCTTGCAAATACTAATCTCAACGTGGTAATTGATTTATGACGAGTTGTTGAATTAGAGTGAGTTTGTGATATAGTGATCTGAATGTGGATTTCACATTTCATGGTATCCCTAGTAAGTTTTCCAATGCAAATTCAAATTTAAAAGATGAACAATATGGAGGTGAGAAAAATTTATATGTATCAAGCATATGACCACACACACACACATAGAGACACACACGCATGAACACAACAACAATCCAATAAGTATAGTGCATCTATTTTTCCAAACCATGCATGTATGACACGAATTCAAAAATACTCCTTCTATTCCTAAATATTAGTCTTTTAGAGAGTTCAACAAGTGACTACATACGGAGCAAAATGAGTGAATCTAGACTCTAAAATATGTCTATATACATCCGTATGTGCCAGTCCATTTGAAGCCTCTAAAAAGACTAATATTTAGGAACGAAGGGAGTAAAATGTAAGACATCCATGGTCCTCATTTCAATATTTAAAATGAACATGAAACTGAAACATGAATATTAAGTCTAGTACTATAGTACATGCAAATGTTGTGTTTAGGCGGAGCTATGATTGTCGGGGGTCAACCCCTCGACCTTAGATAAAATTGTGGAGCTCTGTTTAGGGTTGGTTAGATTATATTTGTCCCCACCCTCCCAATCACCGATTGGTTGTGCACCCCCACCCCTCCTCCCCGGGAGAATATCATGTGCCCCCATACCTTAGATGCTATATGCCGATACGAGTTGCTTGGAGCTTGTAGATCTGAGATATAGCAGCTGACATGATGTGTCTTAATATTTTTGCAGGAAACCTTGATGTGTTTGAGAATTGCACACAATTTGTACAAAAACTACTTAGATGCCCTTTGATCCCATATCCAATAACCTCGAAGTCAGATCACCATAGCATCTAAGACGAAGGAGGACATCATATTCTCTGTATGTAAGAATATCATGTGCTACCACACCTTAGATGCTTTGGTGATACAAGCTCTTGAGGCGTTGGATTTGTGACCCAACACCTCCTCGGTGGTTCAATGGTTTTTGCGTAAAAGCCCCAAAAGAGTTCAGCCATCGCTTATAAGCACAAAGACTGCTCAGATGCCATTGGATCTCAGATCAAACGACCTCCAAGCTCGTATCACCATAGCATCCAAGCTGTGATAGCACCTTATGTTTTCTAGCACGGGAGAGTATGAGGTGCTCCCGCACCATAGATTCTATGGTGATACGAGTTCATTGAGATCTAACGGCCCATAGTAGGAGGTTTGAATGTTTTTGCAATATACCGCTGATAGAGTTTGGGAAATGCGCAGAAAGTACAAGTACTACGCATGTGCCATCTGATCACTGATCATACGATCTAGATGCTCATATCACCGTAGCGGGTAATTATGCTATGGGGAGCACCTAATATGAGCACCGGGGAGCCGTTGGATCGAAGATGCAGCAGCACACACGAGGCCTGAATGTTTTATTTGCAAAAAAACCTTTGGAGAGTTTGGAAATTGCGCATAATTACAAAGACTACTCCCAAGCCATTGGATCTCACTTCCAACGGTGTAAAAACTCGTATCACCATAGTATCTAAGCTGCGGGGTGGACGTGATATTCTATGCTGCTGTCATTTTTGTTCGTAAACTTGCAAAATACGTGTAACTCGTGTCGTTACTTGTCTAACCGCGCAAAGTGTTTGTTCAAAAAAACCATCCTACACTGAAATATCGGAACAACACACGGGGGGTCCCACTTGTCATTAATCAAATTTGGACCTAAAACTAACAAATCTGAAAGACGAGATTCGAACTGGCAACTTGGACTACAAAGCGTAAGTCGATAGCCTGAAAAAACGAACGGTTGTTGGCTTTGTCCCATAACTTGATTTTATACAATACTTACGTTGAGTAGAGTAGAGGGAGTGCCTCGTCATCACGTGCATGACCGTTGTCTCACTTACTGGTGGGTCCCAGGTCTGCGATCTGAATCTCTCTTCTCTCCGTCGTCTAACCTTTGCACGGGCACACATGAAGAGCGGCGCTAGCTTGCCGTGGTGTTATTACAACGAAAAAAAGCTTGGAAAATAGAATAATCGCCTAGAACAAGAGACGTTGTGGCTGGTCGAGACAGAGCTAACCACATCTATCCTCCGTGCCATGTTTGCATGATGAAGCTGTGTGGCTAGTGGGGTGTTTTCGACCGACTGGCTAGGTCCCGAGGTCGAACCATAGGTACTACGTCTGATATAGTATATTTTTACACGCACATTTTTCCTCCGTGTCGAGACGTGGCACACCATACCGCGCGGTTTCGGGGTCCTCCCGGATGGTGCACGCATATATTCTTCCTGATTTGGGATGCCCTACCGCGCGTTTTCTGGGTCCTCCTCGGTCGTAGCATGGTGGCTAGCTAGTTGGGTACGTCAAATCACGAAAGACCACCTTTCCCGCCGAGTACATCAGTGAAGCACGGTGGCTAGCTAGTTGGGCTAGTTCGACCGATTAGCTAGGCCGCCGCCACATTTGTTTTTTCACCCCTTTTTTTATCTACTTGCCGGCAGGTAAATTTAAATATCCACCGCGGCGTTGCTCTAATGTTTGGGTGCGGCAGGATTTTTAATTTTTTGATTGACAGGAGCAGGCGCGGCAGGATTTTTAATTTTTTGATTGACGGGAGCAGGCGCGGCAGTTTTTAGTCACGATGACTCCGCCTGTAAAAACCCACTGCTCCCTGATGTGAGAAGTCGTCGACTGGTGTTTTACCGCGGTGAAAACCAAAAGATCCCCGCTCCCTCCGCCTTCCCGTAGATTGCATTGCCTTTCAGCCGTTTCTCCCCCTTTGCTTCCTCTCCCCATTGCTTCTATCTGGTGCCATTGCAGCGTAGCAGATCACGGAGTCCGAGGTGAGGCACCTGACACAGGAGCTCCATGCCAAGGATGCGGAGCTCAGGGCCAAGGACGTGGAGCTCCTTGAGCTCAAGGAGGAGAGGAGTGCCATGCTCCTCCGTTATGTGCGGGAGTTCACGAAGCTTCAAAAGCGGCAGGCGTCCACCACAAAGATGCTCGAGGCGTCAGCGGCGTTGCTGCAGAAAGCGGGAGATACGATAGGTCGTAAGGGGAGCCGGCTGGAGCGCAAGCGGGCCGATCGTGACGAGGTCCA
The DNA here is from genome assembly GCA_021437245.1 of Aegilops speltoides. Lineage (NCBI taxonomy): Eukaryota > Viridiplantae > Streptophyta > Magnoliopsida > Poales > Poaceae > Aegilops > Aegilops speltoides. The sequence goes on from CM038146.1 coordinate 381,116,542, forward strand.
AGATCTCCACAGCCACTTGGTGAACCAAGTTGACACGTACGTGTTGCGGCTGCGCGATGCCTACCATCATGCCAGCGCGACGATGCCGGCCGTCGGGCTAAACCCGTTCGACCACCCGGTCGACTTCAACGAGCTGCGGCTTCCTGACCTCGTCTCCTTCTTCACCTATATCTCCGAGGAGCTGATCCATCTCCGCGCGATGGTGGGGGCTGAGTTGGACAAGGAGGGGCTGCGGGCTGCCATCGCTGTTGCCGGGCGAATCCTTTCAGGGCTCCGTCACCGGAATCCATTTGTGCCATTGGACGCCATCTTTGACGAGCGGGCTCCCGTCAACCGGGAGCGGGCTCTGTGGGCGGTTGCACCCTGCATCACCAACGTCATGCGCCTCGAGAAGCAGAGGGACTTCGGTGGTGTTTAGGCGCCCTCTGCATGGGCATGTCCATGTCTCGGCAATAACATGACCGTTGGATCAAACTCGATAAAGTGCAGATCATCCACTGTAGCACAAAGCGTGTGGGTGTGTTTGGTTGCATTCTTATCTCAATATAGTTGTTTCCTCTTCGTGTTTTTGTCAACCTACTAGTGTGGACTCATGCACACTTCATGCACTCGCCAAACACCCAAAAGTGGGTCGAGAAGGAACTTTTGCTCCCATCCCATGCACCCTTCATACACCCCGCCTAACACTATTTGTGCTTCATATGGTTCATGTTTAAGTGAGTACTGTAGCACCGCACTCTCCGCTTTTGTGGACCTAGTTCTGTTAACATTGATCTCACTGCTCATTCTCGACTGCACAATCGAAAAAGCGGTACTATGTTACATATAGGGGTAGTTGACATGCGCACAACATCATTTGTTATCGTCATATCTTACTACACTAGCAACAAGATTGTGTAGTACTAACGTATGAACCACTGCACGTGCCTAGTAGTAGGAGCACTGTGTATGTTCAAGTGGCTGCCGTGTTTCGCACTCCTCCGTCGTAAGAGTGGAAACACTTGCTGTAATCATTTTTTTCTTCAGAAAAACAGTGGACACGCTCTACCGTGCGGATCCTCCTCCAGCCATGCACTAAATTACTCACTTTCACAGACGTGTCGGATAGCCAGCACCTGGGTCACCAGCCATGCACTAAATTACTCCATAGTAGAGTGACAGTAGACTACCCCGATCGAACCACCGCAGTAATGCCCAATGAGCCGTCAAATCACAAAACCCCCTCCTTTCCAGTAGTAAGTTGGACGGATGAAGCAACCATCATTTCACTCTTCTCTCACAGCTTCCTCTGTTGAAGAAAACCCCCACTCGCTTCTCTTCTCCCTCATCTCGTTCCTCCTTTCACTCTTCTCTCATAGCTTCCTCTCTTGGATGGACGCTGGAGCACCGGCCGATGTGATGTCTATGGCTTTGGCCAAAACCGTCGAGGCTCATGGTACGAGAAGCGCAAGCACCCCGCCGAGACTACCGCAGACAAGCTCAAAGCCATCGCCCTGTCCAAGCCCCCCTCTCCGGGATCCCTCATTAAGCAAGTCCAGGTAATGTCTCTTGTTGACGATCTTTTTCTCGATCTTGATCGTGTTTTTCATCTAACACGCAGATTACTAATCTTGGTAGTACAACTTTCGGGTGATCTTGCATGTGATTTTAGTGTGCCAAATGACGGTTCTAAATTCTCTTTCGACCAAAACATGCGAGAGGTTGACACCGATTTCTTATAGATTACTTTCAACTATTCCTCTGTCCCAAATTTCTTGTCTTAGATTTGTCTAGATACGGATGTATCTAATACTAAAATGTGACTTGATACATCCGTATCTAGACAAATCTAAGACAAGAATTTTGGGACGAAGGGAGTACTTTATGAACATCAATGCTACCTTTTAAGAGGGTATATTTGCCTCAGTAACTTGTGTTATGGATATTGCATGTAATCCTCCGCTCTCATGCCTTTGAAGACATGTTCTAGCGTCTTTGTTCACTCATTTCTGTGCGTATATGTAATCATATATGGAGTATAATATCAAAAATCATCTTATATTTCTGAATGGAGGTAGCAATAAAATATGGTTTCTGTTTGAATTAGAACCAGGTCCGCGGTGGAGATGAAGTTCTCAAAGTCATGCCGTGTGAACTGGAAGACCTGATGATGAGTTCTACTGCTGAACTATCCAGCTGTTGTGTCCTTGTCGCCATGTGTCCTGAACTAGTGTTTTCCTGTAGCATTGTTGTCAGGCGTGTTCTCGAGGCTGTACTTGACCACAACAATTTCCTGGTTGTGCCTTCGATTACGAAGGGTGTGGTTCTTGTAAAGCTTCCCAACAAATCTGATGCGGCTGTCTTCATCATCATGTTTATGAGTGGAAAGACCATTCTGTTAGGTTCTCCAAGGTTGACAGGATGGTGATGGTGCATGTAGACATGTCACACGAAGTCCATGGCCTAGTTAGTTATGCGGGGTTCATCCCGTAGGTCGGTGGCAAGAAATAGTCTGTAGAGTTTAGTTAGTGCAACTTTGCTTGTCTGTAGTAAGTACTATTGTTCAGTACTTGATTTGTATTTGTGAACCCTGTATTGTTTGTTAGTACTGCCGCTTTTGGTGTGTGGTCAGTCTTGAGAAGGGTCTATGTTAATGTCTGTCCACTCAATTCAGTCTGTATATCATATTTTTTGCGAGGACGGTTTATCAATTATGGTTACACTCTAATATCTGTATGCATTGCAGGGTTTATCGCACCCACCAGGATTTCCAGTCCCATGGATGTTCGGTCCATACGATTTGTCACGACCTCTGGACTGTCCTGCTTGTGGGAGTAGGCGGGGCCCCTGCATGCCACGCGTAGTTGGACGATTAATCTTCTGTTTAGTACTTCAACATAGTGATTTCCTGGTAAGGATTCACTCGTGTCACATCAAGTAAATCTTATTGATTTACTGTCTAAATCTTATTGACTAGGTGGATGCCCGTGCGTTGCACGGGGCACACATAAGGCAGGGGAATCATTTGGCGTTGGTTTTCTAGGAGTGGTTTCAATGGAAAACCAACGCGAGGAGGATGTGAAGAAAAAAAAATGAATCGCACGGGTGAATATATCAGGTTACCCAAGATTGATCCAAATTTACTACTGCGTTACATGATTTTCAAATTATTTTAAGCAGGTTACAAGATTGCAAAGTTTCTTTTGACTATGCAACTCTACTCTCCCCCATTCACAAAATTTATTGCAAGAAATAAAATCTAACATATAATGAAATATGATCAGAAATTTGAGTGGAATCTGAGATAAGAAGCTAAGTGATAAAGTACATTTGCTTTCACAAAGAACTGAACTACTCATGCAAGAAATAATGCACATGAACTGATAAAGTACATTTGTTTTCATCCGACGTCAAGCATGGACTACTAAGACACCGTCACTAAAGAATAATAGAATATCTTGTTTTGCATCCGACGTCAGGATTAAGCATGGACTTCTCATGATCCAAAGCACCATCACTAAAGGATAATAGAATAATAATCCAAGCTTTTCATGACCGAGCTCTCACACTTTGTTTACGTTGGCAGAGGCGTTTGGTGAATACTCCAGGACTAATCCTGTACGTGACATTTATGTGGCATCACTGTCAATAATGAATTCTTATGCCTGAAATCATCCTTGCAAATTATTAAAAAGATACGAAGTGTATATAAATGCAGTGAAGAAAGTTAGATCCTGGAATATCCAGAACTAAATAATAGTACTTAGTAACCTTGTGATCCTTTTACATAGAAAACTTTTCGAAAACACCAGAGGATTTAGAATGGTTACTCCTTTTTTGTCATAGCTTCGAAAACACCAGAGAAAGAGTTAAAACAGAGAAACCCACTCGGATTTTTTCTCAATTTTCAGAAACTGACCAGTGGAAGGGATTTTGGGTTTTTGAGAAGTTTATACTGAAAACCATCATTGGTCTGTCGAAATAACTATTAATGACATGAATCAAGAGGCCACCAAAACTATGAACTATTTAATGCCATTATCAGAAAAAAATTCCATTAGACAGTACGTCATAAAAAAATGCAGTTGAAGTGGTCCATTTTCCAGATGATCTTTCCTGCATTCCTGCAGTAATACAACATGAACAGTCACTGAAGATTCCAATAAAAAAGGAGAGAAAGTAAATGTGAAAGATCGTGTATGAAAACATCATGTGGTACTTTCGTTCTTTTGTAAACATGTTTCAAGATTGTACTGTCAACCATGCCAATGACATTGGAACCTGGTCTGATGTCTCCTCTTACCTACCAAATTCAGCAAGCACAAGTATGAAGAGTGACTTAACTGTAGAATCAGTACCAGACGGCACCCTAGGGGAGTATAAGACAAACCTGCAAAGGGCGAGATTGCTCGGAAATTCAAATGGCATCAGCAACACCTACTCCCAAGTGAAAATAAGATGGATGTTGATCACGTAGAGGTTGATGCAGGTGACGTCGTCGCCATCGACACCCTACCGCAGTAGCTTCTTGCCGTATCGCGAGTTGCCACACCCCACCTCAACGACCTACAGGCTGCAGCACAACAAGCAACATATATGTTCAGAAATCAGGAGTCATCACGAGACTGACCTCAAGAATGGGGGAAGAGGCAGGGGAGCATGAACTGGGAAGGGGAGGGAGAAGAATAGGGCGCGGCCGGCTGCCGCATCGACTCCATGTCCGCGTGACGATACGAGCCCGGCGACGGCAGCCTCAGGAAGGCATGAACTCTCGCCCACGCCCTCCTCAACGCTGCAAAATAGCTCCGTGCAGCAGCGGCGAATCCTTGGGTGTCGCAAAACAATGACGGGGAACGCGCGTCCTCCTGTCGTTCGCCAGATCGGGGAGCTTGTGGCGGCGACCAGATTAGTGGGATAAGGTAGGGGAATCAATTGGCGTCGGTTTTCTAGGAGTGGTTTCCATAAAAAACCAACATGAGGAGGACGTGAAGAAAAACAAAATCAATCGCACGGGTGTGGGAGTCTTGACGAAACTAAAGACGTAAGAGGGGAGATGGAACCTTACGGTTCTTTTAGGTAGTAGAGATTTAATGTCATGTTTTTTTCTTTTCCTGCAATTTTACGATGCAGGTTTTGCCATGTGACATTCATCACAGAATAAACTGTTTGGTTTGCTCTACGATGGCTATTTTTGCAGGTTTTACTTCTTATGTCGTGTCAGTAACGAAGGCACTGTCCATCACTTATATTACTTAAAAAAATTGGATCAGTCTGTTGTCTGAGTACAAGCTGAATCCCTATGATGAACTGCAGTTTGGTTTAACAAAACCGCAACAATTAGTCCTTCTCGCGTTTAAAAGAAATGAAGAAAAAAACTGGATCACGGTCACGGATCCTAGTCAAGTTAGAAAGCTGATCATAGCAGATCATACACGATCGCCGCTTATCTCGATAGATCGAGCACCGCGAGCTGTTTCTAGCATCGACAAATGCGAAGCTTAGTCCGATCCGGTGAGGATTGGGCACCGACCGTGTCACGGATCACCGATCTACCAAAGGATCGGCATCGACATCGCACTGCTCGCCCGACACGGCACTAGCTCTACAAGGAGCACCATCTCCGCAGAAGAAGCAGCGGTTTCGGCACCTGCACCAACACTTGCACTTGCATCTGCTCCGGCCCGTGCAGTTGCACCGGCAACAGACTGGGATGCAGTTCGCACTTCATGTACCAAAGTCCTTACAAAAACCGACATGTCCACCTTATTGGTAAGCATTGGCCGCCCAAGTGCTTTGTTCTTTTTTTTTTCCGTGTTGTTTCACATGATTCACTGTGCTAATCTAACTGTTTGGGTACGTCTTCTTGTTAGCAAACAGAGAATTCCTAGAGCAATGAGGGAGTCGTTCAACAATCCGGGCGACCGCGGCCAAGTTTCTCTTACCATGCGCAGCCTTGATGTGAATGAACCTGCTCAATATACCGTAAGTATATCTAAATCATATCTTGCGGTAGGGGATGACGTCAAAATCGAACTTTCTCGGCAAGGAGAGCTGGTCCAAATCAACTTTGAAATTCTTGAGAAAGACGCAATCGCCGAACTGATCTATCCTCCGAGAGATTTTCATGTAATAATCTAGCATGGTGAAACAAGTGTCCTGTGTGTACAAGTAGTACAACAGTATTATTTATCACATGGTATATCGTTGATAGAATTGCAACTCTGATTGTTGGTTAGGAACTGTCGTTCGATTTCAGTCCAATAGCTGCCGTGCTTTATTCAATTTCGTGTATTCGCCTTGCGGCAGCATCTAAAACCAGCGCCGTACCGATCGCTTGCAATATGAAAAAGCGCTGAGGTAGAACACATGGCCCCCCAAACATGCAGGGTCGGCCTGCGGCCCAAAGTCCAGAACAGTGAGCCTATCTCGAGTATTATATTCTCAATTGAACCCCCATAAAAAGCTGAACCCCCATAATGCTCGTATGCGTTGCAGAGGAGTATATTTCTCGGCAAGGTGAGCATGTGATATAAAAGATTTGTATATTTCTTTACTGAGAGGAGTATCTCTCTGTCAAAAAAATATTTATGTGTAACTAGTTACTCCTGTCTTTCTACTTCCTTTCACTGATATGTGGGGCAACCGCAACAGGTCCACGTGCCATATGCACAAATTAGAGTGCACAACTTCACGGTAGACACACCCCGGTCAGAAGCGCCAAAGAATGCCCAATGAGCCGTCAAATCACAACCCCCTTTCCAGCTTTAGCAAGAAGTCGGACGGACGGCGACAATATTTCACCTGGCCCGAATCCCTTCTCCTCGCTCGCTTGTTCAGAGAAAACCCCTCTCGGCGATTGCATTGGGTTTTCTCATGGAGAACCAGGTACAAATTCTTCATCCATCCCCGATAATTCCAAGTCCCTTGGTCGCAGGTAATCCTAGGATGGTAGCCGCCGCCGTTGATGCATTTTTCTTCCTACTGAATCTAGTGTGTTTCATTTGCAATGCCCAAAGTGCGAGTACCCTACAGGTTTCTACGCCCTCGGCAAGACACCACACTTGTTCTTTCTCATCCTAACACAGCATTTTGAAACGCGCACAGTATGTTCCTAGAATCCTCTTTTCTATCCGGGGGTGGTTTTTTTTGAACATGCTGTGTTCTCATATTATTTTTCCTGCAGTGTGTTATTTGCTCTGCCAGAACACATGTACTCAAGATGCTCGGCCTTGCCATAACTGAATACACTAGTTTAATGGTCACAGTGAAGACAAGCCATGGATATAAGTTCCGATTTGGGTTCATGAACCAAGAAGATCGCTGCTTTTTTTATGGCTGAACTTGGATAAACTTTCTCAAGTGTTACGAACTGAAAGTTGGCACACGAATGTTGATGGAAATAGTAGAACCTGGTCTCATCTTCACTGCAATCTTCCACCCCGACGTCGTTCCAATTGTTCATCCATGTTAGTTTTGTATCTGGTTCTTGCTTGCCGCCTATTCTGTCTAACTAATCACAATTTAACTTTAGAAGTAGCAACGAAACTCTCACGAAGATGCTACTTCTAACTAATATTTTCTTATAATTGGTGGCACGTGTAGGTTTTTTCAGAGTTAAGCAGTCTGCTTGTTTGTTACTCGTAATAACTCGGCTTTTACTAATGGCATCAAGTTGATCGATCGACATACACAAGTTCCTATACTTTATTGATCGCCTTGAGGTCCTTGTGGGTGTTTCAATGGTGGAAGGCCACGGGATATGTGTGCCATCGCTGCACTCGTTGAACAGTGTCCACTGTGTCGAGAAACTTATGGTACGAGCTGTTTTCGTTATATATGTTGTTCATAAACTATTGCTTATACACGCTTTTATAGTCTGTGATCTTCTTGAAACAGAACCGCCGAAGTTCTATTGTTCCTATACAGATGCCTGACCATGGTCGGGTCAAACTTGCGCTTGGTCACAACATGATGTTTATGTTGACCTACTCAATTCCCCTTGGTGGTGAAAAGATACTTATTCATGGGTGGTCTCAAATAATGAAGGCTCGTCCATCTTGGAGAATAGGATAGAAGATTATGTTCATGCTTTTCCATGGCTCTAAAGCTTAATATCCTGCTTATCGACCATGTTGCGAGATGAAGCCGCCGTAAGGTTGTGGATGCGCGGGGGTGGCGTCTGGGCCTTGTCTCAGGGCTTTGCGGCCTCACCCTTGGTTAATCAGAGGTAAAGTAGCACTGTCGAGGCATGCTTTATACGGTTGAACTCAGATAAGTACTCATCTCGCTTTCACTTTGGTTGTTAAGTGCCCCCGCTGGTTTCGATTAAGGTTGTTAAGTACTCCGCTGCTTTTACTGATCTGTCGTGTTTCTTCACCTGTCTTCCTCCGGCCGCCAAAACTAAACCAGCGTCGGCGGGGCCGCCTGCTTCCGCCCCATGGTGGCTGCGCCCACAAGATGCATCACCGCCCCACCGCCTCCTAAATCGTTAACGCCAAGGCCTCCTCCGCGCTTTGGTGCGCTTCGCCATGGCGCCGCTCTCGCATTGTCAACATGGTCAACAAACAACAGAATCAAGAAAGGCACGTGGAGAGGATGATAGTAGGGGCCCACCACGCCAACAGATGGAAAAATAAAATGCTTCCTCCTAGTGTTTTTTCTTGACATCCGGGACCCACGACATTGTGAGCGATATAGTCAATAGACAAGAGAACAACACAAGATCGGCCGACACCGGGACGAGCTACTCGAAAGCAAAGATTTTTTTGTTTGGTATTGTTGAGACGGGACAGGTTTGAATCGGGTTGTGGCCCGCCTAGCCTGAGCCTATATTTTATGTTCACCATGTGACCAGCCCAGCTATTTTTTCTTTGTGAAAATGAGCCCAGTTTATTTTTTCTGAAGAATATCCAATCCAGGCCTACTTATTTTTCTATGCCCTGATGGGCTGCAACTCTTTCAAGAAGCCTACAAATCTTGAAAGTAATATGAAATGGGTTGTAAATATAAAAACAGATGACAAATTGGCAATTACTTTATAATTTCTGAATTTTTTCCCATTTTAAAATTCCTATTTCACTGGGCATTAACCTAATTTAAATATATCTTCAAAGTACTTTAAATCTGGCTCGACATTTCGGTATTAAAAATAGTTTGGAACCCACAGAAATATGCGAAATTGGCCCTGGCCAACCAAAAAAACGATTGCAATAAATTGCATAAGAAGTTGCCATGAGCTATATATAAATTATTAAAAAAAGAGGGAGTGGTCTGACTTGTGGGCCTGTTTAGTTGACGCGTATGCAAGATTTTTTTAGTTATTATATACGCCAACAAACGATTCTAGTAGTATAACGCTGGATGCCAATCCAACGGCCGTCATGTTTCTTCAATCTCGATCTTCTTGCTCCAACCGCGTAAAGGCACCTGGCGAGACCGCTTACTCCGCCTCCGTGGCGGCCTGTCTGCCAAGCAGCCTCGGCCTTACTACTCCCACCATCGCCGTGGCATCCTCTACTCACCCACACCCTCGTTATTCTGCGACGATGACAACCGACACCATAGAATCAACCGTGAACCTCAGACTCCTCTTCGCGTGGGCTTCATCGCCGCTGCCTTCCCGGCTCCATGTCGCCCCTTCCTAGGCCTCGCCATCGTCCACCACCGTGGTGCTCTCGGCGTGGCGTGGTCAATGTGGTCAACGATCGACTTCCATCGACAAAGCATCAGACGCAGAGAGGTCGATAACCGGGTCCACAAAGAACCGCAAGGAAGTGCCTCCTTATTACGCTGAAATAATTATTCCTCCACCGACAAAGACGGACCCACCGGACGGGCCACCAAGATTTCGCGAAAAAACGTTTCCCTCGATCGCTGGGACCCATGTATGGCCACCGATTTGTGAAAAAACGTTCCCCCGCTATCAGCTCGGGCCCACCGGAAGTGCCTCCTTATTACGCACAAAAAAATGAATACTCCCTACTAGCTGGGACCCACCTTGGTACGAGGCTAACTTGTGGGCCTACTAAGTTGACTCAGACGGAGGCCTTTGTCAACTTTAGTCAATATATGAACGTTTCTAGCTCCAGTGACCGTACGATGTCCATCCAACGGTCGTAGTGCTTCTTCAACCTCTGGTCTTCTTTCTGCAGCCACCCAAAGCAGCACGGCCGTCGTGCCGCTTCCCCGCCGCCCATGGTCGGGTTATGATGCCGCTGAGGCCTCACCTCCCCTACTACACCCACCGCTGGCCAGCCATCCTCTACGCACCCACACCCCTCGTTATTTTGCGGCGACGATGCCTCACACCGAGCGAAAGGGTGAACCTCATACTCCTCACGCATGGGCATCCACCGCCGCGTTTTCCCCGGCTCCGCCGCCCCTTCCTAGGCCTTGCCGCCGCCCACCGCCCTGGTGCTCTCGCCATGGCGTGGTCAACGTGGTCAAGGAATGGCTTCCATCGAACATGGACTGTACGTGGAGAGGCTGATAGCTGGGTCCACGGCCGCAGCAAGGAAGTGCCTCCTTATTACGCGCAAAATAATTATTCCTCCACCTGACAGCCAGGACCCACCGGACAGGCCACCGTATTTCGTGAAAAAATGTTTACCCTGACTGCTGGGACCCACCAGCTACATCTTCGCACGCAAGGAAGTGCATCCGAAAAAAATGATTCGCCCCCCTTACTGCTGGGACCCACCAGCTACATCTTCGCATGGAAGGAAGTGCGTCCGAAAAAAACGATTCGCCACCCTAACTACTGGGACCCACTAGCTACATCTTCGCGCGCAAGGAAGTGCGTCCCGCAAAAAATGATTTCTCGATCGCTGGGACCCAAGAGCAGCTACACCTTCGCACTCAAGGAAGTGCGTCCGCAAAAACGATTCGCCTCGATCGCTGGGACCCACCAACTACATCTTCGCAGTAAGGAAGTGCTCGATACCGACCCACCGGTCGAAGCGTACATAGTGTTGTAATTTCGTCGCGAACGGTAACGCACATACCGTTGTAGAGGCGCCGACGTGTCGAGTAGAGGCGCGCACATAGCATGTACACGCACGTCATGCCGCCGTGGTGCGAGAAAGAAAATACGGCCACGTACGTACATACGGGCAGGGTCTCGAACGCCTACTCGCGCATACGTACGGCGAGGGCTCGTCTACATGGCTGGGTCAGAACGGAGAAACAACATCGTCGTCGTGTTCATGGGGAGGCAACGGAATGCGCCGTGTTCATGGGGAGGCAACGGATGTGTCATGTTCATCGGGAGGCAACAGAACGCGTGGGAGCCAACCGGCTGGGTCGGAATGGAATGCGTGGTCGTGTTCATCGGGAGGGCTTGGATGAAACAGGCGATGGAAACGAGGCCTGGCGTACCGCAGAACAGAGGAAATGGACCTCCTATGGTCGAAATGGGGGTCCTATTGATCGGGAGGGGTGTGGCGTACCGGAAAACGGAGGAAACATACCTCCTACGGTCGAAACGGGGGTCCTGTTGATCGAGAGGGGTGTGGTGTACCGCAAAACGGACAAAACGGACTTGTGTTGGAGCGCTACGGTCGAAACGGGGGTCCTGTTCATTGGGAGGGGTGTGGCGTACCGCAAAACGGGACTCCACGGGATACTGTTCATCCCACCGTCGACCTCCTCCAGCCTCCACGGGCTCCTGTTCATCCAGCCTCCACCGTGCGCTACTCCACCGGCTGCTGTTCAACCACCCCTCCACGGGCACCCCTCCACCATCTCATCGCTCATCCAGCCCTCCACACCACGGGTCCTGCTCAACCACCCTCCACGGGCACTCCTCCACCGCTCACTGCTCATCCAGCCCTCCATACCACGGGTCCTGTTCATCCAGAGGCAACGCCACGGCTCACTTTTCATCCAACCCCCCCCGCAACACTCACTGCTCATCCCGGAGGCAGCATCGATCGGCTTCAGATTAGCGGCGATAGCGGCGAATCGCCGATCGGGTTGATTAACAACCATCGATCGCTCGCCGGGTTCGATGAACGCGACTCGCAAAGGCAATCGCCGGGTTGATTAGAGCCCAACGCCTCGCTCGGGTTGATTAGAGCCAAGCTGAGGACCTTGAAGTATGTCTAGAGGGGGGATTAGACTACTTGACCAATAAAAACCTAACCTTTTCCCAATTTTAGAGTTTGGCAGATTTTAGCTATTTTAGGACAAGTCAAGCAATCATCACACAATTCAAGCAAGCATGCAAAGAGTATATAGGCAGCGGAAATTAAAGCATGCAACTTGCAAGAAAGTAAAGGGAAGGGTTTGGAGGATTCAAACGCAATTGGAGAAACGGATGTTTTTGGCGTGGTTCCGATAGGTGGTGCTATCGTACATCCACGTTGATGGAGACTTCAATCCACGAAGGATAACGACTGCACGAGTCCACGGAGGGCTCCACCCACGAAGGGTCCACAAAGAAGCAACCTTGTCTATCCCACCATGGCCATCGCCCACGAAGGACTTGCCTCACTAGCGGTAGATCTTCACGATGTAGGCGATCTCCTTGCCCTTACAAACCCCTTGGTTCAACTCCACAATCTTGTCGGAGGCTCCCAAGTGACACCTAGCCAATCTAGGAGACACCACTCTCCAAGAATTAACAAATGGTGCGTTGATGATGAACTCCTTGCTCTTGTGCTTCAAATGATAGTCTCCCCAACAATCAACTCTCTCTCATAGGTTTTGGATCTGGTGGAAAGAAGATTTGAGTGGAAAGCAACTTGGGGAAGGCTAGAGATCAAGATTCATATGGTAGGAATGGAATATCTTGGCCTCAACACATGAGTAGGTGGTCTCTCTCAAAATGGTAAGTTGGAAGTGTAGGTTCGATTCGATGGCTCTCTCCACGAATGAAGAGGAGGTGGAGGGTATATATAGCCTCCACATAAAATCTAACTGTTACACACAATTTACCAAACTCGGTGGGACCGAATCGTTAAACTTCGGTCGGACGGATTTTGTAAACCTAGTGACCGTTAGTGATTTTCGTGGACCGACATGCATCTCTCAATGACCGATTTGGTTAGGGTTAGAATAACATAATATCGGTAAGACCGACACACAAACTTCGGTGAGACCGATTTGTTAATAAGCTTTCGAGAGAGTTGGTCGTAAACTTGGTGGGACCGATTTGCTCTTTTTCGTGAAACCAAATGTTACAAAAAGGAAACAGAGAGTTTACATTTCAATCTCGGTGGGACCGACGCTCACTTCGTTAGACCAAACGCTACGTAAGGGAAACAGAGAGATTGCAACCCCATCTCGGTGAGACCGAGATCCCTATTGGTAAGACTGATTTGCTTAGGGTTTGTGGCAGTGGCTATGACTTTTGGAATCGGTGGCGCTGTCGTGGTTCTAAGTCTGACAGTAGAATGGGGGGTAGGTATGGAGAGGCAAGATCCTAGCTGTGGAGCAGTTGTAAACACCAAGGATGTACGAGTTCAGGCCCTTCTCGGAGGAAGTAACAGCCCTACATCTCGGAGCCCGGAGGCGGTCGAGTGGATTATATGTGTATGGATTACAGGGGTGCGAACCCTTTACACTGAGGAGGGGGGTGGCTTATATAGTGTCCGCAGACCCTCCGCCCTCAAGAATGCAGGTTTAAAGTACATTAAGTCTAGGCGTTACAGGTAACGCCTCACATAAAGTGTCCAAAATGCCATAAAGACTACTTAATTACAGACCGTTACGATGCAGAGTGGTTCTTGATCTTCTGGTGGTCGAGTGAGTCTTCATGGTCGAGTCCTTCGAGTCCGTCGAGTGAAGTCTCTCTTGGTCGACTTGAAGGTAGTTTCTTCTGAGGGTGTCCTTGGGTAGGGTACTTTGATCAGGTCTATGACCCTACCCTAGGTACATGACTTCATCATTAGCCCCCGAATGGATCGAGGTTTGAGTGAGGAAGGAGTGGACAATATTTCCGACCTGCTTTTGTGTTCTGACATGTATCATCTTGGACCAATAATCTCTTTGTTGATAACAACAACTTTTCTTTCAGTCGCCTTGATCCATTCTTCTCTTTAGTCGAGTGAACTTTTGAACTTAGCAATCTCCGAGCGACGGATCGCAGGAAATCTCTCGTCTGACAGGTCGATCTGCTGTTCGCGGATTTTGTGGGATCCGAATTTTGGGGAAGCGCGTGAAGCGGGACGGACCGCGGCGCCCGGATGGGATAGGGCATAGACGCCTCGATTCCCGCCGCCTTTTTTCGCACACTCAGCGTCTGACGCTGATTATTTTGGGATGTGATTGGATTGCCTGGGCCCACTTGTCATCCACTCGGAAGCAGCCTTATAAATGTGCCCGGCGAGGGTTTTTGAACAGTATCTCTCCATTCTTCCCCCTGTCCTCTCCGTCTCCGCCCACCGCGCCTGCTCTCACCTCTGCCCAACCACTCCTCACACGCTTCGTCGGCAACAATGGTGAAGGAGAAGACAGCGGCTCTAGAGCACGCGAAGAAGGTGACGGCGAAGGGGAAGGCGAAAGGGAGAGCGACCAGCCGGGGCGGATCCTCGTCAAGGTCCCATCTGCCGCACGGCTGGGTCCAAGGAGATTGGATCCGGTCGACCATCACCGAGAAGGATCTCACGGAGATGGCCAACGAGGGTTTGATCCCCCACGGTGCAGCGAGGCTCCCGGGGGACGAGTGGCAACCACAGCCGGAAGAGGGTGAGTGTGTTCTTCTGGCTACCCACGTCGACCATGGGTTCTCTCTACCTCCGAGTGTTTTCTTCCGTGGTTTCCTGAATTTCTTTGGGGCGCAACTCCACCACTTCAATCCGAATTCCATCGCCTACCTTGTTGCCTTCGTGTCCATGTGCGAGAACTTCCTGGGCTGCCGACCGCACTGGGGTCTGTTCAAGCACATATTCACTTGTCGTTCGCATAAAGGTGAAAAGGCGAGTCCAGATGACGATAAGACCAAGGTTATTCAGATGTGTGGAGGCCTGGGGATTCAGATGAGAAACAAGAGCACCTTTCCGGCCATGACTCTCCCTGAGTCGGTCAGAGGATGGCAGTCGACTTGGTTCTACTGCCAAAGCGAGTCGACGCCGGGGCAGTCGAGTGGTCTCCCCCCCTTTACCATGGACCGAGCGAGCAAACCCTCTTCTCTGAAGGTGCTCCCTGAGGAGAAAGCCCAAGTGAAGATGTTGATGGAGCGTGTAGTCCAGTTAGTTCGGGAAGGAGTGACGGGTATGGACCTTCTGGAGGTCTTCCTTAGGCGGCGCATCCAGCCACTTCAGTACCGAGGCCATTGTATGTGGTTGTACTGTGGAACCGAGGATGAAACTCGGGTCCATCCAGAAGCAGTCGACGACGCCACGCTGGAGAGGTGGATGGCATTATCACAGGAATAAAGACAACCCTCGAGGAGCAGGAGGATCCCGCCACTCGACCATTCTAGCACTCCGCATAAGGTATGCCCACTTTATCTCCAATTGTAATCTTACAGTCCTTATTCTGCTTTCGCTGTAAATTGGTCGATTGATCTTTATTTTGTCGATCGAGGCTTTCACGAACTATACTTGATGCCCAATGGAGCCTGACGCCGATCAAGAGGAGGAAGGCAGTAGGGGCGAAATCCAGGAGGATAGGATTCGGACGCCACGGCGATGATGACGATGATGACTCTGATGGGGAGGAAGAAGAGGAGGAGGAGGAGGAAGTTGCACCGCCTCGCTCGGAAAGGCGATCGAAGCTTGTCCATGACCCTGCGACTGAACGTGGCAAGGGGGTCGCGGCGGTCACGCAGTCGACCAAGCGCCCTCGGACCACTTCTCCGGCGCCGACTGAAAAGGCTCCGAAGCAATCTCGAATGGCGCCATCGAAGCCGGCGAAGGTCTTGCCGAAGATGAAGGTGTCAATCCCCACTATCTCAGGGTAATGATGTTGCTTGAGTTTTTCCGTTTTCCATGAACTTATCTTTGGTCGACTCATAAATCAACCGACTGTCTTTTGGAATCGCAGTGCTGCTACTTCTGACACCTCAGCTAAGGCTGACGATCATGAGATGGAAGACGCTGCCACTTCAAAACCTGGTATGACTCGTAATTCCATCTTTCAGTCGATTGGCTCTTAGTCTCTAATTCTGATTCTTTTCTGTAGCTCCATCCAATGTCGTTATCACCCTTCCTGACGACGACGACGATGAGGAACCGCTGAAGCAAAGGAGGAGCAGGAAAGCGTCTACTGGCAGGGTGACTCAGGACGTGCCAGCACCCGAGACACTGGTCGCGGAGGGGGAGAAAACCACTCGGCACACCGTATCTTTCGCAGTGCCGTTAACGAGTGCTCACCCCGCGTCGTCGAGTGCAACACAGCCTTCACTCCTCTCGACCCACTACGTCCCAGAGGACCAAGCTAGTGCTGCAAAAGAAGCGATACGCCAGGCGGGAGTCATGATGGAGCAGGTGAAGGCCATCCGGGAGGCTAGCCAGGCAGCCTATGACGCCAGTTCCGCTCTTCAAAGCAACATTCGTGTCGATCGGTCATCGCACTGTTACATTAGGATATGATATCTGAAAATTCTTCTTTCCAAATCGTAGTAGTCCTACACCTTTGGGTGTGTCAATTGAAATTCCGGTTTAGTGGGGGCACGCTGAGTGCACCCACTGGGTGTAGTCCCCAAGGCTATGGTGGACTGCTGGCAGTCGACCATAGGCTTTATAAGTTAAGTTCTTCCGTCATTCGACTAGGTCGAGTGGATTTCTCAAACCGGTGGGGCACATCGAGTGCACCCACGGGTGTAGTCCCGAGGCGTGGTCGATCACGGCATTGACTACGATCCCAAGAATATGTCCTGTTTTTTTTGTTGGTCGACTGGTCGACTCTATCTTGATAGAACTAGTGGGGGCACGCTGAGTGCACCCACAGGGTGTAGTCCCTGAGACTACGGTCGAATGTTTGTATTCGGCTGTAGTCTTAGAAACGTATGATTTTTCCTTAGTCACTTGGAAGTGAATTGTCTTTGACATTTTGTCGATTGGTCCTTTGTAGAAATCCTGCGACCTGGCGGCTCATTACACCGAGTTGGAGAACAAACATATCCAACTCGAGCTTGATCTGAAGCTGGTCCAGGAGAATTTGGCGAAGGCAAAGGAGGAAACCAAAGGTATGTTTGGTGAGGCCTCGACAACTGCTTTTGTCCCTCATTTGTTTCAAAGTCTGATCTTGTTGTAACTTTGCAGGAAAAGTGAAGGAGGCCCAGAAGAAGAAAGACCTTGAGCTAGCTGAGATGCAGAAGACAGCTTTGGAGAAGACCAAGCTCGCAGACGAGAAGTTGGCTTCGGTCACCAGGCTTGAAGAAGAAAACACCAATTTGAAAGCTGCTCTTGATATTGCCAATAAAGAAGTGAGTCGACTGAAAAGTGACAAGATTGCCCTGAATGACAAAGCCAGTGAGTTGGTGGGGAAGAAGAAAGATCTGGAGGCTTATCTGGGCGGACTCGCCAAGAAGCTGTTCCTCATGCTCGAAGGTAAACCTTTGCACCAAGCAAGTACTTTTACAGTGATCTTTCCATTCGACTGTTGTCTTGACTCGGTGGTTGTGCTTGCAGAATTTTGCCAAAACTTTGAAGAGGAGACTGGTCGACTGGAACCATACCTGGACCCCATCAACTCTCCGGTGAATGATGAAGTCGCCATGAATGTGTTCCGGCTCGAGTCTCGTGTTGCTGCTGTCATTGACTATCTTGCAAGGCTGAAGGTCGCCACTTCCCGCATTGAAACTACGCTCTGGCCCAGGGAGACGCTCCAAAATGACCTCGAGTCTCTGATGACTCGACTAAACACAGTCCCTGGTTGAGTGTGGGAGTGGAAGAAGTCTTTTGCCAGGTGCGGTGCAGATGTCGCTCTGTGTCTGGCCCGAGTCCATTGCAAGGATGCGCGAGAGGACAAGCTAGTGGCTCTTCGGGTGGCTAACACCAAGAAGCATGATTTCCGGTCTTTCATGGAGACTTTCATCGCTGTTGCCACTCGGATCGCGGATGGAATCGACCTTGATGAATTTGTTGCACCTTCCAGCCCTCCACAGGAGGGGTAAAAAACTTCTTGAGCTCGACATTTTAAATTTGCCTCGGTATGCCGAGTGATTTTGTAACCGATAAACCTTAACAGGCCTAGCGCCTAAGCACTTTCGGTTCCATTAGGTATCTATCTGAACTTGGATTCGACGTTTGAATATGCTTGCATTTGGCTTGAGATGTCTTTTGCAGGTTAAGGTGAGGTGCACATTGCAATCGACTTGTTCCCCAATTCACTTAGGCAGGCACTGGGCTGCGGCTAAGCCTCCGAGTGAGAGGTCTGCTCTCCACTCGGTAGGATTTTTATAACTTAGGCGAGCACTGGGCTGCAGCTAAGCCCCCGGGTGGGAGGTTTGCTCTCCACTCGGTTAGGATTTTTATAACTTAGGCGAGCACTGGGCTGCAGCTAAGCCCCCGAGTGAGAGATCTGCTCTCCACTCGGTAGGATTTTTATAACTTAGGCGAGCATTGGGCTGCAGCTAAGCCCCCGAGTGGGAGGTTTGCTCTCCACTCGGTTAGGATTTTTATAACTTAGGCGAGCACTGGGCTGCAGCTAAGCCCCCGAGTGGGAGGTTTGCTCTCCACTCGGTAGGGTTTTTATAACTTAGGCGAGCACTGGGCTGCAGCTAAGCCCCCGAGTGGGAGGTTTGCTCTCCACTCGGTAGGATTTTTATCACTTAGGCGAGCAGGCTGCAGCTAAGCCCCGAGTGGGAGGTCTGCTCTCCACTCAAGAGGATTTTCACGTTGTACTTGTGGCGTGGCTCGAAGGAGAGGGTCATGATCGACTTGTACCTCGTCCTCCTTGCATTGCATGTTGTACTTGTGGCATAGCTCGAGAGAAGAGGGTCATGATCGACCTGCACCTCGTCCTCCTTATGAAAGACGTTGTACTTGTGGCGAGCTCGAGAGGAGAGGGTCGCGATCGACCTGCACCTCGTCCTCCTTGCGGCGCCACGTTGTACTTGTGGCGTAGCTCGAGGAGAGGGTCGCGATCGACCTGCACCTCGTCCTCCTTGCGGCGCATGTTGTACTTGTGGCGAGCTCGGAGGAGAGGGTCGCGATCGACCTGCACCTCGCCCCTCCTTATGTAGCGCACATTGAATTTGAACTTAGGCGAGTGCTTAGACTACAGCTAAGCCCCGAGTGGGAGTCGGCTCACCACTCGGTAGGATTTTATTCAAACTTAGGCGAGTACTTGACTGCAGCTAAGCCCCGAGTGGGAGTCGGCTCACCACTCGGTAGGATTTTATTGAAACTTAGGTGAGTACTTGGACTGCAGCTAAGCCCCAGTGGGAGTCGGCTCACCACTCGGTAGGATTTTATTGAAACTTAGGCTAAACGGATTAGCAGCTAAGCCCCCAGTGAGAGTCGGCTCACCACTCGGTGAGATTTTTTTACAAACTTAGGCTAAACTGATTCGTAGCTAAGCCACCCATCGAGGGGAAGTTTCTTGAATATATAAAAGTGACAAAAATCATTGGGGAAATTATGACACTATTATCTTGTAAAACATGGACTACAGAAGTACTTTTATTACAACTCATCCGAGTGAAAACTTAAGTGTAAAATGGGTGGAGTAGCTCCGCGTTCCAAGCTCGGGGCACGTCGATATTATGCTTGACGTTGTAGAGACGGTATGCTCCATTATGGAGAACCTTGGTGATGATGAAGGGTCCTTCCCAAGAAGGAGCAAGCTTGTGTTGTTTCTGCTGATCCACTCGGAGAACCAAATCCCCTTCTTGGAAGGCTCGACTCTTCACGTTTCTAGCGTGGAAGCGACGCAAGTCTTGTTGGTAGATGTTCGATCGGATCAGAGCCATCTCTCTTTCTTCCTCTAAAAGGTCGACTGCATCTTGCCGCGCTTGTTCCGCTTCAGCCTCGTTGTAGAGCTCGACTCGAGGAGCATTGTGGAGCAGGTCACTCGGCAAGACCGCTTCAGCTCCATAGACCAAGAAGAATGGAGTTCTTCCGGTCGACCGATTAGGCGTGGTCCGTAGACCCTAAAGCACTGAGGGAAGTTTGTCGACCCATGCTCTAGCCGCATGTTTGAGATCACGCATCAGTCGGGGTTTCAACCCTTTGAGAATCAAGCCATTGGCTCGCTCCGCTTGTCCATTCGACTGTGGATGGGCGACCGAAGCGTAGTCGACTTGTGTGCCTTGAGATGTGCAGAACTCTCTGAATTCCTCCGAGTCAAAGTTTGATCCATTGTCTGTGATGATGCCGTGCGGGACTCCATATCTGAATATCAGTTCCCTGATGAAGCCAACAGCAGTACCGGCGTCAAGGTTCTTGATGGGTTTAGCCTCAATCCACTTGGTGAACTTGTCGACTGCTACCAGTACATGCATGAAACCGCTTCGATCTGTCCTCAAGGGGCCCACCATATCCAAGCCCCATACTGCGAAGGGCCAGACGAGTGGTATGGTCTTCAGAGCTGACGCAAGCTTGTGTGACATGTTGGAGTAAAACTGACATCCCTCGCACTTGTCCACTATCTCCTTTGCCATCTCATTCGCCCTTTGCCAGTAAAATCCGGCTCGGTATGCTTTGGCTACGATGGTCCGAGAGGACGCATGATGGCCACAGGTCCCCGAGTGGATATCATCAAGGATGATTCGACCTTCCTCTGGCGTTATGCACTTTTGACCAACTCCAGTCGCGCTCTCTCTGTACAACTGTCCTTTGATCACAGTAAAGGCCTTGGATCGACGGACGATCTGTCGAGCCTCTTCCTTGTCCTCCGGGAGCTCTTTTCTCAGGATATACGCGATGTATGGAACTGTGCAGTCGGGAGTGATCACTAACACCTCCATGACCAAGTCGACCACTGCTGGGACCTCAACTTCGGTCGGATCCATTAGCCTTTGTTGGGCGCGGAGCTTCTTCGGTGAAAGGATCTTCTTTGACTGATGGAGTATGAATATGCTCCAAGAACACACCACTGGGAATGGCTTCTCTCTTGGAACCTATCTTTGCCAAATCATCAGCCGCTTGATTTTTCAGTCGGGGTATATGATGGAGCTCTAACCCCTCAAACTTCTTTTTCGGCTTCCTCACTGCATTGCAGTATCCAGTCATGGCTGGGCTTCTAACGTCCCACTCCTTCATCACTTGGTTGACCACCAAATCTGAGTCGCCATAAACCATAAGGCGACGGACGCCGAGTGAAATGGCCATGCGCAACCCATACAAAAGGGCCTCGTATTCTGCCTCATTGTTGGAGGAATCAAAGTGAATCTGGAGCACATATCTGAGCTTATCTCCTCTGGGGGAAACCAGGACAACCCCAGCACCGGAACCATTCAATATCTTAGAGCCATCAAAGAACATGGTCCAATGCTCCGAGTGAACTTGAGTCGGTTGCTGTTGTTCAATCCAATCGGCAAGGAAATCTGCTATTGCTTGGGACTTAATGGCTTTCTTTGCCTCAAACTTGATATCAAGGGGAAGAAGTTCAATCGCCCATTTCGCCACTCGACCAGTTGCATCCCTGTTGTGCGAGAATCTCTCGAAAGTGGAGCGTCACGACGAATCGTAATGGAATGATCGGAGAAATAATGAGCAACCTTCTTCGTGGTCATGTAGATCCCATACACAAGCTTCGATAATGAGGATATCTTTGCTTTGATGGAGTCAAAACTTGAGACAGAGATAGTACCTTTGGCGCTGAACTTTGAAGGCTTTCCTTCTTCTTCCCGCTCGACCGTAAATCTTGTCTTGACGACTTGTCCTGTGGCTGCAATATAAAGCAACAGAGGCTCTTTCTTGTTGGAGCAGCAAGCACCGGCTGGGTGGAGAGCACAGCTTTTAGCTCGACAACGCTGCATCGACCGGAGTCCACTCGAACTTGTCTACCTTCTTCATCAGTCGGTAAAGAGGCAATGCCTTTTCACCGAGTCGTGAGATGAATCGACTTAACGCGGCCAAGCATCCAGTAAGCTTCTAGACATCGTGCACCCGCACGGGGCGTTTCATTCGGAGTATAGTGCCGATTTTTTCTGGGTTAGCGTCGATTCCTCGTTCGGAAACAAGAAAACCGAGTAACTTGCCACGGGAACTCGAATGTGCACTTTGATGGATTGAACTTGATATCATACCTCCCGAGGTTGGCAAATGTTTGGCGAGGTCGGTCGGAGGTCGGAACCCTTTCGCAACTTGACCACGATATCATCCATATGCGCTTCCACATTCCGACTGATTTGGTGAGCAAACACTTCGAATCATTCGCATGAGCGTGGCTCCGGCATTCTCGAGGCGAATGGCATGGTGATATAGCGAAGCACCGAATGGAGTGATGAAAGCTGTTTTATCTCATCGTGTCCATCTGAGGCGGATCGATGGTACCCGAATAGGCGTCTAGAAAAGACAATCTCGCATCCCGCAGTTGAGTCAACAATTTGATCAATGCGAGGAGAGAAAATGATCTTTCGGGCAGGCCCGATTGATGTGCTTGAAATCAATGCACATTGGAGTGAGTTGTCCTTCTTAGGAACCATGGCGACATTGGCGAGCCACTCGAGTGGTATATCTCTCGGATAAATCCTGCCGCCAATAGTCGAGCCACTTCCTCACCGATTGCCTTTCTCTTACGGGCGGCGGACCGTCGAAGATGTTCTTTGATCGGCTTTGCGGTTGAGTCGACTCTAAAGCGATGCTCAGCGATCCCACAGGAACACCCGCACGTCGGTGGCTTCCATGCAAAGATGTCCCGTTCTCACGGAGGAACTGGATGGCGCTTCTTCCTATTTGGTCGAGTGTTGTGGAGATATGGGTGGAGCTGCATTGGGGTCGGTCGAGTGAATGTGGGCGGGCTTCGTCTCACGGACGGCGAAATCTTGACTTCTGTGGCGAGGTTCTTGGCTCGCAGACAAATCACTCGGATCTGCATTTTGCTTATATCCTTCAAGCTCGACCGCTGTCACCGGGAATCGGCAATCTTTGAGCCTTTCCGAAACACTCTTACGCTTTTTCCGATCACCGGTGGCGGTGATCACGCCTTTGGGGTCGGGCATATTCAGTTTGAGGTACACGTAACATGGTCGAGCCATGAACCGTGCGTAAGCTGGTCTCCCCAAAATAGCATGGTAAGCGCTCTGAAAATCCACGACCTCAAACGTCAGCTTCTCTTTGCGAAAATGTTTCGAATCACCAAACACCACGTCCAGAGCTATTTGGCCGAGTGACTCGGCTTTCTTTCCTGGTATAACTCCATGGAAACTCATGTTGCTATTGCTCAGTCGGGACATCGGAATGCCCATTCCTTTCAGTGTGTCCGCATACAATAAGTTTAGTCCACTACCACCGTCCTTTAGCACCTTCGTCAATCGAGTGCCTTCGACAACCGGGTCGACCACCAAAGCTTGCCTCCCAGGGGTGGCTATATGAGTCGGGTGATCGTACTGGTCGAATGTAATGGGAGTTTGGGACCATCTCAGATAACTAGGTGTCGCCGGGGCGACCATGTTCACCTCACGGTTAATAACCTTCAGTCGGCTCTTGCTTTGCACATCCGCAAAGATCATCAGAGTGGAGTTAACATGAGGATATCCTCCCTCACTGTCCTCCTTGTCTCCAGCTTTGTCCGACTCCTTTTCCTTGTCCTTAGGTTGTTTACCTTGGGCTGCTGGATCAGAGTCGACCTTTGGCGAGTGGTATGCTTGGGTAGAGCGATATTACCCTCTTCGTCTTTCTTCGTGTGGATGTGACACAGCATATCCATCACGTCATTTCCTTCTTTATCCTTCACCTTCTTGGGGTTCCAGGATCCTTTGGGTTTTCCCTTGAACTTGCCCTGAGTCACGGCCAGAGCCTCTCCAGGAGCCGCTGGTTCGGCCTTCCGTTTCTGCTTCCGACTGGAGTTCCCTTTCTCCGACTGACTCGGCTTGTACTTGCCGCTCCGGAGTCGGTCCTCCTCTTCGCTGTGGGCGTACTTGGTAGCAATTTCCATCATCCGACTCAGGGTCATATCTCCGGTCCAACCAAACTTCAAACTCAATTCTCTATTCTTAACACCATCCTTGAAGGCGTAGACTGCCTGATGATCAGACACGTTCTCCACAGTATGATGCAAAGTGATCCATCTCCGGATATACTCTCTTAATGTCTCATTCGACTTCTGTACGCAAACTTGCAGCTCTGTCAATCCAGCTGGTCGCTTGCAAGTTCCCTCGAACGTTCTGACGAACACCCGGGAAAGATCTTCCCAAGTGTAAATGCTGCTCGAGTTAAGCGATTCAACCATGCTCGCCGATCCTTCCAACATAAGTGGCAAATGCTTCATGGCCACCTCGTCATTCCGCCGCTAATCTGTACCGCCACTCGGTAATCCTCAAGCCAGGTTTGGGCTTAGACTCACCGGTGAACTTGCTTACTCCGATTGCCAACCTGAAGTTGGGGGAATCATCGTGGCTCGATAGCCCTCGCTGAAACATTCGGACGAAACATGCACTCGATCGCTAGTGGGCGCATCTCGGCGGGGCCACCTCGATGAGCCCATTACGATCGACCAAGCCTTGCACGATGATGGATCGCGTCAAAGCCTGGTTCCCTGGGGTCGACCGGAGCTCTTCGCCCCACACTGAGTTGACGCCTATCATCCTGCTGCCGAGGAGCGTAAGACCCACCTCTCGGGAGAGGAGTGGGTACTCGACGCCTATCATCACAATCGTATCGATCACCATAGTGGTCTCGTCGATTCTCGCGTCCTTCACGCCGCGGAGGCGATCTGGGAATGTGAGCCGACTGAACCGTATTCGCAGCGACGGATCGATTGTGAATTCTGTTGCGTGATCGTGACACGGCTGGTCGATCTCCTGCTGCCGGAGCAAATCTCCGATCTGCATCAAGCCTCTGCCAACCTCCGACTGAGAGGGCTGAATGGACTCTGCTATACGGGTTGCAGCTGCTAAATTCTGAATCGGGGTTCGATATACCTGAGTCGGCGGGAAGAGCTGACGTCGATTGGAGTCGGGTACTCGTTGCCGCGCGCGCTTGTCGAGTGCTCGCTGAAGGTTCTCCAGACAAGTGCGTTCAGCCAAGTTGGCCAAACGTGCCTCCTCCAAGGCGCGAGCCTCGAGGGTTTCTCCCGCGATGGGAGTATGCAGGGCATCCATGCTCCTGCGGCGAAGTTCTTCCCTTTGCATGGAATTAAGTGGCTCGGGTTGGTACTCTTCATGGACTTGTGCGGGGTTGCCTCCACTGTCTACCCCGTCCTCGCGGGGGAAACTGGGAGGGTTGCGAGGTCCGTTGACCATCAAGACTTCCGCCGCTGGATCGCTGCTATCGCACTTGGATGCAGTCTCTATGGAGCCAGTCGACAGATCGAACAGGCCGTAGAGGGACTCGTCGGGCTCGATTGCCGCAACTTGGGTGGTGGCCGTCTGGCGAGCCACCGCATGCCGCACCCACCGCTGGAGCCTCGACCGACCAGAGCGCTTGCGCTGGCGGGAGACAGGGAGGGTGGACGATAGGGGAGTCGACCGATATGGAGTCGACAGTTGCCGCAGCAGAACACCGCGGACACATGCGTGAAAATGCGTCGCACCGCGGACGGGGAGCGTATCAATGTCGAGTGGAGCCTCCTGGAGCCAAGCGGAGTCGTCGGCGATGAAGGTGAGAGCGCCGAGACGGATCTCGCGGCCCTCGACCAAAACTCCACCGGCAACCATGATGAAAGCAATCGGAAAAACTGCAATTTCTCCAAAAATCGCTAAGACACCTGCCCCACGGTGGGCGCCAACTATCGTGGTTCTAAGTCTGACAATAGAATGGGGGGTTGGTATGGAGAGGCAAGATCCTTGCTATGGAGCAGTTGTAAACACCAAGGATGTACGAGTTCAGGCCCTTCTCGGAGGAAGTAACAGCCCTACATCTCGGAGCCCGGAGGCGGTCGAGTGGATTATATGTGTATGGATTACAGGGGTGCGAACCCTTTACAATGAGGAGGGGGGTGGCTTATATAGTGTCCGCCAGACCCCTCCGGCCCTCAGTAATGGAGGGTTTAAAGTACATTAAGTCTAGGCGTTACTGGTAACGCCTCACATAGTGTCCTAAATGCCATAAAGACTACTTAATTACAGACCGTTACGATGCAGAGTGGTTCTTGATCTTCTGGTGGTCGAGTGAGTCTTCATGGTTGAGTCCTTCGAGTCCGTCGAGTGAAGTCTCTCTTGGTCGACTGGAAGGTAGTTTCTTCTGAGGGTGTCCTTGGGTAGGGTACTTTGATCAGGTCTATGACCCTACCCTAGGTACATGACTTCATCAGGCGCCGGATAGGAAGTTTCGGTGTGACCAATTTTGGAATTGGGTTTAGGTCATTTGTGGATGTGGGAAAGTAGTTGAGGGTTTTGGAGCATATCACTAAGCACATGAAGCAAGAGGCTCATTAACAACACCTCATCCCTCCTTGATAGTATTGGCTTTTCCTATAGACTCAATGTGATCTTGGATCACTAAAATGTAAAATGAAGAGTCTTGAGCCTTTGAGCTTGAGCCAATCCTTTGTCCTTAGTATTTTGAGGGATCCACTTTCATCATCCATGCCATGCCATTCATTGAGCTTTCCTGAAATAATAATCTTGGAATAGCATTAGCTCAATGAGCTATGTGTTGTTATGAATTACCAAAACCACCTAGGGATAGTTGCACTTTCACCAACGCCTCGCACACACGCACATACATGTACGAGAGAAACGCGCATCGCTCGGCCCCCGACCTCCCACCGTAACCGGGAACACCCCGAAATTTTCCTCCCCCTCGCTTCTACCACAGTTTTTTCAGTCATGGACGGCCCAAAGAATGTCATGCAGCTGCGTCTCCGGCCCGCCCAGGACGAAAAGCCCATTTTCTGTCATGATTTTTTGTCATAGAAGTAGGAGCCCACCACATCTATGATGATACCGGGTTTTGTCACAATTATCGTCAGTGTCATATGTATGACAGAAAAAAATTCGTTCGACCCAAAATGTCACGGATGTGTCTTTTTTTTGTAGTGCCTAACAAAGCTAACTCGATTACATGGTAAATCTCATCCAACTCATCACTGTCCAGCAAGCCTATGATGGAATTACTCACGCACAATAGTGAGCATCATGAAATTGGTGATGGAGGATGGTTGATGATGACGACCGCGATGAATCCCCCTCTCCGGAGCCCCGAACGGACTCTAGATCAGCCCTCCCGAGAGAGTTTAGGGCTTGGCGGCAGCTCTGTATCGTAAAACATGGTGAATCCTTCTCTCTGATTTTTTTTCTCCACGAACGTGAATATATGGAGTTGGAGTTAATGTCGGTGGAGCATCAGGAGGCCCACAAGGTAGGGGGCGCGCCCTAGGGGGGGCACCCTCGTGGACAGGGTGTGGGTCCCCTAACATTGATTCATGATACGTCTCCGTCGTATCTATAATTTTTGATTGTTCCAAGCCAATATTCTACAACTTTCATATACTTTTGGCAACTTTTTATACTATTTTTTGGGACTAACATATTGATCCGATTGCTCAAATGCAGTTCCTGTTTGTTGCATGTTTTATGTTTCGCAGAAACCCAATATCAAACGGAGTCCAAAGCGGGATAAAAGCAGACGGAGAATTATTTGGAATATTTGGGATTTTCCGGAGGAAGAATCAACGCGAAACAGTGCCCGAGGTGGCCATGAGACAGGGGGCGCACCCTCCCCCCTGGGCGCGCCTGGCAACCTCGTGGGCCACCCGTAAGGCAGTTGACGCTCTTCTTTTGCCGCAAGAAAGCTAATTTTATGAGAAAAATCTGGGTGAAAGATTCACCCCAATCGGAGTTACGGATCTCCGGATATAAAAGAAACGGTGAAGAGACAGAATCTGAGAACGCAGAAACAGAGAGAGACAGAGAGATAGATCCAATCTCGGAGGGGCTCTCGCCCTTCCCACGCCATGGGAGCCAAGGACTAGAGGGGAAACCCTTCTCCCATCTAGGGAGGAGGTCAAGGAAGAAGAAGAAGAAGGGGGGCCTTCTCCCCCTTGCTTCCGGTGGCGCCGAAACACTGCCGGGGGCCATCATCATCACCGCGATCTTCACCAACAACTTCACCACCTTCATCACCAACTCTTCTCCCCTCTATGCAGCTGTGTAACCCCTCTCTTACCCGCTGTAATCTCTACTTAAACATGGTGCTCAATGCTATATATTATTTCCCAATGATGTATGGCTATCTTATGACGTTTGAGTATATCTGCTTTGTCCTATGGGTTAATTGATGATCGTGATTTGTTTGAGTTGCATGTTTTATTATTGGTGCTGTCCTATGGTGCTCTCCATGTCGCGTAAGCGTGAGGGATGTTGGGGAACGTAGTAATTTCAAAAAATTTCCTACGCACACGCAAGATCATGGTGATGTATAGCAACGAGAGGGGAGAGTGTTGTCTACGTACCCTTGTAGACCCGGCGAAGCGATCTGGCGTAGAGGAAGTAGTCGACGTTCTCCTCGCGATCCGACCGATCCGGCGCCGTTACTCCGGTGCCCCGAGTTCTTGACACACGTACAGCTCGATGGCGTCCCTCGTACTCGATCCAGCCGAGTGTCGAGGGAGAGTTCCGTCGACCGACGGGTGGTGGCGATCTTGATGTTCTACGGCGAGGGCTTCGCCTAAGCTTCATGACGATATGACCGAGGTGGAATATGGTGGAGGGGGCACCGACACGGCTAAGGAATGATCCGTAGATCAAACTTGTGTCTTCTAGGGTGCCCCTGCCCCGTATATAAAGGAGCAAGGGGGTGCGGCCGGCCCAGAGGAGGCGGCGCGGGAGGATTCCTACTCCCAGGAGTAGGACTCCCCTTCCTAGTTGGAGTAGGATTGGGGGGGAGGGAAGAAGGAAAGGCGCGCCCCTCCTTGTCCTATTCGGACTAGGGGGGAGGCGCGGCCTGCCCTGGCCGGCCCCTCCTCTTCTCCCTCGAGGCCCACTAAGGCCCAATAGCCTCCGGGAGGTTCAGTAACCCCGGTTTTCGGTAAAATCGATTTCACCGGAACCATTCGAACTCAAATATAGGCTTCCAATATATCAATCTTTATGTCTCGACCATTTGAGACTCCTCGTCATGTCCGTGATCACATCCGGGACTCCAAACTTCTTCGGTACATCAAAATACATAAACTCATAATATAGATCCATTGAAACCTTAAGCGTCACGGACCCTACGGTTCGAGAACAATGTAGACATGACCGAGACACGTCTCCGGTCAATAACCAATAGCGGGACCTGGATGCCCATATTGGTTCCAACATATTCTATGAAGATCTTTATCGGTCAGACCGCATAACAACATCGTTGTTCCTTTTGTCATCGGTATGTTACTTGCGAGATTCGATCGTCGGTATCAATACCTAGTTCAATCTCGTTACGGCAAGTCTCTTTACTCGTTCCGTAATACATCATCTCACAACTAACTCATTAGTTGCAATGCTTGCAAGGCTTAAGTGATGTGTATTACGAGAGGGCCAGAGATACCTCTCAGAGCAATCGGAGTGACAAAACCTAATCTCGAAATCGCCAACCCAACATACGCCTTTGGAGACACTGTTGTACTCCTTTATAATCACCCGATTCGTTGTGACGTTTGGTAGTACCAAAGTGTTCCTCCGTAAGCGGAGTTGCATAATCTCATAGTTACAGGAACATGTATATGTCATGGATAAAAGCAGTAGCAACATACTAAGCGATCGTGTGCTAAGCTAATGGATTGGGTCATGTCAATCAGATCATTCTACTAATGATGTGACCTTGTTAATCAAATAACAACTCCTTGTTCATGGTTAGAAACATAACCATCTTTGATTAACAAGCTAGTCTAGTAGAGGCATACTAGTGACATCTTTGTTTGTCTATGCATTCACACATGTATCATGTTTCCGGTTAATACAATTCTAGCATGAATGATAAACATTTATCATGAAATAAGGAAATAAATAATAACTTTATTATTGCCTCTAGGGCATATTTCCTTGATCTCCCACTTGCACTAGAGTCAATAATCTAGATTACATAGTAATGATTCTAACACCCATGGAGTCTTGGTGCTGATCATGTTTTGCTCGTGGAAGAGGCTTAGTCAGCGGTGCGCAACATTCAGATCCGTATGTATCTTGCAAATCTCTATGTCTCCCACGGACTAAGTCCGGATGGAATTGAAGCGTCTCTTGATGTGCTTGGTCCTCTTGTGAAATCTGGATTCCTTCGCTAAGGCAATTGCTCGATATTATCACGAAGATTTTCATTGGACCCGATGCACTAGGTATGACACCTAGATCGGATATGAACTCCTTCATCGAGACTCCTTCATTAGCTGCTTCGAAGCTGCTATGTACTCCGCTTCACATGTAGATCCCGCTTCTGACGCTTTGTTTAGAACTGCACCAACCGACAGCCCTCCGTTTAGTGTAAATCGTATCCGGTCTGCGATTTAGAATCGTCCGGATCGGTGTCAAAACTTGCATCAACGTAACCGTTCACGATGAGCTCTTTGTCACCTCCATATCGAGAAACATATCCTTAGTCCTTTTCGGGTATTTGGGATGTTCTTGACCGCTGTCGATGATCCACTCTGGATTACTTTGGTACCTCCTGCTAGGCTTATAGCAAGGCACACATCAGGTCAGTACACAGCATTGCATACATGATAGAGCCTATGGCTGAAGCATAGGAACATCTTTCATTTTCTCTCTATCTTCTGCGGTGGTGGGCATTGAGTCTTACTCAACTTCACACCTTGTAACACGGCAAGAACCCTTTCTTTGCTTGATCCATTTTGAACTTCTTCAAAATTTTGTCAAGGTATGTGCTTTGTGAAAGTCCAATTAAGGGTCTTGATCTATCTCTATAGATCTTAATGCCCAATATGTAAGCAGCTTCACCGAGGTCTTTCATTGAAAACTCTTATTCAAGTATCCCTTTATGCTATCCAGAAATTCTATATCATTTCCGATCAGCAATATGTCATCTACATATAATATCGAAATGCTCTGAGCTCCCACTCACTTTCTTGTAAATCTGAGCTTCTCCAAAAGTGCATATGAACCCAAATGCTTTGATCACACTATCAAAGCGTTTATTCCAACTCGAGATGCTTGCACCAGTCCATAAATGGATCATTGGAGCTTGCACACTTTGTTAGCTCCCTTTGGATCGATAAAACCTTCGGTTGCATCATATACAACTCTTCTTCGAAATCCATTCAGGAATGCAGTCTTTACATCCATTTGCCAAATTTCATAATCATAAAATGCGGCAATCGCTAACATGATTCGGACGGACTTAAGCATCGCTTCTGGTGAGAAGGTCTCATCGTAGTCAATCCCTTGAACTTGTCGAAAACCCTTTGAGACAAGTCGAGCTTTGTAAACGATAACATTACCGTCGGCGTCGGTCTTCTTCTTGAAGATCCACTTGTTTTCTATTGCTTGCCTACCCTCGGGCAAGTCAACCAAAGTCCATACTTTGTTTTCATACATGGATCCCATCTCAGATTTCATGGCCTCAAGCCATTTTGCGAATCTGGGCTCACCATCGCTTCTTCATAGTTCGTAGGTTCATCATGATCTAGTAGCATGATTTCCGAACAGGATTACCGTACCACTCAGTGCGGATCTTACTCTGGTTGATCTACGAGGTTACGTCAGCAACTTGATCTGAAGTTTCATGATCAACATCATCAACTTCCTCACTACTTGGTGTAGGTGTCTCGAAACCGGTTTCTGCGACAAACTACTTTCAAGTAAGGGAGAAGGTACAATTACCTCATCAAGTTCTACTTTCCTCCCACTCACTTCTTTCGAGAGAAACTCCTTCTCTAGAAAGGATCCATTCTTAACAACAAAAGTCTTGCCTTCGGATCTGTGATAGAAGGTGTACCCAACTGTCTCCTTTGGGTATCCTATGAAGACACATTTCTCGATTTGGGTTCGAGCTTATCGGGTTGAAGTTTTTCACATAAGCATCGCATCCCCAAACTTTAAGAAACGACAACTTTGGTTTCTTGCTAAACCATAGTTCATAAGGTGTCGTCTCAGCGGATTTCGACGGTGTTCTATTCAGTGTGAATGCGGCCGTCTCTAGAGCATAACTCCAAAAGCGATAGCGGTAAATCTGTAAGAGACATCATAGATCGCACCATATCTAGTAAAGTACGATTCGACGTTCGGACACACCATTATGATGTGGTGTTCGGGTGGCGTGAGTTGCGAAACTATTCGCATTGTTTCAAATGTAGACCAAACTCGTAACTCAAATATTCACCTCCACGATCAGATCGCAGAAACTTAATTTTCTTGTTACGATGATTTTCAACTTCACTCTGAAATTCTTTGAACTTTTCAAATGTTTCAGACTTATGTTTCATTAAGTAGATATACCCATATCTGCTTAAGTCATCTGTGAAGGTGAGAAAATAACGATATCCGCCACAAGCCTCAACATTCATCGGACCACATACATACGTATGTATGATTTCCAACAAATCTGTTGCTCTCTCCATAGTACCGGAGAGCGGGTTCTAGTCATCTTGCCCATGAGGCACGGTTCATAAGTGCCAAGTGATTCATAATCAAGTGACTCCAAAAGTCCATCGATATGGAGTTTCTTCATGCGCTTTACACCGATATGACCTAAGCGGCGATTGCCACAAATAAGTTGCACTATCATTATCAACTCTGCATCTTTTGGTTTCAACATTATGAATATGTGTATCACTACTATCGAGATTCATCAAAATAGACCACTCTTTAAGGGTGCATGACCATAAAAGATATTACTCATATAAATAGAACAACCATTATTCTCTCGATTTAAATGAATAACCGTCTCGCATCAAACAAGATCCAGATATAATGTTCATGCTCAACGCAGGCACCAAATAACAATTATTTAGGTCTGAAACTAATCCCAAAGGTAGATGTAGAGGTAGCATGCCGACCGCGATCACATCGACTTTGGAACCATTTCCCACGCGCATCGTCACCTCGTCCTTTGCCAGTGTTAAGCAATCCGTAGTCCCTGCTTTGAGTTGCAAATATTAGCAAGAACCCGTTATCAAATACCAGTGCTCTGCGAGCTCTAGTAAGGTACACATCAATAACATGTATATCACATATACCTTTGTTCACCTTGCCATCCTTCTTATCCGCCAAATACTTGGGGCAGTTCCGCTTCTAGTGACCGATCGCTTGCGATAGAAGCACTCGATTTCAGAGCTTAGGTCCAGACTTGGGTTTCTTCTCTGAGCAGCAACTTGCTGTTCTTCTTGAAGTTCCCCTTCTTCTTCCTTTTGCCTTTCTTCTTGAAACTAGTGGTATTATTGACCATCAACACTTGATGCTCCTTTTTGATTTCTACCTCCGCAGCCTTTAGCATTGCGAAGAGCTCAGGTATAGTCTTTACTAACCCTTGCATATTATAGTTCATCACGAAGCCTTTGTAGCTTGGTGGCGTGATTGAAGAATTACATCAATGACACAATCATCCGGAAGATTAACTCCCAATTGTGTCAAGTGATTGTAGTACCGGACATTACGAGTATGTGCTCACTAACGAACTATTCTCCTCCATCTTGCAGCTGTAGAACTTATTGGAGACTTCATATCTCTCAATCCGGGCATTACTGTTGGAATATTAACTTCAACTCTGGAACATCTCATATGCTCCATGACGTTCAAAACGTCGTTGAAGTCCCGGTTCTAAGCCGTAAAGCATGGCACACTCGAACTATGGGGTAGTCATCGCTTTGCTCGCCAGACGTTCATAACATCGGTGTTGCTCCAAAGAAGAGGTTCGGCACCCAGCGGTGCATCGGGGCGTAACTCTTACATGCAGCAATGAGGATAATCCTCAGATTACGGACCCGATCCGTGTAATTGCTACCATCATCTTTCAACTTTGCTTTCTCAAGGAACGCATTAAAATTCAACGGAACAACAAAGACGAGCCATCTATCTACAATCAAACATAAACAAGCAAGATACTATCGGTACTAAGTTCATGATAAATTTAAGTTCAATTAATCATATTACTTAAGAACTCCCACTTAGAGCAGACATCTCTCTAGTCATCTAAGTGATCACGTGATCCAAATCAACTAAACCATAACCGATCATCACGTGAAATGGAGTAGTTTTCAATGGTGAACATCTTATGTTGATCATATCTACTATATGATTCACGCTCGACCTTTCGGTCTCCGTGTTCCGAGGCCATATCTGCATATGCTAGGCTCGTCAAGTATAACCCGAGTATTCTGCGTGTGCAAAACTGGCTTGCACCCGTTGTATATGGACGAGAGCTTATCACACCCGATCATCACGTGGTGTGCCGGGCACGACGAACTTTGGCAACGGTGCATACTCAGGGAGAACACTTCTTGATAATTTAGTGAGAGATCATCTTATAATGCTACCGTCAATCAAAGCAAGATAAGATGCATAAAAGATAAACATCACATGCAAATCAATATAAGTGATATGATATGGTCATCATCATCTTGTGCTTCGTGATCTCCATCTCTGCAGCACCATCATGATCACCATCGTCACCGGCGCGACACCTTGATCTCCATCGTAGCATCGTTGTCGTCTCGCCAATCTTATGCTTCTACGACTAACGCTACCGCTTAGTGATAAAGTAAAGCATTACAGGGCGATTGCATTTCATACAATAAGCGACAACCATATGGCTCTGCCGATTGCCGATAACTTTGGTTACAAAACATGATCATCTCATACAATAAAATATAGCATCACGTCTTGACCATATCACATCACAACATGCCCTGCAAAAACAAGTTAGACGTCCTCTACTTTGTTGTTGCAAATTTTACGTGGCTGCTACGGGCTTAAGCAAGAACCAGTCTCACCTACGCATCAAAACCACAGCGATACTTCGTCAAATAGACTCCGTTTTAACCTTCTCAAGGACCGGGCGTAGCCACACTCAGTTCAACTAAAGTGAGAGAGACAGACACCCGCCGGTCACCTTTAAGCAACGAGTGCTCGTGGCGGTGAAACCAGTCTCGCGTAAGCGTCTGGCGTAATGTCGGTCCGGGCGCTTCATATCACAATACAGCTGAACCAAAGTATGACATGCTGGTAGGTAATATGACTTGTATCGCCCACAACTCACTTGTGTTCTACTCGTGCAAAACATCAAACCATAGAAAAACCTAGGCTCGGATGCCTTTGTTGGGGAGCGTAGTAATTTCAAAAATTTCCTACGCACACGCAAGATCATGGTGATGTATAGCAACGAGAGGGGAGAGTGTTGTCTACGCACCCTTGTAGACCAAGCGTAAGCGATCACTGGCGTAGAGGAAGTAGTCGTCGTTCTCCTCGCGATCCGACCGATCCGGCGCCGTTACTCCGGCGCCCCGAGTTCTTGACACACGTACAGCTCGATGGCGTCCCTCGTACTCGATCCAGCTGAGTGTCGAGGAGAGTTCGTCAAGACGACGGCGTGGTGACGATCTTGATGTTCTACCAGCGTGAGGGCTTCGCCTAAGCTTTGACGATATGACCGAGGTGGAATATGGTGGAGGGGCACCGACACGGCTAAGGAACGATCCGTAGATCAAACTTGTGTCTTCTAGGGTGCCCCTGCCCCGTATATAAAGGAGCAGGGGGTGCGGCGGCCTAGAGGAGGGCGCCAGAGGAGTCCTACTCCCACGGGAGTAGGACTCCCCCTTCCTAGTTGGAGTAGGATTGGGGAGGGGAAGAAGGAAGGGGCCGCCGCCTCCTTGTCCTATTCGGACTAGGGGAGGGCGCGGCCTGCCCCTGGCCGCCCCTCCTCTTTTCCCTCGAGGCCCACTAAGGCCCAATAGCCTCCGGAGGATTCCAGTAACCCCGGTTTTCGGTAAAATCGATTTCACCGGAACCATTCGAACTCCAAATATAGGCTTCCAATATATCAATCTTTATGTCTCGACCATTTCGAGACTTCTCGTCATGTCCGTGATCACATCCGGGACTCGAACTTCTTGGTACATCAAAATACATAAAC
Organism: Aegilops speltoides; assembly: GCA_021437245.1. Taxonomy (NCBI): domain Eukaryota; kingdom Viridiplantae; phylum Streptophyta; class Magnoliopsida; order Poales; family Poaceae; genus Aegilops; species Aegilops speltoides. The sequence goes on from CM038146.1 coordinate 381,152,577, forward strand.
TCATAATATAACAGATCATTGAAACCTTAAGCGTGCGGACCCTACGGTTCGAGAACAATGTAGACATGACCGAGACCGTCTCGGTTAATAACCAATAGCGGGACCTGGATGCCCATATTGGTTCCTACATATTCTACGAAGATCTTTATCGGTCAGACCGCATAACAACATCGTTGTTCCTTTTGTCATCGGTATGTTACTTGCGAGATTCGATCATCGGTATCCAATACCTAGTTCAATCTCGTTATCGGCAAGTCTCTTTACTCGTTCCGTAATACATCATCTCACAACTAACTCGTTAGTTGCAATGCTTGCAAGGCTTAAGTGATGTGTATTACCGAGAGGGCCCAGAGATACCTCTCAGACAATCGGAGTGACAAAACCTAATCTCAAATACGCCAACCCAACATCGCCTTTGGAGACACCTGTAGTACTCCTTTATAATCACCCGATTACGTTGTGACGTTTGGTAGTACCCAAAGTGTTCCTCCGTAAGCGGAGTTGCATAATCTCATAGTTACAGGAACATGTATATGTCATGGATAAAAGCGGTAGCAACATACTAAGCGATCGTGTGCTAAGCTAATGGATTGGGTCATGTCAATCAGATCATTCTACTAATGATGTGACCTTGTTAATCAAATAACAACTCCTTGTTCATGGTCAGGAAACATAACCATCTTTGATTAACAAGCTAGTCTAGTAGAGGCATACTAGTGACATCTTTGTTTGTCTATGCATTCACACATGTATCATGTTTCCGGTTAATACAATTCTAGCATGAATGATAAACATTTATCATGAAATAAGGAAATAAATAATAACTTTATTATTGCCTCTAGGGCATATTTCCTTCAAGGGATTCCCGCTGTAGGGTTTGCAATATGTTTATGATTTTCTTATGGTGGGTGGCGTGAGTGAACAGAAGCACAAAGCGAGTAAGTAGGTTGTTTGCATATGGGATAAAGGGGACTTGATACTTTAATGCTATGGTTGGGTTTTACCTTAATGATCTTTAGTAGTTGCGGATGCTTGCTAGAGTTCCAATCATAAGTGCGTATGATCCAAGTAGAGAAAGTATGTTAGCTTATGCCTCTCCCTCAAATAGAATTGCAATAGTGATTACCGGTCTAGTTATCGATTGCCTTGGACAAATAACTTTCTCGTAACAAAAAGCTCTCTACTAATACTTACTTTATTGCTTCTTTATCTAAACAGCCCCTAGTTTATATTTATGTGTTCTTTATTATCTTGCAAACCTATCCAACAACACCTACAAAGTACTTTTAGTTTTATACTTGTTCTAGGTAAAGCGAACGTCAAGCGTGCGTAGAGTCGTATTAGTGGCCGATAGGACTTGAGAGAGTATTTGTTCTACCTTTAGCTCCTCGTTGGGTTCGACACTCTTACTTATCAAAAGAGGCTACAACTATCCCGTATACTTGTGGGTTATCAAGACCTTTTTCTGGCGCTGTTGCCGAGGAGTCATAGCGTGGGGTGAATATTCTCGTGTGTGCTTGTTTGCTTTATCACTAAGTAATTTTTATTTGTTGTTCTAAGTTGTTCTTTATATTTAGTTATGGATATGGAACACAAAATACCAAAAACAATTAGGTGTACTTGCTACTCATGGAGATGGGGAACCTCCTAAAACCCTCGATGCTCGTTATGTTCAAGATATTATGTACTACTTTGATAATCCTGAGAAAACCCGATTCAATTATGTTATGGGAGACACGTTGGATTAACGTGAATACTTTAGGGATTATCGCTTGACACAAAAAGGGAAACTATTATGGGATCAAATTCATATGTTACGTTGGTATGCTCACCAACTATGATTGATACATGATTATACTTGTTGCTCTAGGATGAAGGCTCCACACCTTACCTTTTCATGCAAATTCAATGATAATGAAACCGTAGCTTCTTATGCTAATGGTTGATATGATTACTATGATGTGGAACAAATAGAAGAATTTGTTGCTTTTATGGGTGCTTATGAGATTCAATCTATGTTTAAAGCGTTTGATGATTCAGTTTATAGACCAGAAAATTTTGCTATACTTAGATATTGCTATGAAAATTATGAATATAATTACAATATTAACACATTTATTGAGAAAGTCTCCGCTGTCCAAGAAGAGACTAATATTTTTGCAGGAAGCCATGGAAGAAGAAATTGATGAAACTGTGAGCTCATTGGATGAAAAAGATGATGAGGAGAGCGAAGAACAAAAGGAGGAAGAGCGGATTGATCACGCATGCCCACGTTCTAATGAGAGTAACTCTTCAACTCATATATTGTTTAATTCCCCTTCGTGCTTACTGAAGGATGATTGCTATGATCCCATGAATTTGTTTGAAATATCCCTTTTTGATGATGCTTGCTATGCTTGTGACCAAGATGCCAATATGAATTATGCTTATGCAGATGAACTTTCTATAGTTCCTTATGTTAAACATGAAATTGTTGCTATTGCACCTACGCATGATAGTCCTATTATCTTTTTGAATTCTCCCAACTACACTATATCGGAGAAGTTTGTGCTTATTAAGGATTATATTGATGGGTTGCCTTTTATAATTGCACATGATAATTTTGATGAATGTGATATGCATGTTCTTGCTGCTCCTACTTTCAATTATTATGAGAGAGTAACTATATCTCCAGCTCTCTACGTTTCCAATATGATAAAATTGCAAGAAACTGCTTATACTATGCATTGGCCTTTACTTTGTGTGCATGAATTGTTCTTTTATGACATGTCGATGCATAGGAAGAGAGTTAGACTTCATTGTTGCATGATATATGTTACTTGGTGCTCACTACTAAATTACAAATCATTGTTAATTAAAATTGGCTTTGATATACCTTGGGATCCGGGTGGATCCATTACTTGAGCACTATATGCCTAGCTTAATTACTTTAAAGAAAGCGCTGCCAGGGAGACAACCTAGAAGTTTAAGAGAGTCATTTATTTCTCTTGAGTGCTTTTATATAGTTTAAAAAAATATAAAAAATAAAAAATAAAGGGGGGAACCCAAAACTTTTCAAAAAGGAAAGAGAAAGTGAGAAAGACAAGCATTGTTGAAGTGGGAGCTAGCCTTGAACTTTGTTCATGCTCACGGAAACTTTGTGAATCTTGATTACAGAAACTTTTCACCAAAAATAATTATCCCCTTGTACAATTCCATTGTATTATAAAAATAATGTGCCAAGATTTGCCTTTAGGATGTTTACAATGCTTGTTGGTTTGTACGGTGCAGAATAGAAACTTTGGCTGTAGTACGCGATTTTAAATTTTTAACTGGAACGTCAAATGGTTTTGATTCTTTTTGAAATGTCTTTCTGTACAAATTTTATATCTTTCCTAATTTTGGTAGAATTTTTGGGGTGCCATAAGTATGGTGAATGTTCAGATTGCTACATACTGTTCTGTTTTTGACAGATTCTGTTTTTGATGCATAGTTTGCTTGTTTTGATGAAACTATCAATTTATATCAGTGGATTAAGACATGAAAAAGTTATATTACAGTAGACACAATGCAAAAACAAAATATGAATTGGTTTACTACAGTACTAGAGTAGTGATTTTCTTTATTATACTAACGGATCTTACCGAGTTTTGTGTGGATGAAGAGTCTAATCGAGGAGGTCTCGATATGAGGAAAAGGAAGCGAGGCAAGAGCTCAAGTTTGGGGATGCCCAAGGCACCCCAAGTAAATATTCAAGGAGACTCAAGCGTCTAAGCTTGGGGATGCCCCGGAAGGCATCCCCTCTTTCTTCAACAAGTATCGGTATGTTTTCGTATTCGTTTCGTTCATGCGATATGTGCAAGTCTTGGAGCGTCTTTTGCATTTAGTTCTCATTTTTCTTTTATGCACCATGCTGGTATGAGATAGTCCTTGGTTGATTTATAGAATGCCCATTGCACTTCACTTATATCTTTTGAGTGTGGCTTTATAGAATGCTTCACGTGCTTCACTTATATCATTTGAAGTTTGGATTGCCTGTTTCTCTTCACATAGAAAACCGCCATTTGTAGAATGCTCTTTTGCTTCACTTATATTTTTTAGAGCGTGGGCATATCTTTTGTAGAAAGAATTAAACTCTCTTGCTTCACTTATATCTATTTAGAGAGATGACAGGAATTGTTCATTCACATGGTTCGTCATAAAATCCTACATAAACTTGTGGATCACTGAATATGATATATTTGATTTCTTGCAATAGTTTTGCGATATAGAGGTGATAATATGTGGGAGGTACTAGTAGATGGTTGTGTTCAGTAAGGATGCTGGTATTAAGGTTTGTGATTCCCGAAGCATGCACGTATGGTCTACTAACAATGTAACCAAATTGGCGCGCAGTGTATTTTGATTGTTTATCTTTGCGTGAAGGTCGGGGGCGCGCGATGGTTAAATCCTACCAACCTCCCCCTAGGAGTATGCGTGTAGTACTTTGTTTCAAGGGCTAATAAATTTTTGCAATAAGTATGTGAGTTCTTTATGACTAATGTTGAGTCCATGGATTATACACACTTTTACCTTTCCATCATTGCTAGCCTCTTCGGTACCGTGCATTGCCCTTTCTCACCTCGAGAGTTGGTGCAAAATTCGCCGGTGCATCCAAACCCTGTGATACGATACGCTCTATCACACATAAGGCTCCTTATATCTTCCTCAAAACAACCACCATACCTACCTATCATGACATTTCCATAGCCATTCCGAGATATATTGCCATGCAACTTCCATCATCATCATATACATGACTTGAGCATTCATTGTCATATTGCTTTGCATGATTGTAAGATAGCTAGCATGATGTTTTCATGGCTTGTCTGTTTTTTTTATGTCATTGCTACGCTAGATCATTGCACATCCCGGTACACCGCCTGAAGCATTCATATAGAGTCATATCTTTATTCCAGTATCGAGTTGTAATATTGAGTTGTAAGTAAATAAAAGTGTGATGATCATCATTATAGAGCATTGCCCCATGAAAAAAAAGAAAAAAAAGAAAAAAAGGAAAGGCTAAAGAAGCCTAAATAAAAAAGGGGGCCAAAGAAGCCCACCCAAAAAAATTAAAAAAATTAAAAAGAAAAGGGGCAATGCTACTATCCTTTTACAACACTTGTGCTTCAAAGTAGCACCATGTTCTTCATATAGAGAATCTCCTATATTCTCACTTTCATATACTAGTGGGAATTTTCATTATAGAACTTGGCTTGTATATTCCAACGATGGGCTTTCTCAAATGCCCTAGGTCTTCGTGAGCAAGTAAGTTGGATGCACACCCACTTAGTTTTTAGTTTGAGCTTTCATACACTTATAGCTCTAGTGCATCCATTGCATGACAATCCCTACTCCTCGCATTGACATCAATTGATGGGAATCTCCATAGCCCGTTGCTTAGCCGCGTCGATGTGAGACTTTCTTACTTTTTTGTCTTCTCCACATAACCTCCATCATCATATTCTATTCCACCCATAGTGCTATATCCATGGCTCACGCTCATGTATTGCGTGAAAGTTGAAAAAGTTTGAGAATACTAAAGTATGAAACAATTGCTTGGCTGACACCAGGATAGGCATGAGGGGTACCTTGTGTTAAGAAAAGGGAGCATACAAGACTATATGATTTTGTAGGGATAACTTCCTGAAGCATTGATATTTTGAAAGACATGATTGTTTGTTGGGATGCCCTAAGTATTATTGCTTTTATGTCAAATGATAAACTATTGCTTTGAATCACTCGTGTATTAATATTCATGTCATGATTAGACATATGATCAAGATTATGCTAGGTAGCATTCCACATCAACAACTATTCTTTTTTATCATTTACCTACTCGAGGACGAGCAGGAATTAAGCTTCGGGATGCTGATACGTCTCCGTCTTATCTATAATTTTTTATTGTTCCATACAACTTTCATATACTTTTGGCAACTTTTTATACTATTTTTTGGAACTAACATATTGATCCAGTGCCCAGTGCCAGTTCCTGTTTGTTGCGTGTTTTATGTTTTGCAAAATCCCAATATCAAACGGAGTACAAACGGGATAAAAACGGATGGAAAATTATTCGGGAATATTTGAGATTTTCCGGAGGAAGAATCAACGCGAAACAGTGCCCGAGGTGGCCACGAGACAGGGGGCGCCCGGGCGCGCCTGGCACCCTTGTGGGCCACCCGTAAGGCGGTTGACGCTCTTCTTTTGCCGCAAGAAAGCTAATTTTATGTGAAAAATCTGGGCGAAAGATTTACCCCAATCGGAGTTATGGATCTTCGGATAAAAAAAGAAACGGTGAAGAGGCAGAATCTGAGAACACAGAAACAGAGAGAGACAGAGAGATATATCCAATCTCGGAGGGGCTCTCGCCCCTCCCACGCCATGGGAGCCAAGGACCAGAGGGGAAACCCTTCTCCCATCAAGGAAGGAGGTCAAGGAAGAATAACAAGAAGGGGGCCCCTCTCCCCCTTGCTTCCGGTAGCGCCGGAACACTGCCGGGGGCCATCATCATCACCGCGATCTTCACCAACAACTTCACCGCCTTCATCACCAACTCTTCTCCCCTCTATGCAGCGGTGTAACCCCTCTCTTACCCGCTGTAATCTCTACTTAAACGTGGTGCTCAACGCTATATATTATTTCCCAATGATGTATGGCTATCTTATGATGTTTGAGTAGATCCGTTTTGTCCTATGGGTTAATTGATGATCGTGATTGGTTTGAGTTGCATGCTTTATTATTGGTGTTGTTCTATGCTGCTCTTTGTGTCGCGCAAGCGTGAGGGATTCCCGCTGTAGGGTTTGCAATATGTTTATGATTTGCTTATGGTGGGTGGCGTGAGTGAACAGAAGCACATACCCGAGTAAGTAGGTTATTTGCGCATGGGATAAAGGGGACTTGATACTTCAATGTTATGGTTGGGTTTTACCTTAATGATCTTTAGTAGTTGTGGATGATTGCTAGAGTTCCAATCATAAGTGCATATGATCCAAGTAGAGAAAGTATGTTAGCTTATGCCTCTCCCTCAAATAGAATTGCAATAGTGATTACCGGTCTAGTTATGGAGTGCCTTGGACAAATAACTTTCTCGTAACAAAAAGCTCTCTACTAATACTGACTTTACTGCTTCTTTATCTAAACAGCCCCTAGTTTATATTTACGTGTTCTTTATTATCTTGCAAACCTATCCAACAATACCTACAAAGTACTTCTAATTTTATACTTGTTCTAGGTAAAGCGAACGTCAAGCGTGCGTAGAGTCGTATCAATGGCCGATAGGACTTGAGAGAGTATTTGTTCTACCTTTAGCTCCTCGTTGGGTTCGACACTCTTACTTATCGAAAGAGGCTACAAATATCATGTATACATGCGGGTTATCAATTCTTTCGCCAATATTTTTTATTAAATCCAAAAAGTTGCTCAGTGGATTTTCAGGTCATTCCGAAAACTTTTATTTCTGCACAAAAATAACACCATGGCAGTTCTCCTAAAAACAACGTCAGTCCGGGTTAGTTCCATTCAAATCATGCAAGTTAGAGTCCAAAACAAGGGCAAAAGTGTTTGGAAAAGTAGATACGAAGGAGATGTATCAAATAGCAACTATCATAATTAAAGTCTTTGTAATCCAAAGAGTGGGCAAATCACTAGCTAAAGTTTTGACCTCTCCAAACCCGCTTTCATCAAAAAATTTATCAAGATTTTCACCCTCTGAATTATTGGACTCCTATACATTTTGTGTTACGGTAGGGTGAGATTTCAAACCTAACTATCTGGGGGCATGCATTCGTAGCTAGGATTATCTTACCACCAACACAAAGTGGGGTTCGTAGAGGGTGGCTGACTAGCAACACCATGCGCTTTGTGCGACAGGTGCCACATCAAAGTTGTGTGTTGGGTATTCGAGCATCAAACCACCCCCCTTTTCATATATATTTGGTCCACATGCAAGTGTGTTCGTGTTCTGATCCTTTCCCGTGTTATTCTTTTTGCCAAATTTATAAACAGCATACGAGTTGGATGCAGAAACCATCTACGATTGGGTACGCAACTAAAACGGTTCAGTCAGACTACTCGTGTGCCACGCACGTGCCCATGCAGTTACTCACATCAGTACAGTAGATTGAGCTCCACGAGGCTTGCTTCCCACTCTCAACAATATCTACTGCCTCGTAATCTCAAAAATATCTACTGCCTGGAAGGTTTTTATGTTTGATAGCACACGATTAGTATGTGCGGACCGTCTGCGATGTCTGTTACTCCCGCTCTGCTTCAATCCATTGATTCAAATTTTCAGTAGCTCCGACATTTTACTCCCGCCTCTGCATCCCTCGCAATCTCAAAAATATCTGCTCACCCTTGATTCAAATTTTCAGTAGCCCGCCTTGTTACTCCCGCCTCTGCATCCCTCGCAAACTCAAAAATATCTGCTCGCCCTTGATCCAAATTTTTAGTAGCACGACATTTTACTCCCGCCTAGTAAAATTTTCAGCTGGCGTGGTATTTCCTCAAACACCACCTTGCCCCTCTCCACACACACACACCACACAATCCCCAAAACCTCCGCTCACACAGACACACACCACCCCTTCCTTGCTCGAAACCATTGGTAGGTCATCGCAATCGTTGCCCGCCGCCACCGCCGCCTCCATCCTCAATCTCTATCTGTGTGCCGAGGAGCTCGAGGAGCCAATGGCCCAAAAGAGGTTTATCGCGGCCTCTTCGCCCGACGCCGACGAGGTCACCGTCGAGGTGTCCCCATTGTCCTCCGCGGGCTCTTTATCGATCCGCCGTCGGCGGTCGGCCGCTGCGCCCTACGCCGGTTCAAGGACTATCCTATCCTCCCTCTGGCCCGTCCGTCGACGAGGTCCTATCTATGGGTTTGGCAGCGGCGGTGGGGAATGTGGTCAAGGAAATATGCCCTAGAGGCAATAATAAAATTATTATTTATTTCCTTATATCATGATAAATGTTTATTATTCATGCTAGAATTGTATTAACCTGAAACGTAATACATGTGTGAATACATAGACAAACATAGTGTCACTAGTATGCCTCTACTTGACTAGCTCGTAAATCAAAGATGGTTACGTTTCCTGACCATAGATATGAGTTGTCATTTGATTAACGGGATCACATCATTAGGAGAATGATGTGATTGACTTGACCCATTCCATTAGCTTAGCACTTGATCGTTTAGTATGTTGCTATTGCTTTCTTCATGACTTATACATGTTCCTACAACTATGAGATTATGCAACTCCCGTTTACCAGAGGAACACTTTGTGTTCTACCAAACGTCACAACATAACTGGGTGATTATAAAGGAGCTCTACAGGTGTCTCCAAAGGTACATGTTGAGTTGGCGTACTTTGAGATTAGGTTTTGTCACTCCGACAGGTATCTTTGGGTCCTCTCGGTAATGCACATCACTATAAGCCTTGCAACCAATGTAGCTAATGAGTTAGTTACAGAATGATGCATTACGTAACGAGTAAAGATACTTGCCGGTAACGAGATTGAACTAGGTATTGAGATACCGACGATCAAATCTCAGGCAAGTAACATACCGATGACAAAGGGAACAACGTATCTTTTTATGCGGTTTGACCGATAAAGATCTTCGTAGAATATGTAGGAGACAATATGAGCATCCAGGTTCCTCTATTGGTTATTGACCGGAGATGTGTCTCGATCATGTCTACATAGTTCTCGAACCCGTAGGGTCCGCACGCTTAAAGTTAGATGACGGTTATATTATGAGTTTATATGTTATGTTGTACCGAAGATAGTTCGGAGTCCCGGATGTGATCACGGACATGATGAGGAGTCTCGAAATGGTCGAGACATGAAGATTGATATATTGGACGACTTTATTCGGACACCGGAATGGTTCCGGGGGTTATCGGATATATACCAGAGTACCGGGGGGTTACCAGACCCCCCCCCCCGGGGGGTTAATGGGCCTCATGGGCCCAAAGTGGAGAAGAGGAGGGGCGGCCAGGGCAGGCCGCGCGCCCCCTTCCGCTCTAGTCCGAATAGGACAAGGAGGGGGCACCCCCTTTCCTTCCTCCCCTCTCTCCCTTCCATCCCCCTCTCCTACTTGGACAAGGAAAGGAGGGAGTCCTACTCCCGATGGGAGTAGGACTCCTCCTGGCGCGCCCCCTCCTGGTCGGCCGCCCCCTCCCCCTTGCTCCTTTATATACGGGGGCAGGGGGCACCTCCAGAGACAACAACAATTGATCCTTGAGATCTATTAGCCGTGTGCGGTGCCCCCTCCACTATATTCCACCTCGATAATATCGTTGAGGTGCTTATGCGAAGCCCTGCGTTGGTAGAACATCATCATCATCACCACACCGTCGTGCTGACGGAACTCTCCCTCGACACTCGGCTGGATCGGAGTTCGAGGGACATCATCGAGCGGAACGTGTGCAAGAACTCGGAGGTGCCGTGCTTTCGGTGCTTGATCGGTCGAGCCGTGAAGACGTACGACTACATCAACCATGTTGTGCTAAAGCTTCCGCTTTTGGTCTATGAGGGTACGTGGACAACACTCTCCCATCTCGTTGCTATGCATCACCATGATCTTGCGTGTGCGTAGGAATTTTTTAGAAATTACTACGTTCTCCAACAGTGGCATCCGAGCCTGGTTTTATGCGTAGATGTTATATGCATGAGTAGAACACAAGTGAGTTGTGGGTGATACAAGTCATACTGCTTACCAGCATGTCATACTTTGGTTCGGTGGTATTGTTGGATGAAGCGTCCCGGACCTACATTACGCGTACGCTTCGATACGTCCATTTTGCATCATGCTTTTATATCAATATTTATTGCATTATGGACTGTTATTACACATTATATCTCAATACTTATGGCTATTCTCTCTCATTTTACAAGGTTTATCATGAAGAGGGGGAATACCAGTAGCTAGAATTCTGGCTGGAAAAGGAGCAAACATTGGAAACCTATTCTGCACTGCTCCAAAAATCCAGAAACTCCACGAAACATGTTTTTGGAATTTATAAGAATTATTGAGCGAAAGAAATACACCAGGGGGCCCACACACTGTCCAGGAGAGTGGAGGGCGCCCCCCCTACTGGGCGCGCCCTCCTATCTCCCGGGGCCCCTGGTGGGCCTTCGGTGTCCATCTTTTGCTATATTAGAGCTTTTACCCTGGAAAAAATCGTGGGCAAGCTTACGGGACGAAACTCCGCCGCCACGAGGCGGAACCTTGGCGGAATTAATCTAGGGCTCCATGAGCTGTTCTCGCCGGGGACACTTCCTCCGAGGGGGAAATCATCCCAACGTCATCACCAACGATCCTCTCATCGGGAGGGGGTTAATCTCCACAACATCTTCACCAGCACCATCTCCTCTCAAAACCCTAGTTCATCTCTTGTATCCAATCTTGTATCAAAACCACAAATTGGTACATGTGGGTTGCTAATAGTGTTGATTACTCCTTGTAGTTGATGCTAATTTGTTTACTTGGTGGAAGATCATATGTTCAGATCCTTTATGCATATTATTACTCCTCTGATTATGAACATGAATATGCTTTGTGAGTAGTTACGTTTGTTCCTGAGGACATGGGTGAAGTCTTGCTATTAGTAGTCATGTGAATTTGGTATTCATTTGATATTTTGATGAGATGTATGTTGTCTTTTCCTCTAGTGGTGTTATGTGAACGTCGACTACATGACACTTCACCATTATTTGGGCCTAGAGGAAGGCATAGGGTAGTAATAAGTAGATGATGGGTTGCTAGAGTGACAGAAGCTTCAACCCTAGTTTATGCATTGCATCGTTAGGGGCTGATATGGATCCATATGTTTAATGTTGTGGTTAGGTTTACCTTAATACTTCTTTTGTAGTTGCGGATGCTTGCAATAGGGGTTAATCATAAGTGGGATGCTTGTCCAAGCAAGGCCAGTACCCAAGCACCGGTCCACCCACATATCAAATTATCAAAGTACCGAACGCGAATCATATGAACGTGATGTAAACTAGCTTGGCGATAATTCCCATGTGTCCTCGGGAGCTCCTTTCTCATTATTAGAAATTGTCCAGGCTTATCCTTTGCTACATAAAGGATTGGGCCACCTTGCTGCACTTTATTTACTTTATTTACTTGTTACTCGTTACTATTTATCTTATCACAAAACTATCTATTACCTATTATTTCAGTGCTTGCAGAGAAAACCTCACCGAAAACCGCTTATCATTTGCTTCTGCTCCTCGTTGGGTTCGACACTCTTACTTATTGAAAGGACTATGATAGATCCCCTACACTTGTGGGTTGTCAAGACTATTTTCTAGCGCCGTTGCCGGGGAGTGTAGCGCTTTTGGTGAGTGGAACTTGGTAAGGAAACATTTATATAGTGTGCTAAAATTTTCTGTCACTTGTCACTATGGAAACTAATCCTTTGAGGGGCTTGTTCGGGGTATCTTCACTCCGACCAGAAGAGCAAAGAGTTGCTCCTCAACCTACTGAACTTTATGGAAATATTTACTTTGAGATTCCTTCGGGTATGATAGAGAAACTACTAGCTAATCCATTTGTAGGAGACAGAACATTGCATACTGATTTACACCTTATCTTTGTGGATGAAGTTTGTGGATTGTTTAAGCTTGCAGGTATTCCCAATGATGTTGTCAAAAGGAAGGTCTTCCCTTTATCATTGAAGGGAGACGCATTGACATGGTATAGGCTATGTAATGATACGAGATCTTGGAATTATAAATGATTGAAGTTGGAATTTCACCAGAAGTTCTATCATATGCATCTTGTTCATCGTGATCGCAATTACATATATAATTTCTGGCCTCGCGAAGGAGAAAGCATCGCTCAAGCCTGGGGGAGGCTTAAGTCAATGTTATATTCATGCCCCAATCATGAGCTCTCTCGGGAAATGATTATTCAAAACTTATATGCTTGGCTTTCTCTTGATAATCGCAACCTGCTCGATACTTCCTGTGCTGGTTCTTATATGCTGAAGACTATCGATTTCAAATGGGACTTATTGGAAAGAATTAAACGCAACTCTGAAGGTTGGGATTCCGACGATGGTAAGGAGTCAGGTATGACACCTAAGTTCGATTGTGTTAAATCTTTCATGGATACCGGTGTTTTTCGTAGATTTAGCGTTAAGTATGGACTTGACTCTGAGATAGTAGCTTCTTTATGTGAATCTTTTGCTACTCACGTTTATCTCCCTAAAGAGAAGTGGTTTAAATATAATCCTCCTGTTGAAGTGAAAGTAGTTGCACCTATTACAGTCGAAGAAAAGACTATTACCTATAGTGATCCTATTGTTCCTACTACTTATGTTGAGAAACGCCCATTTCCTGTTAGGATAAAAGATCATGCTAAAGCTTCGAATGTTGTTTGTAAGAGTAATACTAGGACTTATACACCTCCTGAGCAAATTAATGTTGAACCTAGTATTTCTATGGTTAAAGATCTCTTGGATGATGTTTTAGATGGGCATGTTATTTATTTCTGTGGTGAGACTGCTAACATTGCTAGACCAGATACTAAGACACGTAGACCTGTCGTAGGCATGCTGTTATTTCTGTTAAAATAGGAGATCATTGTTATCATGGCTTATGTGATATGGGTGCTAGTGCTAGTGCAATACCTTATACCTTATATAAAGAAATTAGGCATGACATTGCACCCATTGAATTAGAAGACATTGATGTTAGTATTAAGATTGTTAATAGGGATACCATTAAACCTATTGGGATTGTTAGAGATGTTGAAGTTTTGTGTGGGAAGGTTAAATACCCTACTGACTTTCTTGTTCTTGGTTCCCCACAAGATGATTTTTGTCCCATTATTTTTGGTAGACCCTTCTTGAATACATCTAGTGCTAAGATTGATTGTGAAAAAGATATTGTCACTGTTGGCATAGATGGTATGTCTCATGAGTTTAATTTTGCTAAGTTTCGTAGACAACCTCGTGACAGGGAACCACCTAGTAAGGATGAGATTATTGGTCTTGCTTCCATTGTTGTTCCTCCTACTGATCCGTTAGAACAATATTTGCTAGACCATGAAAACGATATGTTTATGAAGGAAAGAAGGGAAATAGATGAAGTGTTCCTTAAACAGGAACCTATGCTGAAACATAACCTTCCCGTTGAAATTCTTGGGGATCCCCCTCCACCCAAGGGTGATCCCGTGTTTGAACTCAAACCATTACCTGATAATCTTAAGTATGCTTATCTTGATGAAAAGGAAATATATCTTGTTATTATTAGTGGTAACCTTTCAGAGAAAGAAGAAGAAAGATTATTGAAAACTCTGAAGAAGCACCGAGCAGCTATTGGATATACTCTGGATGATCTTAAGGGCATCAGTCCCACATTATGACAACACAAAATTACAGTGGAGAAAGATGCCAAACCAGTTAGAGATCCTCAAAGACGATTAAATAACAAGATGAAGGAAGTGGTAAGAAAGGAGATACTAAAGCTCCTTGAGGCAGGTATTATTTATCCCGTTGCTGATAGTGAATGGGTAAGCCCTGTCGATTGTGTTCCTAAAAAGGGAGGTATTACCATTGTTCCTAATGATAAAGATGAATTGATCCCGCAAAGAATTATTACAGGTTATAGGATGGTAATTGATTTCCATAAGTTAAATAAAGCTTTTATTGATCAAATGCTAGAAATACTATCCAAACATACACACTTCTGCTTTCTAGATGGTTATTTTGGTTTCTCTCAAATACTTTTGTCAGCGAAGGATCAATCTAAAACTACTTTTACTTGCCCTTTTGGTACTTTTGCTTATAGACGTATGCCTTTTGGTTTACGTAATGCACCTGCTACCTTTCAAAGATGCATGATGGCTATATTCTCTGATTTTTGCGAATAGATTTGTGAGGTATTCATGGATGACTTTTTCGTTTATGGATCCTCTTTTGATGATTGTTTGAGCAACCTTGATCGAGTTTTGCAGAGATGCGAAGACACTAATCTCGTCCTGAATTGGGAAAAGTGTCACTTTATGGTTAATGAAGGCATTGTCTTGGGGCATAAGATTTCCGAGAGAGGTATTGAAGTTGACAAAGCCAAAGTTGATGCTATTGAAAATATGCCATGTCCCAAGGACATAAAAGGTGTAAGAAGTTTCCTTGGTCATGCCGGTTTTTATAGGAGGTTCATTAAGGACTTTTCTAAAATCTCTAGGCCTCTAACTAATTTATTGCAAAAATATATTCCTTTTGTCTTTGATGATGATTGTGTAGAAGCATTTGAAATACTTAAGAAAGCTTTGATCACTGCACCTATTGTTCAGCCACCTGATTGGAATTTACCTTTTGAAATTATGTGCGATGCTAGTGATTATGTTGTAGGTGCTGTTCTAGGGCAAAGAGTCGATAAGAAATTGAATGTTATCCAGTATGCTAGTAAGACTCTTGATACTGCCCAAAGAAATTATGCTACTACTGAAAAAGAATTCTTAGCAGTTGTGTTTGCATGTGATAAGTTTAGACCTTATATTGTTGATTCCAGAGTTACTATTCACACTGATCATGCTGCTATTAAATATCTTATGGAAAAGAAAGGTGCTAAGTCTAGACTCATTAGATGGGTTCTCTTGCTCCAAGAATTTGATTTGCATATTATTGATAGAAAGGGAGCTGAGAACCCCATCACAGACAACTTGTCTAGGTTAGAGAATGTTCTTGATGACCCACTGCTTATAAATGATAGCTTTCCTGATGAACAATTAGCGGTCGTTAATGCTTCTAGTACTGCTCCTTGGTATGCTGATTATGCTAATTACATTGTTGCTAAATTTATACCGCCTAGTTTCACATACCAGCAAAAGAAAAAGTTCTTTTATGATTTAAGACATTACTTCTAGGATGACCCACACCTTTATAAAGAAGGAGTAGATGATTTTTTTAGACGTTGTGTGCCTGAGCATGAACATGAACAGATCCTATACAAGTGTCACTCTGAATCCTATGGAGGACACCACACTGGAGATAGAACTGCACACAAGGTACTACAATCTGGTTTTTATTGGCCTACTCTCTTCAAAGATGCTCGTAAGTTTGTCTTATCTTGTGATGAACGTCAAAGAATAGGTAACATTAGTAGACGTCAAGAAATGCCTATGAATTATTCTCTTGTTATTGAACTGTTTGATGTTTGGGGCTTTGATTATATGGAACCTTTTCCTGCCTCTAATGGTTACACACATATTTTAGTTGCTGTTGATTACGTTACTAAGTGGGTAGAAGCTATTCCAACTAGTAGTGTTGATCATAACACTTCTATTAAAATGCTTAAAGAAGTTACTTTTCCGAGGTTTGGAGTCCCTAGATATCTTATGACTGATGGTGGTTCACATTTTATTCATGGTGCTTTCTGTAAGATGCTTGCTAAGTATGATGTCAATCGTAGAATCGCATCTCCTTATCATTCGCAGTCTACTGGTCAAGTAGAGTTGAGCAATAGAGAGCTCAAATTAATTTTGCAAAAGACTGTGAATAGATCTAGAAAGAATTGGTCCAAAAAACTTGATGATGCATTATGGGCCTACAGAACTGCATACAAAAATCCTATGAGTATGTCTCCATATAAGATGTTTATGGAAAGGCGTGTCATTTACCTCTTGAACTTGAACATAAAGCATATTGGGCTATTAAAGAGCTCAACTATGACTTCAAACTTGCCGGTGAGAAGAGGTTGTTTGATATTAGCTCACTTGATGAATGGAGAACTCAAGCCTATGAGAATGCCAAGCTATTCAAAGAAAAGTCAAAGCGGCATGATAAGAGGATACAAAAGCGTGAGTTTAACGTAGGAGATTATGTGTTATTATTCAACTCTCGTTTAAGATTTTTTGCAGGAAAACTTCTCTCAAAATGGGAAGGTCCTTACGTTATCGAGGAGGTCTATCGTTTTGGTGCCATAAAAATCAACAACTTCGAAGGCACAAGTCCGAGGGTGGTAAACGGTCAAAGAATTAAACATTACATTTCAGGTAATCCTATCAATGTTGAAACTAATATTATTGAAACCGTAACCCCGGAGGAATACATAAGGGACACTTTCTAGAACGTTCCAGACTCCGAAAAGGAATAGGTATGTGGTACGGTAAGTAAACCGACTCCAAAACAACTCCAATGGCAATTTTTATCAGTTTTGGAATATTTAAGAATTTTAGGAAGAAAGAAGTAGTCCGAAAGGGACACGACGCCTCCACGAGAGTGGGGGGCGCCCCCCCCCCCGCCTACTGGGCGTGCCCCCTGTCTCGTGGGCACCTCGTGTGCCTCCCGGACTCCATTTTCTTGCACATTACGTATTTTGGTCGGTAAAAATTGATTATATATACTCCCGAAGGTTTTGACCACTGTATCACGCAAATATCCTCTGTTTTTGTTTCGAGCTGTTTCCGTTGCAGATCTAGAGCGCCATGACTTCACCCTCCTCCAACAACGAAGACAAGGATGCTTGGCTATTGAAGATGGAGCTGAAAAGAGAAGAACCGGAAGAGATCAACAAGGATGAAGGGATCAAGAAGTCCATGGAGGTTCAAGCTCCGGCGGTGAAAGAAGAAGACATCCCTCAACCTTTACCTAACCTGTTTACTCCAACAGATATTAAAGCTTTCAAGATGATTGAGTTAGCTCGCATACAGAACAAGTATCTCACACAGGAGAATATTCTGTTGAAGGATCATATCGCCGGACTCAAGGGCATTATCCGCAAGTTGGAGGAGCTTTTACGCTCGATGTGCGATTATCCACCGTCATCATCACCACCTCCATCACCTCCAAGGACATAATCACATGGGTATGGGCACTCCCCTTGGCAACTGCCAAGCTTGGGGGTGGTGCCCCGGTATCGTATCACCATCACACTCCTATCTTTACCGTTTTATTTAGTTTGATCCTTTTAGTAGTATCTTGATCTAGTAGTTTGAAGTTTTGATATCAAGTAGTTTTGAGTTTTGCTTTGTGATCTCTTTTTGTAATCGAGTCCGTGAGCAATCTATAATAAAGATTAGTGTTGAGTCAAGGGCTTTGCTATGTTGCTATGATCTTGAGAAAGTAGAAAGAATAAAAGAGTTCATATTGATCTTATGGATAGTGATAACTTCACATATAGAAAGTATGGGCATAAAAATTGTTGAGAGTTGATGAACGTAGTTTTGGTCATCGTTGCAATTAATAGGAAGTGATAAGCAAAGAGGGGTTCACATATAAATATATTATCTTGGACACCTTTTATAATTGGGAGCACTCATTAAGTATGACATGCTAAAAGAGTCGACGTTGGACAAGGAAGACAACGTAATGGTTTATGTTTTCCGACATCTCAGTTCAAGTATATTGTCATTGATCTTCCAAACATGTTGAGCTTGTCTTTCCCCCTCATGCTAGACAAATTCCTTGCACCAAGTAGAGATACTACTTGTGCTTCCAAATATCCTTAAACCCAGTTTTGCCATGAGAGTCCACCATACATACCTTTGGATTGAGTAAGATCCTTCAAGTAAGTTGTCATGTTGCAAGCAATAAAAATTGATATCTAAATATGTATGACTTATTAGTGCAGAGAAAATAAGCTTTGTACGATCTTGTTATGGAAGTAATAAAAGCAACAGACTGCATAATAAAGGTCCACATACAAGGAGCAATATAAAATGACGTTCTTTTGCATTAAGATTTTGTGCATCAACCCTAAACGCACATGACAACCTCTGCTTCCCTCTGCGAAGGGCCTATCTTTTACTTTATGTTTTTACTTATGCTTGAGTCAAGGTGATCCTCACCTTTCCCTTTTTCATTTTATCCTTTGGCAAGCTCCTCGTGTTTGAAAGATCATGATATATATATATATATCCAATTGGATGTAAGTTAGCATGGGCTATTATTGTTGACATCACCTAAAGGTGAATACGTTGGGAGGAACACAATAAGCCCCTGTCTTTCTTAGTGTCCGGCTGAAACTCCATAACCACAAGTACTGTGTGAGTGTTAGCAAATGTAGAAGGCTACAAGATAGTTGAGTATGTGAGCTTGCTGAAAAGATCTATTGTTGATTCTTTCTGATGTCATGATAAATTGCAATTGCTTTAATGACTGAGATTATAGTTTATTAGTTCCCAATGAAGTTTTTTGAACCATACTTGACATTGTGAATTGATTGTTACTTGAGCATAAGAAATCATATGATAAAGTCTATACATGTTGTTGTTATAAGAATGATCATGATGCCCTCATGTCCGTATTTTATTTTTATCGACACCTCTATCTCTAAACATGTGGACATATTTTTTGATATCGGCTTCCGCTTGAGGGCAAGCGAGGTCTAAGCTTGGGGGAGTTGATACGTCCATTTTGCATCATGCTTTTATATCAATATTTATTGCATTATGGACTATTATTACACATTATATCTCAATACTTATGGCTATTCTCTCTTATTTTACAAGGTTTATCATGAAGAGGGGAATACTGGCAAGAGGAATTCGGTGGAAAAGGAGCAAACATTGAAACCTATTCTCCTTTGCTCCAAAATCCTGAAACTCCACGAAACATGTTTTTGGAATTTATAAGAATTATTGAGGAAAGAAATACACCAGGGGCCACACCTGTCCAGACGATGGAGCCCCCCCTCGGGCGCGCCCTATCTCCTGGGCCCCCTGGTGGGCCTCCCGGTGTCCATCTTCTGCTATATTAGAGCTTTTACCCTGAAAAAAATTGTGGGCAAGCTTACGGGACGAAACTCCGCCGCCACGAGGCGGAACCTTGGCGGAATCAATCTAGGGCTCCGGCGGAGCTGTTCTGCCGGGGACACTTCCCTCCGGGAGGGGGAAATCATCACCAACGTCATCACCAATGATCCTCTCATCGGGAGGGGGTTAATCTCCATCAACATATTCACCAAGACCATCTCCTCTCAAAACCCTAGTTCATCTCTTGTATCCAATCTTGTATCAAAACCAGAAATTGGTACCTGTGGGTTGCTAGTAGTGTTGATTACTCTTTGTAGTTGATGCTAATTGGTTTACTTGGTGGAAGATCATATGTTCAGATCATTTATGCATATTATTACTCCTATGATTATGAACATGAATATGCTTTGTGAGTAGTTACGTTTGTTCTTGAGGACATGGGTGAAGTCTTGTTATTAGTAGTCATGTGAATTTGGTATTCGTTCGATATTTTGATGAGATGTATGTTGTCTTTTCCTCTAGTGGTGTTATGTGAACGTCGACTACATGACACTTCACCATTATTTGGGCCTAGAGGAATGCATGGGGAAGTAATAAGTAGATGATGGGTTGCTAGAGTGACAGAAGCTTAAACCCTAGTTTATGTGTTGCTTCGTTAGGGGCTGATATGGATCCATATGTTTAATGCTGTGGTTAGGTTTACCTTCATACTTCTTTTGTGGTTGTGGATGCTTGCAATAGGGGTTAATCATAAGTGGGATGCTTGTCCAAGCAACGGAAGTACCCAAGCACCGGTCCACCCACATATCAAATTATCAAAGTACCGAACGCGAATCATATGAACGTGATGAAAACTAGCTTGACGATAATTCCCATGTATCCTCGGGAGCTCCTTTCTCATTATTAGAAATTGTCCAGGCTTATCCTTTGCTACATAAAGGATTGGGCCACCTTGCTGCACTTTATTTACTTTATTTACTTGTTACTCGTTACTATTTATCTTATCACAAAACTATCTATTACCTATTATTTCTGTGCTTGCAGAGAAAACCTTTTATCATTTCCTTCTACTCCTTGTTGGGTTCGACACTCTTACTTATCGAAAGGACCACGATAGAACCCCTACACTTGTGGGTCATCACGCTTACGCAAGACTGGTTCTACCGATGTGCTTTGCACACAGGTGGCTGGCGGGTGTCAGTTTCTCCAACTTTAGTTGAACCGAGTGTGGCTACGCCCGGTCCTTGAGAAGGTTAAAACAGCACTAACTTGATGAACTATCGTTGTGGTTTTGATGCGTAGGTAAGAACGGTTCTTGCTCAGCCCGTAGCAGCCACGTAAAACTTGCAACAACAAAGTAGAGGACGTCCAACTTGTTTTTGCAAGGCATGTTGTGATGTGATATGGTCAAGACATGATGCTATATTTTATTGTATGAGATGATCATGTTTTGTAACCGAGTTATTGGCAACTGGTAGGAGCCATATGGTTGTCGCTTTATTGTATGCAATGCAATCGCCATGGAATTGCTTTACTTTATCACTAAGCGGTAGCGATAGTCGTAGAAGCAATATGTGGCAAAACGACAACGATGCTACGATGAAGATCAAGGTGTCGCGCCGGTGACGATGGTGATCATGACGGTGCTTCAAAGATGGTGATCACAAGCACAAGATGATGATGGCCATATTATATCACTTATATTGATTGCATGTGATGTTTATCCTTTATGCATCTTATTTTGCTTTGATTAACGGTAGCATTATAAGATGATCTCTCACTAAATTTCAAGGTATAAGTGTTCTCCCTGAGTATGCACCGTTGCGGAAGTTCTTCGTGCTGAGACACCATGTGATGATCGAGTGTGATAGGCTCTACGTTCAAATACAACAGGTGCAAAACAGTTGCACACACAGAATACTCAGGTTAAACTTGACGAGTCTAGCATATACAGATATGGCCTCGGAACACTGAGACCGAAAGGTCGAGCGTGAATCATATAGTAGATATGATCAACATAGTGATGTTCACCATTGAAAACTACTCCATCTCACGTGATGATCGGACATGGTTTAGTTGATTTGGATCACG
This sequence comes from Aegilops speltoides, assembly GCA_021437245.1. NCBI lineage: Eukaryota > Viridiplantae > Streptophyta > Magnoliopsida > Poales > Poaceae > Aegilops > Aegilops speltoides. The sequence goes on from CM038146.1 coordinate 381,174,397, forward strand.
TGATCACTTAGATGATTAGAAGGATGTCTATCTAAGTGGGAGTTCCTTAGTTATATGATTAATTGAAATTAAATTTATCATGCACTTAGTACCTGATAGTATTTTTGCTTGTCTATGTTTGTTGTAGATAGATGGCGTGTGTTGTTGTTCCATTGAATTTTAATGCGTTCCTTGAGAAAGCTAAGTTGAAATATGATGGTAGCAATTACATGGACTGGGTCCATAACTTGAGGATTATCCTCATTGCTGCACAGAAGAATTACATCCTGGAAGCACCGCTGGGTGCCAGGCCTGCTACAGATGCAACTGACGACAACGTCTGGCAGAGCAAAGCTGATGACTACACAATAGTTCAGTGTGCCATGCTTTACGGCTTAGAACCGGGACTTCAACAACGTCATGGAGCATATGAGATGTTCCAAGAGTTGAAGTTAATATTTCAAGCAAATGCCCAGATTGAGAGATATGAAGTCTCCAATAAGTTCTATAGCCGCAAGATGGAAGAGAATAGTTATGTCAGTGAACATATACTCAAAATGTCTGGGTATAATAATCACTTGATTCAACTGGGAGTTAATCTTCCTGATGATAGTGTCATTGATAGAATTCTTCAATCACTGCCACCAAGCTACAAGAGCTTCGTGATGAACTATAATATGCAAGGGATGGACAAGACTATTCCCGAGCTCTTCGCAATGCTAAAAGCTGCGGAGGTAGAAATCGAAAAGGAGCATCAAGTGTTGATGGTCAATAAGACCACCAGTTTCAAGAAAAAGGGTAAAGGGAAGAAGAAGGGGAACTTCAAGAAGAACAGCAAACAAGTTGATGCTCAAGAGAAGAATCCCAAATCTGGACCTAAGCACGAGGCCGAGTGCTTCTCCGCAAGCATCGTCCTTGAAGCGGAACTGCCCCAAATATTTGGCGGATAAGAAGGATGGCAAGGTGAACAAAGGTATATGTGATATACATGTTATTGATGTGTACCTTACTAATGCTTGCAGTAGTACCTGGGTATTTGATACTGGTTCTGTTGTTAATATTTGCAACTCGAAACAGGGATAACGGATTAAGCAAAGATTGGCTACGGACAAGGTAACGATGCGCATGGGAAATGGTTCCAAAGTCGATATGATCGCAGGCGGCACGCTACCTCTACATCTACCTTCGGGATTAGTTTCAGACCTAAATAATTGTTATTTGGTGCCAGCGTTAAGCATGAACATTATATCTGGATCTTGTTTGATGCGAGACGGTTATTAATTTAAATCGGAGAATAATGGTTGTTCTATTTATATGAGTAATATCTTTTATGGTCATGCACCCTTGAAGAGTGGTCTATTTTTATTAAATCTCGATAGTAGTGATACACATATCATAATGTTGAAGCCAAAAGATGCAGAGTTGATAATGATAGTGCAACTTATTTGTGGCACTGCCGTTTGGTCATATTGGTGTAAAGCGCATGAAGTAACTCCATACTGATGGACTTCTGGAATAACTTGATTATGAATTCACGTTAAATAGGGCACCATCAAAATCCGTTGAGACGACGCCTTATGAACTGTGGTTTGGCAAGAAACCAAAGTTGTTGTTTCTTAAAGTTTGGGGCTGCAATGGTTATGTGAAGAAACTTCAACCAGATAAGCTCGAACCCAAATCGGAGAAATGTGTCTTCATAGGATACCAAAAAGAGACTATTGGGTACACCTTCTACCATAGATCTGAAGGCAAGACTTTTGTTGCTAAATTTGGATCCTTTCTAGAGAAGGAGTTTCTCTTGAAAGAAGTGAGTGGGAGGAAAGTAGAACTTGATGGGGTAACTGTACCAGCTCCCTTATTGGAAAATAGTTCATCACAGAAACCGGTTCCTGTGACAACTACACCAATCAGTGAGGAAGTTAATGATATTGATCATGAAACTTTAGATCAAGTTACTACCGAACCTCATAGGTCAACCAGAGTAAGATCCGCACCAGAGTGGTACGGTAATCCTATTCTGGAAGTCATGTTACTTGACCATGGCGAACCTATGAACTATGAGGAAGCGATGATGAGCCCAGATTCTGCAAAATAGCTTGAGGCCATGAAATCTTAGATGGGATCCATGTATGAGAACAAAGTATGGACTTTGGTTGACTTGCCCGATGATCGGCAAGCCATCGAGAATAAATGGATCTTCAAGAAGAAGACTGACGCTGATGGTACAGTTACTGTCTACAAATCTCGACTTGTTGCAAAAGGTTTTCAACAAGTTCAAGGAGTTGACTACAATGAGATTTTCTCACTCGTAGCGATGCTAAAGTCTGTCCGAATCATGTTAGCAATTGCCGCATTTTATGATTATGAAATATGGCAAATGGATGTCAAAACTGCATTCCTGAATGGATTTCTTGAAGTAGAGTTGTATATGATGCAACCAGAAGGTTTTGTCGATCCAAAATATGCTAACAAAGTGTGCAAGCTCCAGCGATCCATTTATGGACTGGTGCAAGCTTTTCGGAGTTGGAATAAATGCTTTGATAGTGTGATCAAAGCATATGGTTTTATACAGACTTTTGGAGAAGCCTGTATTTACAAGAAAGTGAGTGGGAGCTCTATAGCATTTCTGATATTATATGTAGATGACATATTGTTGATTGGAAATGATATAGAATTTCTGGATAGCATAAAAGGATACTTGAATAAAAGTTTTTCAATGAAAGACCTCGGTGAAGCTGCTTACATATTAGGCATCAAGATCTACAGAGATAGATCAAGACGTTTCATTGGACTTTCACAAAGCACATACCTTGATAATGTTTTGAAAAAGCTTAAAATGGATCAAGCAAAGAAAGGGTTCTTGCCTGTATTACAAGGTGTGAAGTTGAGTCAGACTCAATGCCCGACCACAGCAGAAGATAGAGAGAAAATAAAAGATGTTCCCTATGCTTCAGCCATAGGCTCTATCATGTATGCAATGCTGTGTACCAGACCTGATGTATGCTTAGCAATAAGTTTAGCAGGGAGGTACCAAAGTAATCTAGAAGTGGATCACTGGACAGCGGTCAAGAATATCATGAAATACCTGAAAAGGACTAAGGATATGTTTCTCGTTTATGAAGGTGACAAAGAGCTAGTCGTAAATGGTTACATCGATGCAAGCTTTGACACTGATCCGGACGATTCTAAATCGCAAACCGGATACATGTTTATATTGAACGGTGGAGCTGTCAGTTGGTGCAGTTCTAAACAAAGCGTCGTGGCGGGATCTACATGCGAAGCGGAGTACATAGCTGCTTCAGAAGCAGCAAGTGAAGGAGTCTGGATGAGGGAGTTTATATCCGATCTAGGTGTCATACCTAGTGCATCGGGACCAATGAAGATCTTTTGTGACAATACTGGTGCAATTGCCTTGGCAAAGGAATCAATATTTCACAAGAGGACCAAGCACATCAAGAGACGCTTCAATTCCATCCGGGACCAAGTCCAGGTGGGAGACATAGAGATTTGCAAGATACATATGGATCTGAATGTAGTAGACCCGTTTACTAAGCCTCTTCCACGAGCAAAACATGATCAACACCAAGGCTCCATGGGTGTTAGAATCATTACTGTGTAATCTAGATTATTGACTCTAGTGCAAGTGGGAGACTGAAGGAAATATGCCCTACAGGCAATAATAAAGTTATTATTTATTTCCTTATATCATGATAAATGTTTATTATTCATGCTAGAATTGTATTAACCGGAAACATAATACATGTGTGAATGCATAGACAAACATAGTGTCACTAGTATGCCGCTACTTGACTAGCTCGTTGATCAAAGATGGTTATGTTTCCTGACCATAGACATGAGTTGTCATTTGATTAACGGGATCACATCATTAGGAGAATGATGTGATTGACTTGACCCATTCCGTTAGCTTAGCACTTGATCATTTAGTATGTTGCTATTGCTTTCTTCATGACTTATACATGTTCCTACAACTATGAGATTATGCAACTCCCGTTTACTGGAGGAACACTTTGTGTGCTACCAAATGTCAAAACGTAACTGGGTGATTATAAAGGAGCTCTACAGGTGTCACCAAAGGTACATGTTGAGTTGGCGTACTTCGATATTAGGTTTTGTCACTCCGATTGTCGGAGAGGTATCTCTGGGCCCTCTCGGTAATGCACATCACTATAAGCCTTGCAAGCAATGTAGCTAATGAGTTAGTTATAGAATGATGCATTACGTAACGAGTAAAGAGACTTGCCGGTAAGGAGATTGAACTAGGTATTGAGATACCGACGATCAAATCTCGGGCAAGTAACATACCGATGACAAAGGGAACAGCGTATGTTGTTATGCGGTTTGACCGATAAAGATCTTCGTAGAATATGTAGGAGCCAATATGAGCATCCAGGTTCCGCTATTGGTTATTGACCAGAGACGTGTCTTGGTCATGTCTACATAGTTCTCGAACCCGTAGGGTCCGCACGCTTAAAGTTAGATGACGGTTATATTATGAGTTTATATGTTATGATGTACCGAAGATAGTTCGGAGTCCTGGATGTGATCTCGGACATGACGAGGAGTCTCGAAATGGTCGAGACATGAAGATTGATATATTGGACGACTATATTCAGACACCGAAATGGTTCCGGGGGTTATCGGATATATACCGGAGTACCGGGGAGTACCAGCACCCCCGGGGGGGTTAATGGGCCTCATGGGCCCAAAGTGGAGAAGAGGAGGGGCGGCCAGGGCAGGCCGCGCGCCCCCTCCCCCTCTAGTCCGAATAGGACAAGGAGGGGGGCGGCGCCCCCCTTTCCTTCCTTCCCTCTCTCCCTTCCTTCCCCCTCTCCTCCTTGGACAAGGAAAGGAGGGAGTCCTACTCCTGGTGGGAGTAAGACTCCTCCTGGCGCGCCCCCTCCTGGCCGGCCGCCCCCTCCCCCTTGCTCCTTTATATACGGGGCATGGGGGCACCTCTAGACACAACAACAATTGATCCTTGAGATCTATTAGCCGTGTGCGGTGCCCCCCTCCACTATATTCCACCTCGATAATATCGTAGCGGTGCTTAGGCGAAGCCCTGCGTCGGTAGAACATCATCTTCGTCACCACGCCGTCGTGCTAATGGAACTCTCCCTTGACACTCGGCTGGACCGGAGTTCGAGGGACGTCATCGAGCTGAACGTGTGCAAGAACTCAGAGGTGTCGTGCTTTCGGTGCTTGATTGGTCGAGCTGTGAAGACGTATGACTACATCAACCGCGTTGTGCTAACGCTTCCGCTTTCGGTCTATGAGGGTACGTGGACAACACTCTCCCTCTCGTTGCTATGCATCACCATGATCTTGCGTGTGCGTAGGAAGTTTTTTGAAATTACTACGTTCCCCAACAGGTGGGTCACCTTGATTACGGATCGGGAGACCCACACCCGCCGGTGGCTCGGTAGCTTCCACACGGCCAAGCTCGCGGCCATGGAGTACGACCGCTGGTAGGTCCGCTACCACGATGCGGCGGCTAGGCTCAATTTCCCCTTTGGCAAACGTTCGGTTGACCTCGTTCCGCCACAGCCAGGGGTGGTGAGCTTGGCTATGGCATGGGAGGACTGCGAGGCGTGGGAGCGCCTCGAGGCTGAGTCTGCCGATGAGGCCTACATGCAAGAGCTACACGGCAACACCCAGAGCTCGTGGAGGCGGGGTGCGTGATCTTTGCTGGCACGGAGGGCGGCGAGGTTATCGTGCTCTCCTCCGATGGCGAGGTGGAAGGCGGCGAGGACTGCGGTGCAGAGGGCGTCGAGGTGGGTGGCAAGGACGAGGAGATCAACATCGACGAGTGGAGGAGTGTCTTCCCCAATGACCCCGATGAGGGCACCGGCCCGGACCCGGCTCACAGCACACCGTACCTGACGAGGAAGGATTGGCTCGACCTCCACTTCGACCGAAAGTAGTTTAGTTTAGTTTAAATTTATGTTTTATGTTTGGTTATGCAAAACAATCTATGTTTATGTTTTAATGCATGCTACTTTCGGTGGAACCAGCTTTGAACTTGATCAAATTAAAGTTTACAATGTTAAGTTTAGGGGATCGACTAGAAACGGTTAAAAATTGCAATGTGATGCTCTCTATATATCCACTAAGGGTTTTAGTTTGTTAACTTTTAAAGGATCGGCTAGAGATGGCCTTATGCCTTGTTTATTTCAGTTCTTCATAATGTGATGCTCTATATGTGCAACTATTTGCCAAGCAGTTCTGTTTCATCAATAACAGTTTCAACAATACCACTATGAATTACGATATTTCATTGCTGTTAAGGATGTTGCAATTAACATGCCTTTTCATTTTTTTTACAATAACTAGTCTACTTTAGACCTGCACAATACTAGTATGAATGACTATTTACTTGTTTTTAAATGTTATGCCGGATGCAGTTAACACACTTTCCACTTATTATTTTGCTTAACTAGCGTGCTTAAACCTGCACCCTGAAGCTATTATTTGTAGATTATGTTTTCTACCATGGATATATTTGGTTGATGTTTAGCCTATTGTGCTTAACATGCCTTTATATGTACTCATACAGGATAATATTGAGAGTAGTGATGTTTTCCATCGAGAGTTTCATCGCATTGCTGATATGTACTCACTGTTCAGGATATCGGTAGCTAGTACCATATAGACTGGCGGCTGATAAGGGATTAATCATCGGATCGTATATTTCACTGAATATATTTGTAACCCATTTATCAGTAGGTTAACTAGGGTCATATTTAATATATCTGAGACTACATAGCAACATGCATTGTACTGAACGACTAAATATGCAATCCAGGCTGCATAGCAACAAGGAAGAGTGCTACCATCATGTTCTGATGATGTCTAGATATACATGTAATAAGATATATCTTACATAATGGGATGGAGAGAGTGTTGTACTACATCATTTTTCAATTGTTGTTTAACTTCTAATATTAACTTGGTGCTTTTAGGTACATATGTCATTGCCAAAGATCCACACTTCGACCCTTTCTGCTTATGGGGCAATGAGATATTCATGAAACAACATAAATTGAGGAAACTAATAAAGATTGTTATTAAAATGGGTCAAAAGATGTCAATCAAACTATTTGTTTACACTTTATGCAAGACAACAGTGAACTGCAGGATGGTAAGTAAGAACTCTGTAGCCTTCTTTTTACTGCCCGTAATGAGTTGTGTTAGACAACAATGTCTGAATCTTTTTCCTTTGCAGTGGATCCTAAATCAGTTTACTCAAGATTCCTCTCAAACTACATGATTGGCGGCAGGCCATCACAAGGGGTTGGACGAGAGTCGTGTGTGCCTTCTGCATCCAGGAGAGCACAATAGGGTTATTCCGCTTCACATTGTTCAGCAACCAGAATGTCTGTCGCCTCTTTCTTTACCATTTGTAATAGACAAGTATAGAACCCTGGTTCATCATTCTTTATTTGGTGCTTATGTAATTCTTGAACATATGTACTTGTGAATCAAATAATGCATTGGTAGTTTGAACCTGATGGATATGAATAAAGCTATAGCCTACTTTCAAATTCAAATTAGGTATAATTTTAAATAGCAGCAATTAAATTAGGGTGAAATTACGGTCTGCAGGTCATTACGGCACACATGGTCTATAAAGCACAGCGTGTGTGATACACATCATAATCCGACATGGTTCATGGAGAGGAAACATGTGTAACCATGCCACAGTTGCCGTTTGCAAAGCGTGTATGATGTCAGACAATATCACAAACGGTGCGGGAAAACTAAATGCGTGTGATTGTCAATCTATCGTACACGGTTTACAATCATGAATTATTTGTGATGTGGCAGGCATCGTAAACGTTGACCAGTTTGGTACGTGCCTGGACTATGCCTGGTTTTAGGTAAAACCACAGAACTCCAACTGTGATGGCAATGAGAGCACAAACGAATAGCAAGGATGAAGCGTTTGGGATATTTGAGATATCAGAAATAGTTTTATAGGGACAACTATATGCATCAATGCTCCCTATCCTCGACGGTTTCTGGGTCGTGTGGGAAGGGACCTCCTATCACAGTCACTCACTTGGCGATGGTTCGAAACACCATCGCAGAAAGGGGTTAAAACCGTGTGTATAGCACCTTGATGTCCCAGTGTAAGGATCTGAAAATATAATCTTCCACAAAATAAACCAACTAGCATCAAGTACAGGATGTAATCAACACTACTAGGAACCCACATGTACCAATATGAGGTTCTCGGACAAAGATTGAATACAAGAGATTAACTAGGGTTTGATATGAGATGGTGCTAGTGAAGATGTTGATGAAGTTTGGTCCTCCCACGATGAGAGGATTGTTGATGATGTCGATGGCTTCGATTTCCCCTCCCGGGGGAAGTTTCCTCGGCGGAATCGCTCCCCTGAGAGCAATAGTGCTCCTGCTCAAGTCCCGCCTCGAGACGGCGGTGTTTTGTCCTGAAAGTCTTATTTTGATTTTTTTTCTAGGGCAAACAATATCATATAGCAGAAGATAGGCACCATAGGCCTGCCAGGGGGCCCACAAGCTCATAGGGTGCGCCCCCTGAGCTTGTCGCGCCTTGGTGGGCCCCTCCTGGTATTTATTCCGCCAATATTTTTTATATATTCTAAAATAATTCTTCGTAAATTTTCAGGTCATTTGGAGTTGTGCAGAATAGTCATCTTTGTTGTAGCCTTTTCTGGTCCAGAATTCCACCTGCCGGCAATCTCCCTCTTCACGTGAAACTTGCAAAATAAGAGAGAAAAGTCATAAGAATAGTATCATAAAGTGAAATAATGACCCAAAACATAATAAATAACAGTAGTAAAACATGATACAAAATGGACGTATCATCTGAAATCCCGCAAAGCCCCCCCCCCCCAAACTTTGCTTTCAATTTGCGGGAAAAGTGCGTCTGAATAGCTGGGCGGATCGATGCAGGTCTACGTTGGATGACAGAACACATCCGGACCGCGTGATCTGGACGTATGCAGGTGATTTTAGAGTTGGTTTTGGAGATGCCCTAAGCTCCTAACCGGTAGTCCTTCTTGTCACCCCATCACATGAGACCGCACATAAGTTGGGTAGTTTCCTAGATCAAAGATGCATGATTGTGTTGTTCTACTTGTTTTGCAGAAGGTATGTTCGTCACTCTTCTCCTCCTCGGACATATTGCTACCCTATAAGTCGATTGATCATCGTGCTCATGAAAAAAAGAAATGAGAGTCCCTTCACTATGAGTGATGATTCTTAATGTCCTAAAGTCGAATTGTGGATTAGAAGAGGGCTTACTAATCTGTCTTTAACCCTTGCCATAGGGTGGTGCGCTGGATCATCCATGGCAACATCCCTAACCCTAGCTTGTAGTTTGAATTTAGTGTGATTCATCGTTTTTTTGCATTTAGGTTCTTTAAGAGAATTTTAAATTTGCCCCCTCCCTTATTGTGACCACTTTTAGAATATTAAAGAGGATCTTGCCACCTTTATCCATTAATTGTGACATAATGACATATTTTTTATTTTCCCAAATAAAAAAAAGTAGATCCAGGTTCCAAGACGACATGGATGTTGACCGGGCATACAACCGGGCCTGTAGTTTTATGCGCATGCCAAATCATGTCAAATTCTCTGAAGTTTCATCAAATTTAATCAGATTATGTAACTTGTATCAATTTTCCTGAACATGTATAGCTTGCTATACTACATTGTCGCTTGTCGCAAGGGATATATTGAGTGGCCCGCTCGACTAGTTTCCTCACGCCATCCTGAGACATGCCCCCCTTGTCGGTTTGTGGAAAATGATAAAACAAGATAGAACACCATCTTTTTTGGGTGAAATAAGATAAAACATCGTCTTAAGGTCACATCTAAGGTTAAAGTTCGGTAATTTTCTAAATGGGACAAACATTGTCCTAAGATTATAACCTCTACTATTAAAGGGGAGTTAGGGATTATAGTCCATACGTTCAACTCTCCTTCCCCTCGATCATGCATTAACTTAATCAAATCAAATCTCACCAAAAGCTCAACTAAATCAAAATACTAACCTTCCCCTATCCATACCCAAATCAAACCCAATCTTATCAAAACCTTAACTAAATCAAAAATTTATTTGTCTTCACCTACCCATTCTCAAATCATACCAAAATTTGGAAGATGATGAGTGTAAGATTTATGTCAGTTAGTGTTGAACCACTAGAGTATGTATAACCCCGTTTAAACGCACAAGCAGTTTTTTATATCCAGCAAGGGATGAAAAATGGAATTTACTCAAATTTTTCTTCCTGCATGGACAGAAAGGCGGACCAAACTATGACTTTATTTCGCTGATCATTGATTTGGCTCGTTAGCTCAATAAAATCAACTAAAATGGCTAAAGAAATAATCGAGTTTGCAGTATAAGCGTGTTTTAACCGCTTTCATATTTCGAGTACGTCTAGCTAGATGACGAGCGAAAAATGAGTTTCAGTAACCTGGAGTCCATGGGTGGCACTTGCGTGGCTGTGGCCCCCGTAGTGGGTTAGGTCGGCAACCTTGAGCCCGTGGGTGGCACTTGTGTGGCTGCGACCCTCGTATAGTGGGTTGGGTCGGCAACCTTGAGTCCGTGGGTGACACTTGTGTGGGTCCAAGCGAAAGCTTTGCGCTCCAATGCCGAAAACAATGACACCTACGGGTGTTGCTTCCCTCTTGGGGGTGTGGCTCTGAGTCCTCTCGAGGTGCTAGGGGTCCGGAGTGAAAATCCTAGTTCGTCTCTCAAACTCAACGATGGTGGCACCGTCTTCATCATCCTCTTGAGGGTTGTCATCATGGACCCCCGGCGCCTCTTGGTTGTAGATGGCTTATGATGCCGGGCTTGCCTTTTCCTAGCATAGTGCATCATCATCTTTGGCCAGGGGTGGATCCGATGATCTCCTATCTTATAGACATGTTATGGTCTCTGTTCTCGGTCCTTGTCGTCGCTTGGTAGGAGTGACACTCCACGGCCCGGAGTGAGGGGGTTGTCTCTACGACAAGTCGGCACTCTCCGAAGATAGCTTGGTATATTCGGGTCCTCGGGGTATAATGGTTTCTCATGGAGGCGAGGCTCCGGTTCTCTTCAGTAGTCTTGGTTGTCGTGTGTTAAGGTCTTAAGGATGGTCTCTCCTTCTTTTCATGCTTGGTGTTGGGTTAGTGGCACTTGTGCCACTCGCCCAGTGCCTTTTTTTTCGATCTGTTTGTATGAAGATTTTCCCACCACATTGTATCGCTTCGATTGTTTATGCTTTTATCTATATACAAAGGGGGCAAACTTTGTTTCGAGAGGAAGATGGACCAGACAATGACTTTGTTTCACTTATCATTGATTCTGGTCGCTAGCTAAAGAAAATCAACTAAAAAGCTAAAGGAAAAATACAGTATGCAGTATAACCAGTTTATAATCGTTTTCATGCTTCGGGTCCGTCTAGCTAAACGACGAGTTTCGGTCTTCTGCCCTTGGATGTACGGAGTGTACTAAGTAGCGGTGAGGCGGCACGTGCCGACGTGCGTATTACTACACCATATATATATAGTCTTTCGGGATTACTTGCTCATTTTGGTCTCTATACTATCGTCTGCGATAAATGGCCAAGTAGCTGCGGCTCCAAAAAAAAAAAAAAGTGGCCAAGTAGCTGCCTGGAGACGACGACCCAATATCCATTCCACGCAATTAAACCGACGAGAAAGACGTCTTGCAGGAGCTGCGCCACTCGTACTTGGTACCTCGCCATGATCCAGAGGCCGTTCCATTCGTTAGAGCCGTGTCCGCCCGTCCTCGATCGGCTGCATGCGTGTGCGCGCACGCACGCACGCAGCGCAGGCGAATGGCGCAACGGCTGCCCCGGTGCCCCCGGCACGGACCGCGATGGAACTGAATTCTGCGTGTGCGTGAAGATGATCAGCGCGCGATCTTGCCTGCCTCCACGTACGTACGCTTCAGCGGCGGCGGAACCTTCCGGCGACCGACGTGTGTCACTCTCACGCACACTCTTCCAACATTTCTAGTACTACAAGTCCTGAGCAATATAGTCTTGGCTACGGTGGAACGGGCGCGACGAACAGTGTCTTTCGTATAGAGACGTGGGCGGGAGTGCAGAAAATTACTGCCAGGCGTGCGTCACGTCGCACGCGTGGAAGAGTTGCGGCGCTAGATAGCTTCCGCCCGTGGGTTTCTTGTGCTAGGCTAGCTCCCGGGCGGCGGTGTCTCCGTACGTGGTGAGAGCTCAGCACGCGTGCGCATGAAGAACTCTCGTTCTGCAGCAGGTTCCTGGCTTGTGCCCGCGCGACGAGCGCAGGCAGCTGATTTGTTCGACCCCAACACCGACCGTAGAAAGATCAGAGTGGTGGCAGCTCTTTCTCACGGATCTCGGATCGGATCGGTGCTATATACACGAGCAAAAACGGCCATTCTGCATCTTTGTCTACTCCTCTTAAGGAATCGGTCTTTACGTACCTGACGGCCTAGTTGTGCATAAAATATGTTGATTCGAATTCTAGCAAGCTGCATGTATCAGACGCTTCGGCTTGTGTTCTTCAACATAGAAGCAAAGATTAAAAAAAAAATCATCATCCACACGAAAATAAAAGACGACTTATTGCAGTGCCGTCGAGATAGCGTAGTGTCTCTCATGGCCAGATTGCGACAACGCTGCCGCCGAGTGGCGCCGGGCATGCATGCGTCACCGTCATATATACTCCTATCTAATTGGCTGGCGTTGATCGTTGGTTGACCAGGCAAATTGTTTCTTATCTTTTCGCTCTCTGAAATTATAGTACCAGCAGCCAGTACTATCTTCATTCTTCAGTACTTGCATGTGGTGGGGGGCTAAATGTGGATGGCTCAGCGAGACATATTTTTATCTTATCCCTTATATATGAGCTAACCGTTGGCACGGTCAATGCAGGAAGCCACGTACGGCGTCTCTGTTCCCTGCTCCGCAAGGCGTGCGAAGCTTCAGGGAGTAGCTAAAAACAGACCCATGCATGCATGGTGCCTAGTCAATCCACACCTGTACCGTGACTTTTTCTTTACTGAGTGCAACATATGTGTTGTGATAATTAGTAATCTCCGTTATTTAAATCCAGAATAGCATCATGACATAAGATTACCACTTACCAGAATTAACTAGTATATGCAAATAGACACGCGACAGTTGAACATGTATCTAGCACATCTATCGATCAGTAGATGTACCAACACCAAGATGAAGAGAGCATACGTCTTGGTCGGCATGGCCGCATTGATCACGTTATTCGCAGCCATGCAGAACAAGGTGTTGTTGTAGTTGAACTAGTCGTCCACTGTTGTCGACAAGTTATAAAGTAGCCAGTTGTATGCGATCAGTTGAGCATATAACGCAAAACTACCACAATCCAGGCAACCGCCCCCAAAACTATCAGGAAAAGAAAAACAATTCTGGCGAATAGACAAAAAAAACGAGACCAGCCAGGACTAGCCCTTGGCGTCATATTTTGATAGGAGAATTCTCTAAGCGCCCCCTTTTCTGGCGAATAGACATGTTGCAGTATTGGACAATGTCCCGTGTGTTCACAGGGCGTGGAAGATGTCTTCCACCTGCTATTTGAATGTGAAAGGGCGAAGGAGATGCGGCAGATTCTCGGACTCGCACAAGTTATAGATGATGCAAGGAGTGAAGACCGATCTGGTTCAGTCGTACTGGAAACAGCCCCATGCCAAATATGCCAATTATAGGAGTCAAGGAGGGGATCTCAACGACTTGCTGGTATCTCTGATGGATGCGGCGGCGGCAAACTCACCATGATCAAACTCCTAATACAGCTAGATGGGCGATGGCGGTTCGAGCCATATGTCTAAATCACCATAGAGCAAGAAATGCAAGGAATATCTCTATTGATTGAACGAGGCTGAAGTGGAAGAGACCTTCCACGGAACAGTAAAAGTCAATGTGGATGCATCTTTTCATGTTGACGGGGGAAAAGGATCGACTGGAGCCGTTAACAGAGATGCTAGTGGTGTTTTCTTGGCGGCGGCATGTTCTCAAACTCCCTCCCCACGTTACTGATGTTCATACAACAGAATCAATGGCAATGAAAGAAGGTCCTGCACTAGCAAACTCACTAGGGTTCCATTCCATAGAAATTGAATCTGACTCTGTGGAAGTTATTTCTGCGTGCACGGGTCAGGAAAGTATCTGGAATGAAGCATCGACGATCTATGCAAAATGCTTCATCATGGCTGGGATGATAAGCTCGGTTCATTACCTTCATTGTGTGCGAGAGGTGAATGAGATTGTCCATAGTTTAGTTAAATTTGCTTTTGATAATAATGTATCTTGTAATTGGGTTGATGAACCTCCTAACTTTCTTGTTTTTGCCCTCGCAAACGATGTAATCATTATGCCAAATCAATAAAGTAAGCCATGATGGTATTCCTTAAAAAACCGTCCCTAAAACTATCAGTATTCAATTTTTGCCTTAAAAACTACCACTTCGAGTTAGTGTCCGATTGGGCATTATGACAACAATGGCCCCAGTCAGGTCCACGTGGCACCACAAGGTCAACTCTATTTGGTTGACCGCTAGACCGCGAGGCCCACATGTCATCATCAACGGTCCTTTCTCTCTCTCAAGCTCCTTTATCTCTCAAGCATTTCATCGAACAATATAGACGCGCACCAGCATGCTGCCCACCGGAGTTAGAGATGAAGGCAACGACCGGCTGCGGCGGCTTGGCGAGAACCACAAGGTCGTCAGCCGTGGGCGGCAGGCAGGTGTTGTTGGCCGTGGGCACGAAATCCACGATGACGCCCATCTTGACGCGGAGGTACACGAAGGAATTCAGTGTAGATAAGCACGAAGAGAACCACAGAGGCCCCAAATCTACCCCCCCCCCCCCCCCACACACACACACCCCTATGTCCGAGCGTCCACAAACCCCCAAACCCGGGCTCATATCTGGGGAGGAAATGGCTTTTTTTACCATGTCTAGAAAGCCAACCACGTCATAACCGGCCCACCCCGGACCATTTCCTCCCATTCTTCTCTCTTCATCTCCATCAATTACATGCTTGTGCAGTTTGGAGGGACACAAATGTGTATACGACAAATGGTGGTTCAGAGTGTACATGCCTGGACACGCCTGAACACTGTCCGGACGTGTTCACGGCCAAGTGGGGGCCAAATTAGCTCATTCCAGTTGGAGATGCTCTGATAGAACCGGAATGTAACAACATTTCTGCTATTTATCCTCAAATTTGGTTTTAGGGAATCCTCGACTTCTTCTCTTGGTCTCCAAACGGCCAGGATGCTGCATCCCCTCCCAGTTGCAAGACTGGCTACCATAGTTGCAGGCATCGGTGGAAATTGCAACTTTGAGTCAACCAAGTCGAAAGACAAGCTGATGATTATTATTAGCTTGAAAAACAATCTTATATTGCGGGATCGAGGGAGTAGTAGGGAAGAGATGACAAGAAGATCCCAGCTGAAACGGCGTCTGCAGCAGCATTGGTAGCAGCCCCGTGTGCTGAGGCTGCAAAGTTCAGACACATGAGCTTGCAGTGCAGGGAGCAGGTTTCACCAGCCATGGTTGTTCAACATGAATTTGGAGATTAGGGCACTGGGACATTTGTTCATGCTGACTACTAGCACAGTGACCTTTCAAAATACTGCACAGCAGCAAAAGCTCATTTTTCTCTAGAACATGAATCTATGGTCATTCTGTTGTAGACATAAATAATGCCTTTAAGATGCCTGGCCGGACAGCACAATTATGCCTAGGAGGAACATATGAACATATGAGCACAATTATACCTCACTGCCCAATGACCTCAGCAGTGACTAGTTTCGTTCCGTTAAATTACATCACTGATTCATTTTCCCATGAATATAAGATAAAACACGAGGATGAAAGTACTTTCATCCAAGCAGGAAAGCTCCAAATCAGGATGGTGTCTGTGCACTGCAAATATGATAAGATGGTACCGAAATTAGTCAAAGTGCTAGTTTCAGCACTGAAGCATGCAAGTGTTCAGTGATATTTACCAACTGGGGCAACTTGTGAAGAAACAAGTCAAATTTTTTGTAGGATCAGCACAGGTGATGACTTGGTAGGTAGATAATTGTAATCACTAGCCTGTGAGAAAACATTTCAACTTGTAGAATGAAACACGAGCCACAAGACATAACTGAATACTAACTGTCCAGTACATGGATAAACTTAGGCAGTCAAAAAGTACTAGCATAGTAAGGACCTACCATTTGTTTCATATAGACAGGAGGAGCGCCTTATCATTGCCTTCGACAATTTCATATTGTTCCATACAAAAGCTTTCTTCCAGTTCCACACACATAAGTTTGATGAACACGAGAGACAGCACTTCAGCTAACCAACAGTGAACATAGTTGCCGTGCAATAAAACTCTCAACGTCTGAATCATTCAGTTATAATTTGAAGACCATAAACAACAATGGAAATCATTCACCGATTTTCTGATAACTAAACAAAGCTGAAAGACATCCACCTTACTAAGCCATTACTTGTGTGCATCTCTAGTTTCCTTGCAAATCCACATGTTCCTTATACTTGTATATAATATGAGTAACAACAATAGCATGGTAAAAACATGTACTCAGGCTTAATGTACTTTCTGATATTGACTCGTTACTCCTAAACAGTTCAGATCCATAACTTGCTCGTTATAGTTCTGCTTAATGTTATTATCTGCCCACATCCACATTAGATTTGACAAAATCGGATAGCTCCAGCAAGATTTGCATTTAGTCAACTGGGTTTTACTAGCGTTTTCAATGAACATTTCCCTATAAGATTGCGCACTGGACAATCTAACCAAGGATACCCTATGAAATTTTACAACTAAAATAGCATTGCAACACCAATATGAAAAGACAAACAGCACATCAGAAGAAGCTATTACTAGATCATCACCATCAGTGTAAGATAAGCTGAACAAAAACAGCTACATGGATCAAACTAAAGAAATACTCCACATAACAACTGTTTCTTCTCCTACACTGGAACTTGCCTATGCGAAGATGATGCCATACTCCTTAATGGTGTCGATGACAATCCCGAGCTTCCCCTCGATCCTCTCATTCTTCTTGGGTTCGTACGCCATTGCGAAGACATCGGCGTCCATGGACCTCTCGGCTATGAGACGACCGATGGTCCTGCAGGCGTTGTCGTCGATGAGGGACGGCAGCGTGGTCCTGAGGTCCTTGGCGTTGGTGGTGGCGACGGCGATGACCTTGCTGGTGCCCCGGTGCATGACCTTGGCGTGGACGAAGCGCTTGGAGAAGAAGACGTTGAGCAGGAACGGGCGCATGTACATGTCCGTGCGCTGCTTCCACGACTTGCGGTTCGGGCTCTTGTCCAACTCGCCGCGCGACCGCCGCGTCCAAGCCGCTCGGACCACGAACGACCGCCGATTGGCCGCCGGTGGCGGCGAGAGAGCGAGGCGCGGTGAGAAGGGGACGCGGTGCTGGGTGATGGAGGCGGACCACGACAGGGACGACGGCCGGAGGAAGGAAGGAGGGGAGTGGCGCGCTGGGAGGGCGGCCGTGGTGGGGTAAACGGCGGCCATGGGAGCGTGGGGAGAAGCCGGGCAAGAGCGGATGGCAGGAGTGGGGATTTAGCTAGCCGAAGGCCGCCTTATCCAATACTGGGCCCAAATGCTCGTCCACTGGAAGAGCCCAAAAAGGGTGTAAATGACACGCCCGATACCTCAACTTCGCAATTTTCGAGATAAGTCCACTTTATACTCTCGATCTTAGGAATGTAAATGGCACCCCTAAAAAAAAATGTAAATGGCAAATAAATGGCGCCGACCAGTCCCATTTAGTTACTACTTTAGCTAGCTTGGTAGTTCATTTTCTCCAAAATAAACGGTCTGCGAGTCCCGTTTAGTTAGTTTATATCCCTACAACTTGTAGCAGTGTTTCCATTAAGGCTCCGAAATTTAAGTTGACTAGATGATACCCCACATATTGATGTGAGATTGTTTTGCAATATATTCTAGTGAGATTTGTTTGTAATGAACATGCATATTTCAATAATAATATGATAAAAACTAAAACTGCATATAATTATTATGTTTGATTATTATATAGTTATTATATATATATATATAGCAGTAAAAATATGTATTAAATACAAATATAAAAATAGAATGGGAATTCTTATGCATGTTTGCATGTTGAGGTACAATTTTCCGATGCATATAACAGGTTAAATAGACATCAAATTCCCATTGTGGATGGCTGAGGAAATCGACATCATTGGATCTGCGCGGATATCAAATAAGTCTGAGAACTCAAAGCACAAAGTAGAGATCTGCCCGGCCAAGGATCCAGCTAGAAGAGGGTCTCGTCTCCAATGCATATGGAAACGAAAAGCCCAGGCGGCACGTCTAGACCTGTGTATGCTAGTAGTTGTTTTTGACAGCTTTATTTCTTGGCAGAAACTTTTTGGGGTCATAAAATGTTGTTTTTTTCCACAACTTATCTATGTTCAGTAGCTATATTTTGATCAATTATCTTAGTTTCATAGATAAACTTAGATATGATGGTCTGCGAGTTGAGTTTGGTTGAAATACGTGATATCTGTTGCAGATATGATTACAATGTTCTATGCATGAAACTTAGATATGGACGAAGGCATATTGAATTTTTATTAACTAATAATAACTAAGGCATCTCTAACCCATCCTGATACATTAAATTCCCCATCTTATTCCCTTCCGTTAATTCACCATTTTTGGGGGAATTATACTTTTTGCTCTACTAGCCTAGTCCTAAAACTTAATTTTCTCAAAACAAAAAAACTTTGCCAATTCAATATGCACTAACCATATCTAAGTTTCTCGTAAGAGATGTGGGCCCCTATTTTATGTATTCTCGAGGGGTGGCGCGAGGGGTCCTATCTCACCGTTGTGGTCGACACCCTTGCAACGATCCTGAATAAGGCTAAGATGTCCATCCACATCTTCGATGTGGTTGGGCACATTGTTCCAAGAGGTAGTGTGACCTCCAGTATGCGGATGACACCATGATCATCGCAGCGGGGTCGGAACTTGATATCATTATTGTAGGGAGTTAGGTGTAAGACAGTAAGTGAGAAGGGCCTGGATGTAATTGTAAAGTGTATATACTGGGAGGAGAGTGAATGGATCGAGTGAGTGGGCTCTTCCAGAAATCTCTGTTTCCCCCCCTTTTTGCATGCTTGCTGAGAGGTGAGATCCATCAAATTAGACAATATGGTATTGGAGCAAGGCAAGAAATCACTCAGTTGTCACGCGCATTGACAATGTTGTGTGCTTGAGGCGGAGGCGGAGGCGGAAGCGGAAGCGCCGGATCTGAGTCGAGGTTGTGGAGGCGTTGGGCGTGGTCTTGGCCGTACTGGAGGCTGCGGAGGTGAACCTGTGGGGGAAGACGCAAGATTTGGGCAGCCATGGGGCTGCCCGTGCTGGGGGCGCGGAGGTGAAGTTGTGGCGGTCAGGCTGCTTTGAGGAGGTTCAGATGAGAGTGCTTGGAGGAGGTTCGGACCAGCAGCTGTTGGACTCTCTAGTTTGACTTGGTGTGGAGCGGGCAGCAGGTCACAAGGGTGCTTGATCCTGAAGTTGGAAGATTTTTAGGCTGCTAAAAAGACCAGCGAGGTGAGCTACAATGGCTGATAAGGATAGTGCTCCAACTGGAGTCACAACAGGAGAGCTTGCAACTGTGTTGCTAGCCATGGATGAGAAATATAGACTGCTGTTTAAGGCTATTGGGAAGCAAGGAGGGAGTTCAAAATTAGAACCTGAAATCAAAGAAGAGATCCATCCATTGCAGGTGCCGCTGGCAAAGTTAGAAGGGTCTGAAACCTATGCAAGTTGGGCAGAGCATGCAGAGACAATTCTTGTCTCAAGAAGGCTAGAGGGCTATATTCTTGGGACAACTGAAAAATCAGAGGATGAGATTTCTAAGGAAGGACAGAGGTGGAAGATAACTAACGCGTTGGTTAGAGCATGGCTATTGAGTTCACTTTCACCCCAAATTGACAAGCAGGTGGAAAGGATTAAGGAGGAAATTTGGCGGTTGTTGAAAGGTACGTATTCTGGAGTCGGCAATGAGATGCTTGCTTGTCGAATTCAAAGCGAGTTGCAGGTCTTGAGTCAGGGTGATAAATCAGTTGTGGAGTATGTGTCTGAGTTGCAGAGTTTGTGGAATGACATGGACTATTTTGATCCAATTGAGATGGAGTGTGGCAAGTGTATTGAGAAATTTAACAAATGGACAAAAAGGAGACATGTAAGGGACTTCCTAAATGGACTTAATCCTAAATTTGAAAATAGGCGGGCTGCACTATATGGTAGCGGAAAGCTACCTACACTTGAGCAGGCAATCTCAGCTATTGCTAGTGAGGAAACCAGGTTGAAATTAGAGGTTGCCAGGTCAGTGGCACAAGGCATCATGCATCGGCGATCAGCACTTTATGCAGCAGATGGTGAAAATTATCAAAGGCCAGGATCAAATATAGCTAAAAAGAAATGCTACGAATGCGGTCAGCCAGGACACTTAAGGTTTTCATGCCCTGAATTAATGGGAGGTGGTAGAGGAACAGGGCAGGACTGGCGAGGAAGAGGTCGTGGCCGTGTTCTTGAAGGACGAGGTGGTCGTGGTCGAGGTACACGTCCTGCTGGTAAAGCAAACACGTCTATGATCACTGAAAATACCGCTCAAACTATAAATGTTGAGATAAGTGCTGAGGATTGGGATAAGTGGTGTCAATTCAAGGGGCTACATTTACGTGACAAGTCAACAACTGAAGCGCCACCAACATTTGCCTCTATTGCCTCTGCAAATTTTGGTGGTAACAACTCTCACACTATGAGATGTAAATCCATTGATACACCATGGTTACTTTCAGGTGCATCTAGACATATGGCTGGCTCCTACAGAAGTTTTATTGATTATACTCCTGAGTTAAAGAAGCAAGGTGTTAAATTAGCTGATGGGTCCTCCCAACCTATTATGGGCTCCGGGATAAATATGTGCAACACTGATATGTACTTGTCATCTATTTTGCATGTTCCTCATTCCCAATAAATATGTTATCTATCAGTTGCATTATGAAAGAACTTAATTGTTTCTCTATCTTCTTTCCCTCATGGTGTCTCTTTCAGGAACTTGGGACTGGAAGAAGACTTGGGACGGGGAGCATGCGTGATGGGTTCTATTTTCTAGATGATAATTTGTCACCCGCAGTTGCAGCTGCTACGTTCCATTCACCACTTGAGGAAATCCTACTTCACCACCACAGGCTAGGACATCTATCTTTTGTCACTCTTGGTCAGCTTTATCCTGATCTCTACAATAAAGTTAACAAGGGGAGTCTAGTATGTGATGCTTGCCAACATGGTAAACAAACGCGTAGCTCTTATACATCATCCGACAATAGAAGTGACACACCACTTGAAGTTATACATTCTGATGTGTGGGGTCCTAGCAGAGTTTCATCTTTAAATGGCTACCGCTCTTTTGTTACATTTATTGACGGATGTACTAGAGTCACTTGGGTTTATGTATTGAGAAACAAGGATGATGTGTTCGAATGCTTTGTTGATTACCATAATATGATCAAAATGCAATATAATGCATGTATAAATATTTCGCACTCACAATGGCATGGAGTATGTGAACAAGGAATTTGATGAGTACATGTCAAGTTTTGGGATTATTCATCAGACAACTTGTCCAGGTACTTCAGAGCAGAATGGTGGCAGAGAGGAAGAATAGGCATCTTCTGGAAATCACTCATTGCATAATGATATCTATGAATGTTCCTAAGTTTTTGTGGGGTGAGGCTGTAATGACAGCTACTTACTTGATGAATAGAATGCCATCCGGGGTACTTGGTTATAAAACACTGATAGAGTGTCTAACGGGTAAAACAAAATATGTGGTTCCACCTAAGGTGTTTGGGTGTGTTTGTTTTGTAAAAGATTATAGACCATCTCTTGGCAAACTAGACCCAAGGGCACTAAAGTGTGTGTTTGTGGGGTATTTGAGTAAACAGAAGGGTTATAAATGTTGGTGTCCATCTGAAAGGAGAATGTTTGTGAGTATGGATGTGGTATTTAGGGAGGAGGAGCAATTTTATGGTGAACCAACGGATTTAACTGATGTGTTCCCTGATTTGTTTACTAATGAAACCTCAAGTGTGGATTGTGAGCCAAGGGGAGATAAGGAAGAAGAAGATGATGCAGCATCCAGGAAAATGATAATTGGGGTGGTTCCATCAGAAGTAGACCAAGAACAAAGAGAAGGGGGGGGGGTAGTGTGATACATCAAATGAAGCACTCTGATGGACAAGGCCAAATGAGGAAAGGGAGATTCAGATGTATACACGAAAACAGTGTGAAAGAACATGCGGTGCCCCCATGTTTGGCTTTGGTAATTGATGACAATCTCTATAGACTAATGGTTGCCTTGAGTTATATTTGAAGGTCTTGTCCATAGGATTTTCTTGGAGTACATGTGTTGATTTCAAGGAGAGCTTGTGTCAACCAATGTGCTATTAAGGAATTATCCAAAGATTGGTCATGTGAGAGTTGAGCTTATTGCAAGCATGTCTTGAAGAAGAGGATTGTGTGATCATTCATGCTTACCTTCAAGGCATCGTCCAAATGAAGAGAGTTAGAAAGGTTCAAGGTTGATCAAGACTAAGTCAAGAGTGAATCAAGTTGATCAACTGACAAAGCATAGAAGATGTACCGAGAGGGATCAAGTGATCCCATGGTATGGTAAGCATTGTCAATTACGCTTTGTGTACTAACCCATGGTCTTTGTGAGAGTTCTTTGTGGGGTTAGGTTGCGGTGTGCACGCTCAAGTGATGCATCAGTAAGAGATCAAGTGCTTGAAGCTTGCCTTCCATTGTGGTGACAATGGACTTGTGAAGATGTGCCGAAGAGTGGCTCACCCATAGTGGAGTATGGGGGAGCAATCTACTAGTCTTCACCGAGCCAACGCAATCAAGAAAGGTGGTCCAACTTGAGGAAGTCAAGATCGTCTACATCGAGCTCAAGTGGACTTTGTGCAAGGCAAAGGTTTGCCCTTGATAGGTTTTCTATTTTACCGGTCTCATGGTGGTAGTTGGGAGACCGGGTTATAGGATCGATTGCCGTACTATCAAGGGGGGCTCTTGATGAGTAGCTTGATCGTATCGTTCGCAGAGAGCTCAAACCATTGCATCCTTGCATCATGTTTCTTGGTTCTTGTTTGGTTCTCTTTATGAGTCTTAGAGCTTATGGTCATCTTGATGACAAGCTTGAGTTCATCGAAAATGGAGTTTGCATGCATCTTCTATGATGTTTTCGGTGTTGGAGGTTTTACCGGTCTTATCCGAGGAAGAGTTCTTACCATTTTTTTGGGCCTTTTCTAATTTGCTTCTTATTGGTATTTCTATCAAGATTGTGTTAGCCCTTGTCGCTAGCTTTCCAACAAACTTGGTTTCGTTGAATTCGGAGTCCGTTTGCAAAAGTTGTGTCTGTTTTGGTGTCCTTAAAAGGGGCTGCTGCGGATGTAATTTTTTAGTACCGCTCTTGGGAGCGGTACTACCGCGACTACTTCCGCTCGGGACCAAAAACTCGTCACAAGTCTAGCGGTGGTAGGCACGGATGTAATTTTTTAGTACCGCTCGCAAGCAGTAGTACCGCTACCCTTAGCAGTAGTACCGCTACCCCTAGTGGTAGTACCACTCCTTGGAGCGGTAGTACCGCTCTGTGCGGGCTGTGAGCATAACGGTTGGATTTTTCCCCACCTATAAAAGGGGGTCTTCTTCCCCATTGAACCTTATCTCTTAAGCTCGTGTTCTTCCCCCATTGTTGACCTTCTTCGAGCTTGCTAACTCTCAATCCCTCCAATGATTTTTGCTAGTTCTTGAGGGAAAAGAGAGAGGAGATCTAGGGCCACGTTTCCACCAATCACTTTCTCCTCTAAGTGAGGGGAACCTCTTGGATCCAGATCTTGGAGTTCTTCATGTTCTTCTTTCGTTCTTCCTCTCATTTTCCTCCCTAACATTAGTTGCTTTGGTGGGATTTGGGAGAGAAGGACTTGGGCACTCCGTGTGCCCTTGCCATTGCATTTGGTGCACCGGTTTGAGTTCTCCACGTGATACGTGGAAGTTACAAGTTGAGAAGCTTATTTCTCTTGGGTGCTTGGTACCCTTGAGCTTGTTACTCTTGGGTGTTTGGATACCCTAGAGCTTGTTCCTCTTGGGTGCCTTGGCGCCCTAGACGGTTGGTGTTGTTCGGAGCTCAATCATTGTGGTGTAAAGCTCCGGGCAAGTGTCGGGGTCTCCAATTAGGTTGTGGAGATCGCCCCGAGCAATTTGACGGTACCGATGACCGCCCCAAGGGTTGCCAAAGTGTCTGGGTTCATCGACCGCCCCAAGGGTCGCCATTTGTGCGGGTTCGGTGACCTCCTCAAGGGTCCCTTAGTGGAATCACGACATCTTGCATTGTGCGAGGGCGTGAGGAGATTGCGGTGGCCCTAGTGGCTTCTTGGGGAGCATTGTGCCTCCACACTGCTCCAAACGGAGATTAGCATCTGCAAGGGTGTGAACTTCAGGATACATCATCGTCTCCGCGTGCCTCGGTTATCTCTTTCCCGAGCCCTTTACTTATGCACTTTACTTTGTGATAGCCATATTGTTCTTTGTCATATATCTTGCTATCCCATAGTTGCTTATCTTGCTTAGCATAAGTTGTTGGTGCACATAGGTGAGCCTGGTTGTTTTAGGTTTTGTGCTTGACAAATTAACTGCTAGGTTTATTCTGCATTTGTTCAAGCCTTAATCGTAATTATTTTCAAGTGCCTATTCACCCCCCTCTAGGCGACATCCTTGATCTTTCAATTGGTATCAGAGCCTCGTCTCTCTTTATAGGGCTTAACCGCCTAGAGAGTAATGATGTCGACTAGGGGCTTAGGATTCTCTGACACTCTTAGTTTCGATGGCACAAATTTTGATGTTTGGGTAATTCACATGCTTAATCTCTTTAGGGTCGTGGACCCAAATTTTGAGAGAATTGTAGATATCGGTTTTTCTCCTCCAAAGGATCCCCAAAGATTATCTTTAGAGTATGAGAAAAACTCTTATCTCAATGCTCAAGCTTCTAATGTGCTTTTTGATGCTTTGAGCAATGTAGTTATTTTTCAACTCATGCCGTTCCGGGATGCTCATGAGTTGTAGACAAAGCTTCATGATAAATATGGTGTGTCCAATATTTATGGGAATGATTGTTCTCCCTGCACCTCCGGTTATATAGTCTTCTCAACTTCTTCTACTTCACCTACATGTGGTTTGCCACAAGCTAATGATATGGTGAGTAGTGTTGGTCATTGCAATGATGATAGTATGCTTATTGTGGATGATCCTTCATCACTATCTTATTGCAATTCTCCCTCTTGGGGATTTAACACTTCGAGCACTCCAAATGTTTCACATGCTTGTGTTGATAGTCCTTGCATATCATGTAGAAATTTCTTGACTAGATCTCATGATGATATGCTTGCTATGTCTTGTTGCCATGATAAAAATGCATCTATTTCCTCGAATTGTTGCGCTAACAATGTAGAGGAAACCGAACACTCCATGGAACAAGATGTGGTGTTTAATGGTGCCTCAAGGGATCCTACATCATCATCTATTGCTTTTTGCCTTATGGCTAAGGCGTCAAAGGTATCTCCTACTTTGTACCCCAATATGTCTCTTGATGATGATGTTGATGCTAATGATGATGAGGATAATGATGAAGAGAATGACAATGTTGCCTCCTTAAAAACTAAGGGGGAAATGATTTTTAAAGCTCTTCATAAAAATAAAATTGCTCGTTCCAACTTCATGGAAATAATGTCCATTGCCATTAATGGCAAGAAATACATTGAGGAGTTGGAATCTCATCTAGAGGAGCATGAGGTCACCATTGAGAAAATGGACGCTCATGAGCGTGATTACGCAAATGAGATTGCGAGCTATCTCAAGCTCTTGAACATGAACAAACCACCTCCGAATCTCTTGAGGAGACTTTTGCTCTAGAACTATCTAGAGTGAGGGAATCTCATGATAGAGCTCTTGAGGTAGCCAATGATTTCAAAACTAAAAATGCTAAGCTTGAAGTTTCTCATGCTAGACTCCTTGAGGATTTTGAGCACCTCCAAAATGGCTCAAGGGTCATCAAGGGTGAGCTCATCAAACTCACCGAGTCTCATGCTCAACTTGAAGCTTCTTATTTACAAGAGCTTGCCAAGTTGTCCTCTCCTATTGTTGTAAATGATGATGCTTGTGCTACTAAATCTATTACTTGTGAAGCATCCATTTTGAAGGAGAATGTTGAGCTACGGGCTCAATTTGAGTTGCTATCTAGCAATTATGGGAAATTGGAAGAAAGCCATGAAAAGCTCTCAATCTCTCATGATGATCTTCTAGTATCCCATAATGTGCTAAAGGTAGCTCATGAGGCCATGATTGCTAAGGTAACATCAAGTGAGCCTCATGTGGATACTAGCACTACTTCTGGTCAAAATACTATATTGCCATGTGCTAGTCCTTGTAATTCATCTACTCACAATGCTGGTACATCTTGTGATGAATTGCTTTCCTTGCCTTGTTGCTCTAACGATGAAGCTTATACTTCCTCTAGTACTTGTGTTGAGACTAACCATGTAGAGGAAATCAAAGAGCTCAAGGCCCAAGTCACTTCTTTGAAGAAAGACTTGGAAAAGAGTCATGAAGGGAAATCCACACTCAACAATATCTTGAGTGTGCAAAAATCCCCCAATGAGAAAGGTGGACTTGGATTCAACTCCAATAAGAAGAAGAAGTCCAAGAGAATCAATAAGAAGGGCCAAAAACAAGTCAAGAATTCGGCCAAGATTACTTGCTTCAAGTGCAAAATTGAAGGGCATCATGTTAGATCTTGCCCATTGAAGAAGAAGGCCATTAGTGACAAGCAACAAGGAAAGCGGCTACAAGTGCATTCTCATGCTCAACCTCAAGTTGAAGAAAGGCCTCTTCCCAAGAAGACTCAAGCTAATGCTTCTCAAGTTGAGAAATCAAGTGAGAAGAAAGTGAAGAGTAGACGTTGCTATCTATGTCATGAGAAAGGTCACCTCGCTTCTTCATGCACTAGTGGTAACTTATCCAACCCAATTGTTATTGATGATGTCTATTCTCTTGGGAAGGATAAGGTTGGCAATGTGTTTGCCAAGTTTGTTGGTACTCAAAGTGGTTTGAAGCAAAGAACCATTTGGGTAGCCAAGCCTATTGTGACTAACCTCTTAGGACCCAACTTGGTTGGGGACCAACTAGCTCAAAATTTATCAATAGGTGTTGTTGGAGGGCATTGGAGACTTGGCTACATTATGAAGAATTAAGGGGACTTCATCACTCTTATTGTCTCAAGCCAAGTCCATTGAATCGTCAAGTTTATATCTTATATCCAATGTGCCTCCTTGCGGTAACTTGTACTTAAAATTGCTTACATTGAAAGTTACTTGCCCCCTTGCATGTTTTGGTTTTGTTCCTTGCATGTGTTTGTATATGATGTGTCTCCAAATTGCCTTTGTGTATGTTGGTTTGGACATCATGTACTTGTGTGTCATTCGTTGAGCCTTAGTGCGTCTTGGTTGTATCTTAGTTGGCTCGTGTGAGAGATTAATGGAATATCCCATTATGGGGGAGTGATGTGCTTTGTGCACTTCGCAATCCTATAAAGGTGGGTACACGGGGAATACCACTAGTATTGATATTACAAGATTATCTAGTCGCTATGTGGTATGTCTTCTAATGAGAAATTCAAATTCTAAATAGTCCATTAATTATCTCTTGTTGGATCCTTTTTATTGCCTCTCGTTAAGTTTTTATTGGTATCACACTATGGGGGAGTAATATGCTATGTGCATATTACAAGCCTAGAAAATGTGTACATTTGAGATATTGTCACCTAGAATTGATATTGTAAATTATCTTGTTCCTAGGTGGCATGTTAGCTCTACAAGTTGCAATTTGCGTGTGTTTGGTGTGAAGATGATGTTGGATATCATTGCTATCTACCAACGGGAATTATTTCCAAATACTCCTTGTCTTTTGACAATTGGTACTCACTTATGTGTGGTAGAAATTATTGATCATATTTACATTGGCCTTTGCCTTTATTTGCCTTATCTCTTGCCTAGTATTGTGTCAACTCCCATTGTTTTTCATACCACTTGTGGATCTTGTTATTTCCTTGAGCTTTTCTAGTGTTTGTATAAATATAGTGAAAGTGGTGATCCCAACTTGTGCTTTTTGTATTCAAATGCAAATTCTCTATAATGCACTAGTCTTGGGGGAGCTATCCTATTTTCTATGAAACACTCATCTTGTGATCCTTTTCAAGTGTGTGTTTGTGGAAGGCAAGTCGTTTCTTTTTAGTACTTTGTGCCATCATGAAACTTTGTAGAGGGCTTGGTTTGTTTGGAACCATTCTCTCTTTTGGGAGTATGACACCTTTTTTGTGTGTTCCAATGGATATCTCATTCCTTGATGTATCTTTTAATGATATCTTCCAAGTGATGATTTCTCCATTTGGTATCCTTTTCACTTGGTTTTTCCTTGTATTTTGGTATCGGTTCTTGAAAGTCTTGAGCATGCATTTTAACTTCATGTAGTTCCTTTGGCATGTTTTCTTTCTTTGACCCAGTATATAGGGGAAACTCCACCAAGTATCAAATTGGATGAGATGTGCATGAGATTCATTTTCATATCTATGTGGAGTTCGTCCTATGTATTGTTGGTTCTCTAACTCTTTGGTCCCAATGAGTTTGGGTACCATTTTGTTTGTGTTGTTGTTCTAGGAACAATTGGAGATGCATTGGATGCTCGACTGACTCACAAGGAAGGTGGTGTCATCATGTGCTTATTGGAGTCAAGCTAGGATGCTCAATGAACTACTATCTATTACCTTCAATTGGTTTCTTCTACATCCTTCCAATAATATCTCGGTAACAAGTATCTATTCATGCATTCTTTTCTTGCATTCAACCTTGTGTAGGTTGCATCTTGGCATGATAGTCATTCCATCTTGTGATACTTGTTCCCTTTCTCAAAGCATCTCAACGATGATCTCATGTTGCTAGTTGTGATGTCTTTGATAGTTGTGTGATAGGAATTCATCTATATACAATAAGACCATATCTAGCCATGTGCTATGCTTCAAAGCAAATATCTTATTGCTATATCTATGACTTCCTTTTGGATATCTTGTTCCTTCGTGTTGTAACTATTCTGGGTGTACATCCTTCTTTGTAGATATATATCATCATGATTTCGTCTACCTAGAATGTTATACACTTGAAAGAAGTTGCATATCTAGATGATATCCTTTCTTTCACGTCCACCTTGTCTTTCTTTTGTTTTTTTCTTTGGTGGCTCCGTGAAAGCTTTTGCCTTGAGTGCGTGTCTTATCTTGTTGCATCTTGATGCACTCTTGTGTGGTGAAGATTATTTTCCTCATGCTTATCTCTATGAGGCTTTTGCCATCTTAATTGGTATCCTCGCTTTTGTCTTCTATCTTCACCATGGCTTGTCACAAGTGTTGGTTCTTCATTTTGCATTTTTAGTGTGCTTGTGAACCCTTTTGCTTGGTGTGTGTGGGGAGAACATGTCATCCACCTTGTATCTCCACTATCCAAGTCTATGTTGATGCTTAATGCTCATCCGTACATTAGCCTTCTCAAGTGCTTTGCCATGACTCACACACATCATTTTAGTTGAGCCTTCTCTTAAGTTGCCTCTTTTATATGTTGCTCAACCATTTGTTTGTTGCAAGTGCTAGGCTTTATTTCCAACATGCTTAGTTGCACTTGTTGTAAGCTTCTACTAATTTTGGGGGAGCTATGATCCTATTTTGTGCACTTTGTATCCAAATACAATTATTCTTATGTGTGCACAAATCATGGGGAGCTTCTCTAGCTTATTTAGAACACTCCTTTGCTCATATCATAATATTCTTCATTCATGTGGCTCATAGGATCTTTGGTCTAGTTGGTTCAATTGATATCATTTGATTGCTTGCTTCAATTGGTATCTTTTGATTGCTCCTTTCCTTGTTTCTCTCTTTGTTATGTCTTTGTGGCATATCATTCTTTTGCAATCTTTGGGCCTCAATATAGTTTGTCTTCCTCCAAGTATTTACCATTGGATATGTGTATTGCATTCCACTCTATTTTTGAGAGACACACAAATTATGGAGGAACACAATTTAAATTGTCCTTCTAAGCTTTTCTCCCATTTTGGCGATCGATGCCAATGGGGGAGAAGTTTCAGAGAGTTTTGTGGAGAAGTTTAGAGAATTCTCTCCTCTTGCTTTGGTTTTGTTCCTAAGCATTTGCATCTCTTACTCATGCATCATTGGTTGTTGCATTGCATGGTGATGTATAATTCCTTATATAAACTCTCTTGAAATAGATTGTCATCAATTACCAAAATGGGGGAGATTGAAAGAACATGCGGTGCCCCCATGTTTGGTTTTGGTAATTGATGACAATCTCTATAGACTAATGGTTGCCTTGAGTTATATTTGAAGGTCTTGTCCATAGAATTTTCTTGGAGTACATGTGTTGGTTTCAAGGAGAGCTTGTGTCGACCAATGTGCTATTAAGGAATAATCCAAAGATTGGTCATGTGAGAGTTGAGCTTATTGCAAGCATGTCTTGAAGAAGAAGATTGTGTGACCATTCATGCTTACCTTCAAGGCATCATCCAAATGAAGAGAGTTGGAAAGGTTCAAGTTGATCAAGACTAAGTCAAGAGTGAATCAAGTTGATCAACTCACAAAGCATATAAGATGTACCGAGAGGGATCAAGTGATCCCATGGTATGGTAAGCATTGTCAATTACACTTTATGTACTAACACATGGTCTTTGTGAGAGTTCTTTGTGGGGTTAGGTTGCGGTGTGCACGTTCAAGTGATGCATCACGAAGAGATCAAGTGCTTGAAGCTTGCCGTCCATTGTGGTGACAATGGACTTGTGAAGATGTGCTGAAGAGTGGCTCACCCATAGTGGAGTATGGGGGAGCAATCTACTAGTCTTCACCGAGCCAACGCAATCAAGAAAGGTGGTCCAACTTGAGGAAGTCAAGATCGTCTACATCGAGCTCAAGTGGACTTTGTGCAAGGCAAAGGTTTGCCCTTGATAGGTTTTCTATTTTATCGGTCTCATGGTGGTAGTTCGGAGACCAGGTTATAGGATCGATTGTCGTACTATCAAGGGGGGGCTCTTGATGAGTAGCTTGATCGTATCGTTCGCAGAGAGCTCAAACCATTGCATCCTTGCATCATGTTTCTTGGTTCTTGTTTGGTTCTCTTTGTGAGTCTTAGAGCTTATGGTCATCTTGATGACAAGCCTGAGTTCATCGAAAATGTAGTTTGCATGCATCTTCTATGATGTTTCTGGTGTTGGAGGTTTTATCTGTCTTATCCGAGGAAGAGTTCTCACCATTTTATTTTGGGCCTTTTGTCATTTGCTTCTTATTGGTATTTCTATCAGGAATGTGTTAGTCCTTGTCGCTAGCTTTCCAACAAACTTGGTTTCGTTGAATTCAGAGTCCGTTTGCAGAAGTTGTGTCAGTTTTGGTGTCCTTAAAAGGGGCTGCTGCGGATGTAATTTTTTAGTACCGCTCTTGGGAGCGGTACTACCGCTTGGAGCAGTACTACCGCGATTACTTCCGTGGCTACTTCCGCTCGGGACCAAAAACTCGTCACAAGTCTAGCGGTGGTAGGCACGTATGTAATTTTTAGTACCGCTTGTCGTGGTTCTAAGACTGGCAGTAGAAAAGGGGGTAGGTATGGAGAGGCAAAATCTCAGCTATAGTGAAGGTGTAAATATGAGATTTACGAGTTCAGGCCCTTCATGGTGGAAGTAACAGCCCTACGTCTCGGGGCCCGGAGGCGGTCGATTGGATTATGTGTGTGATTTACAGGGGTGCGAACCCTTGTCCCAGAGGAGGGGGGTGGCTTATATAGAGTGCGCCAGGACCCCTGCCCACCTCCATTACAAGGGGCTTAATGTACATAAAGTAAGGGGCGTTACTGGTAATGCCAGCCTTAAGTGTTGTTAATGCTTATAAAGACTAAGGGGTGAACGTCCGACCGTTGCTGGTCCTTCTGACTCTTGGTCTTCGATATGGTCGAGTGACTCTTCATATGGTCGAGTGACGGTAGCGAGGAGGACTTCCGAGTGATGTGGTCGTCGAGTGGATTGCACTCGACGTGTTTGACTGACGCTCCCCTATCGTCTGTTGGTCCTTTTATCTTCCAAGGTAGTGACCGTGGGTAGGGCGTATAGGTCAGGCCTATGACCCTACCCCAGGTCTGTATCCTCATCAGTAGCCCCCGAATGGATTAAGGTATGAGTGAAAAGTAGGTTGAAGTTGAATCTGCTCCGAGCTTCGTGTCTTCACGAGTGTCTTCTGCAAGATT
This sequence comes from Aegilops speltoides, assembly GCA_021437245.1. Lineage (NCBI taxonomy): Eukaryota > Viridiplantae > Streptophyta > Magnoliopsida > Poales > Poaceae > Aegilops > Aegilops speltoides. The sequence continues at coordinate 381,206,906 of CM038146.1, forward strand.
GAACGCCCGCGTCGGTACTTCGGTGTCGACTCAGTCGCCTTGATCCATTCAGTGAGCTATCGATTGAACTGGTGACTTCATGTGTCGAATGCTGTGTTAGAGCGCGGGATCTTGGGCGTGATTTTCTGCAGTGTATCCTAGATTTCGCGGGATACAAAATTTCGGGGAAGTGCGCGGGATGGAGTGCGCCGAAACGGGCGGTCCGGATAAGTAGCGATGCCTCGATTATCATGCCGCCTTTTTCGCCACGTACGTTGCGCGCAACTGTTGCGGAATTTGACGGGATTGCCTGGTTTCATGCGTCTGTCACTCGGAGGTGGCCCTTTATAAGGCGAGGGATCCGAGGCGCTGGCACTGTGCACGCATGTTCCTTCTTCTTTCTCCTCTGCTTCTCCACTACGCCCAGCACCTCCGCTCTCGACGCCGCTGCTCCCCAGCCATGGCGAAGGACAAGACGGCGGCACTAGAGCATGCTAAGAAGGCGACGAGGGCGACGAAAGGCAAGAAGCAGAACCGCGGGTCATCGTCGCGTGCGGGGCTGCCACCGGGCTGGATCCAGGGTGATTGGATCCGGTCTTCGGTTCGGCAGGAGGATCTAGCCGAACTGGAGGAGTCCGGATTGATCGCCAAGGGAGCGGCGAGGCTGCCTAAGGGGGAGATGGAACCGCAACCTCGATCGGGTGAGGGCGTTCTGCTCGCCACCCACGTCGACCGGGGTTTCTCGCTCCCTCCGCATCCTTTCTTCAGGGGATTCTTGAACTTCTTTGGCGCTCAGCTCCACCATTTTTCTCCCAACACCATCACATATTTAGCTGCGTTTGTATCGATGTGCGAGAACTTCTGAGGGTGTCGACCGCACTGGGGTCTTTTCAAACACATCTTCACCATTCGTTCCCAGTCGGTAAAAAAGGCGAAGTCGAGTGGCTCGAAAACCCACATCATCCAGATGTGTGGGGGTTTAGGTATCCAAAAGAGGAATAGGAGTGCCTTTGCTGCCATGACTCTCCCTGAATCTGTTAGAGGCTGGCAGTCGACCTGGTTCTACTGCCAGGACGTCGCAGCTCCAGGTCAGTCGACTGGTCTTCCCTCCTTCTCATTTGACCGTGTTCAGACTCCTGCCCCACTGAAAGTAACCGCTGATGAGACCATGGAGACGAGGATGTTGGTGGATAGAGTGGTCCAGCTCATCAACGATGGTGTTACCGGCGTGGACTTGTTGGAAGTGTTCCTCAGTCGACGCATCCAGCCTCTCCAGGCCCGCGATCACCCGATGTGGTTGTATTCCGGACCGGATGACACCGCTCGGGTCCATCCAGAAGAAGTGTAGTCTGGAACCGTAGCTTTGTGGCTGAGGAGCATCATAGGCAACCAGGACAACCCCAGAGGATCCAAGAGAGTTGTCCCCTTCGGTGACGGAAACCCGCCCGACAAGGTATAATTTTTGTTCCGACTGCTTCCCGCTCACGCTTCGACTGTACTTGATGTTGACTGACTCTCGCTCGACTGATTTGTTCTGTAGGTATTCACTGAGATGCATTCGATACCCAGCGGTGAACAAGCTTTGGAGCAGGGCCAGGAGGGGGAGGACAGTGCGGAGGAGAGTGGTGAGTGGGAGTCTCCGGGAGAAGAGGAGGAGGAGGAGAGCGAGGAGTCAGACGAAGAGGAAGAAGTCGACTCGCCACCGCGCTCCGAACGTCGATCCAAACAGCAGCATGATCCGGCTGGCAGGCGCGGAAAAAGCGTGGGTCCGAGTGTCAATACTCAGAAGCGCACTCGGACGTCAACTCCGGAGCCGACAGAGAAGGTGGCCAAGCAGGTTAAAGTTGCTCCTCCCAAGGCCCAGAAGACATTGCCGCGAATTAAGATGGACGTCCCCGTTGCTTCGGGGTGAGTATCTCGTTTGTGTTTTCGTAGGTCGACTGAAGATATTCTTGTTCTGACCGACCAATTCATGTGTCTTTCCAGTCCCACCTCTGCTGCCACTGACATGGACATTGACAAGGCGCCAGGAGACGAAGAGGCCACCTCACGAGTCGGTAAGTCTGATCGACCAAGCTTCGTTAAGTTGAGCAGATCGTCAATCAGTAGAATTTCTGACATTTCTCTCTTTCTGTAGTTCCGCAAGAAGTTGTTGTGCTTCCTGATGACGAGGAAGAAGAAGCGCCTCTACATGAGAGGAGGAAGAAGAGTGGAGGGTCTGGCAGGAGGAGGCTTGAAATCCAAGTCCCTCAGTCGACACCGGCACTTGAGGCAGTGGTCGAACATTCTGAAGGGCCGGTTCGGACCAATGTCACATTTGCCAACCCGCTAACGACTGATCGTCCGTCGGGATCGACTGCACAGACTCCTGCTACACCAGTGCAACTCCACTCGTCCGACCCGGTAACTGCTTCGACCACCTTGGAGTCGTCACTCTTTGCTGCGTATCAAACTCCAGATGACTCACCGGGCGCCGCTAGGGAAGCTCTTCGTCAGGTGAACCTTGTCATGGAGCAGGTGAAAGTGATGCATGAGGCTAGTCAGGTAGCTTACAACGCCAGCACTGCTCTTCAGACCAATGTTCAGGTCAGCAAAACTTCGACTGAACTTTTGAGTGTTGTCTTTATATCTGATCACCCAGTGGGTGTTCCTTTCTCTAGAATTTAGGAAATCTTCAACTCCGCTCGCCTTGAGCTGAGTCCCAGTAACCTGTCCGAACCAGTGGGGGCACGCCGAGTGCACCCACTCGGTGTAGTCCCCGAGACCACGGTCGACTGCTTGCAGTTGACTGAGGTCTAATGGTGTATCCCCCTTTTTTTGACCTCACGCTGAGTAGGCCTTGCTGAGTATTGATTTTTTCCAGTGGGGGCACGCTAAGTGCACCGACTAGGTGTAATCCCCGAGACTACTGTTGGATATTTGATTCGGTAGCAGTCTTAGAGTAATTCTTCTCCTTCACTGTCGCTTATTTCTGCCGACTGATATGTCTGTCTCTCTGGCTGCAGAGGTCTTGTGATCCTGGAGCTCGGCTCACCGAATTAAAGAAGAAGCATATCAGCGTTGAACTTGACCTTGAACCCGCGAAGAAGAATCTCAAGACTGCTCGAGGAGAAATGGCCATCATGGGAGGTAATCATTCGATCGTTTTGTCTGCTTTGTAGCTTCACACTTCGCACGGGTTTTTCTTTCGGTCTCTTTGAACCGAGTGATTTCACACAAGCAGATGTGTGTAGTGAAAATCGCCAACTTCAGTCTCATCTGAAGAGTGTTGTTTCTTTAGAGAGGATGAAGGAGGCTTTGGAGCAGAAGGATCTGGATCTAGCAGCTGCTCAGAAGGAAGCACGCGAGAAGACGAAGCTTGCGGACCAGAAGCTGGCTTCGGTCGGTAAATTGGAGGAGGAGAACGCGAAGCTGAAGACTGTCATCTCAGACGCTAATCGAGAAGTCGAGCAGCTGAAGAAGGACAAGAAGAATCTGACCACTGAAGTCGGCGGCCTCAGGACCAAGACAGACAAGCTAGAGTCCTATCTGGAGCAACTCGCCGTGAAACTTGTTCTGAAGCTTGAAGGTATGATCATTCGACTGCAATTAATTTGTCGCCGACTAAACTTTGTTGTCATGCTGTCGACTCATCATTTTTTGCAGTGGGACAGAACTGTGTCAGGACTTTGAAGCTGAAACTGGGTGGGTCGAGACGGGTCTCGACCCCATCAATTGTCTTGTGAAAGATGACGTTGCAATGAATCTGCTGCGACTGGAGTCGCGCTTGGATGGTGCAGTTGCTTATCTTGCTCGACTGAAGGCGGCGATGACCCAAGTGGATGTTGAACTCTGGCCTCAGGCGGAGTTGTCTCAAGACCTCGAGTCCCTGATAACTCGACTAAATCAGATTCCAGGCCGAGTGCAAGAGTGGAAGAAATCTTCCGCTCGCTGTGGTGCTGATGTCGCCTTGTCTTCGGTCCGAGTGCACTACAAGGAGGCTAAGGAAGACAAGCCGGCATCTCTCAAAGTGGCGAACACTAAGAAGCATTCTTTCCAGGACTTCATGGACACCTTCCTCGAGGTAGCCACTCACATCGCTGACAGCATCGACCTCGACAGCTTCTACGATCCGGCCAGTCCTTTTCCCGCCGAGTGATTGAAAAAACATTGTGCTTCACCTTTATTTGCCTCGGAATCCCGAGTGATTTTGTAACCATTAAAACTCCTTCGGGTCTGGTGCCTGAGTACTTTTAATCTGCGGTTAGGAAACTCTGGATTTATCTTTGAATATGTTGGGTTTATCTTCAAGCGAAATCTGTTCTTCACTTGGATCGGTTTCTTATCGTTTGATGCAGGCGCTGAAGAAGGATCAGCAGTCGACCCGTTGATGAGCCCTTGGCAGCATTGATCAGCTCATCAGCGAGGTACTCAACAATGGTCTTGACATTCCTGTCATCAGCAAGGGGCCAATCGTTGGGTGCATACAATCTCGTCCTTCGTCTTTAAGGATGAGCCCTTGGAAGCATTGATTAGCTCATCAGCGAGGTACTCAACAATGGTCTTGACGTTCCTGTCGTCAGCAAGGGGCCAATCGTTGGGTGCATACAATCTCGTCCTTCTTCTTGACGGTGCAGCCCCCGGGTGGGGGGGGGGGTGTGGTCGACCCGCAACCTCACTCACCACTCGGTATGATTTTCAAACTTAGGCAAGCGCTGGGCTGCAGCTAAGCCCCCGAGTGGGAGGGCTGCTCACCACTCGGTAGGATTTTTCAAACTTAGGCGAGCGCTGGGCTGCAGCTAAGCCCTCGAGTGGAAGGGTTGCTCACCACTCGGTAGGATTTTTCAAACTTAGGCGAGCAATGTGTTGCAGCTAAGCCCCCGAGTGGGAGGGTTGCTCACCACTCGGTAGGATTTTTCAAACTTAGGCGAGCACTGGGCTGCAGCTAAGCCCCCGAGTGGGAGGGCTGCTCACCACTCGGTAGGATTTTTCAAACTTAGGCGAGCGCTGGGCTGCAGCTAAGCCCCCGAGTGGAAGGGTTGCTCACCACTCGGTAGGATTTTTCAAACTTAGGCGAGCACTGGGCCGCAGCTAAGCCCCCGAGTGGGAGGACTGCTCACCACTCGGTATGATTTTTTAAACTTAGGCGAGCGCTGGGCTGTAGCTAAGCCCCCGAGTGGAAGGGTTGCTCACCACTCGGTAGGATTTTTATCACTTAGGCGAGTACTGGACTGCAGCTAAGCCCCCGAGTGAGAGGCAGACTCACCACTCGGTAGGATTTTTATCACTTCATCTTAGGCGAAACAGATTCGCAGCTAAGGCAATACGTACAAAAGAAATAAACAACAATCATTCGGAAGAAAGTAAAATTATGTCTTTTGATAGCCAAACTAAGATGTATTTCTTATTACATCTCATCAGTCTAAATACTTAAGAGTAAAAAGGGCGGAGCAGATCCGCATTCCAAGTGCGCGGTTCATCTTTGTTGTGCTCGACATTGAAGAGACTGTATGCTCCATTGTGGAGCACCTTGGTGACGATGAAAGGGCCCTCCCAAGCAGGGGCGAGCTTGTATGGCTTCTGTTGATCCACTCGAAGAACCAAGTCTCCTTCTTGAAATGCCCGACCCCTTACGTTCCTGGCATGGAATCGATGCAGGTCTTGTTGATAAATGATCGACCGGATCAAGGCCATCTCTCTTTCTTCCTCCAGGAGGTTGACTGAATCTTGTCGAGCTTGTTCAGCTTCCTCTTCCAAGAAGAGTTCGACCCGGGGAGCATTGTGGAGCAAATCACTCGGAAGTACGGCTTTGGCTCCGTAGACTAAGAAGAATGGAGTCTGTTGATAACCCACAAGTGTAGGGGATTGCAACAGCTTTCGAGGGTATAGTATTCAACCCAAATTTATTGATTCGACACAAGGGGAGCCAAAGAATATTCTTGAGTATTAGCAGTTGAGTTGTCAATTCAACCACACCTGGATAACTTAGTATCTGCAGCAAAGTATTTACTAGCAAAAGTGGTATGATAATAAACGTGTGATAGCAAAAGTAAAGATAAATGTTTTTGGGTTTTGTAGTAGTTGTAACAAGAGTAACGGAAAAGTAAATAAGCGAAGAACAATATATGAAAAGCTTGTAGGCAATGGATCGATGATGGATAATTATGCGGATGCGATTCCTCATGTAATAGCTATAACATAGGGTGACATGTAACTAGCTCCAATTCATCAATGTAATGTAGGCATGTATTCCATAAATAGTCATACGTGCTTATGGAAAAGAACTTGCATGACATCTTTTGTCCTACCCTCTCGTGGCAGCGGGTCCTAGCGGAAACTAAGGGATATTAAGGCCTCCTTTTAATAGAGAACCGAACAAAGCATTAGCACATAGTGAATACATGAACTCCTCAAACTACGGTCATCACCGAGAAGTATCCCGATTATTGTCACTTCGGGGTTGTCGGATCATAACACATAATAGGTGACTATAGACTTGCAAGATAGGATCAAGAACACACATATATTCATGAAAACATAATAGGTTCAGATCTGAAATCATGGCACTCGGGCCCTAGTGACAAGCATTAAGCATAGCAAAGTCATAGCAACATCAATCTCAGAACATAGTGGATACTAGGGATCAAATCCTAACAAAACTAACTTGATTACATGGTAAATCTCATCCAACCCATCACCGTCCAGCAAGCCTACGATGGAATTACTCACGCACGGCGGTTTGCATCATGAAATTGGTGATGGAGGATGGTTGATGATGACGACGACGACGAATCCCCCTCTCCGAAGCCCCGAACGGACTCCAGATCAGCCCTCCCGAGAGAGATTAGGGCTTGGCGGCGGCTCGATGTCGTAAAACGCGATGAAACTTTCTCTCTGATTTTTCTCTCCCCGAACGTGAATATATGGAGTTGGAGTTGAGGTCGGTGGAGGTCCAGGGGCCCACGAGATAGGGAGGCGCGCCCTACAGGGGGGCGCGCCCCCTGTCTCGTGGACAGGCCCTGGGCCCCCTGATGTATTTCTTTCGCCCAGAAATTCTTATTAATTCCAAAAAGTGCCTCCGTGGATTTTCAGGACATTCCGAGAACTTTTCTTTTCTACATATAAAACAACATCATGGTAGTTCTGCTGAAAACAGCGTCAATCCGGGTTAGTTTCATTCAAATCATGCAAGTTAGAGTCCAAAACAAGGGCAAAAGTGTTTGGAAAAGTAGATACGTTGGAGACGTATCAACTCCCCCAAGCTTAAACCTTTGCTTGTCCTCAAGCAATTCAGTTGATAAACTGAAAGTGATAAAGAAAAACTTTTACAAACTCTGTTTGCTCTTGTTGTTGTAACATGAAAAGCCAGCATTCAAGTTTCAGCAAATATTATGAACTAACCATAACACCTAGGTCTCACAATTACTCATATCAATAGCATAATCAGCTAGCGGCCATAATAATAAAATGGTATCCCGCTAGCCCTTTCTGAGACTGCAAAACATAAATTCAGAGCACCTTTAAAGATTAAGGACTGACTAAACATTGTAATTCATGATAAAAGAGATCCAGTCAAGTCATACCCAATATAAACCAATAGAAATGAATGCAAATGACAGTGTGCTCTCCAGCGGGTGCTTTTAATAAGAAGGGTGATGACTCAACATAAAAGTAAATAGATAGGCCCTTCGCAGAGGGAAGCAGGGATTTGTAGAGGTGCCAGAGCTCGATTTTAAAATAAAGATTGAATAACATTTTGAGCGGCATACCTTCACTGTCAATGCAACAACTATGAGATGGCTGTATCTTCCATACTACATGCATTATAAGCAGTTCCCAAACAGAATGGTAAAGGTTTATACTCCCCCAACCACCAATAAGCATCAATCCATGGCTTGCTCGAAACAATGAGTGCTCCAACTAACAGCAGCCCTGGGGGAGTTTTGTTTAATTAATTTGATTTGCTTTGATCTTTTTGGATCATGGGACTAGGCATCCCGGTTACCGGCCCTTTCTCATGAATGAGGAGCGGAGTCCACTCCTCGTGAGGATAACCCACCTAGCATGGAAGATATAGGCAGCCCTAGTTGTAACATGAGCTGCTCGAGCATACAAAACAGAATTTCATTTGAAGGTTTGCAGTTTGGCACATACAAATTTACTTGGAACGGCAGGTAAATACCGCATATAGGAAGATATAGTGGACTCATATGGAACAACTTTGGGGTTTAAGGAGTTTGGATGCACAAGCGATATTCCGCTTAGTGCTGTGAAGGCTAGCAAAAGACCTGGGAAGCGACCAACCGAGAGAGAGCGACAACAGTCATAAACATGCATTAAAATTAATTCACACCGAATACAAGCATGAGTAGGATATAATCCACCATGAACATAAATGTCATGAAGGCTATGTTGATTTGATTCAACTACATGCGTGAACATGTGCCAAGTCGAGTCACTCAATTTATTCAAAGGAGGATACCATCCCATCATACCACATCATAATCATTCTAATAGCATGTTGGCACGCAGGTAAACCATTATAACTCATAGCTAATCAAGCATGTCACAAGCTACTATAATCTCTAAATTTCATTGCAAATATGCTTACTTCAGAATAGTTGACTCAGAAATGATGAACTCATCATATTTACAAAAACAAGAGAGGTCGAGTTCATACCAGCTTTTCTCATCCCAATAAGTCCATCATATATCGTCATTATTGCCTTTCACTTGCACGACCGAACGATGTGTATAATAATAATAGTGCACGTGCATTGGACTAAGCTGGAATCTGCAAGCATTCAACTCAAGAGAGAAGAAAAGTAATATGCGCTCTAAGTTAAATAAACAATCATGCATATAAGAGCCACTAAGCATTTTCAATATAGTCTTCTCGACCCCAAAGGAAAGAAAAGAAAAGAAAACTATTTACACGGGAAAGCTCCCAACAAGTAAGAAGAAGAACTAGAAATCTTTTTGGGTTTTCATTTTAATTTCTACTACAAGCATAGAATTTAAACTAACTAATTTTTTTGGTTTTTCTTAAGGTTTATCAAACACACAAGAAGAAAACGAGAAAAAGAAATTTAAACTAGCATGAATAATACAATGAAAGAGTATGATCACCGACGACTAGTGTGTGAACATGAATGTAAAGTCGGTGAGAAATACGTACTCCCCCAAGCTTAGGCTTTTGGCCTAAGTTGGTCTAGTACCAAGGACCGCCTGGCTGATATCCATAAGTGAAACCGGGGTCGTACTGAGATGCAGCGGCAACCGCCTCCTGAGCTGCAGCGTGTTGGCGAGCTGCCTCCACTCCCCTCTCGTATTCAGCTGCTTCCTCCCTGGTAAGAAGTCCTCCAGCTTGGCATTACGCACATACACGTCAAATTCCTCCTTGAAGCCTGCTTCGACCATAAAATCATTGGATGGCCACTCACAAGCTCGTACATCCGCGTCCCTCGGCAATTCAACGTCTTTCTCACGTATAGCAATCCTTGGCCCTTTCTTTGCCGAGGAACCACCTTGGTACATTCTTCTAAGCATAATTCTTTTTCTGAAAATTTCTAAAATATTAGTGACTTCAAAATAAAAGTGAATAAAACTAAACAAGATTGATAGCAACTACTCCTACAAGTGCCTAGAGCCTATATCATGCATTGGAATTGCTTGGGACCTCATAAATTCAACATGCAAGCTCAAGAACCGGGTCACCTATGCAGCAAAAATTTGCAATGAATAAAGCACTAGAAAAAAAACTAATTGGACCAATGGAGGAGTCACATACCAAGCAACAATCTCCCAAAGCAGTTTTGTGAATGGAGCTTTGAGCAAGGAGATCGAAAATCGCAGCAAAACGAGCTAGAACTCGTGCTTGAGCTGGATGGGGATTTTTTTGGGTAGAAGATGAAGTGTGTGGGTGCTGGCATAAGTGGAGGGGGCCCACCAGGGGCCCATGAGACAGGGGGCGCGCCCTCCACTCTCGTGGCCTGGTGCTTGCCCCTCCTGTAGTGTATTCAGTGCCTAAAATCCTCAAATATTCTAGAAAAAAGCATACTAAATTTGCAGGGCATTTGGAGCACTTCTATTTTCGGACTATTTTTTAATGCACGGATAATTCAGAAAACAGACGGATAATACTATTTTTGCTTTATTTATTCTAAATAAAAAAAAGTAAAAAGAGGGTACAGAAGGTTGTGCCTTCTAGTTTCATCCATCTCGTGATCATCAAAATGAATCCACTAACAAGGTTGATCAAGTCTTGTTAACAAACTCATTCCGAATAACACGGAACTAGAGAAATTTCGAATAACACTAAGTTACGCAACGGAGATATGAAAATCCCCAACAATAAGAATATCATACTTTTTCTTGACAGTAGGGAGAGGAAATTCAAAACCTCCAATAATAATAGTTGGAACTTGTCCAATAGAATTGATGCTATGAACTTGAGATTGTTTCCTCGGAAAGTGTACCGTATGCTCATTACCATTAACATGAAAAGTGACATTGCCTTTGTTGCAATCAATAACAGCCCCTGCAATATTAAGAAAAGGTCTACCAAGGATAATAGACATACTATCGTCCTCGGGAATATCAAGAATAACAAAGTCCGTTAAGATAGTGACATTTGCAACCACAACAGGCACATCCTCACAAATACCGACATGTATAGCAGTTGATTTATCAGCCATTTGCAAAGATATTTCAGTAGGTGTCAACTTATTTAATTCAAGTCTACGATATAAAGAGAGAGGCATAACACTAACACCGGCTCCAAGATCACATAAAGCAGTTCTAACATAATTTCTTTAATGGAACAAGGTATAGTTGGCACACCCGGATCTCCAAGTTTCTTTGGTATTCCACCCTTAAAAGTGTAATTAGCAAGCATGGTGGAAATTTCAGCTTCCGGTATGTTTCTTTTATTTGTAATGATATCCTTCATATACTTAGCGTAAGGATTTACTTTCAGCATATCAGTTAAGCGCATACGTAAGAAAATAGGTCTAATCATTTCAGCAAAGCGCTCAAAATCCTCATCATCCTTTGACTTGGATGGTTAAGGAGGAAAGGGCATGGGTTTCTTAACCCATGGTTCTCTTTCTTTACTGTGCTTCCTAGCAATAAAATCTCTCTTATCATAACGTTGATTCTTTGATTGTGGGTTATCAAGATCAACAGCAGGTTCAATCTCTACATCATTGTGTTTGCTAGTTTGAGCATTAACATGAACATTATCATTAACATTATCATTAACATTATCATTAGGTTCATGTTCATCACCTGATTGAGTTTCAGCATCAGAAATAGAAATATCATTGGGATTCTCAGGTGTGTCTACAGTAGGTTCACTAGAAGCATGCAAAGTTCTATTGTTTTTCTTTTTCTTCTTTTTAGAAGACCTAGGTGCCTCTAAATTATTTCTCTGAGAATCTTGATCGATTCTCTTAGGGTGGCCTTCAGGATACAAAGGTTCCTGAGTCATTCTACCAGTTCTAGTATCCACTCTAACAGCAAAGTCATTTTTATTATTTAATTCAGCAAGCAAATCATTTTGAGCTTTAAGTACTAGCTCAGCTTGAGTAGCAACCATAGAAGCATATTTGCTAATGAGTTTGAGTTCATCTTTAACTCTAGCCAGATTATCGCAAACGCGTCCTATCTCGAAAGCATTATTCTTTAACTCTCTACCAGCATAAGCATTAAAACTTTCTTGTCTAGCCATAAAGTCATCAAATTCATCTAAGCTTGGGCTATGAAATTTAGTAGAGGGGATTTCAACTTTATCATATCTATAGAGAGAATTTACCTTTACTACCTGTGTCAGGTTATCAAGACAATATGGTTCTTCAACAGGCGGTAGATTAAGACCATGTATTTCTTCATTAGGAGGTAAATTCTTAACATCTTCAGCTTTAATACCTTTTTCTTTCATTGATTTCTTTGCCTCTTGCATATCTTCAGATCGAGAAATAAAACACTCTCTTCTTCGGAGTGGGTTTAGGAATAGGCTCAGAGTTGGCTCAATTGGTTCAGAATTGCTTCAGAATTAGCTCGGGAAGAGTCCAATTATTTTCATTAGTCAACATATTATTCAATAATATTTCAGCTTCACGATTGTTCTTTCCTCGAAAACACAACCAAGCACAAGTATCCAAGTAGTCCTTGGAAGCATCGGTTAGTCCATTATAAAAGATATGAAGTATTTCATTTTTCTTGAGAGGATGATCAGGAAAAGCATTAAGTAACCGGAGAAGCCTCCCCCAAGCTTGTGGGAGACTCTCTTCTTTGATTTGCACAAAATTATATATTTCCCACAAGGCAGCTTGTTTCTTGTGAGCAGGGAAATATTTAGCAGAGAAGTAATAAATCATATCCTGGGGACTACGCACACAACCAAGAGCAAGAGAATTATACCAAGTCTTAGCATCACCCTTTAATGAGAACGGAAATATCTTAAGGATACAAAAATAGCGAGCCTTCTCATCATTAGTAAATAGGGTAGCTATATCATTCAACTTGGTAAGATGTGCCACAACAGTTTCAGATTCAAGGCCATAAAAAGGATCAGATTCAACTAAAGTAATAATTTCAGGATCAACAGAGAATTCATAATCCTTATCAGTAACACAGTGTAGGATCGAAAGTATGTCTAGAGGGGGGTGATTAGACTACTTGTCAATATAAAAATTCTGCCTTTTGACAAAGAACAATTTTTGGCAGATTCACAATTATGATCAAGTCAAGCATCACCCTACACTTGCAATTCTAGAGTATAGGCAGCGGAAAGTAAATTGCACATGTAGTAAAGAGAGGTGGAGAAGAGCAAACGCAATTTTGGAGACGCGGTGATTTTTCTCGTGGTTCCGATAGGTGGTGCTATCGTACTTCCACGTTGATGGAGACTTCAACCCACGGAGGGTAACGGCTGCGCGAGTCCACGGAGGGCTCCACCCACGAAGGGTCCACGAAGAAGCAACCTTGTCTATTCCATCATGGCTCACGCCCACGGAGGGCTAGCCTTACTCGGGGTAGATCTTCACGAAGTAGGCGATCTCCTTGCCCTTACAAACTTCTTGGTTCAACTCCACATCTCGACGACGGAGGCTCCCAAGCGACACCTAACCAATCTAGGAGGCACCACCCTCCAAAAGGTAATAGATGTTGTAGATGATGATGAACTCCTTGCTCTTGTGCTTCAAATGATAATCTCCCCAACACTCAACTCTCCTCACTGATTTGGCTGTGGTGGAAGAAAGGATTGAGTGGAAAGCAACTTGGGAAGGCTAGAGATCAAGCTTCATATGGTGGGAGTGGAGCAACTTGATCTCAACACAAGGGTAGGTAGTTCTCTTCTCAGATCATCATAAGACCAAGGGTAGGTAGTTTAGGAGATGTATCACTAAGCACTTGAGCAACCAGATCATCATCATAACCTCATCCCCTTTTAATAGTATTGGCTTTTCCTATGGACTCAATGTGATCTTGGATCACTAAACCAAAAATGGAGTCTTGAGCTTTTGCCAATGCTTGCCTTAGCATTTTGGGGGTCCACTTCTTGATCCTTGCCATACCCATATCATGAACTCTCTGAAATGATTCTCAAGTAACTATTAGTTCAATGATATATATGTTGTTATTAATTACCAAAACCACCCGGGGATTAGTTGCACTTTCAATCTCCCCCTTTTTGGTAATTGATGACAACATATAGATCAAAGCTTCGACAAAGGATATAATCAATGAATAATATCGTCGCTTTGAGAAGTATGTGATAAGCAAGAGCTCCCCCTAAATTTGTGCATTATTTAAGATTTGCGTTTGAATGCAAATGCACAATCGATTAGGATCATGGGTCACTCTTCCATGTCACATACATCTTGGTGGAGCGCACAAAATGATAAGAATGAACAGCATGCACCCAATCACCAAGACATGAGTAAATGGTCATACGAGATAGGAATGGCATATGATAAGCATTAAGCACACATTAAAGCATAGTACGACCAAGCACTCATTAAGGTAGAATCAAACGAGTATCAAACACATTGAATGTCTCAAAACCAAAAGTATCTCAAAGAAACCGCAAAAGAACGAAAGAGCAAAAGCGCAAAGACAACAAAGCACTCTCTCTCTCGAAGCCCTATGATCTATACAATTTCTCCCCTTTGGCAACAAGTTACCAAAAGTTCAAAAAGCATAGAGCTAAGTTGCCATGTGGACTCTGCTGGCGCTCCGTGCAGGTTGATGTCGGAGTGGATATGACAAAGATCGGCGAAGACTTGGTGATGTCTGTCTTTGGAGGAGTGGACTTTGGAGCTGGAGCTGGAGTAGGAGCAATCTTTGAACTGTGGGAGGTGTCAAGTCTGTAGTCCGTGTCGATCCATCGAATAGCAAATGATCGGGATCCTTTGGGAACCGGAGCGATCTGTCGATGAGAATCTGGACTAAGTCATCCTGCAACTCACGCATGAGCTTTGCCTTCTCCTGCTTTGCTTCCTCAATGTCTCGCCTCGAGCTTGTTGGACGGTCACTTGTACTTGATCGACTTCACGCCCGAGCGTAGATCTTCTCGTCAACAATCCTCTCTAAGCTCTCCCGAGACTGTTCAATGCTGGCCAGCGTTGTTCAATCCTTTGAGTAGCTTCAAGAATTTGCTCTCCAAACTCTTTGGTTTAGCTCTTTGCTTCCTTGTCGACTTTGGCTTTCTTAGCAGCTGCGATCTTGGCTTGACCTTCAACAGATGTCGGATCCTCCTCATCCATCACAACAACATTGTCTTCATGCTCGCTGCAACGGTAAATGTTCTCTATCCAACAAGAATGTGCCCGTGCCAAACTTGGCATTGATAAGCATCTGAATCAAGGGCAAATCCACATGACCTTTTCTAGTCACCGCAGTCCTCTTAATGGTCTCTACCATCATGTCCATCACCTTGAAAGGTGCTCTCTCATCAAGTATGTGCAGCATGTTGATAGAGTATCCTCTCGATCATGCGATCATCTCCAGATTTGGGCATCAAGGTATGCCTCAAAATGGTATTAGTGGTAGGTAAGCCTGCTCGAGATGGTAGATCGAGCCGAGCTTCCAGATTTGCAAATCCTTTCTTTGGAATCTCTTTGTACATGTTTTTCATGGATTCATGATTCTTCTTGGAATCACATATACATCAATATCATCTTCTCGTTGCCCGAGCATTAAGAATTTCTGCCCATTCTTCAAAGAAGAAGAAAACCTTTGACCTTCATCATCCACATAATCTTTCCATCGGGGTAGAAGTGAGCTGTGGCATAAAATTGCATTATCATCTCATCGTTCCAACCGGTCAATTTCGACCTACAAAATCTGCAACTCCACATGCGGTGAAACTTTCATGCACATGTGGAAAGAAATCTCTGTGCTCTTCGCTGTCAACGTACTTCCAATCAACATATCGGGTGTCTGCGATTATGGGCTTCTTGTCCATCAAGATAGTCTCATAGAAGTCTCCTGCTCTCTCGTGTGAAATGGGATCTACAGCAGTTCTTCTCCTCACAAGATATGGGTCGCTTTGTCTCCATAGCCTAAGACCTTTATCTTTCCTTGCCTTCATATCCTCGGCTTGAGGATGAGCATCATTATGGAGTGGCGTTTTGGACGAAGTTTCAAAGCAAACTGGTCCTTCATCATCGACTCAGTGGTGGCACATCATCCTTGTTCTTTTCAGATATTGGAATGTTTCGACGGTCCTCTTGGGCTTGGCAAAGAGGCTTTCTTTGGAGCTGCCTTAGCTGGAGCAGATTTCTTGGGCTTTGATGTGGCTCCGGCCTTAATGGCATCACCCATGAGCTTGGCTTCGAGGAGGAGGCTGGGGTGCTTCCTCATCCTCATCCTCTCTCGCTGCATCATGCACTATCCTCTTTCTCTTGGTGGTTTTCTTCACTTTGCTTGCAGCTGCCTCTCCCAAATTCAGCTTCTTAGCAACAGTTGATCGCTTGACTTTCTTGGTGCCCTTCTTGGATTGTTGATCTTGTTGCTCTTTGGCAACAACCTTCCTTTAGGCTTTGAGGTCACCTCTTCCTCAACAACAAAATCTGAATCCTCATCATCTGAATTCCTCTTCTTTCTAGCTCTGGTGGCTGCAGGAGGCATGCCACTTGGTGTACTCCTCTCACCATCATCGATGAGCTACTAGGATCGGGACTAGTGCCCGCCTCTCGAATGTCTCGCAATGGGTGTCTCGACCTGTTCTCACTTGTCACTAGCATCGACATGGTGACAACCCGTGAATAGATAAGGTGTAGGCAGAGAAGAAGAGTCATCACAAAATGCGAAGTTTTTGCAAAAAAAAAGTTCCAATTCTAGTATTAAGTTTTCACAGAAGACATTTCGGTCGACCGAGTTTAAGGTTCGTGAATCCAAGTGTTAAACAGAGCTTAGCACACCACTTTCGGTTTGACCAAGTGGGTTTCGTCCCGCCGAAAACACTAGGGTTTCACAGAATCTTCATTTCGTCACACCGATTTTGCACAACTCGGTTGGACCGAAGGGTGCAATGCAATGGCCATAGGCCAAATCGGTCATACCGAAATTATAAAATCGGTCTCACCGAGATGTGTTCCATGAAACCTAACCCTAAAACTTTTACTCGAATCTAGTTCAAACGAACCAACTGTGTACAGGAGGATTTCAATCGTGGCAAGATACTAGGCAATCCAAACGTGCATTGAATCGGAGATGGGAGCACGAGTGGGATCAAAACTCACCCTAACTTGGTGGAGTTTTTCTACGGCGGCAACGGCTCGGAGGAGATGACCGTTGACGGCGACAGAGACCTGCGGCGAGGGCGCACAAAGCATTTACGGCGACGATCCGGAGACCAAGGCGACGGCAGCAAGGGGTGTGGGGGCGAAACGTTTGAAGGAGGAATCAACGCGCGCGGCCCTCGGAATATATACCCCTTCGCTATCGGTGGGACCGAAGTTGTAAAACTCGGTGGCACCGAGATGGATAATCTGCTAGGCGATTATGCACTTCGTCACCCCGAAAATCACAACTCGGTTTCACCAAGATGAAAACCTAGATCAGTCCAAATGCTTTCGGTTCGACCGAGTTTGAGTGAGTTGGTCTGACTGAAATCAATTAGAAGGTTTTGGAAATTAGCCCTTGACGGATCGGTGGCTCGAAAGTGCTCCTCACCCGAGGGTCCGAAAATGACTTGTCCAAATTTGTGATGTAAGCATGAATAGAATTTGAGACAAGAAAACATAGATAGCTAGGGAGGTATTTAGGCATTCTTGTCCATCCATTTGGTCGAAAAATCAAAACGACCAAAACAACAAATGGATGTCCTCGAATGGATAAAATCATGCATCCAACATGCTCACACAATAAGATAGCAAATGAAATATGTGTCAAACATGCACAACCAAAACTCTAGCAACTAACACACAATTTGTCGATGACTAGGTCATCTTTATATGAGTATATTGACTTAGGAGCCAAATGAGAACATTTGATCATAGGTCATACTCATCGCTTAAGCACAAGTGGGGTTACCACTTTTACATAAAGCATTGATGTGTTCACATCATTTGAAGATGCTTTAGCTCAATTTTTAGAGCAAAGCTCCCCTAGATGTGAGAACCCCTTTAAAGGGTCAAACTAACCTTGGGTTGTCGAGAAGACTTCATGTAGATGTTGAAGATGTGGATGCTCAATGTTGATGGAGATCATCAAGAGTTGGGAGCTATCCTTTGGATTCGGGCACTTTCAATACCTACATGGGTTAGTCCCACAAGGAACAAACAAGGATATCCATGGACATAGATTGAAGTTCACAATAGATGATGTCCATGAAAGCAATGATTACCTTGTCCCTTGACTTACCAACAAGAGGGTTTGTGACTCCATGAACTAGTGCACGATGTGGAAGTTGATTGCACAAGTTTTTGCCAAAATGAATGTGAGTGAAGTATGTTGGCGGAGTCACCCTCAAGAACTTTCTAGTTCTTCTTCTTGGGATCCACATCATCTTGATGGGAATCCTTGGGGTTGTAGTTGAGCTTGACGAAGTAGAACTTGACGCTTCCTTGGGAACCCACTTAACCATGGCTTGAGGTGCTTCAACAAATGCATCAATCTCCTCTTGAAGCTTGTCCTTGCCTTTTAGCTTGTGTTCTTGTGGTGGAAGGTCATCTTGAGCTTGTTCCACATTGGAAGAAGTAGGATCATACTTCTCCTTTTGAGGAACAAACTGTGGAGTAGGATATTGACCTTCTTCCCACTCAACGCCTTGGCGTTGAACTTTCGCTCAAAACCAATTCCTTGATTCTTCCGGTGCCTTCCTTGCTTGCGTAACAATTTCCTCAAAGTTCTTGCTTCCGCAAGGCTCTTGTAGACACCTTTCTATGATCCCTTTCAATAAACTATTCTCTTGCTCAAGTGTAACTTGGCTTGAAACATTGTTAGTGGAATCAAGAGAACTACTAGAAGCAACAACATTGGATTTAGCATGGTTATTGTTACTGCTAGAGGAAGAATTTTTCTTATGCTTGTCATGCTTAGTCTTAATGGGTGGCAAGAAATTAGACAAGAGAAGTCGTTTGGCAAGATATGAAGAACTCTTCTTTCAAGATCGTCATTGATTGCTTTTAGAAACTCATGTTCTTGCTCTAGAGTGAGCTTCTCGAGCGTAGCTTCTCATGAGATCTTAGGAGCTCTCTATGATCTTCTTGAGTTGTTTCATGAGCTAACTTAAGAGTGTTTAGTTCTTTAGTTAGACGCTCAATCTCCTTCATAGCATTGTCATTCGACTCTTCTCGACTATAAAGACTACTAGCATGTTCATCGTTACTAGGCTCATTGGATTTATCATGCAAGAGTTCATCTTCACCAAGCAAGTCATCCTCATCACTATCAAGTCAATGAATTCAGGGTGTGATACCTTGGGGCCTTTAGCCATGAAGCATCTTCCAATTCCCTCATTTGGTGAATCAAATAAGTCGAGGAGTTGGAGTTGGAGGATCTGAGAGCAAGACCGCAACACCTTCATCTTGACTGTAGTCGGAGTCGAGTGATAGCTTCCTTGGATTGATTGTTTGAGTCGGAGCGGAGACCCATTCACCTACATGAGCTTGATGTTTTCTTCTTGTGTAGCTCCTTGATGACTTGTCTTTCCTCTCCGAATCCTTGCTTCTCCGAGAGGGTCTTCGCTCATAACGATCATCTCTGCTCCTTCTCTCTTCCGAGGTGACTCATCTCTTGAGCTTCTTCTTCTTGGAGATTCTTCTCTTCTCTTGTGGGGAGCCGTACACTCATTTGAGTAGTGTCCGGTCTTCCACAATTGTAGCAGATTTCAATCACGACTAGAAGATCTCTTTTCATCATATGATCTAGACTTTGAGCTTCTCTCTTTGCCTCTATTCTTGTAGAATTTGTTGAAGTTCTTGACCATTAGGCTTATCTCTTCATTGAAACTAACTTGTCACTTGAGGTTGTGGGAGCATCACTTGTAGCTTTGTAAGCACCACTTGACTTGTTGTGAAGCTCTTCCTTATCCTTAAGTGTCATCTCATGAGCAACAATTCTTCCAATGACTTGGTTGGCTTGAGAGTCTTGTAGTTTGGCATCATTTGGATCAAAGTGCACACGGTGTCATACTTTCCATCCAAAGCTCTGAGAATCTTCTTGATGATGAATCGGTCGGTCATTTCTTCGCTTCCTAAGCCGGCAATCTCATTTGTGATGAGAGCAAGCCTAGAGTACATTTCAGCGACTCCTTCACCATCCTTCATCTTGAACTTGTCAAGTTGACCTTGAAGAATATCTAACTTTGATTCCTTCACGGACTCGGTACCTTCGTGCATTTCAACCAAAGTATCCCAAATCTCTTTTGCATTCTCAAGACGGCTGATTTTGTTGAACTCCTTGGGACACAAGGCATTGAAGAGAATGTCACATGCTTGAGCATTGTTTTGCAACATCCACAATTCTTCCGGTGTAGCCGCGATCCGAACTTTTCCTTCCTCAAGAATTCACCTTGCATACCAACACAAATAATGCCCCATGCGGCTGGGTTATGACCAAGAATATGCATTTTCATTTTATGCTTCCAACTAGCAAAATTTGTACCATCAAAGTAAGGACCTCTACAAAAATTACCCTCACTAGACGCCATACTCTCCTAGGTTGTGAAACCAAGCTTATGGAGTCCAATGCAATGGAAACCAATACAATGGAGACCAAAGCTCTGATACCACTTGTAGGATCGAAAGTATGTCTAGAGGGGGGTGATTAGACTACTTGTCAATATAAAAATTCTGCCTTTTGACAAAGAACAGTTTTGGCAGATTCACAATTATGATCAAGTCAAGCATCACCCTACACATGCAATTCTAGAGTATAGGCAGCGGAAAGTAAATTGCACATGTAGTAAAGAGAGGTGGAGAAGAGCAAACGCAATTTTGGA
This sequence comes from Aegilops speltoides, assembly GCA_021437245.1. Taxonomy (NCBI): domain Eukaryota; kingdom Viridiplantae; phylum Streptophyta; class Magnoliopsida; order Poales; family Poaceae; genus Aegilops; species Aegilops speltoides. Next base: position 381,227,319 of record CM038146.1, read on the forward strand.
GACGCGGTGATTTTTCTCGTGGTTCCGATAGGTGGTGCTATCGCACTTCCACGTTGATGGAGACTTCAACCCACGGAGGGTAACGGCTGCGTGAGTCCACGGAGGGCTCCACCCACGAAGGGTCCACGAAGAAGCAACCTTGTCTATTCCATCATGGCCTACGCCCACGGAGGGCTAGCCTTACTCGGGGTAGATCTTCACGAAGTAGGCGATCTCCTTGCCCTTACAAACTTCTTGGTTCAACTCCACATCTCGACGACGGAGGCTCCCAAGCGACACCTAACCAATCTAGGAGGCACCACCCTCCAAAAGGTAATAGATGTTGTAGATGATGATGAACTCCTTGCTCTTGTGCTTCAAATGATAATCTCCCCAACACTCAACTCTCCTCACCGATTTGGCTGTGGTGGAAGAAAGGATTGAGTGGAAAGCAACTTGGGAAGGCTAGAGATCAAGCTTCATATGGTGGGAGTGGAGCAACTTGATCTCAACACAAGGGTAGGTAGTTCTCTTCTCGAAATGTAAGGTAGGAGTGGTAGTTCTTTCGATGGCTCTCTCTACGAATGAAGAGGGGTGGAGGGTATAAATAGCCTCCACACAAAATCCAACCGTTACACACATTTGAGCAATCTCGGTGGGACCGAAGTGGACAACTCGGTGAGACCGATAGTTCAAATAATGTGAACGTTGGGATTTTAGTGGGACCGAATATACAATCTCGTTAGTCCGATTAGTGCAATGACAAGAGCATGCCAGTTTGGTGGGACCGACTTCATCATCTCGGTGACACCGATTTGATGATGAATGTTCTGAAGCTTGGCAACTCATGTTTGGTGAGACCGAGTTGTAATCGGAAAATCCGAGTTTACTAGGGTTTGGCTTATGGCTGAGGTGGTTCATCTCGGTGTGACTGAGTTTGGAATATCGGTGGGACCGAGACTACTTATGAGTGTATATGGCAGTGAAAGTTGCTGATAGTTTAGGAGATGTATCACTAAGCACTTGAGCAACCTGTTGGGTATATTACCACTAGGTGTAAACCGGCCAAGCTTGGGCCGGGTTAACTTTGCTAGTAGTGTAATCATGGAAAGGCCCAAGGCCATGGTTGGTTTAGAACTTGTAGCCGTAAACCGCCCGATGTATAACTTGTATTGTAAGTTAGGAATAGAGATACCAACGGGATACGAATATGAACCGGTTGGGACTCGCAAACCGGCAAGCGCCACTCAGATATATAAGGGACGACCGGCGGCGGATAAAAGACAGACAACCACAACTCGAGCCTAGGCGGCTTATTTGCTCCTAGCCATCGAGACTACATCAATTCCATCACAACTAGACGAGGCTTTTACCTTCATCGAAGGGGCGAACTAGTACAAAACCCTCGTGTCTTTGTGTCCGCTTTAACCCCTGCAAGTAAACCCGTAGCGATGGCTCCACGACTAAGTCCTTATGCTAGGACATCTGCCGTGACAAATCCACGACAGTTGGCGCCCACCGTGGGGCTATCGCACGATGGTTTGACGATCTTGGAGGGCAAGCTCAAAGGACTCGAAGGCTACGTCGTGGGCCGGATGACCAAGAGTCGTCGCGGCCGGTTCTACATCGACGATGCTGGATGGGGTCCCGAGGCCGATTCAATCGAGTACGGATACCGGGTCCCCTTCGGCGGCATACACGTTTTCATCGGCAAGATCGGAGGGCCTGGACCTGAGCCGGACATCTCGCACCGACTCGAAACGGCTCAGCAGCACAAGAACCAGCCCGGGCTAAACCGGCCGTGAAGCATGTCTTCGTTGGAGTCACCCATGGAGGGAGTACGATGCGGTTTGAGCACGCAGTAGCGAGACCGTCGTTTACTCGGCGATGAATCTTCAGCAGGAGAGACCGAGTCATTGTACCGATTGCAGGATGATATGATCGGGGCTGTTCCGACGGTGACAAGATTCCGGACCCCCAAGCCAGCTAAACCGGGTTGGAGTGTTCATGGCGACGCAAGCAAACCTCTCTTCAACCGCAGCAATGCTTTCGGTTCCAAGCAGCGGCAGCAGCAGCGCCAGGAGGCCAGTGCGACCGCGGTTCAAGTTCTGTCAGATCTGTTTGATGCACTAGCGGCGCTCATGGCGGAGGACAATCCAGCAGATCAGGAAGCTCACAACGCAGAAATTGCAAAGGTGAAAGAGCAGATCACGCAAGCCAAAGCGGATCTAGCGGCAGAGAAGGAGCGATGGCTGCAGAGCGGGCGCTTTAGATGCACAAGCTTACAAACTCATGCTCACCGAAGCGTCGCAGAGGTGTTAAGGCGAAATACGATCGCTACCGCCATCGATTTGACCCTAGAAACCTCTTTTCGCACCCGAGCGGACCCAGAACCCGCCCCAAAGACAGGAGGTAAACCGGATTGAGGCACCGGGCGGAGCGACGGTCCAACCGCGCTGATGGAGCCCCCAGCAGTAACACGGTGATTCCTCCACCGCATGCATACACCCCGGCCATTACTCCAACCCTATGGACAACCTTGTTGCGGCTGCGGCACGATTGGAGGCGATCGGTCGAAGGAGATTCCCCAAGCAGTTGAGACACGCCGGGTTAAGGCTTCTCCGGACTGCGATCGATCCAAAGAGAAGCGATTCATACAGCCGTGATCGGATTCACTCTACGCCCGCCCAAGCCGGAGCTACAAGCAGCGCATGGATGAACCGCCCTATCGAGTAACGCGGGAACGTGAAGCGCCCGAGGCAATCACCGATAGGCGGCGTTCATGATGCTCAGGAGGTGGTGGATCGGGCCCGGGCACGCAGAGAGGCTGAGTTAGCAGCGCAGGATGATGCGGATCAACACACACCGGTTCGCCCGACCACCTTCGCCGGACCAGGAGTCACATCCGCTTTGGGAGTGCCCTGTTTAATCCCCGCTTTGCGCAATGTGCGTCGCCTAAGGATTTTAAAGGCCCGCGCAAGGTGCCGAATTACACTGCAGATCTATCCCCTGAAGCGTGGGTTGAGAGTTATGAGATGGCCATGGAGATGCTAGATGTTGATGAAGCTGCGTGTGCAAAGTACTTCACCATGATGATGGAGGGCGGTAGCGCACTTGGTTGAAAAGCTTGCCGCCTAATTCTATCATTCATGGGGCCGATTCTGAGCCGGTTTATCCGAATTTCAAGGATACATGTAAGCAGCCGAAGTCCATAGTAGACTGGCGGCTGCGTTCAGGAAGAAGGGGAGTCAACAACCCGTTGGGTACGCCGTGTGTCTGAGATTTTGCACTCTTCGGACCGGATCAATGCTGATTCGGCGATCATAACATTGGAAAGTAACTGCCGGTTTGAGCCTTTGGAACTTAAGCTGGGACGTATGAAGCGGTTCTGCAACGATATGGGAACCCTCATGGCCGCTTTGGTAAAGTATGCCGATTCAGACAGCACCAAGGATCCGGAATCAGATGATGGTGAAGCAGGGAAAGGAAAGAAGAACGGCAACTCCAAGCAGCAGCATTTCAAACCGGCGGGCTATGGAAACGGGGGCAAGCGCAAGGCTGATGGTAATCCGGATTTCGTAGCCAACACTAATGCGCAGGACAGAGGCCCGCGGCGCAGAGGCAAGGCGAATCGGGGTCCAAATGCTAGTGCAAGCCGTTTAAATTACTTGTTGAATCAGCCTTGCCCCAAGCATGGAACGAAGGAATCCCCGTCGACTCATCTTTGGAAAGATTGTTATATTATGCAGGAGTTCAAAAATTCCGATGCTTTCCGATATGACCAGGGGTCAGGTGGCGGTTCAGGATCCGGTTTCCATGGGCCAAGTCAGGACGGAGCTTCCGGTTCAGGGCATAACCAGGGCAATCTCAATAATCAGAGTAATCAAGGTGGCAAGAACAACAAAGAAGAAGTCAAAGCTATCGAGCCAACCAAAGCAGTTGAATGGCGGGCAGTATCACGTTTTCACAACCAGTTTGGACAAGCGGGATCGGAAGCTTCACAAACGGGCGGTAAACTCTGTTGAACCGGCTTTGCCGCGGTATTTGCGCTGGTCAGAGCAGCCTATCGTATGGGCGAGAGGACCATCCCCGGGTTGATAATCCGGTCGGTGGCTTTGGTGGTAGATCCCGTGTTGGGGGCTATAAGTTTACTAAGGTACTTATGGATGGAGGAAGCAAGATCAATATATTGTATTATGACACTTTCCGTCGCATGGGTCTCACAGATAAAAATCTCGAGACCGCCCAATACGGTGTTCCATGGTGTAGTGCCCGCAAATCTGCTTATCTGTTGGTAAGATAGCCCCGATGTGGCCTTTGGAGATGAGCATGATTCCCGGTCTGAAAAGCTAACTTTTGAAGTGGTGAAAATCCGGAGTCCATATCATGCATTGTTTGGGCGGCCAGCTTATGCTAAGTTCATGGCGCGACCTTGTTATATCTACTTGCAGCTCAAAATGCCGGGTTACAAGGGAACGATAACAGTGCATGGAAGCCGCCGAGTCACTTTGGAATGTGAGGAAGGAGATGCAGCTTATGCAGAGGCGGTCTGTGCCACGGAGGAGTTGAAATTTTATAAGGACAATGTTGATCCGGCAGATATGACCCCTTTGAAGAAACCTACTACTGAGCAGAATCGGATCTGAAGTTCAAATCGGCGGTGAGACCAAGCTTGTTGACTTTGTGCCAAAGCGACTCGTCCAAGCAGTTCACTATCGGTGCCAACTGGATCCCAAATAGGAAGGCGCGCCATCGAGTTCATCCGTGAGAACGGGACATCTTTGCATGGAAGCCATCCGACATGCGGGTGTACCAAGGGAACTCGCTGAGCACACACTTAATGTGGATCCTAAGTATTAACCGGTGAAACAGTTCCTCCGCCGGTTTAATGAAGAAAGACGAAGGCCATTGGGGAAGAAGTAGCCAGCTTACGCGGTGGCTTTATCATCGAGGTGTTTCATCCGAGTGGCTTGCTAATCCGGTGCTGGTCCTTAAGAAAAACGGCACCTGGCGTATGTGCGTGGACTACACAGATCTTAACAAGGCTTGTCCAGCAGATCCTTTCGCTCTCCCCCGCATTGATCAGATTATCGATGCCACGGCAGGATGTGAGCGGTTAAGCTTTTTGGACGCATACTCTGGATATCATCGATCAAGATGGCGTTAGGACCAGGAGAAAGCGGCGTTTATAACTCCCTTTGGAGCCTTCGCTATGTATCTATGCCTTTTGGGCTCAAGAGTGCCCAAGCTACTTATCGCGGTGTGTCTGTAATTGCTTGCATACACAGATTGGCGCAATGTGCATGCTTATGTGGATGACATTGTGGTGAAATCAAGACGTATGAGACGCTGGTGGAAGATTTGAAGGAGACCTTTGACAACTGCGCATTTATAAGATGATGCTTAATCCGCCAAGTGTGTTTTTGGTGTTCCGGTGGCAAGTTATTGGGGTTCTGGTATCTAACAGAGAATCGAGGCTAAACCGAGAAAATTAAAGCTATCACCTCCTTGGCTAAACCGAAGTGTATCAACGATGTTCAACGCTTGGCGGGCGGATTATGCATTGAGCGGTTTATCGGCCGCCGAGAGAAGGCCATTCCTTTATACCGATGCCGAGGAAGACAGATCATTTTGTGCGAGTCCGGTGGCGACGAAGCTTTCGAGGACCTAAAGCGGCAATTGGCCAATCCGCCTGTCCTTGCGGCTCCGGTTGACAAGGAACCGCTGTTATTATATGTGGCAGCCAATGCACGAGCGGTGAGCGTAGCCATTGTGGTAGAGCGCAAGGAGGCAGAAAGGAATATCGGTTCAACGGCGGTTTATTATATCGATGAGGTACTTATTGAGTCCAAGCGAGATATCCGCATTGGCGAAGCTAGTCTATGGTGTTTTTATGGCCAGCCGGAAGCTGAAACAATATTTCCAAGGGCATCCTATTATAGTGGTTAGTTCAGCTCCTTTGGGTGATATCATACAAAACCGGGAGGCGACTGGCCGGATTGCAAAATGGGCCATCGAGCTCGGGCCGCATGGGCTCAAGTATACACCACGCACAGCAGTGAAATCACAGGCACTTGTTGATTTCATTAATGACTGGACGGAGTTACAAGCACCAGAGGAGAGGCCGGATCATACGTACTGGACTATCCACTTCGATGGATCGAGCAGGTTGGAAGGCTCGGGGCTGGAGTCGTGTTAACTTCCCCACGAGGTGATAAGTTTTGTTCGTTCTCCGCTTAATGTTCCCTTGTACTAATAATGCAGCTGAGTGAAGCCTTGCTCCATGGTCTCCGGATGGCTAAGGAGATGAATTTAAGCGGGTTAAGTGCTTGGTGACTCGGACCAGTGGCTCGGCAAGTATCCGCACTTGGGATTCTAAGGACCCCCTCATGGCTGCATATCGTCGAGAGGTGGATAACATTGCAGGTTGCTTCAAGGGCTATCAAGTGGATCATGTGGATCGCCGGAAGAACGAAGCGGCAGACGCTTTAAGCCGTTTGGGTTCTCAGCGTAAACCGGTGCCACCTAATGTCTTTCTGGACGTCTTGCACAACCCGTCGGTACAGCTCCCTGGTGAAGCGGATTTGGCGATTCCTGATCCGGAGGCTCAGTTGGTGGCATCATTACATGCTATTCCGGATTGGACGGTTCCTTACCTTGCATATATGACTAGAGGAGAATTGCCAGACGATGAGGTTCTGGCCAGAAAGATAATCCGGCGCTCCAAGTCTATGACGATTCTTAATGGTGAGTTGCATCATTGCAGTGTTTCAGGGGCGTTTCAACGCTGTGTTTCTCCTGAGGAAGGTTGTGAAATTTTACGAGAAATCCATGAAGGGGATTGTGGGCATCATGCCGGTTCAAAGTCCCTGGTGGCGAAGGCATTCCGTCATGGATTTTACTGGTTAACTGCTCATGCTGATGCGGAAGACTTGGTCAAACGGTGCGATGGGTGTCGAATTCTCCAGCGTGCCCATGTACCGCACAAGAGTTGCGGATGATCCCAATAACGTGGCCGTTTGCGACATGGGGGCTGGATATGGTCGGGCCTTTTAAGCGATCCAAAGATAAGAAGACCCACCTGTTAGTGGCAGTGGACAAGTTCACCAAATGGGTTGAAGCGGAACCTGTCAGTAAATGTGATGCGGCAACAGCGGTGATGCAGTTCATCAACAAGGTGATTTTCGGTTTGGCTTTCCGCACGGTATCATTCTCGACAATGGCACTAATCTGTCCAAGGAGCTATGAAAGAATTACGTGAACGTGAGCATATCCGCTTGATGTATCGTCGATGGCGCACTTCACCCAACGGGCGGCGAACGTGCTAATCAGAAATCTTGCAGGTATCAAGCCTCGACTTCGGTTCCATTACGAGAACACCGAGGTGCTGGGTTGAAGAGCTCCCTTCGGTACTATGGAGCATTAATACTACGCCAAACCGGCTCATCGCTACACGCCTTTCTTCATGGTTTATGGAGCGAAGCAGTTCTCTCGGTGATATCGAGCACGATTCGCCCGTGTAGCGGCGTATGTTGAAGCGGACAATGAGGTGGCACGACAGACGCTTTGGACCCTCTTGGATGAGGACCGTGATATGGCAGCCGCTCGTTCGGCGATTTACTAAACAAGATCTCCGTCGTTATCACAGCCGCCGGGTTAAAACCAGAGCCTTTCAGGAAGGAGATTTGGTGCTTCGTCTCATCCAAGACCAGACAGATATGCACAAGCTATCCCCGCCTTGGGAAGGACCCTTTGTGGTCAGCAAGAATTTACACAACGGTTCCTACTATCTGGTTGATATTCGAGAGCATAAAGATTCACGTACATCAGAGGAGGAGACCAATAGGCCATGGAATATAGCTCATCTTCGACCTTACTACACATGAGTCATCGGCTCAGTTTATGTACATAGCATAACAATGTATATATTATCTTCGATATAATAAAAATCAGGGCCTCAGCTAAAGCGGGGTCTCTGTCTTTCTTCTCATGTGTGGTTACACGGAGTGTCTCTGTTTTTAAAAGCGGCCTCCGGTTTACCCCTTGACATATATTTATCACTTGGGGGCTTGGTCGCGTCCGAACCAATGCAACACCTCTTGATAGGCGTAAGCCACCAGATCATTTGGGGACACGGTCACGTCTGAACCGGTCACGCCTCTTGGTCGGCCAATAGGGCCAGCGTCATTTGGAGGCTTGGTCGAACCCGAACCAATGTCATGCCACTTGGCCGGCGTACTCGCCAAGAGTCTTTTGGGGACCTGGACGACTAGCACCATCGCTACACCTTCGGGGGGCTTGGTTGCGTCTGACCATGGTAATGCCATCTGACCAGCTCCATGAAGCTTTACTTTTGCAAAGAGTTATTGCCTTTGTTGCCATATTTGGTATTCGATTTCTATTGTGTTTTCAACCCGACGAATATTTTTATCCGGTTTAGCTGTCAGTAACAAACTGACAGGACACGATTTGGTGTTACACCGAAGTTTTTATCTTGCCGGTTTACCTTCTTCTGGTTCATCCTTATGGAGAAACATGGGGGCTTGCGATAATTCAGCACGCCTATGGTCATGGTTTTTAAAGGCCTCCGCTTCAAGATTGGCTACGCCAGCTTTATGCCCAAATACGGCAGGTATTTGTATCACATACTAATCGATTTTCAATACACAAAATATATTGGATGCCATAAACCGGCTGGCGGTGTCACCGCCGCCGAAGTTCAATCTTTTGGTTGCAGGGGATGTGAATCAAACAAAAGTTTCCTCGATGCACGAAGGCATACCCAGGCAGCAAAGTTTTGAATACAGCTATTATAAGGCAACACAGTGCCCAAATGAGAATCATTGTTTTTTGGGACAAGTAGGAAAGATGTTTAAATCGGTTCCGGTTCACGACTGTTCGTCATCTTCCGCCGCTTCAGCATCTTCCTCTCTACCCATCGGCTGGAAATCCACAGAAGTCCAGTCGATTCCCATCAGCGCTTGAAAAACAGCTTCTTCGTGAATCAAAGATGACGGTTCAATGTCAGGCGCATAGGTATGCTTACGGATTGGAGGGATCAAGTTTTCCGGTTCAAAGGTTGGAGCGGACACACGCTTGTTCTGCTCGTTGTATTGGGCTTGGTAGTGTTCCAAATCGGCTTCTTCCGCCAATTGACAAGCCACGGGCGTATCGCACGGTTTATCGTGACGCAAGTCCTCTTCACTAAAGTCGAGCCGTCTTCCTTCACCTTTGGGATAGCCTTGAGCTGCTTCCACGGGATCAAAATCCGCACCCGTGCTTTGGCTCGGATCAAGGCATTGATGGCTCGTTCGTGCAGCAGATTTCTTTACCTCTTCAATCCGGGAGGGAAGGATGGATAGCCGGTTCAGGGTATCTTGGATCAGGGACGGCGCTGGATTGTTATGTGACACTGTGGTAATCACGCGCTGGGCTCCGGTATATAGCTGCTCCACTAAAGTGTAGACAGCCTTCAGTTTCTTCCGCACGTCATTTCCCAAGTGCCCAACGCGTGTGCCTGCATTTGATAACAGGATAGTTTTAAACCGGAATAATAGTGCAGCAGGAAAAAGTATTACACTTGTTCACAAGAAGCTTACCGAAGATGGCTGCCGTCATGGAATGTACCTGCCGCTTCACGGCCGTCAAATCATCCACCACCGGTTTAAGGGCAGCTTCAGCATTTTCTGCCCGTTTGAGCAAATTTGCCTTTTCAGTGGCCCAGACCGCCTGTTCCTTCCTCATGTTCTTCTTCACATGTTCAGCAGCAGTCAAGGCACTGGTTAGCTCCTTCTTGGCTTTTTCTGTCTCGGCCTGTTGAGTTGTCAAAGCCGCCTGCAAATCGGCAATCCGCTCATCCTTGATCTTCACCTCAGCCTGCACATTCATAGTTTGATCAGCCAACAATTCAAGTTAAGTCTCAACCATACAACACAGTTATATGCTTGACACTTGGGGGCTAATGTACCTTCAATCTTTCTACTGCTAATACATGGAAAAGTCCCAAGTTGAATATGAGTATTCAACTCGGCACTTGGGGGCTAATGGCTATTTGATTCTATTACAGTGTGGTTAGGAGATTTTTGGAGTACCGGTTTAAGTATGCATCGCTAAACCGCCCCTGGTAGCTATGAGGGAAGATTGCAAAGTCTATCAAACAGAATTATCAAGTCCCAGTTTGATCTAAGATTGCAAACCGGCCCTTGGGGGCTACAAGGACTACTATAATGGCAATAAGGAAAGGAGTGTTACCTCAAACTTATCTCTCATTAGTTTCACTAAGCCAGCTTCGTAATCACGGCTACTGTAAAGCCGGTTCAGGTATCCAGAATGAAGATCTTGGGCGCTTAAAGCGGCATACGTTTCCAGCTCGGCAGCCCACTTTCCTTTGTTCCAAGTTGAAGAATCCTCCTTCACGGTATGCCGGGTTAGAGTTGCGGTGTTCCCCGGTTCAGAGTGGCCCGTTCCAGTAATTACAACATCGTCATCTTTCGATTCGACGGATCGTGTGGGTATAGCTGTTGCAGTAGGACTGTGAGGCTTTTCAGGCCGGACAGTACTGGCAGTTGGATCAACAGACATTGAAGCATTCACAGGCCTCTCCTCAGGAATAACTTCTTCTTGAACCGGAGGGTCGTTTGGAATATCTTCAGAGGCAACATTTTCGAGATCCGGCGCCCGCTCATGATCTGAAGCGGCAGCCTCTTCAACTGTTTTATCCAAGCGAGCCTTCTTGCTGGGTTTCGGCTTGGTTCTGAAGAAACAAAGATTCAGAAACAAGGCATATACATTACAGAAGAAATCAACAAGCATATGGCTGTATGAACTTACCCGACGGCTATCTTCAACGGTGGTAGCTGAGTGGCTGATGATTCGCCAGAGGATGAATGGGAGGTGACCTGATAATCGGAGTCGGACGGATTAAGAGGTTGACGGAATAAACCCGCTTTGGAATTCAAGGTAATAAAATGGTTGGAAACCTCGGTGCGGCGCTTCGAGCGGGCTGTTTGGTAAACCGCAGAGGTAACTACCTGTCCTGGCTGTGCGGGTTGTGCGGCGGGCTTCATGCTGCTGTGTCTTCATAAGAAGTTTGGGATCCAAGTAAGCAAGGGGTGAGAAAAGTTAACCTTCCGGTTTGCCCGGCGAAATTTTGGTGAAGGCAAGTTTGTTGAATCGGAAGAGAGAATGGTTACCTCAGCAAATCCTGCGTTGCTGGCTTCAGCGTCATCCTGACAAGCATCGTCATCAATAAGACGTGTAAAAAACAAGCCAAGAGAATCAAGTTCCGGATTACCCACATCATCATCGATGGCCGGATCAGACGAAGCAGTGGTTTTCCTCTTGTGGGCGGACTTTTTAACAACTTTTGTTTTGGGCCGGTTTTGCCGCCCAGCCTTGTCCGCTTTATCTTGAGAGAGTTTCTTGCTCCAAAACGGATTATCACCCTGGATCGGAAATAATTGAGAGTTGGAAGTATGAAAGTAATAGCAATATTTAATGATGGCACAGTCAGAGACTTACCACAGGAGGGCGTTGAAGGTGCGAGAAGGAGCCAAGCGGTTTGGGCACAAAGGTGCTCCGGTTCATTCAAAGATCTTCCTCATCGAATCCGTGACTTCATCTTCGCAGTTCGATTTGGTGTGTCGGAGTGGGTCATCGACGCTGCGGTATATGGCACATCAAACCGAACGCCGCTCAGAGGCAATATGCCCCAAGATAACCAGCAGCGTACAAATCGATTCCAATCAAACCGTTGGCCATGAAGGCCCAAGCTTGATAGTTGTGGAGCGATTTGCTTCTCTCTTTGGCGTCAATCGCTATGAAAGGGATGAGTGTTGCTGAGCCGCCGGGACGAAAACCGGTAAAGGATTTTCACCTTCGGGGAAGTGTCTTTGCAGAGAACCAAGTCGCGTTCCACTCTTTGGGATGAGTGTGGAGTTTGACGTGGGGATAAGTGATCTCTTTCCTCTTCGGATAGCCATACCGCCCAATTCATATTGGGGCCATCGGTGAATCGGTGTGGCGGTTTAGGTGGAAAAGATCCTGAACAGTTCAACAGAGGGTTCCTCTTGCGATATGCTTCGACAAGACTTGAAAATGGCACAGGTTGGTAATGAATTGGGGCCGATGTCTTGAGGACGGAGTTGAAAATTGGCCATCACGCCCCGGTAAAATTTTGACCCGGCGGTTTGAAACCCCTAACAAGTGATCCGCGAAAACCACAACTTCTCCTTCCCGAGGGTAGGAGGACATTCCTCTCCGTGAACCCTCCAATGGATTGTGTTTTGATCATCTAAAGCGCCGATTGATACCAGTTCTTTCAAGCGTGTCTCGGAGACGCGGAAGGAACCCATTGCATTCGTACACTGTTTGGCCATCATAAGATCTACAAGGAGAAGGATCCGGTTTAAGAAAGTACTTACTACAGAGTGATTGATCTAAAGTTATGATAAACCGGAGGCGGATCCTATAAATCAGCGTGTTGTCGGACTATGTCGGATATATCCTGGCGGTTCAACAAGGGGACTAATGGTGCATCGGTGCCGGTTTAGCAGCTTTTTACCATGGTGAGTTAAACCGCCTAATCTTGGCTTTGAAGGTAATTGAAGTCGTGGACAGAAACAGGTTTCACAAAAGTTCATGTTTACTACGGATCAAACGCGGGTTTTCAGAAAACAGGAAAAGCGTCGCGAAAGTAAAGAAGAAACAGGAATGCACCATAAGGTATATATATATATATATATATATATATATATGCAGAAGATCTATGGGATTAAGATGAGAAAGTGCAGCGGATACGCAGGAGTCTTCGTTTGGTACAGAACGGGATTCATAGCATGGCTCAAAGGCTAGAAAGGTGAAAACATACGAAGAACGTGGTATGAAGCTCGAACCCTAGAAACAGATCTAAGGTGAGGGAACAGACTGAAGAAGGGTAAGAGATTTACCGGAAACGGAGGAGATGCGCGGAAAGGCCGCAGTATTTTGGTCCGAACAGGTTGATGCAGCGGCCTAGGACGAAGCAGACGTTGATGACGACGACGGAGCTCCAAAGGCAGCGGCGCAAGGAAGAAGAAGAAGAGGAAGCGAAGGAAGAAGCAGAATGACCCTTCGGTCCTATTTATAAGGCAGTAAAGCTAGGTCAAGCGCGTGAATCCAGGGACGGTCATTAAAGAAGGCGTTATAAAGGATAAACTTCAAGATGACGTCATGCCGGTTTACAGTGACCAGAAGCAACGATATCATGCCGGTTTACAGTGATCAGAAGCAATGACGACGTGACGGTTTATTAAACAAAGAAGATGTCCAAGATGCAGGTTCGTTGAAGGATTGACATGAACCAGTTCAAATCAATCTGGGGCCTAATGTTGGGGATATTACCACTAGGTGTAAACCGGCCAAGCTTGGGCCGGGTTAACTTCGCTAGTAGTGTAATCATGGAAAGGCCCAAGGCCTGTAGTTGGTTTAGAACTTGTAGCCGTAAACCGGCCTGATGTATAACTTGTATTGTAAGTTAGGAATAGAGAGATACCAACCGGGATACGAATATGAACCGGTTGGGACTCTGCAAACCGGCGGGCGTCACTCGTATATATAAGGGGACGACCCGGCGGCGGATAAAAGACAGACAACCACAACTCGAGCCTAGGCGAAGCTTATTTGCTCCCTAGCCATCGAGACTACATCAATTCCATCACAACTAGACGTAGGCTTTTACCTTCATCGAAGGGGCCGAACTAGTATAAAACCCTCGTGTCTTTGTGTCCGCTTTAACCCCTGCAAGTAAACCCGTAGCGATGGCTCCACGACTAAGTCCTTATGCTAGGACATCTGCCGTGACAAATCCACGACACAACCAGATCATCATCATAACCTCATCCCCTTTTAATAGTATTGGCTTTTCCTATGGACTCAATGTGATCTTGGATCACTAAACCAAAAATGGAGTCTTGAGCTTTTGCCAATGCTTGCCTTAGCATTTTGGGGGTCCACTTCTTGATCCTTGCCATACCCATATCAATGAACTCTCTGAAATGATTCTCAAGTAACTATTAGTTCAATGATATATATGTTGTTATTAATTACCAAAACCACCCGGGGATTAGTTGCACTTTCACACAGATAGGTGAAGTAGCAAAAGAAGGGTCGGGTTTCATTCTAGCATTGAGAGACTGCTGCTTCCATTTAGCTAATAATTTCTTAAGATCATATCTATCATTGCAAGCAAAGATTTCCCTAGCAGCTTCTTCATTCATAACATAACCCTTAGGAACAACAGGCAATTCATAATCATTGGGATAACCTTCATCATCACTATCATCAATAATAGCATCTTCAATATTTTCATTCCCCCTAACTCTAGCAAGTTGTTCATCAAGAAATTCACCTAATGGCAAAGTAGTATCACGCACAGAAGTAGTTTCATCATGCATAGTAGAAGTGGCATCATCAATAACATGCGACATATCAGAATTCATAGCAGTAGCAGGTTTAGGTGTCGCAAGCCTACTAATAACAAAAGGAGAATCTAGTGCAGAGCTAGATGGCAGTTCCTTACCTCCCCTCGTAGTTGAGGGCAAAATCTTGGTTCTATTGTCTTTCAAGTTCTTCATAGTGATCAACAGATATAAATCCCAAGTGCCTCAGAAAGTAGAGCTATGCTCCCCGGCAACGGAACCGGAAATTAGTCTTGATAACCCACAAGTGTAGGGGATCGCAACAGCTTTCGAGGGTATAGTACCCAAATTTATTGATTCGACACAAGGGGAGCCAAAGAATATTCTTGAGTATTAGCAGTTGAGTTGTCCATTCAACCACACCTGGATAACTTAGTATCTGTAGCAAAGTATTTAGTAGCACAAGTGGTATAATAATAAAGGTAACAGTAGCAAAAGTAAAGATAAATGTTTTTGGGTTTTTGTACTAGTTGTAACAGTAGCAACGGAAAAGTAAATAAGCGAAGAACAATATATGAAAATCTTGTAGGCAATGGATCAGTGATGGATAATTATGCCGAATGCGATTCCTCATGTAATAGCTATAACATAGGGTGACACAAAACTAGCTCTAGTTCATCAATGTAATGTAGGCATGTATTCCATAAATAGTCATACGTGCTTATGGAAAAGAACTTGCATGACATCTTTTGTCCTACCCTCCCATGGCAGCGGGGTCCTAGCGGAAACTAAGGGATATTAAGGCCTTCTTTTAATAGAGAACCGGAACAAAGCATTAGCACATAGTGAATACATGAACTCCTCAAACTACGGTCATCACCGAGAAGTATCCCGATTATTGTCACTTCGGGGTTGTCGGATCATAACACATAATAGGTGACGATAGACTTGCAAGATAGGATCAAGAACACACATATATTCATGAAAACATAATAGGTTCACATCTTAAATCATGGCACTCGGGCCCTAGTGGCAAGCATTAAGCATAGCAAAGTCATAGCAACATCAATCTCAGAACATAGTGGATACTAGGGATCAAACCCTAACAAAACTAACTTGATTACATGGTAAATCTCATCCAACCCATCACCGTCCAGCAAGCCTACGATGGAATTACTCACGCACGGCGGTGAGCATCATGAAATTGGTGATGGAGGATGGTTGATGATGACGACAACGACGAATCCCCCTCTCAAAAGCCCCGAACGGACTCCAGATCAGCCCTTCCGAGAGAGATTAGGGCTTGGCGGCGGCTTCGTGTTGTAAAACGCGACGAAACTTTCTCTCTGATTTTTTTCTCCCCGAACATGAATATATGGAGTTGGAGTTGAGGTCGGTGGAGGTCCAGGGGGCCCCCGAGATAGGGGGCGTGCCCTACAGGGGGGGCGCCCCCTGTCTCGTGGACAGGCCCTGGGCCGCCTGATGTATTTCTTTCGCCCAGAAATCCTTATTAATTCCAAAAAGTGCCTCCATGGATTTTCAGGACATTCCGAGAACTTCTCTTTTCTACACATAAAACAACATCATGGCAATTCTGCAGAAACAGCGTCAGTCCGGGTTAGTTTCATTCAAATCATGCAAGTTAGAGTCCAAAACAAGGGCAAGAGTGTTTGGAAAAGTAGATACGTTGGAGACGTGTCATCTGTCCGGTCGACCGATTGGGAGTTGTCCTTAGGCCCCAAAGCACTGATGGGAGCTCATCAACCCAAGCTCCTGGTGCATGCTTAAGGTCACGCATCAACCGGGGCTTCAGTCCCTTGAGAATCAATCCATTCTCTCGCTCAGCTTGCCCATTCGACTAAGGATGGGCGACCGAAGCGTAATCGACCCTCGTACCTTGGGAGGCACAAAATGCTCTGAATTCATCGGAGTCGAAGTTTGATCTATTGTCCATGATGATGTTGTGTGGCACACCATATCTGAATATCAATTCTCTGATGAAACTTATGACAGTACTTGCTTCAAGGTTTTTAATGGGCTTAGCTTCGATCCACTTGGTAAACTTGTCGACTGCTACTAGCACGTGGGTAAATCCACTCCTGCCAGTCCTCAGGGGTCCAACCATGTCAAATCCCCAAACAACAAAAGGCCAGATGAGTGGGATAGTCTTCAGAGCTGATGCAGGTTTATGGGACATGTTGGAGTAAAACTAACAACCTTCACACTTGTCCACTATTTCTTTTGCCATCTCATTGGCACGTGGCCAGTAAAATCCGGCTCGGTATGCTTTGGCCACGATGGTCCGAGAGGACGCATGGTGACCACAGGTTCCCGAGTGAATATCATTGAGGATCATTCGACCTTCTTCTGGCATGATGCACTTCTGGCAAACCCCAGTTACACTTTCTCTGAACAACTGACCTTTTATCACAGTAAAGGCTTTAGACCATCGGATGATCTGTCGAGCCTCTTCTTCATCCTCTGGAAGTTCTTTCCTAAGAATGTATGCAATGTACAACACTGTCCAGTCGGGAGTGATGACCAAAACCTCCACGACTAAGTCGACCACGGCTGGGATTTCAACTTCAGTCGGATCTGTGGCACTCTTGGGCTGTGGCGATTCTTCGGTGAAAGGATCTTCCTGAACTGAAGGTGAATGAATATGTTCCAAAAACAAATTTCGGGGAATGGCCTCTCTCTTTGAACCTATCTTTGCCAACTCATCTGCAGCTTGATTTTTCAGTCGGGGTATATGGTGAAGCTCCAAACCTTCAAACTTCTTCTCCAGCTTTCTCACTGCATTGCAATAACCAGTCATGGCTGGACTCATAACATCCCATTCCTTCATCACTTGATTTACCACCAAATCTGAGTCACTGTAAACCATAAGGTGACGGACGCCGAGTGAAATGGCCATACGCAACCCGTATAAAAGTGCTTCATATTCGGCTTCATTATTGGAGGAATCAAAATGAATCTGGAGAACATAACTAAGCTTGTCTCCATGGGGGGATACCAATACTACTCCAGCGCCTGAACCATTCAGCATCTTGGAGCCATCAAAGAACATAGTCCAATGCTCCGAGTAAACTTGAGTCGGCAATTGCTGCTCAATCCACTCGACAAGGAAATCTGCAATTGCTTGGGACTCGATAGCCTTCTTTGCCTCAAACTTGATATCTAATGGAAGGAGTTCAATCGCCCATTTTGCCACTCGACCAGTTGCATCTCTGTTATTCAGAATTTCAGATAGTGGCGCGTCGCTGACGATTGTAATGGAGTGATCAGAGAAATAATGCGCAACCTTCTTCATGGTCATGTATATTCCATAGACAAGCTTCTAATAATGTGGATATCGTTGCTTGGATGGATTCAAAACTTCAGAGAGATAATAAACTGGGCGTTGAACCTTGTAAGCTTTTCCTTCCTCTTCACGCTCGACCGTGAGTACTATACTGACAACTTGTCCAGTGGCTACAATGTAAAGCAGTAAAGGCTCTTTGATGATTGGCGCAGCGAGCACCGGCTGGGTGGAAAGCAGGGCTTTGAGCTCTGCAAATGCTGCATCAGCTTCCTCAGTCCACTCGAACTTATCAGATTTCTTCATCAGTCGGTAAAGAGGCAAGGCCTTTTCACCGAGACGAGAAATGAATCGACTCAAGGCGGCCAAACAACCAGTCAGCTTCCGAACGTCATGCACTCACACGGGGCGTTTCATTCGGAGAATGGTATCAACTTTTTCTGGATTGGCGTCGATCCCTCGTTCGGAAACGAGAAAACCGAGCAACTTTCTTCCTGGAACTCCGAATGTGCACTTTGATGGATTAAGCTTGATATCGTACCTTCTTAGGTTGGCAAAGGTTTCAGCGAGGCCAGTCAATAGGTCGGAACCTCTGCGAGACTTGACCACAATGTCATCCATGTATGCTTCCACATTCCGACTGATTTGAGTGAGCATGCACTTCGGAATCATTCTCATGAATGTGGCTCCAGCATTTTTAAGACCAAATGGCATGGTGACATAACAAAAGCACCCGAATGGGGTGATGAAGGCTGTTTTTATTTCGTCGGGACCATACAGTCGGATCTGATGATACCCAGAATATGCATCTAAGAAAGACAAGCGCTCACACCCCGCAGTCGAGTCAACAATCTAATCTATGCGAGGGAGAGGGAAGTGATCTTTCAGGCAGGCCGGATTGATATGCTTGAAATCAATGCACATACGAAGTGAATCATCCTTCTTAGGGACCATGACTACATTGGCTAACCACTCGAATGGCCTACCCAGGATGGCATGATAGGCACTCTGGAAATCCATGACTTCAAATGTCAACTTCTCCTTACGGTAATGCTTGGAATCACCGAAAACCATGTCGAGGGTGATCTGGTCGAGTGATTCGGCTTTCTTTCCAGGGATAACACCATGAAAACTCATGTTGCTCTCGCTAAGTTTGGACATCGGAATCCCAACCCCTTCAAGGTTTCAGCGTAAAGGATGTTCAAACCATGATACGTCTCCAACGTATCTACTTTTCCAAACACTTTTGCCCTTGTTTTGGACTCTAACTTGCATGATTTGAATGAAACTAACCCGGACTGACGCTGTTTTCAGCAGAACTGCCATGATGTTGTTTTATGTGTAGAAAAGAGAAGTCCTCGGAATGTCCTGGAAATCCACGGAGGCACTTTTTGGAATTAATAAGAATTTTTGGCGAAAGAATAAAGACCAGGGGGCCCACAGGCTGTCCACGAGATAGGGGGCGCCCCCCTAGGGCGCGGCCTCCTATCTCGTGGCCCCCTGGACCTCCACCGACCTCAACTCCAACTCCATATATTCATGTTCGGGGAGAGAAAAATCAGGGAAAAAGTTTCATCGCGTTTTACGACACGGAGCCGCTGCCAAGCCCTAATCTCTCTCGGGAGGGCTGATATGGAGTCCGTTCGGGGCTCTGGAGAGGGAGATTCATCGCCGTCATCATCATCAACCATCCTCCATCACCAATTTCATGATGCTCACCGCCGTGCGTGAGTAATTCCATCGTAGGCTTGCTGGACGGTGATGGGTTGGATGAGATTTACCATATAATCAAGTTAGTTTTGTTAGGGTTTGATCCCTAGTATCCACTATGTTCTGAGATTGATGTTGCTATGACTTTTCTATGCTTAATGCTTGTCACTAGGGTCCGAGTGCCATGATTTAAGATCTGAACCTATTATGTTTTCATGAATATATGTGTGTTCTTGATCCTATCTTGCAAGTCTATAGTCACCTATTATGTGTTATGATCCGACAACCCCGAAGTGACAATAATCGGGATACTTCTCGGTGATAACTGTAGTTTGAGGAGTTCATGTATTCACTATGTGCTAATGCTTTGTTCCGGTTCTCTATTAAAAGGAGGCCTTAATATCCCTTAGTTTCCACTAGGACCCCGCTTCCACGGGAGCGTAGGACAAAAGATGTCATGCAAGTTCTTTTCCATAAGCACGTATGACTATTTACGGAATACATGCCTACATTACATTGATGAATTGGAGCTAGTTATGTGTCACCCTATGTTATAACTATTGCATGAGGAATCGCATCCGGCATAATTATCCATCATTGATCCATTGCTTGCGAGCTTTTCATATATTGTTCTTTGCTTATTTACTTTTCCGTTGCTACTGTTACAATCACTACAAAAACCCAAAAAGATTGGTCTTTACTTTTGCTACCGTTACCTTTATTATCATACCACTTTTGCTACTAAATACTTTGCTGCAGATACTAAGTTATCCAGGTGTGGTTGAATTGACAACTCAACTGCTAATACTCAAGAATATTCTTTGGCTCCCCTTGTGTCGAATCAATAAATTTGGGTTGAATACTTTACCCTCGAAAGCTGTTGCGATCCCCTACACTTGTGGGTTATCAAGACTAATTTCTGGCGCCGTTGCCAGGGAGCATAGCTCTATTCTCTGAGTCACTTGTGATTTATATCTGTTGATCACTATGAAGAACTTGAAAGACGATCGAACTACTATTTTGCCCTCAACTACGAGGGGAGGTAAGGAACTGCCATCTAGCTCTGCACTAGATTCTCCTTCCGTTATTAGTAGGCTTGCGACACCTAAACCTGCTACTATTATGAATTCTGATATGTCGCATGTTATTGATGGTGCTACTTCTGCTATGCATGATGAAACTACTTCTATGCTTGATACTACTTTGCCATTAGGTGAATTTCTTGATGAACAACTTGCTAGAGTTAGGGGGAATGATATTACTGAAGAACCTAGTATTGATGATAGTGATGATGAAGGTTCTCCCAATGATTATGTATTACCTATTGTTCCTTAGGGTTATGTTATGAATGAAGAAGCTGCTAGGGAAATCTTTGCTTGCAATGATAGATATGATCTTAAGAAATTATTAGCTAAATGGAAGCAGCAGTCTCTTAATGCTAGGATGAAACCCGATCCTGCTTTTGCTACTTCACCTATCTGTGTTATTGATAAGGATTATGAATTCTTTGTTGATCCTGAGATTATTACTTTACTTGAATCTGATCCTTTTTATGGCCTTGAATCTGAAACTGTTGTGGCACATCTTACCAAGTTGAATGATATAGCCACCCTGTTTACTAATGATGAGAAGTCTTGCTATTTTTATATCCTTAAGATATTTCTGTTCTCATTAAAGGGTGATGCTAAGACTTGGTTTAATTCTCTTGCTCCTGGGTGTGTGCGTAGTCCCCAGGATATGATTTATTACTTCTCTGCTAAATATTTCCCTGCTCATAAGAAACAAGCTGCCTTGCAGGAAATATATAATTTTGTGCAAATCAAAGAAGAGAGTCTCCCACAAGCTTGGGGGAGGCTTCTCCGGTTACTTAATGCTTTGCCTGATCATCCTCTTAAGAAAAATGAAATACTTGATATCTTATATAATGGACTAACTGATGCTTCCAAGGACTACTTGGATAGTTGTGCTGGTTGTTTTTTCAGGGAAAGAACAGTCGACGAAGCTGAAATACTATTGAATAATATGTTGACTAACGAAAATAATTGGACTCTTCCTGAGCCAATTCCTGAAGTAATTCCTGAACCAATTGAGCCAACTCTTGAGCCTATTCCTAAACCAACTCCAAAGAAGAGAGGTGTTTTATTTCTCTATCCTGAAGATATGCAAGAGGCAAAGAAATCAATGAAAGAAAAATCTATCAAAGCTGAAGATGTTAAGAATTTACCTCCTATTGAAGAAATACATGGTCTTAATATACCAGCTGAAGAACTACATTGTCTTGATAACCCGACACAGGTAGTAAAGGTAAATTCTCTCTATAGATATGACAAAGTTGAAATACCCTCTACTAAATTTCATAGCCCATGCTTAGATGAATTTGATGATTTTATGGCTAGACAAGAAAGTTTTAATGCTTATGTTGGTAGAGAGTTAAAGAATAATGCTTTCGAGATAGGACGCGTAGGCGATAATCTGGCCAGAGTTAAAGATGAACTACACCTCGTTAGCAAATATGCTTCTATGGTTGCTACTCAAGTTGAGCAAGTACTCAAAGCTCAAAATGATTTGCTTGATGAATTAAATAATAAAAATGACTTTGCTGTTAGAGTGGCTACTAGAACTGGTAGAATGACTCGGGAACCTTTGTATCCTGAAGGCCACCCTAAGAGAATCGAGCAAGATTCTCAGAGAAATAATTTAGAGGAACCTAGTTCTTCTAAAAAGAAGAAAAAGAAAGACGATAGAACTTTGCATGCTTCTAGTGAACCCATTGTAGACACACGTGAGAACCCCAATGATATTTCTATTTCTGATGCTGAAACTCAATCAGGTGATGAACATGAACCTAGTGATAATGTTCATGTTGATGCTCAACCTAGCAAAAACAATGATGTAGAGATTGAACCTGCTGTTGATCTTGATAACCCACAATCAAAGAATCAACATTATGATCAAGCTTCAAAATATCGGATATCGGGTTCGTATCGGTTGGCTTCGACATATCGGATATCGGATATCGGGTGATATATCAGACAATAGGTAGATATATCGGAGAAAACATGTCTAGTTTTTACTTCATTATTCTTATTCAACATTTGTTTTTAGTGAAACAAAATGTATAATGTTAATGCTTTAACATGACACTTTTAGATTCCTAGTTTATTGACTTGTTGATTAAGAAACTATGAAGGAAAGATTCATAAAATCCTTGCTCTATGATTAAAAACAATATGATATATATGCATTTGTACGAAACATCATGCATGACTTTGATTATATATAATAAAGTTGTAAATGCATAATCTTATTTCACTGCATTCTAATAAATAATTGTTGTCATCTACGTATCGTTCTATATCGGTGGACATATCGGGCTATATATCGGTCATATTAGTCGATATTTCGGTCCATATCGGATGATATGTTTGACAATGATATTTACAAAATGATATGTTATGTTTATATCGGTAGATCCCCAAAAGTGATATATCGGCCTATATATCGGTCGTATCAGCCTAGATTTAAAAGCTTGGTTATGATAAGAGAGATTTTGTTGCTAGGAAGCACGGTAAAGAAGGAGAACCATGGGTACAGAAACCCATGCCCTTTCCTCCTAAACCATCCAAGTCAAAGGATGATGAGGATTTTGAGCGCTTTGCTGAAATGATTAGACCTATTTTCTTACGTATGCGCTTGACTGATATGCTGAAAGTAAATCCTTATGCTAAGTATATGAAGGATATCATCACAAATAAAAGAAAGATACCGGAAGCTGAAATTTCCACCATGCTTGCTAATTACACTTTTAAGGGTGGAATACCAAAGAAACTGGGAGATCCCGGGGTACCAACTAAACCATGCTCCATTAAAAGAAATTATGTTAGAACTGCTTTATGTGATCTTGGAGCCGATGTTAGTGTTATGCCTCTCTCTTTATATCGTAGACTTGAATTGAATAAGTTGACACCTACTGAAATATCTTTGCAAATGCCCGATAAATCAACTGCTATACCTATCGGTATTTGTGAGGATGTGCCTGTTGTGGTTGCAAATGTCTCTATCTTAACGGACTTTGTTATTCTTGATATTCCCGAGGACGATAGTATGTCTATTATCCTTAGTAGACCTTTTCTTAATACTGCAGGGGCTGTTATTGATTGCAACAAAGGCAATGTCACTTTTCATGTTAATGGTAATGAGCATACGATACACTTTCCTAGGAAACAAATCTCAAGTTCATAGCATCAATTCTATTGAAAAAGTTCCAACTATCATTTTTGGAGGTTTGAATTTCCTCTACCTACTATCAAGAAAATGTATGATATTCTTATTATTGGGGATTTTCATATCCCCGTTGAGGTAACTTAGTGTCATTCAAAATTTCTCCGGTTCCATGTTATTCGGAATGAGTTTGTTAACAAGATTTGATCAACCTTGTTAGTGGATTCATTTTGATGATCACGAGATGGATGAAACTAGATGGCACAACCTTCTGTACCCTCTTTTTACTTTCTGTTATTTAGAATAAATAAAGCAAAAATAGTATTATCTGTCTGTTTTCTGAATTATCCGTGCATTAAAAAATAGTCCGAAAATAAAAGTGCTCCAAATGCCCTGCAAATTTAGTATGATTTTTTTTGGAATATTTGAGGATTTTAGGCACTGAATACACTGCAGGAGGGGCAAGCACCAGGCCACGAGAGAGGAGGGCGCCCCCTGTAGGGCGCGCCCCCTGTCTCGTGGGCCCCTGGTGGCCCCCCTCCACTTAAGCCAGCACCACACACTCCATCTTCTACCCAAAAAAATCCCCATCCAACTCAAGCACGAGTTCTAGCTCGTTTTGCTGTGATTTTCGATCTCTTAGCTCAAAGCTCCATTCACAAAACTGCTTTGGGAAATTGTTGCTTGGTATGTGACTCCTCCATTGGTCCAATTAGTTTTTGTTCTAGTGCTTTATTCATTGCAAATTTTTGCTGCATAGGTGACCATGTTCTTGAGCTTGAATGTTAAATTTTTGAGGTCCCAAGCAATTCCAATGCATGATATAGGCTCTAGGCACTTGTAGGAGTAGTTACTATCAATCTTGTTTAGTTTTATTCACCTTTATTTTGAAGTTACTAAAATTTCAGAAATTTTCAGAAAATGTTGAGGAACCTTTTGAGGGGCTTTTCTAGCCAAAGCTCTCATGAAAAACAAGCCAAAGAGAAGGAAAAAGCCAAGTATAATCTTCCTCGCTTAGCGGAAGTACGGTCGTGTGAATGGCCATGTGAGGATTTCTTGAAAGAGGCTGGAATTCATGAAGATTTTTATGCTTTAATCAAGACCGCAGGCCTCACCGGTTTCATGAACGACCGAATCGATCAGTATCTCTTACTTACCAATACTTTCGTGCAAAACTTTTATTATTATCCCAAGAAGTCACCGCCTGCAGTATCATTTCATTTATATGATGAATTCAAAAAAATGTCTTTACGTCATTTTTGTGCGGTATGTAGGATACCTTATGAGGGAGAATTAGAGGAACCTCATCGTGAAGATGTGGGTGGCTTCGTTAAAACTATTGCTGTGGAAGAGCCAAAAAAGGGCTCTGAGGCAAAAGTCTCTAGTATACACTTTCCTGGTTTAGGCTACTTTGCCATATTTGCTAGTAGATGCTTGATTGGTCGTGGAAATAGTGGAAATTTGAGCGTTCCTGATATTATCATTCTTCAACATGCTTTGCTTGGGGACAATACTTTTAGTATGGGTGCCGTCATTGCTAAACGGCTAACCCTGAATCGTACAAAAGGCCCCATATTTGGAGGTATCTATGTTACACGTCTTGCTAATCATTTTCAGATACCCATTAGGCACCATGAGGAGGAGGAGATAAAATTGCCTCCTCACATTTTAGATTACAAGAGCATGGTAGCACACAAGTTTATTGTTGACAACGAAGAAAAGATGCTCTTGTATAAACTTAGATTTAATAAGAAACACACTGAGATTATTATTTTGCCTGCGCCTCTGTTGTTTGATTTGCTTGCAGAAAATCATCTTGTCACGCCGGAAGTGGTGAACAATCATCGAGCTCAAGCTTTTACTCCAGAACCTGAACCTGAGCCGGAACCTAAGCTGGACCCTTATCGTGCATCATCTGTCCAGTGGGATTCGGAGATGACCAGCCAGTGGTATCCTGATTACACCTCCCATTACACCGGGGAGAGTAGCGGTGGTCCTTGGTATTAGACCAACTTAGGCAAAAAGCCTAAGCTTGGGGGACTACGTATTTCTCACCGACTTTACATTCATGTTCAGACACTAGTCGTCGGTGCTCATACTTTTTCATTGTATTATCCATGCTAGTTTAAATTTCCTTTTCTAGCTTTCTTCTTGTGTGTTTGATAAACCTTAAGAAAAACCAAAAAAATTAGTTAGTTTAATTTCCATGCTTGTAGTAGAATTAAAATGAAAACACAAAAAGATTTCTAGTTCTTCTTTTTACTTGTTGGGAGCTTTCCCGTGTAAATAGTTTTATTTTCTTTTCTTTCCTTCGGGGGTCGAGAAGACTATATTGAAAATGCTTAGTGGCTCTTATATGCATGATTGTTTATTTAACTTAGAGCCCATATTACTCTGTCTTCTCTCTTGAGTTGAATGCTTGCAGATTCCAGCTTAGTCCAATGCATGTGCACTCTTATTATTATACACATCATTCGGTCGTGCAAGTGAAAGGCAATAATGACGATATATGATGGACTTATTGGGATGAGAAAAGCTGGTATGAACTCGACCTCTCTTGTTTTTGTAAATATGATGAGTTCATCGTTTCTGAGTCAGCTATTCTGAAGTAAACATATTTGCAATGACATCTAGAGATTATAGTTGCTTGTGCCATGCTTGATTAGCTATGAGTTATAATGGTTTACTTGCGTGCCAACATGCTATTAGAATGATTATGATGTGGTATGATGGGATGGTATCCTCCTTTGAATGAATTGAGTGACTCGACTTGGCACATGTTCACGCATGTAGTTGAATCAAATCAACATAGCCTTCATGATATTTATGTTCATGGTGGATTATATCCTACTCATGCTTGTATTCGGTGTGAATTAATTTTAATGCATGTTTATGACTATTGTCGCTCTCTCACTTGGTCGCTTCCGGTCTTTTGCTAGCCTTCACCTGTACTAAGCGGGAATACTTCTTGTGCATCCAAACTCCTTAAACCCCAAAGTTGTTCCATATGAGTCCACTATACCTTCCTATATGCGGTATTTACCTGCCGTTCCAAGTAAATTTGTATGTGCCAAACTCCAAACCTTCAAATGAAATTCTGTTTTGTATGCTCGAGCAGCTCATGTTACAACTAGGGTTGCCTATATCTTCCATGCTAGGTGGGTTATTCTCACGAGGAGTGGACTCCGCTCCTCATTCACGAGAAAGGGCCGGTAACCGGGATGCCCAGTCCCATGATCCAAAAAGATCAAACCAAATCAAAATAATTAAACAAAACTCCCCCAGGGCTGTTGTATGTTGGAGGCACTCGTTGTTTTGAGCATGCCATGGATTGATGCTTGTTGGTGGTTGGGGGAGTATAAACCTTTACCATTCTGTTTGGGAACTGCCTATAATGCATGTAGTATGGAAGATACATCCATCTCATAGTTGTTGCGTTGACAGTGAAAGTATGCCGCTCAAAATGTTATTCAATCTCTATTTTAAAATCAAGCTCTGGCACCTCTACAAATCCCTGCTTCCCTCTGCGAAGGGCCTATCTATTTACCTTTTTGTTGAATCATCACCCTTCTTATTAAAAGCACCCGCTGGAGAGCGCACTGTCATTTGCATTCATTACTATTGGTTTGTATTGGGTATGACTTGACTGGATCTCTTTTACCATGAATTACAATGTTTAGTCAGTCCTTGATCTTTAAAGGTGCTCTGCATTTATGTTTTGCAGTCCCAGAAAGGGCTAGCGAGATACCATTTTGTTATATCATGTTATGATTATTTTGAGAAAGTGTTGTCATCTGAGTTTTAATATTATGGCTTGCTAGCTGATTATGTTATTGATATGAGTAATTGTGAGACCTAAGTGTTATTGTGAGTATGGTTAGTTCATAATATTTGCTGAAACTTGAATGCTGGCTTTTCATGTTACAACAACAAGAGCAAACAGAGTTTGTAAAAGTTTTTCTTTATCACTTTCAGTTTATCAACTGAATTGCTTGAGGACAAGCAAAGGTTTAAGCTTGGGGGAGTTGATATGTCTCCAACGTATCTACTTTTCCAAACACTATTGCCCTTGTTTTGGACTCTAACTTGCATGATTTGAATGAAACTAACCCGGACTGATGCTGTTTTCAGCAGAACTGCCATGATGTTGTTTTATGTGTAGAAAAGAAAAGTTCTCGGAATGTCCTGGAAATCCACAGAGGCACTTTTTGGAATTAATAAGATTTTTTGGTGAAAGAATAAAGACCAGGGGGCCCACAGGCTGTCCATGAGACAAGGGGGCGCGCCCCCCTAGGGCGCGGCCTCCTATCTCGTGGGCCCCTGGACCTCCACCGACCTCAACTCCAACTCCATATATTCACGTTCGGTGACAAAAAAACCAGGGAGAATGTTTCATCGCGTTTTACAACACGGAGCCGCCGCCAAGCCCTAATCTCTCTCGGGAGGGCTGATCTGGAGTCCGTTCGGGGCTCCGAAGAGGGGGATTCGTCGCCGTCGTCATCATCAACCATCCTCCATCACCAATTTCATGATGCTCACCGTCGTGCGTGAGTAATTCCATCGTAGGCTTGCTGGACGGTGATGGGTTGGATGAGATTTACCCTGTAATTAAGTTAGTTTTGTTAGGGTTTGATCCCTAGTATCCACTATGTTCTGAGATTGATGTTGCTATGACTTTGCTATGCTTAATGCTTGTCACTAGGGCTCGAATGCCATGATTTCATATCTGAACCTATTATGTTTTCATGAATATATGTGTGTTCTTGATCCTATCTTGCAAGTCTATAGTCACCTATTATGTGTTATGATCCGACAACCCCGAAGTGACAATAATCGGGATACTTCTCGATAATGACCGTAGTTTGAGGAGTTCGTGTATTCACTATGTGCTAATGCTTTGTTTTGGTTCTCTATTAAAAGGAGGCCTTAATATCCCTTAGTTTCCACTAGGACCCCGCTTCCACGGGAGGGTAGGACAAAAGATGTCATGCAAGTTCTTTTCCATAAGCACGTATGACTATTTATGGAATACATGCCTACATTACATTGATGAATTGGAGCTAGTTCTGTGTCACCCTATGTTATAACTATTGCATGAGGAATCGCATCCGGCATAATTATCCATCACTGATCCATTGCCTACGAGCTTTTCATATATTGTTCTTCGCTTATTTACTTTTCCGTTGCTACTGTTACAATCAGTACAAAAACCCAAAAACATTTGTCTTTACTTTTGCTACCGTTACCTTTATTATCATACCACTTTTTCTACTAAATACTTTGCTGCAGATACTAAGTTATCCAGGTGTGGTTGAATTGACAACTCAACTGCTAATACTCAAGAATATTATTTGGCTCCCCTTGTGTCGAATCAATAAATTTGGGTTGAATACTTTACACTCAAAAGTTGTTGCGATCCCCTACACTTGTGGGTTATCAAACCACTGCCACCGTCCATCAGTACTTTGGTCAGTCGAGTGCCCCCGACCACGGGGTCGACCACCAGTGCTTGCCTCCCAGGGGTGGCTACACGAGCAGGATGGTCAGACTGGTCGAACGTGATGGCTGTCTGTGACCATCTCAGGTATGTGGTCGTCGCGGCAGGAACGGCCATATTCACTTCTCTGTTGATGACCTTCAATCGACTCTTGCTCTCAACATCAGCAAAAATCATCAGAGTTGAATTGACTTTGGGATAACCATCGTCTTCCTCTCCATCCTCATCTTTGTCTGACTCTTTCCCCTTCTCATTGGGTTGTTTCTCTCGAACTGCTAGATCAGGAGTCGACATTGCCGAGTGGTATGCTTCGGGTAAATCAGATTACCTTCTTCATCCTTCTTTGTGTGGATGTGACATGGCAAATCCAGCACGTCATTCCCTACTTGATCCTTTACCTTCTTAGGGGGCCAGGGCCCCTTACGCTTTCCCTTAAACTTTCCTTGATCCACTACTGCAATCTCTCCGGGTGCCGCTGGTTCGGCCTTACACTTCTGTTTCCGACTGGAGCCACCCCCACCGGCCTCTTGGCCGACTGGTTTACTCTTCCCGTTATGGAGTCGATCCTCTTCTTATCCGTTAGCATACCGGGTTGCTATCTCCATCATTCGAGTCAGAGTCATATCCCCAGTCCGACCGAATTTCAAGACCAACTGTCTGTATTTGATGCCTTCCTTAAAAGCGCATACTGCTTGATGCTCTAATACATTTTCAACTATGTGATGCAAAGTGGTCCATCTCTGAATGAATTCCCTCAAAGTCTCATTCGGCTTCTGCACACAATGCTGCAACTCGGGCAACCCTGCTGGTCACTTGCACGTGCCCTCAAAAGTTCTTATGAACACTCGAGCTAACTCCTCCCAACTGTGTATACTGCCTGGAGCCAACTGAGTCAACCACGCTCGGGCCGACCCTTCCAACATAAGAGGGAGATGCTTCATCACTATCTCATCGTTTTCGCCTCCAATCTGCACAGCCACTCGGTAATCCTCAAGCTAGGTTTCGGGTTTGGATTCTCCAGTGAACTTACTAACTCCGGTTGCCAACCTGAAGTTGGGAGGAATTATTGCTGCCCTAATGGCTCTGCTGAAACACTCTGGGCCTGAAACATGCAATCTGCTGCCACTCGACGATCTCTGCCAAGGTCTTCTCTATGTGTACTGTTCCGGTCAACCAAGCCTTGAACAAGAATGGATCTTGCATCGAAGCCTGGCTCTCTTGGGTCGACCGGAGCCCTGCGCTCGCCATTGTGATGGCGTCTGTCATTGTTCCGCCGAGGCCCGCACGACGCACTCCTCGAAGGAGGCATAGGCACTCGACGACGATTGTCGCGGTCAAACTGACGATCATACTGTCCACGGCCTTCACGTCGCAGGGGCGATCTCGGGCTATGGGTTGACTGGACCGTATCCGCTACTACGGATCTACTATGAATCCTATTCCGCGACTGAGACACTGCAGTGTTCTGTTCCCCCGCTGCCCGGAGCAAGGCCCGGATCTGCATCAGCCCTTTGCCAGCCTCCGACTGGGAAGGCTGAATCGACTCTGCTATTCGGGCTGCAGCTGTGAGGCTCTGAATCGGAGTATGGTATACCTTAGGTGGAGGCGGAAAAAGTTGTCGTCAACTGAACTCATGGATCCGCTCCTGAGCGCGCTCATCGAGAGCGCGCTGAAGGTTACCCAGTCGAGTGCGCTCAGCCAAATTGGCTAGGCGCACCTCCTCCAAGGCCCAAGCCTCTGGGGTTTCTCCAACAATAGGCGTGTGGAGTGCATCCATGTTGCGGTGACGAAGTTCTTCTCTCTGCTGCGAAGAGAGGGGTTCGGGTCGGTATTCCTCGTGGACACGCGACGGATCACCGTCTCTGTCTTCACCGTCCTCACGGCGAAAACCAGGCGGACTGTGGGGTCCGTCGACCATCAAGACTTCTGCCGCAGGGTCGCTGCCGTCGCAATCGAATGCGGCCTCCGCGGAGCCAGTCGACAGATCGAACAGGCCGTGGAGGGTTTCGTCGGGCTCGATTGCCGCAACTTGATGGGTGGCCAAACGCCGAGCCACCACGTGCTTCACCCACCGCTGGAGCCGCGATCGACCGGATCGCTTGCGACGGCGGACAGGGGGGAGGGAAAACACAGTCGGCGCCGACTGATACTGAGTCCACGGCTGCCAGAGAAGGACGCCGCGGACGCACGCGCGGAAGTGCGTCGCCCCTCGGACGGGGAGTGCCTCGATGTCTAGGGAGCTTCTTGAAGCCACGCGGAGTCGTTAGCGACGAAAACGAGCGCGCCGAGACGGATCTCACAGCCCTCAGCAAGTCCGCCGCCGGAAACCATGATGATGATGATCGGTAAAACTTGCAACTTCACCAACAAGTCGCCAAGGCACCTGCCCCACGGTGGGCGCCAACTGTCGTGGTTCTAAGACAGACAGTAGAAAGGAGGGTAGGTATGGAGAGGCAAGATCTCAGCTATGGTGAAGGTGTACACACGAGATTTACGAGTTCAGGCCCTTCATGGTGGAAGTAACAGCCCTACGTCTCAGTGCCCAGAGGTGGTCGATTGGATTATGTGTGTGATATTATAGGGGGTGTGAACCCTTGTCCCAGAGGAGGGGGGGTGGCTTATATAGAGTGCGCCAGGACCGCTGCCCACCTCCATTACAAGGGGCTTAATGTACATAAAGTAAGGGGCCTTACTGGTAACGCCAGCCTTAAGTGCTGTTAATGCTTATAAAGACTAAGGGGTGAACGTCCGACCGTTGCGGGTCCTTCTGACTCTTGGTCTTCGATATGGTCGAGTGACTCTTCATATGGTCGAGTGACGGTAGCGAGGAGGACTTCAGAGTGATGTGGTCGTCGAGTGGATTGCACTCGACGTGTTCGACTGACGCTCCCCTGTCGTCTATTGGTCCTTTTATCTTCCAGGGTAGTGACCTTGGGTAGGGCGTATAGGTCAGGCCTATGACCCTACCCCAGGTCTGTATCCTCATCACCGCTCGCAAGCAGTAGTACCGCTACCCTTAGCAGTAGTACCTCTACCCCTAGCGGTAGTACCGTGAGGTCAAGCGGTACTACCGCTCCAACTGTTCTTCTGGATTTTTTGGCTCCTCGCCGTTGTGTTTCAAAGGGCTACTACCGCCCTAGTGGTAGTACCGCTCCTTGGAGCGGTAGTACCGCTCTGTGCGGGCTGTGAGCATAACAGTTGGATTTTTCCCCACCTATAAAAGGGGGTCTTCTTCCCCATTGAACCTTATCTCTTAAGCTCATGTTCTTCCCCCATTGTTGACCTTCTTCAAGCTTGCTAACTCTCAATCCCTCCAATGATTCTTGCTAGTTCTTGAGGGAAAAGAGAGAGGAGATCTAGATCCACGTTTCCACCAATCACTTTCTCCTCTAAGTGAGGGGAACCCCTTGGATCTAGATCTTGGAGTTCTTCGTGTTCTTCTTTCGTTCTTCCTCTCATTTTCCTCCCTAGCATTAGTTGCTTTGGTGGGATTTGGGAGAGAAGGACTTGGGCACTCCGTGTGCCCTTGCCATTGCATTTGGTGCATCGGTTTGAGTTCTCCACGTGATACGTGGAAGTTACAAGTTGAGAAGCTTATTACTCTTGGGTGCTTGGTAACCTTGAGCTTGTTACTCTTGGGTGTTTGGACACCCTAGAGCTTGTTCCTCTTGGGTGCCTTGGCACCCTAGACGGTTGGTGTTGTTCGAAGCTCAATCATTGTGGTGTAAAGCTCCGAGCAAGCGTTGGGGTCTCCAATTAGGTTGTGGAGATCGCCCCGGGCAATTTGACGGGTACCGGTGACCGCCCCCAAGGGTTGCCAAAGTGTACGGGCTCGGTGACCACCCCCAAGGGTCGCCATTTGTGCGGGTTCGGTGACCACCCTCAAGGGTCCCTTAGTGGAATCACGGCATCTTGCATTGTGCGGGGGCGTGAGGAGATTACGGTGGCACTAGTGGCTTCTTGGGGAGCATTGTGCCTCCGCACAGCTCCAAACGGAGATTAGCATCCGCAAGGGTGTGAACTTCGGGATACATCATCGTCTCCGAATGCCTCGGTTATCTCTTTCCTGAGCCCTTTACTTATGCACTTTGCTTTGTGATAGCCATATTGTTCTTTGTCATATATCTTGCTATCACATAGTTGCTTATCTTGCTTAGCATAAGTTGTTGGTGCACATAGGTGAGCCTAGTTGTTTAGGTTTTGTGCTTGACAAATTAACCGCTAGGTTTATTCCGCATTTGTTCAAGCCTTAACTGTAATTATTTTAAAGTGCCTATTCACCCCCCCCCACTAGGCGACATCCTTGATCTTTCACAGTGTAACAAGGGGCAACAGATACAAGTGTTGGAACCTGAACCTGAGGCTTATGGACATCACCAGGAGGAAGAGCACGAGGCTGGCCAACAATATGATACTCAAGATCAAACTAATGAGACCAGACCTTCCTCGGATAGTGGTAACATTTCTTCTCAATATGATGACCTTGATGTTCCGATAGCTCATAGAAAGGAACCAATGGTCTAATGCCAGAAAGTTTCCCTCTAAATTGGATCCTTACAATGTCTCTAGTTATGTCTCTTATAACACTATTGGTCATTCTTACAAGTACTTCATTGAGCACTAGACTGCAGGACCCTTACCGCGGGACTGGCAGAAGGCAAAGCTAAACCCAAAATGGAGGGCGGCAATGTTAGAAGAAATGGCTGCCCTCGACAAGAATAATACATGGGTAATTACTCCACTTCCCGATAACAAGAGAGTAGTAGGTTGCATATGGGTGTTCACCATAAAACATACACCAGAAGGGAAAGTAGAGAGATATAAGGCAAGACTGGTGGCAAAAGGTTATAGCCAGGCATATGGGGTGGATTATGATGAAACCTTCGCCCCAGTTACAAAGATGAACACCATTAGAGCTTTAATCGGAGTGGAAGCAAATAACAAATGGAAGTTATTCTAGCTAGATGTGAATGTAACGCCCACGATGCGGCTATATCTCCCACGTGTCGAAGCACGACTTAGAGGCATAACCGCATTGAAAGCAATGTCGCAAGTGAGGTAATCTTCACACAACCCATGTAATACATAAGGGAAAGAGATACATAGTTGGCTTACAATCGCCACTTCACACAATTACATGAATAAAGCATTACATCATCCAGATACAATCAAGGTCCAACTACGGAACCAAAATAAAAGAAGAACCCCAAATGCGATAAAGGTCCCCGATCGACCCCAACCGGGCTCCACTCTTGATCAACTAGAACGAAACAACACAAAGGGCAAGATCTTCATCAAGCTCCTCCTTGAGCTTGGTTGCGCCACCTTTCGGTAACATAGGCACCGCAAACTGGTTTTGGAAGTATCTGTGAGCCACGAGGACTCATCAATCTCACACCCGCGAGATCAAGACTATTTAAGCTTATAGGAAGGATGTAGTAATGAGGTGGAGCTGCAGCAAGCGACTAGCATATATGGTGGATAACATACGCAAATGAGAGCGAGAAGAGAAGGCAAAGCACGGTCGATAAAAGTATGATCAAGAAGTGATCCTATAGCAACCTACGTCAAGCATAACTCCAACACCGTGTTCACTTCCCGAACTCCGCCGAGAAGAGACCATCACGGTTACACACGCGGTTGATGTATTTTAATTTGGATCTGGTGTCAAGTTATCTACAACCGGACATTAACAAATTCCCATCTGCCACATAACCGCGGGCACGGCTCTCGAAAGTTTAAACCCTGCAGGGGTGTCCCAACTTAGCCCATGACAAGCTCTAGCGATCAATGAAGGAATAGACCTTCTCCCACGAAGACCCGATCAGTCTCGGAATCCCGGTTTACAAGACATTTCGACAATGGTAAAACAAGACCAGCAAAGCTGCCCGGATGTGCCGACAAATCCTGATAGGAGCTGCACATATCTCGTTCTCGTGGCACACCGGATTGTCCAAACTTCCGGTGGCGAGCCCAGAGTTGCCTTCAGTGGCCGCGGCGGTGACGGTTTGGACCAACACTCACAACGAGCACTGGCCCGGGGGGTAAGTAAAGATGACCCTCGGGCTCCAGAAACCCAAGGGAAAAAGGGCTAGGTGAGGAAAATGGTAAAACCAAGGTTGGGCCTAGCTGGACAAGTTTTATTCAAAGCGAACTGTCAGGGGGGTCCCATAAATCACCCGACCACGTTAGGAACGCAAAATCCGGGAACATAACACCGGTATGACGGAAACTAGGGCGGCAAGAGTGGAACAAAACACCTGGCATAAGGCCGAGCCTTCCACCCTTTACCAAGTATATAGATGTATTAATAAAATAAGAGATATTGTGATATCCCAACATAACCCTGTCCACCATGGAGAAATCTTCAACTTCACCTGCAACTAGCAACGCTATAAGAGGGGCTGAGCAAAGGGGTAACATAGCCAATCAATGGCTTGCTAGGAATGGTGTCAAAGGTTAGAGGTTTGACATGGCAATTTGGGAGGCTGACAAGCAAATGGTAGGCATCGTAGCATTGGCATCGCAAAAGAGCGAGCAAACTAGCATAGCAAAGATAGTAGTGATTTCGAGGGTATGATCATCTTGCCTGAGATCCCGCAAGGAAGAAGAACGAGTCCATGAAGAAGACAAACGGACGAAGTCGAACGGATCCTCACAACTCCGGAACGAAACCGAAGCTAACGAGAGAAGCAACCCGGAAAGAAACAAACAACATAGTAAACAACCATCACATAAACATGGCATGAAGCACAATCAAGTATGATGCATGTCCGGTTTAATGAGGCATGGCATGGCAAAGTGCAACGAACAATACTACAAATTAAGTGGAGCTCAATATGCAACGAGTTGCATATTGACGGAACGCCACATCAATTATTTAGTTTGATCTTGTTATAAGCTACTTAACAATATTAAATGTTGTTATCATGATGCGGATGACACATGCAAGTATTATGCAATTTTATGAAAATGTTGACATGAGCATGTTATGAAGCAATTGGTCACCATGGTGGAACAAAACGGGTGCCACAGCAATGAATCCAAAAATGATGCCACGACAACATATCGGTTCCGGTAGCTCACGGAGATACCGGTGCAAAAGGAAGCGTGCGGATGTGCGGAACATGCTAGAGATGGTGGGGTGATCCCGGATTCCGGGTTCCCACTCGACGACAGCATGGCAAACAAGGAGGAACGTGCAAAGACACAGTGCAACCATGAGCATCTCATACATCACACAACATTCGTTCACGGGTGTCGTCTTGGCGGTTATACCTTTGAAGCGTGCATTTTCGGAGCGGTTCGGGTTCGGCGAGGGAAGTAGTCATTCACGGCGTAGTGGAAGTCGTTGTTCACGTGGCGACGGTATTTGTACACGTTTTCGTAGATGTTCAGGTCGACGGTAGTGGTACACGCGACGTCGGGGTACTTGTTGTTCCGGTTTTTGCGTCCGTAGATGTACGCGGCAATCGTAGTGGTACTTGGCGGTTCCATGTAGTCGAACTTGACGATCTGAGGGGGTACTTGGCGGGTCGTCGAGGTACGCGTTCTTGGTGATTCCGTAGACGCGGTAGAGGTACTTGATGCGTCACCGTGTAGTTGTACACTGAGTCGAACAGAGGGCCTTGGCGAAACCAGGGTGGATCTTGGCGGTCTCGTCTCAGTCTTCAAACCACAACGAAGCAAGGCAAAAGACTCGGTGCGGTGGTGGTCGGCAAGTGCACGAAGGGGAAGCAGGAGCAGAGGTCTGGCAGAGCACGGCGGGGACGCGGGGATGCTGATGGCCTCGTGGGCCATGGCGGGCACGAAGGGAAGCGCCGGAGTGGCGTCGGCGAGAGGATGCAGCAGCTTCTGCTGCTGCCGGCGGCGAGGCCAAGGCGGTGCGGTTCTAGGGGCGGCGAGGAGGAGGTCGAGCACGGCGCTCCTGGTCGCAGCGACCGGAGGGGCGACGGGGCAGGACGGTGGCGGGGCCTGGCTGCGGCGGAGGTCAAGGTCGGACCCGGAGATGGGTGGCCTCGGCGACGGGGACTCGTCGGGGCAGGGAGGTGCAGCAAGGCAGGACGGTAGGGCAAGGAGGCTGAGAGGGGCGAGGCGGAGGCGCGAGGAGCTGCAGAGGAGTGGCTGGAGGCGGCAAGCCGGCGAGGGGATCGGAGATGCGCTGCGCGAGGAGATGGGGGTCGGGCGCGAGGAGAGGGAATCGATCGATGAGCGTGTGGCGGCGGCACAGAGGGAGAGATCGACAGGAGGGAGTCAGGCTAGGGTTAGAGGGGGGCGCGGCTAGGCCTTGGGCCGGCTTAGCCTTGGGTCAAAAGGGCTGCGGGAAAGCGGCCCTCTTCTCTCTCTCTCTCCTATATTTTCTTAGCAGAAAACAATTAAAGAGAAGAAAAAGAAAGAGAGGGTTAGGGAAAGGATTTGCGCATGGAGACAATTTTCCCGGACTCGCAAGAATGAGCTCGATCCAGGAAAAATAGAAAAGAGGCACGAATGCAAGATTTAAATTCAAACTCATTTGAATTTAATTCAAATGGGTTTGAACTAGGACTAGGAATTAGAGGTTTCCAAAAATGTTGGGATTTTTGGTGGAGCTCCGGAAGATGATGAAAGAATAAATGGCAAAGTTGGAG
Source organism: Aegilops speltoides (assembly GCA_021437245.1). Taxonomy (NCBI): domain Eukaryota; kingdom Viridiplantae; phylum Streptophyta; class Magnoliopsida; order Poales; family Poaceae; genus Aegilops; species Aegilops speltoides. The sequence continues at coordinate 381,265,050 of CM038146.1, forward strand.
ATCAAGAATTAAGACAACAAAGGCATTAGGATATTTTGTAAGTGTGTTTGCGGTAAATCCAAATAATTGGAATATTTACTATAGCTCTCTAAATATCGAGAGGATATGTTTTAAAGAGAATCACCATGTGAGTTCCCTCGATTTAAATGGATCGAAGAATCCATACAATTTATTTAGTTGAGGTTTTAAAAATTAATGATATGATGGCATGATGACATGATGCAATGCAAGAGATGGCATGATGAATGCACAAACAAAACAAAAAGCAAAACGAAGACAAAAACCTAACCACGAAGGAAATAACATATCGCATCTCCGGAAACGGCAAGAGTTGGAGTTACGAATATGGAAAGTTGTATCCGGGGCGTTACAACACTCCACCACTACGAGAGGATCTCGTCCCGAGATCTAGGATGGCACCGGAGGGAAAAGGAAGAGGAAGATAAGCGGTAAACTAAGTTGCTTCTTCGACAAACGAGGGAAACCATGAACCTTGAGAGGTTGATCAAAATGAAAGAAAGAAAACAACAAAGATAAACAAAGTTGAAAACACTCCATTAGAAAAGAGGAACAAGGAATACGACGAGAACCAGGAGGTTTAGTGATAAGATAGATATTGAAACCACTCCGGTTAAAACTAGATAGAGAAGAAATAAGATTGATATAATTTGGGCAGCACTCCGACTGAAAGAAGAAGGAAAACTTGATAAGATGAAAAGAACTTGAAGAGATGACACAACACTCCGGTTAAATGGATAAGCATGAAAAGAACATGATCTTAGACAAACGAGATGATGGGTTGAGAAGAGCAACATCACAATGCCTCCGTAACGAAAGAATAGAAGTTAGATCATTGGAATAAAAGAATGGAGAAGAAAATGCCAACTTCTGCCACAAATGAGCTTGGAAAGCACCCTTCCAAGAAGGTTACAATGGGGTTGTTGGGAAAAACCAACAACAAAATGAATAAGCTTGTAGTGGGCTTATGGAAAACATCTCAAAACTATGAGGTGACAACCGGTCACTAACGGAAACAATTGCTTGCTTGAGATCAACGGAGAGAAGATAAATTGTTTTCGCCGAGAGGATAGGAGAAAACTTGGATCATTGATAAGCACCAGAATAGCAACATTCCTTAGGGAAGGCTTTAGGTGAAATATGACACAAGATAACTCCAACGAAGAGATTGATGGATTTAAAATACCTCATTCTTGACAACAATATGAATCGTGGAACATGAACTCAAATTATCAAGAATGACATAATACCACCTCCAAAATATGGTAGAAAGAATTGCACTCCGGATTACCATATGAAGAAAGCTTGAGCTCCTTAGGAAAGAATCTCAATGAAAACTTTGAGAAGGGAATTAAATCCTTGATGAACCATCATGTAGAACCTCCATGAAGAACTCCGGTAAACAAAAGGAATGAAAAGAAAGAGAAATTGAAAACACAAGGTGAATCCTTGCAATGATTTAGCTGGATCTCTGTGATAATTAGAGCTTGGAACTCCGGGTAAAAGAAAAGATGAAACAATTGAAATCGAGAATTTTAAGGGCCTCCGGAATAAAGAATTAATCACTTGGATGAACAAGAATAAGAATTATGTTATGCTTATCCTTCACCAATTAAATTGATGACAATCAACGGATTTGGCATACTACTTATTCTCGTAGAAAGGATTAAAAGAGATATATCAAAACTTGAGAAGGTCTTCAATGAACCACCGGTAGGATTGGAACAACAAATGAATTGATATGATGAACAAGGAAGAGAGATCTTGAAAGAACCACCATAAGAATTGAAAATGATCGAAGTAGGGGTGCAACACTGCTAAGAATTAGCAAATGAACGAAGGTGCTTGAGACAAATTAGATACATGCGAACAAAGAGATCAAGAACTGATTAGAGGATATTCGATTAATGCACCGGCAAGATAGGAGAATGATAACTGACAGCTGAGAATGAATAAACCTGAATTGATGGACTCCGGATGACAAACTGAGAAGACTCTTGAATATCTCCTGATGGGTGAAAAAGATTCTCACAATCGAAAACAATTATGAGAGGATGGCAACAAGCTAGCACCATGAATCTTGAAGAGAATAGAGCAAGATTAAAGAGAAACTCTTCTTCGGTCTTCAAATGATGAGAATAACAACGAGAAACACCACCAAGAATTATTGAGGCACACCGGAAGAATCAAAAGCGAAGAGGTTGAGCCAACTATGAAAAGAATTTGAAAGATCTTGGAGAAAAGCATTTGACTGATGATAACTCATTCTTACGTCAAGCATGGAAAAGAATTTAGGATAGCTCTGGGAAAATAGAAGAGCCAGGTAAGATCCTGGGAAAAGACCTGTGGGTTAGGGCCCACTCAAAAGAACACCGTTGAAAAGATTTAAAAGAGATGTTGCACCGGTTGAATTAAATGACTTGAATGAGATACCAATCTCGAAAGAGCTTGATCGAATGCAGAGTGGAAACACGAATCTTTGAGATATCTTGAGCACTCCGGAATAACAAATAGCGAGAAGTAAAATGATAATGAGGTGCACCGGTATCAGAAGACATTGAAATGAGGAAAAAGGTATGATCAACAAAACTTGACTTGAATCCACTAGAGAAGAGAAAGGAATGAGAAATGACGAACTAGTAGAACATCTTCTTGAGAACCACCGGGTAAGAACATTGACGGAAAAGAATGGAGAAACTTCACAAAAATAAAAGGATACTTGGTAAAGAAATCTTAGTCCTTGAGGAAAAAGGGTGGGTGGGTGGGAATAAACAAAGGCAACTTGGAGACGGATGAAACAAACACCGTTGAGAAGAAATGATAATTGGTCTTGCTGATGTTGAAGTGGTCGGATCCTCTTGAAGAGAAACACGCCGGTTGAAAAGGATTGACATGACAATCTCGATTGTCGAGAAGGATTGGTATTCACATCGGAGTATGAGAACACCATTTCGGAAAGGTATGGAATCAACACTTGACATTGAAGCAACTCGAATACCACAACTCAAAACAAAAACAAAGGACTGGCTTGCAGAATAAGCCGGAACAAACATATGATAGAGATTTCGTCCGAAGTTTTCGTGGTGGGGCCTACACGGGCTCGATCGTACAACACTATCATGTACAAGGCAGTGCACATGACATACGAAGTGTCCCCGACTCGGCATAGCCAAGGACTCTTTAAGACACAACGAGACCACTGTAAAACTAACCGTGAATAGGCGGACCACTAGACTTCGAACCCCAATTTCATATCATACATCCGTCGGAAAGATATCCTAAGAGCTACTTGAATTCCCACCTATGAAACTCCCGAAATTTTCCGGTTATGCAATCAGGTGTTGGGGATACAGGGAAGCATAATATCTCACCCAAAACTAGCAAATCCTACATCCAAATTGTATCCATCCGTCAACACATAACCAAGAAACCTTCGAAATCGTGTACCTCAACCTTGAAAAGCATCCGTTATCTGAGTCATGGCAATACTCCCGTACTCACCTCGATCTTCGGGTTATCGGGTTATCTCACCAACAAGCGCATAAAAGAGATTTTCGATGTCGGCGTACTAAACTCAGGTATTCCAGAACTGCAACGATAAAATTATGACGACAACACCTCAGAGCTCAACTCCCCGGGACACTTCCACTAAACCCTTGACAGGAGGCACCAAGACAATGTTCTCATCATAAAACCATCAGAACGATTCCAAGATACCCGCGTGATCCTAAAAAAAATTAGTGAAATTTGAGAAGAGAAGAGTCAAAACTCTACGTCAGGATGCCTTACCAGAGCAATGAAGAGACTGGGGAGTAAAAAGAATTCCTAACTCTCCGATATATATAATCCTAAATGACTCAAAACATTTTTCTAGACACAACTCGGCCGCTAAAAACGATCAAGCAGTGGGGCTCCTAAGGTCGGGGAAGGCTCTGATACCAACTTGTAACGCCCTCGATGCGGCTATATCTCCCACGTGTCGAAGCATGACTTAGAGGCATAACCGCATTGAAAGCAATGTCACAAGTGAGGTAATCTTCACACAACCCATGTAATACATAAGGGAAAGAGATACATAGTTGGCTTACAATCGCCACTTCACACAATTACATGAATAAAGCATTACATCATCCAGATACAATCAAGGTCCGACTACGGAACCAAAATAAAAGAAGAGCCCCAAATGCGACAAAGGTCCCCGATCGACCCCAACTGGGCTCCACTACTGATCAACTAGAACAAAACAACACAAAGGGCAAGATCTTCATCGAGCTCCTCCTTGAGCTTGGTTGCGTCACCTGCTCGGTAACATAGGCACCTGCAAACTAGTTTTGGAAGTATCTGTGAGCCATGAGGACTCAGCAATCTCACACCCGCGAGATCAAGACTATTTAAGCTTATAGGAAGGATGTAGTAATGAGGTGGAGCTGCAGCAAGCGACTAGCATATATGGTGGCTAACATACACAAATGAGAGCGAGAAGAGAAGGCAAAGCACGGTCGATAAAAGTATGATCAAGAAGTGATCCTATAGCAACCACGTCAAGCATAATCGCAACATCGTGTTCACTTCCGGACTCCGCCGAGAAGAGACCATCACGGTTACACACGCGTTGATGTATTTTAATTTGGATCTGGTGTCAAGTTATCTACAACCGGACATTAAAAATTCCCATCTCGCCACATAACCGCTGGCACGGCTCTCGAAAGTTTAAACCTGCAGGGTGTCCCAACAGCCCATGACAAGCTCTCGCGATCAGCGAAGGAATAGACCTTCTCCGGAAGACCCGATCAGTCTCGGAATCCGGTTTACAAGACATTTCGACAATGGTAAAACAAGACCAGCAAAGCCGCCGGATGTGCCGACAAATCCTGATAGGAGCTGCACATATCTCGTTCTCGTGGCACACCGGATTGTCCAAACTTCCGTAGGCGAGCCCAGAGTTGCCTGGTGGCCACCGGCGGTCGACGGTTTGGACCAACACTCAACGAGCATCGCCGGGGGGTAAATAAAGATGACCCTCGGGCTCCGAAACCCAAGGGAAAAAAGGGCTAGGTGAGGCAAATGGTAAAACCAAGGTTGGGCCTTTTTGGACAAGTTTTATTCAAAGCGAACCGTCGGGGGTCCCATAAATCACCCGACCGCGTTAGGAGCATAAAATTGATAACATAACACCGGTATGACGGAAACTAGGGCGGCAAGAGTGGAACAAAACACCAGGCATAAGGCCGAGCCTTCCACCCTTTACCAAGTATATAGATGTATTAATAAAATAAGAGATATTGTGATATCCCAACATAACCCTGTCCACCATGGAGAAATCTTCAACTTCACCTGCAACTAGCAACGCTATAAGAGGGGCTGAGCAAAGGGGTAACATAGCCAATCAATGGCTTGCTAGGAATGGTGTCAAAGGTTAGAAGTTTGACATGGCAATTTGGGAGGCTGACAAGCAAATGGTAGGCATCGTAGCATTGGCATAGCAAAAGAGCGAGCAAACTAGCATAGCAACGATAGTAGTGATTTAGAGGGTATGATCATCTTGCCTGAGATCCCGCAAGGAAGAAGAACGAGTCCATGAAGAAGACAAACGGACGAAGTCGAACGGATCCTCACAACTTCGGAACGAAACCGAAGCTAACGAGAGAAGCAACCCGGAAAGAAACAAACAACATAGTAAACAACCATCACATAAACATGGCATGAAGCACAATCAAGTATGATGCATGTCCGGTTTAATGAGGCATGGCATGGCAAAGTGCAACGAACAATACTACAAATTAAGTGGAGCTCAATATGCAACGAGTTGCATATTGACGGAACGCCACATCAATTATTTAGTTTGATCTCGTTATAAGCTACTTAACAATATTAAATGTTGTTATCATGATGCGGATGACACATGCAAGTATTATGCAATTTTATGAAAATGTTGACATGAGCATGTTATGAAGCATTTGGTCACCATGGCGGAACAAAACGGGTGCCACGACAATGAATCCGAAAATGATGCCACGGCAACATATCGGTTCCGGTAGCTCACGGAGATACCGGTGCAAAAGGAAGCGTGCGGATGTGCGGAACATGCTAGAGATGGTGGGGTGATCCCGGATTCCGGGTTCCCACTCGACGGCGGCATGGCAAACAAGGAGGAACGTGCAAAGACACGGTGCAACCATGAGCATCTCATACATCACACAACATTCGTTCACGGGCGTCGTCTTGGCGGTTATACCTTTGAAGCGTGCATTTTCGGAGCGGTTCGGGTTCGGCGAGGGAAGTAGTCGTTCACGGCGTAGTGGAAGTCGTTGTTCACGTGGCGACGGTAGTTGTACACGTTTTCGTAGATGTTCAGGTCGACGGTAGTGGTACACGCGACATCGGGGTACTTGTTGTTCCGATTTTTGCGTCCGTAGATGTACGCGGCAATCGTAGTGGTACTTGGCGGTTCCATGTAGTCGAACTTGACGATCCGAGGGGGTACTTGGCGGGTCGTCGAGGTACGCGTTCTTGGCGATCCCGTAGACGCGGTAGAGGTACTTGACGCGTCACCGTGTAGTTGTACACGGAGTCGAACAGAGGGCCTTGGCGAAACCAGGGTGCATCTTGGCGGTCTCGTCTCAGTCTTCAAACCACAACGAAGCAAGGCAAAAGACTCGGTGCGGTGGTGGTCGGCGGCTACCACGAAGGGGAAGCAGGAAGCGAGAGGTGTGGCGAGCGCGGCGGGACGCGGGGATGCTGATGGCCTCATGGGCCATGGCGGCGCTGGAAGGGGCGCGGAGCGGCATCGGCGAGAGGATCAGCAGCCTGCTGCTGCGGGCGGCGAGGCCGCGGTCAAGGCGGTTCTAGGGGCGGCGAGGAGGAGGTCGAGTCTGGCGCTCTGGTCGCAGCGACCGGAGGGGCGACGGGCAGACGGTGGCGGGGCCTGGCTGCGGCGGAGGTCAAGGTCGGACCCGGAGATGGGTGGCCTCGGCGACGGGACTCGTCTGGGCAGGAGGTGCAGCAAGGCGGGACGGCAGGCAAGGAGGCTGAGAGGGCGAGGCGGAGGCGCGAGGAGCCGCAGAGAGCGGCTGGAGGCGGCAAGCCGGGCGAGGGATCGGAGATCTTGGCTTGAGGAGATGGGGGTCGGCGAGGAGAGGGAATCGATCGATGGCGTGTGGCGGAGGCCTGAGAGGAGAGATCGACAGGAGGGAGTCAGGCTAGGGTTAGAGGGGGGCGCGGCTGGGCCTTGGGCCGGCTTAGCCTTGGGTCAAAAGGGTTGCGGGGAAGCGGCCCTCTTCTCTCTCTCTCTCCTATATTTTCTTAGCAGAAAACAATTAAAGAGAAGAAAAAGAAAGAGAGGGTTAGGGAAAGGATTTGCGCATGGAGACAATTTTCCCGGACTCGCAAGAATGAGCTCGATCCAGGAAAAATAGAAAAGAGGCACTAATGCAAGATTTAAATTCAAACTCATTTGAATTTAATTCAAATGGGTTCGAACTAGGACTAGGAATTAGAGGTTTCCAAAAATGTTGGGATTTTTGGTGGAGCTCCGGAAGATGATGAAAGAATAAATGGCAAAGTTGGAGATCAAGAATTAAGACAACAAAGGCATTAGGATATTTTGTAAGTGTGTTTGCGGTAAATCCAAATAATTGAAATATTTACTATAGCTCTCTAAATATCGAGAGGATATGTTTTAAAGAGAATCACCATGTTTCCCTCGATTTAAATGGATCGAAGAATCCATACAATTTATTTAGTTGAGGTTTTTAAAATTAATGATATGATGGCATGATGACATGATGCAATGCAAGAGATGGCATGATGAATGCACAAACAAAACAAAAAGCAAAACGAAGACAAAAACCCAACCACGAAGGAAATAACATATCGCATCTCCGGAAACGGCAAGAGTTGGAGTTACGAATATGGAAAGTTGTATCCGGGGCGTTACAGTGAAGAACACATTTCTTCATGGAGATCTGCAAGAAGAAGTTTATATGGAGATTCCACCAGGGTTCAATGGGCTTGCGACACAAGGTAAAGTGTGTAGATTGAAGAAATCACTTTATGGACTTAAGCAGTCACCAAGGGCTTGGTTTGGAAGATTTTGCAAGTTAGTTTGTTCTATGGGTTTTAAGGAAAGTAATGTTGACCATACCCTTTTCTTTAGGCATCATCGAAACAAAATTGTCATATTGGTCGTATACGTTGACGACATTGTGATCACAGGTAATGATGACGGGGAGATAAGGAACTTGAAGAAAATGTTGGCAAAGTCATTTGAAGTTAAAGACCTTGGCTTCCTTCATTTCTTCTTGGGAATCGAGGTAGCTTATGGAGCGCAAGGTATATATCTCTCTCAAAGAAAATATGTGCTCGATCGTCTTGCTGAAACTGGGATGCTTAAAACTAAACCTGCTGCAACACCAATTGAACCGAACCTTCATATTATAGCCAACTCAGGAGAACATGTTGATAGGGAGAGATATCACAGACTTGTGGGGCATTTAATTTATCTATCTCATACTAGACCAAACATTGCATATGCAGTAAGCCTAGTGAGTAGATATATTCATGCCCTCGATCAAGTCATCTAGATGCAGCAAATAGAATTCTGCGATACCTCAGAGGTTGTCCTGGAAAAAAAATTCTCCTTTCAAACCACCGGCATCTAGAAGTTGAGGGATATACATGCGTTGATTGGGTTGGGTGCTTGGATGATAGGAGATCCACTTCTGGTTATTGCATCTTTGTAGGAGGAAATTTGGTTAGTTGGAGTAAGAAGCAAAGTGTTGTTGCCAGGTCCACGGCAGAAGCAGAGCTGCGATCCATGGCTTCAGGGCTATGTGAGTTGTTGTGGCTTCAGTTATTATTAACCAAACTTCGGCTCTTTAAAGGAGGGCCACTTAGACTTCATTATGATAATCAGGCGGCAATCAACATTGTTAACAATCCGGTTCAGCATGTTAAACAAAACATGTTGAAATTGATAGACATTTTATTAAGGAGAAACTTGATGAGTAGGAGTACTACAAGTAGGATTTGTTAAACTGGAGATCAACTTGCTAATGTATTGACAAAGGGTGTGAGTGTTGTATCCTTCTCGAAGTTGTGTGACAAGATGGGGCTCCTAGACATCTTCGCCCCATCTTGAGGGGGAGTGTTGTAGGGAGTTAGGTGTAAAATAGATAAGTGAGAAGGGCTTGGATGTAATTGTAAAGTGTATATACTGGGAGGAGAATGAATGGATCGAGTGAGTGGGTTCTTCCAGAAATCTCCGTTTTCCCCTTTTTTGCATGCTTGCTGGAGAGGTGAGATCCATCAAATTAGACAATAATCATCAACCTCAAGTTCCTTCTCCTATGCTTTGAGGTCATGTCCGGCCTTAAGATCAATTTTGATAAGAGTGAGGCTGTTATGATGGGGTATTTGGTTGTCGATCAGCAGCAGATTGTAGACAACCTTAACCGCAAGTTCTACACCTTCCCCATTGCATACATGGGGATGTCGCTTTCTGACTCGAGGATCCTACTTGTTGGGGATTTTGACCCACTTGTGGGACGGGTTGTATCTCGGTCTCCCATGGTGCAGAAGATTTACTTTCAAAGGGAGTAAATCCATGCTTATCGATTCATGTCTCTCTAGCCTTCCCATGCATATGATGTGGTTGGATATATTGCCATATGATGTGCATAGCTCCTTTGACAAAGACTATTGCTCTTCTTTTGACAGGGGATCTAGGTATTCTCGCGTCCCGCCACATGAATATGGCCCTTATGTTGAGATGGGTTTGGCGGATCTTCTAGGAGGATGGGGGCTTGTGGTTGTAGCTTATTAAAGCGAAGTATATACATGACCGCCCTCTTCTTGCTTGTGAACGTAGGGAGGGGTCTCAATTCTGAAAGCCTGTCGAGTCTATCAAGCATGAGACACGACTTGCATTTTAGCCATATCTGGACGACCTGAATTCAAATTAGCATTTCTCGTTTCGAAGCCAATCTCGTGATGCTTGTTGGTACGGGTTCACTATCTGCTTTTTAGTTCAAAAATCTGTGCTCTTTAATCTTGAAGGGTAAGAACCGTTTCCACCAGATAACATATCAGCCTTAATATCTTTAACCCTTTCAACAGATAGTGCTAATCGCCACAGACTATGAGATTGCAAGAAATTGGAACCACAAACTCGTTTACAGCAGCTAGTTCGTGTATCATACCAGAGTTCACTGTACAATTGTCTCCATTTCCTTCCCAAATGTTTCAGTTTGAATACAGGAAACACAAGCACTGGAGTACATCCATTCCACACCCAGACCAAGACAGCAGAAGGGTGAAGAACTTCAGAAGAAGAAGAAAAACACTTATGTATGCACGCTTAATTAGGCGTCAGTGATCACACGGTTGCAGCGTTCTTCGGGGGGCACGGCGTGGATAAGGCATCAGGAGTGGACGGATACGAGATCGAGATCAGCTTCGATCTGCACTTCGCCGCCCCATCCTCGCGATATGCGTTTGCCCCAGGGGTGGTGCTTGGTGGGTTGGCCTTGGGGTTCAGGAGCGAAGTCTCAGGGAGGGACTGAGAGATTGCGATCAGCGACTGGCGAACAGTTTCCCGGGTGAACTCTGCTGCTGCTGCTGCTGCTGTAGGCGAGGCCATCAACCGAAGTACTAAATGCTGCATTTCAAGTGTAAAACGAAGGATGCTTGAGATCAGACTCACAAGTTGAAGAATTTTCAAGAAATGAGAGAACCGAGAAACAAGGGCAGATTCATCAGTTTATTTTATTTCAAGGTAGATGATCAAGAATCCGAACAAATTCACCAGTATGTAACTTTGGAAAGAAACACCTAAATCTGCATTCTGGTGTGCTAATTTAGTAGTAGTAAACCACAACACGCACTAGCTAAATAGATAACAGTTATACTTATTAACCCTGGTGCTTGATCCACCTGGACTCTGAACAATAAAACTTGAATGCTAACCTGGAATTTGAAAAACAGTTTTGCTAGAACTCATCTAGATGAGATATAATTTGGTCTCATTCACCTTTTATAGCCATTGAATGTGATGCTATAAGATGCGTGTTGCTGACGTGGGTTGTATTTGTTCTTGTTTTCAAAGTGAATGAGACCAAATTATATCTCATCTAGATGAGTTCTAGGTACTCCCTTTGAAAAATCATTAAACTTGAAACATATCCCAGTTTTTTAATATTGTTTTTGCATTTTTTAGCATTTAAAAAATGCAGAAAAAAACCATAGGCATTAGTAATGTTATGAAATACTCCCTCCGTCCTAAAATAAGTGACTCAACTTTGTACTAGCTCCCAAAATAAGTGACTCAACTTTGTACTAGCTTTAATACAAAGTTAGTACAAAGTTGAGTCACTTATTTTAGGACGGAGGAAAAATTGGAGAAATATATAGTTAAAACGGTGGCTCTTTGTGTCCAGCGAAAAATGACAGGAACACTTCATTTATCTCTTGTAACAATTAATCATATTCACCGACGAAAATTTGCCGGTTCTAACATTAGTCCCCACGCCCATGAATTTCGGATCAAGCACCATAGTTTAAGGATTAGGGGTGTTTGGAATGTAATTTAGATGTTTATTTTCCTACTCCATCCGTCCCAAAGTTAGTAGTACAAAGTTGAGACACTTATTTTGGGACGGAGAGAGTAATATTTAGCAGGGTCACCACTCATCAAATTTGCACCCACGCTGCATGCTGAGAATGAACCATTAATCATGTCACGTTTATCAAATGAAAAACCTCCTACAGTGGCGGACCAACTAACCTGGAAAACGGCTGGAAATATGGTACAAGGGCAGGAAATGACGAGACACTTGCGGCCCCTAACTTTGCTAGAAGAACCAACCTCTAGCCTCGTTAGTTCCTTTGATGGATCTCCAACGAAGCTAGTGGTTGCTTCTTCCAACAACCAACCCCCCAAGGTAGAGAGATTTGCCTTGCTTTTATACGTACCAGGAGAATAGATCATGCTTTGTTTGATTTGTTGACTTAATTATAGACAAAAAGAAGTGGAAACCCGTGTTTCAACAGCAGCCGTCCATGGAACAGAGCCAATAATAGCAAAGACGTGACACCCGGTGTGTTCACCTAATTTTGGATCAACGGCACAGCCTAAAATTAGCCTTCCACACGCAGCTAAAGCAAAAGATACCACGAGTTCCACACTTGATAGACTAACAGAATCTCTAGACCTCTACCGGCCACGCCGATTCCGTGATTCATGGTGCAGACGAGACCAAACTTTCTGTAATAGAACTGAAAAGCTAGTCATAATTTCATCAACTGCGCAAAGAACAAAGCCACTGATCTCTGCTCCATAACATGATCTGGCACGCGAGGAAACAAGCAGGGATTGCTAGCCCTCACGGCATGATCGAACAGCTCCCCGACTCCTCCGCGCACAGTAATAATTCTAACCTAAAGCATGGCGTCTCGCCAAGAAAGCGATGAATGAACAACACCCACCCCCACCCAACCCCACCCACCACCAAAGCAGCAAGCAAGCCCACGGAATCCCAACTTGGCCGCGGCGTTTGATCGAGACGGCGGCGATGAACGAACACAGATCGAGCGAAGGGAGGATCCGTATATACTGGGGCTTTGGAGAAGGAACTCACCGGAGACGAGCAGAGGAGGAGACCTGGGGAGGACGGAGAGGCGAAGAGAGATCGTCGTCTTCGGCAAGGCAATAGTCCAAGGCACACGCACCCACGCTCCGTTGACGTTTGCTCCAATATACCACCTGATCTCGCGGGCGGCGTATCCTCCCTCGTGGCGGACCCCGCCCGGCTCACGCCTGTCCGCACGTTTCGTGATGGACGGCCAGCGATTGGCGCCGAGCTCTACGCCGCCCGGCCTCTCGCTGTCTTACCGGATAGGGATTGGCACGCTGATTGCGAGATTAATCGTATCCAATTCTACCGTCTTCCATCTACTACCGCTCGAAGGTTTATATCCGATTCTACCGCTCGAAGGACGTGAATTCCAAGTTGCACCGGGGGACGCACTCGCGCTCGCTGGATGGCAAGTGGGCCCCGACTGGCTGTGTGCCTTGGTGCTGGTAAAACTGTCGGTGAGTTCGTTTCCGTGCGTAGGTTTCGAGGCCGGTCTGGTCGGGCCAACAGAAAGCCGTGTAGGCAAGCACTAGGACAATTCCAGAAGGGCGGTCGTCGTCACGTGCACCCATGTGTCGCCGTCCTATTGGAGGATCGCTATTCCGGTGACGACCTGGGCACATTCTCGTCTACTAATTGGCTGGGCTGTTCTTTTTATACAGTGATAGGCGCCGGCTGACCGGTCGAAATTTCACAGGGTCGCCGCGCACTCGTCCGATTCACTCAGTAACATCCGTTAGATCAGGTCAACCTTCTCCTTCCTCAGCCCGATATGAGTTGCGCATGAAAAAAAAGACATTCTTTCCATGAGTGGCTCATCTTGCCCGTGACCGCCCCTCGCCGCTCGTGCTTGCTGACCACCAGCCTCTCGCCCGCGCTCCCAGCACCCCGCCGCCCTCGGTCCTAGATCGCTCTCCGTACATTCGTCGGGATCCTATGAGTTTGAACACATATAGAAACATAGATATTCCCCCTGTTTCTGTTCAGCTTGTGCATGCGATTGTACATTGCAGCATTTCCGACGTCAATCCACATTTGGCTCACCGCTGGCGGCTTCCACCAGCTAGAAGACATCACCGATTGTAGCAAAACACACACAGTTTCAGCAAAACACACCACGGTTCCAACAAAAAGCATGCTTTCGCCACGGGCGGTCGCAACAAGACATCTAGACGATCCAACAAAAAAACCTTGCAGATTGTACCAAAACAAAAAGGTGATGCCAACAAAAACGAACTAGACATGCCGCCTCCAAAAATCATGCCTCGCCGGCGGTCGCAACAAAAGACAACTCATCACTCCAACAAAAAAACCTTACGTAGTGCGAGCAAAAAAGGCTGGTCGTTTGGATGCAGCTTTTTGCCGGACGGTTCCAACAAAAAAAATCCCACTGGTTGCAGCATCGCTCGCCCACAGTTGAAGCTCGTAGCTGAGCTCCACCTTGCCGCTCGTAGCATCTAGCAGTGCTAGTTGTAGCCCGCGCCATAATGGTTGTACTCTTTCTGTAAACTAATACTCCCTCCGTCCGGAAATACTTGTCATCAAAATGGATAAAAGAGGATGTATTTAGACATATTTTCAGTTCTAGATACATTTCTTTTCGTCCATTTTGATGGCAAGTATTTCCGGACGGAGGGAGTATAAGAGCGTTTAGATTACTAAAGCAGTGATCTAAATGTTTTTATATTAGTTTACGAAGGGAGTGGCTTTTTGAATTGTTTGGATTGCTTACCGCATATGTCGCGTGGTCCATGATGATTGTAGCTTGTCGCAAGCATAGCCTCAGCATGCGCTGCTCCCCGCTCACTGCCATTGTAGCATGGGCGCCGTAGGTTTGTAGCACTTGAAGCCGGCGGGTGTAACACCTCCAAGCCATCCGGGCAACGACCATGGAGAGGTGCGCACCAGCTGCTGACAGCCATGGCGATGAGCACGCCTCGACCGTGCACTCCCCCTTGCACCGGCGACTCGCTTGCCGCAGTCGGGTGAGTCGATGTGGGATTGATCTGATGGTGGCGGGGAAGAAAGCAAAATGGAATGGGGATCGAGTAGATAGGGAAGAAAACCGGGTCGCGGGCAATGTGTGGGCCTCCACGGCCACTCATTTGGATCGTGTGTGGGATGGCGCGGCTAAATGCACACGCTTCGTGTCACAGCCTGTTTTTTTTTTTGCGCTCTTTTCTTTGCTTGATTTTCACCTGAGTTGGTTTTGGATCTGGAGTTTTGAATCATTCCATTTGGACTTGACCACTTGGGTATCCCTTGATTTTCACCCAAGTGTGCCCTCTCCTCCTCAAATCCATCATTTTACCGCTGGCCAACCCAACAATATTGCTTGGAATATTTTTCTTAAATGAAAAACATTCATTTTGCCTCTAAAACCCTAGCTAAACTCTTTGACCTCCAAAGCAACCCTCATTTCTGTTGCCCTAAAAATCCTGAGAAAAATCCCAAATACTCTTTGGACCCTAGGGCACATTTCTGAGCAAAAATATTTCACCACCCTTTGGAGTATTTAGGCTACAGAAAATAATTTCACTTCTGGGCTGAAATGGTAGTTTCTACAGCAACTACCTTTTTACTAGCTCCATTGTAGCTGGTTTTCCCTGTGCTTATTCACCTTAGTAAGAGTCAGTAAAACCCCAAAGCTCAGCCCTTGAATCCATGTGGTTTGACCACAGTAACTCTTCAAAGTTTCTGTCCAGTAACTTAACCTCATCACCATTTTACTTCTACTGCACCTGGAACCAAACCGAGCCATGGTAACACCTAAGTTTACTAACGACTACACGCCAGACATCATGGTTAGTGCATATGTGGCCTGATGTCATGGTCCACTCATTGACGCGTTAGTTCGCGTCTTTGGCATACCATGCGCGCCAAGGCGTCCGCCCGCCTACGGGCGCGCGTGCTCGCTTCTTTCGCCAGCCAGAGTGTGTCCCCCGCCACAATCCTCGTCTCCACCCCTTAACTCCACCATGCCGCTCGACGCCGCGAGCTTCGCCGCGTGAGCACGAGCACGGTCCGTTAACGGCACAAGGCTCGCTGACTTGTGTTCGTCCATTTCATCCTCGCTCATGTGCTCTTCCGCGTCCGCGCACAGCTCCCGCGTGACCCCCTCGCCTTCGCCTCTCTCTCTTCGACGCTCGTGCGCCGGGCGCCGGGACAGCTGTCTCCGGCAGAGCCCGAGCCCTCCTCGCCGCCCCGCCTATAAACCCCCCCTCCGCAGCCTCCTGGAGCATCGCAACTCACCACCTCTCCCTCCTATAGCCACTAGAAGCCGCAGCCCGGCCGGGCAGGCCGTGGGCTGCCGTCCTCGAGCCGAGCTCGCCGGCGATCCCCTCTAGATCGTTCCCGCAGCTCCGGCCACTCCCAAGCCAAGGCGACCCCGCTAGGGCCTCCGCCTCTCCTCCGTGAAGCCAACGCGCCTAGCTAGAGCCCCTGGAGCCGCCCCTAGCCGCCGTCTTCCTCATCTCTGGCGACCACCGTGTTCTGCCTCCGCTTGCGAGGAAGAATCTGACGCCGTCCGGTCACCGTTAGCCACGCTACGGGTACGGGCAGGTGCGCAATCATCTTCTCCGTCGACCCCTCCCTCTCGTTTTCCTCCAAGAAGCCTCAACGCCGGCATAAGCTCCGGCAATGCGCCGCGCCTCTCTGTTTCCTTCTCCCCTCCCTCCGGCCTGACTAGTGAGGCCCGCTAGTCAGCCACTCACTACGCGCGCGAAGCGGTATGAGTGGTGGCCCCCTGGGAGAATACGCCTTTGATGTCACCCCCCCTATGTTTTCTTTTTCAAATTCATTTAAATTCCAGTAGTATTCAAACAGCCATAAATTTTATTCTACAAGTCCAAATGCAGTGATTCTTTCTGCATCGTGTTATGTGTCCAAAAGTCTAACAGCACCCAAAAGATGGGATTTTTCCTTGCTGTCTAGATTTTCTGGCAATTTTCAAAAGGTTTCTTGATATTTTCAATTGTGGTTTTGATTATTTTTCTGAAGAACCAGCTTGTCTTGAGGATCACCAGGAGCTTTGTGAACCTCATCAGTGCTAAGGCAAGCCACAAGTAACATTTTTTCATGGTGCCACTTCAGATTTATGATTTTCATACTTGAACTTATGAATATTGATGCATTTAAATTAGTTATATAATAAATATATTATGTTATATGCTTGTTATGTTAAAATACTTGAACTTCAGAATGTTTGAAGTAAATATTGTTGGCAAGATAAGGAGAACTTAGTTGCAAGTGATAAATAAATAATATGGTCATAGAATTTGATGAGTAATTTAAATATTATTTTTGCATGAGGTATAATGATGATAATGCTAGAAATAGTTCTGGTATAAGTAAGGAGAGGTTTTAACCAGTATAGTAGCATGAGTTTATGCTGGCTCCGTAGGAGCGTGGTTGGTGCAGATTTTGCATGGTTATGTGATGCATATGTTAAGTGATGCATGGTATGGCAGTATGACACCAGTTATTTTCTTTTCACATTAAAGTTGAACCTGATTAATAATTCAACTTGAACATGTTGTTGACCGGGTCGTGGTGCCGCTGAAACGAGTCTTTCCCAGTGCAACCACATTTGCCGGTATGGGACGGCCTTAATGCGTTTCATTGTCGTGCCTGGTCGGTACCTCAATTTAGGGAAGGTTATGGGCGTGTTGTACCCTGGCCCGGTAGGCAAGCATAACCTTGTGAGCCCGTTGTTAAGTTAATTTTGGTACCGGATCCCAGTGTGGATCGTGGCCACGACGGTGGTCGACGTGTCTGGAGGTAGACACGAGGCCACCCAGGACTAGCCCGGTGGGGTCTGAGTCGGAAGGGCCGGGAGAGTGTCATGACAGTGAAATGGTTTCGTCGGAACGCTGTTGGTCCACCCGTATGGGAGTGTGAGGCCATGGGTTCCTAGTGTGGGTACAGTGTACTAACCTCTGCAGAGTGTATTTAATCTATCGATAGCCGAGTCCACGGATATGGACACGCTCGAAAGTAAGGTACACCATGGGTCAACACTTAATAAGTATGCACACTAAATTGCACTAAGGATGGTAGTGAGGTCATCGTGTTGAGTTGGACATGTGTTGTCGGGTTGTGATCGCCGTAAGGATCACAGGCCATGAGTTGGTCGGGTTGTGATCACCATAAGGATCACGGGCCATGAGATGGTCGGTTTGTGATCGCCGTAAGGATCACGAGTATGTTTTGGTAATATTATGTTTGTTGGTCACACCTGGTAAGCAAGTCGGGAGAATGAGTACCTGTTGAGCACTGTCACATCATGTTGGTTATATAGTTGCATTGTTGATTAAATTGATAAATATCATAATATTATTTGTCATCTTGTTTATGCTTATTGTGAGCTTGCAAGTACATTCAATGTACTGACCTGGCGTGTCATGCCAGATTTCAGGAAAGTCCCGTTGGAAAGGAGTGTTGTCCTAGTCTAGACCGTGTCCACGTCGGTGTCCTTGTGCTATGGAGTCCCGCTACGACGTTGTTCCGCTGCCGAGTAGTTGTCATGATCGAGGCCCCTTTATGTTCACTAAATAATGTACATATTGTTCAGCCGCACCGTGTGTGCCGCTTGGCCTCGCTAACTATTGTAATATGAACTATATTCCGCTAGCATGAATAAAGCGGTTGTTTTCTGTACCATGGTGTTGTGTGTTGCCAGAAGACAAGGTCTCTAGGCTGGCAACGCAGGGTAAACCGGTCGCTCTGAGCCGGGATGCCACAACGCTTGGTATCAGAGCCGCGCTGACTGTAGGCCACGCTAGACTAAGCTGAGTTAACTGGACGCTAGATACGAGTTGTAGCTAAGTGTCAGTAATAACTATAGCTGGTTGTTGCATTGCTTGCACTGATTATATTTTTCTATGCTAACCTGCTAATGGTTGTGAGTGTAGATGGCTCCGGTGTTGTATCCGTGCCAGTTGCAGTTGATGCCGTACACGTCACCGCATCTCCTTTGTAACATGTGGCATCGGCTATACCCTCACGGAGACGATCCAGTCTATCGTGTGTACCGGGAGCGCCTAGCTGACTCAGTGTATGAGTATCACACCATGGTTACTCTGCGCACCAGTTCCGATTCCGGTTCTTACACTCGTACCTCTCGTAGCGGCTACATTTCTTTCGCTTCTCAGGCTGTCCAGTTTGCTGCATTCGAGGTACTTGTTGAGCTCCGCTACAACGAGGTCCGGATGCAGAATCACCCAGGTTTCCATTACTACCCTTCTCTCCACGATAATGGTCGTGTCCGTTTCTCTGTCATTGATCCGGAGTCTGATAGTGTCGCTAGCCACCTTTCTCGCTACATCACTGCTAGCTATCTTCTGATCTACGAGCTGGCTCGTGAGCTGAGTCGTGCCCGTACTGCTTTAGCCTCTACTTTAGTCTCTGCTCGCTCAGCCACTACTTCTCCATCTGTGGGATTTATTCCCTACGTTCCTGCCAGTTCTAGATCCCCTGTTTCTCCGGTTACTCCCCCGAGTAGCTCGGGCACCGCGACTGCGAGTCCCCTTAGTGCTCCTGCCAAGTGGGTTTCACTCCTCGCCACTCCTGCAGCCCCTATGATCCACCCTCCACCTGCCCTAGAGGGAGAGCCCTCGAGGCAGCGTTGTTGTGTCACTTTTAACCCGGAGGTCTCCGTTAATCCCGTCAGTTCTGGATCCGTGTCCGCATCAGGAGAGGACCCCGCAACGCCAGCCGAGCAGTAGAGCTTTCAAGTATTCTCAGTTGTCGGGACCGAGTATGGCTGTAGTTGTACTAGTCATGATGTTTCGTTTCATGTATGAGGGTAGTTGGACCTGGCATGTTGTTATCTTTCATGTATGAGTTTATGTATAATTATGTTGGACTTTATTTTATTCGCCGTATTTTCTTCATCTTTTCGGGTTCGCTTGGTTTTGTTGCTGGCTTCTCCCCAATTTTTGTCGAATGCTTCTCATCTCGGTTGCGTTGACTTGGGAAAAATCATATTAGGATGACACGGGGAGGCTGCAGTAGCAACGTTCGCGACGGTTCTCCTGTTCGGCGTTCCGCACGACAGGCAGGACAATCACCCGAGCCGTACGTTCCACCACCGCCTCCACCGCCAAATCTGCCCTCCACCGAGCAAATTATGCGTATGTTCGAGGAACGACGAAACAATGATCTAATGGAAATATTTAGAAGTATTCAAGCAATGGTTGGACAGAATGGAAATCAGCCTGCCTCTCACTCCAAACTATCTGATTTTCAAAGGACTAAGCCTCCCGTTTGATCGGTAGCCGTTGATCCCTTGGATGCAGATGATTGGTTAAGAACTATGGAAAAGAAACTTGAGGTTGCTTGAACTGATGAAGAGGATAAAGTTCCATTTGCAACACATTATCTGGAAGGTGGTGCTGCCATATGGTGGGAAAGTGAGAAAGCCATAGGGACTGAGAATGAAGCAATTACCTGGTCAAGATTCAAGGAACAATTCCGAAAATATCACATCCCTGCGGGAATTATGAAGACTAAGCAGCATGAATTTCTCGCGCTCCTCCAAGGAAGTCAGTCAGTGGGAGAATATTTACAAAAATTCAATCACCTATCATGTCACTCTCAATATGACGTGGCCACTGAAGAAAGGAAGATGGACCGCTTTCTGGGTGGATTGAACCCGCAACTTCGCTGTGCTCTCAGTGTGTTTGATTTTCTAGATTTCCAAACCCTGGTGAACAAGGCTTTCATTGCTGAAAGGGAACACAAGCTCGTGTCAGATAATAAGTCTGCCCATAACAATCACAAACGCAAGTTTTAGCCCAAGAAGGAAATGCAACCAGTGCAGAAGGTTCGTACCTGGCAGCCAACTCCGATGGCATACCAGCCTAGTTGGCAACAAAATGTTAACAAGACCACCACCCAAGTGAAGAATGATGTGCTCAACCCAGTTATGGAGAATCGTCACAAGAACAATTCTGTTATAGTTGCGGACAAACCAGACATTATGCCAAACAGTGTCCCAAGAACAACCGGACCAATGCTACGTTCAAGCCTCAATTCCATTATTTGGAAGCCGGTCCAAGTCAGCACGACATCACGGGATATGTTCATCATATTTCAGCCAACGAAACCCAAGAAAATCCTGAAGTCGTCATTGGTATGTTCCCTGTTAATAACATACCTGCAGTAATTTTATTTGACTCTGGGGCTTCCCACTCTTTTATTTCTCGGAGTTTTGTCGCCCAAAACAAATTTCCTTGTTCACTTTTGGGCAAGAATATGCTGGTACAAACCCCAGGATCTATTATTCAAAGCAATGCAGTACGCCGATCGGAAGTCAAGTATCAACGAAATCCGCTTCCCGACGTCTTTGATACTGATTGAGTCTGATAAATTGGATGTTATCTTGGGTATGAATTGGCTGACTCGGTACCAAGTATGCATAAATTGTGCGACCCAAGAAGTCAACTTGACCGGACAAGATGGACAAGCTACCAAGTTTATTGCTCGTAGAAGCATACCCTCCAAGGGAATGGTTTTTACAGCAATAGCAGACATGGAATTAATTCCGGTGGTCAGTGAGTTTCCTGATGTATTCCCGGAAGAACTGCCAGGCATGCCACCTGACCGAGAGCTTGAGTTTGCAATAGGACTTGTGCCCGGAACCACACCAATACACAAGAAATATTATCGAACACCGTCATCCGAATTGGTAGAGCTAAAGAAGCAGCTTGATGAAATGCTCCAAAAAGGATATATCCGCCCCAGCTCCTCGCCATGGGGATCACCCGCTATTTTTGTGGACCAGAAAGATGGCAGCCTTCGTATGTGTGTGGACTACCGACAATTGAATGATGTCACGATCAAAAACAAATACCCTCTGCCAAGAATTGATGATTTGTTTGATCAGCTCAGTGGAGCCAAGGTATTCTCAAAGATTGATTTGTGGACTGGATATTACCAGCTCAAAATTAAAAAGGAGGATATTCCCAAGACCGCGTTCACCACTTGCTACAGTCTTTATGAATATACCGTCATGTCCTTCGGCCTCACCAATGCCCCCGCCTTCTTCATGCACATGATGAACAAAGTGTTCATGGATTTCCTTGATAAGTTCGTGGTCATCTTCATCGATGATATACTTATTTACTCAAGAAATGAAGAAGAGCATAAAGGACACCTCCGCGCAGTGCTACAACGACTCCGTGAACACCAGTTGTACGCCAAGTTCAGTAAATGCGAGTTTTGGCTCAAGCAAGTTGGATTCCTCGGGCATGCACTATCCGCTGAAGGAATAGCCGTGGACCCAAGTAAAGTAAAAGACGTGCTCGACTAGATGCCACCCGCCACTGTGTCTCAGATCAGGAGTTTTCTTGGATTAGCCAGGTACTGCCGTCGTTTCATTGAAGGGTTCTCCAAGATTGTTAAGCCCATGACGGAGTTCCTTAAAAAGGATAAGAAGTTTGAATGGACGTCAGACTGTGAGAAAAGTTTCACTGAGTTAAAGAAGCGCTTAACAACTGCACCAATATTAACACTTCCAGATATCTACCGCAGCTTTGACGTATATTGCGACGCTTCCTGGCAAGGACTTGGGTGCGTGCTTACGCAAGATGGCAAGGTAGTAGCCTACGCCTCACGGCAGCTACGACCCCATGAAGGAAATTACCCCACTCATGATTTGGAATTGGCCGCGGTAGTTCATGCTTTAAAAATTTGGAGACAATACCTCATTGGAAAAAGGTGCCAAATTTTTACCGACCACAAAAGTCTCAAATACATATTTACCCAACCGGATTTAAACCTCCGTCAGCGATGATAGCTGGAGTTGGTCAAGGATTATGATCTTGGAATAAATTACCATCCGGGTAAGGCCAACGTGGTTGCCGATGCGCTCAGTCGAAAGCCCGTCAGTTTAAACGTCATGCTGGAATCTCTGCCTTCCGAACTCAAAGAAGAAATTGTTCAGCTCAACCTGGTCATAGTTGAGGCTGGCCTTACCAATATTCTGATGGTTACCCCTACTCTTGAGGAAGAAATCCGCAAGGCCCAGCCAGGTGATGTCAACCTGCAGAAACGCATCAAGTCATCCGATTTCTCGAAGGATCAGTACGGTACCCTCCGATTCAGGGGAAGGATTTGTGTGCCTAATCAAGCTGACCTAAAGCAGAAAATTTTGTCAGAAGCCCACGAGTCCTCGTATTCAATCCACCCTGGAGGCACAAAAATGTATGAAGACCTTTGACAAATATTCTGGTGGGATGGAATGAAGAAAGACATTGCTTATTTCGTGGCCTGTTGCGACATATGCAACAAGGTTAAGGCGGAATACCAGAAACCAGCCGGACTTCTCCAACCACTACCCATGTCACAATGTAAATGGGACGATGTCTGTATGGATTTCATCATAGGATTACCCAGGACCCGACGAGGCAATAATGCGATCTGGGTCATAGTGGATACATTAACCAAGGTGGCTCACTTCCTCCCAGTCAAAACCTCATACCGAGCAGATGAGCTTGCCCGACTGTATGTATCCAGGATTGTCAGTTCACATGGAGTTCCCAAAACCATCACTACTGACCAAGGTTCACTTTTCACCTCTGCTTTCTGGACCCGTCTCCATCAAGCCCTTGGGACGGAATTAAAATACAGCATCGCTTATCATCCTCAGACGGATGGGCAAATGGAAAGAGTAAATCAGATACTCGAAGATATGCTCCGAGCCTGTGTTTTAGCCCAAGGACCACAATAGGAAGACTGTTTGCTGTACGCCGAGTTCTCGTATAACAATGGGTTCTAGACCAGTTTAAAGATGTCACCTTATGAAGCTTTGTACGGCCGTAAGTGCCGCACTCCATTAAATTGGTCTCAAAGCGGAGACAACCATATTTACGGAACAGATCTCATGCTGGAAGCCAAAAAGCAAGTCAAGGAGATCCGAGACAGGTTACAACTGGCCAAATCGCGACAGAAAAGTTATTACGATGCAAAGCACCGGCAGATCAATTTTGAACCTGGGGAACATGTCTACCTTCGAGTCACACCCATGAAGGGAGTAAAAAGATTCCAAACCCGTGGAAAATTGGCGCCCAGGTTTATTGGTCCATTTCTCGTCATGACACGAGTAGGTGCTGTGGCATATCAGTTGGAGCTGCCTCCGGAACTGTCCGACGTGCACAACGTGTTCCACGTTTCACAATAGCGACGATGCATCTCACCACCCGAGAAAAAGACCGATTTGGCAGAGATAGAGATGGCAAAGGACTTAACCTACGAAGAGAGGCCAATGAAAATTTTGGATCAGATGGAAAGAGTCACTCGTAGTAAGTCACAGAAGTTTTACAAGGTTCAATGGATGCATCATACCGAGTCAGAATCAACCTGGGAATCAGAGGAATTTCTAAGGGCATGTTATCCCGAATGGTTTTCCCAAGCAACCGAATCTCGAGGACGAGATTCATTCTAAGTGGGGGAGGTCTGTCACAGCCTGGTTTTTTTTGCCCTCTTTTCTTTGCTTGATTTTCAGCTGAGTTGGTTTTGGATTTGGAGTTTTGAATCATTCCATTTGGACTTGACCACTTGGGTATCCCTTGATTTTCACCCAAGTGTCCCCTCTCCTCCTCAAATCCATCATTTCACCCCTGGCCAACCCAACAATATTGCTTGGAATATTTTTCTTAAATGAAAAATATTCATTTTGCCTCTAAAACCCTAGTTAAACTCTTTGACCTCCAAAGCAACCCTCATTTCTGTTGCCCTAAAAATCTTGAGAAAAATCCCAAATATTCTTTGGACCCTAGGGCACATTTCCGAGCAAAAATATTTCACCACTCTTTGGAGTATTTTGGCTACAGAAAATAATTTCACTTCTGGGCCGAAATGGTAGTTTCTACAGCAACTACCTTTTTACTAGCTCCATTGTAGCTGGTTTTCCCTATGCTTATTCACCTTAGTAAGAGTCAGTAAAACCCCAAAGCTCAGCCCTTGAATCCCTGTGGTTTGACCACAATAACTCTTCAAAGTTTTTGTCTAGTAACTTAACCTCATCACCATTTTACTTCTACTGCACCTGGAACCAAACCAAGCCATGGTAACACCTAAGTTTACTAAGGACTACACGTCAGACATCATGGTTAGTGCATATGTGACCTGATGTCATGGTCCACTGTGATGACAGCGTTAGCCGAAAGCGTCTTTGGCATGCCAGCAGCGCTTACATGTCGCCACCGTGGCGCTGTGCTCGCTTCTTTCGGCCAGCCAAAGCGTGTCTCCCCTCACCACCATCCTCGTCTCCACCCCCTTAACTCCCCCACCGCTGACGCCGGAGCTTCGCCCGTGAAAGCACGGCACGGTCCGCCAACGGCACAGTGCCCGCACACTTTCTTTGTCCCTTTCCTCCCCGCTCCTGTGCTCGTCCGCGTCCGCGCACAGCTCCCATGTGACCCCTGTTGCCTCCCCCCTCTCTCTCTGACGCTGCTCGTCGCCGGGCGCCGGGGACAGCTGTCCTCCGGCGGAGCCCGAGCCCTCCTCGCTGCCCCGCCTATAAAACCCCCCCTCCGCAGCCTCCTGGAGCATCGCAACTCACCACCTCTCCCTCCTATAGACACTAGAAGCCGCAGCCCGGTCGGGCAGGCCGCGGGCTGCCGTCCCCGAGCCAAGCTTGCCGGCGATCCCCTCTGGATCGTTCCCACAGCTCCGGCCACTCCCAAGCCAAGCCGACCCCACTAGGGCCTCCGCCTCTCCTCCGTGAAGCCAACGCGCCTAGCTAGAGCCCCTGGAGCCGCCCCTAGCTGCGGTCTTCCTCATCTCCGGCGACCACCGCGTTCTGCCTCCGCTTGTGAGGAAGAATCCGGCGCCCGTCCCAGTCCTTTATTAGCCACGCCACTGAGTGCGGGTAGGTGCGCAATCATCTTCTCCGTCGATCCCTCCCTCTCGTTTTCCTCCAAGAAGCCTCAACGCCGGCATAAGCTCCGGCGAAGCGCCGCTCCTCTCTGTTTCCTTCTCCCCTCCCTCCGGCCTGACTAGCGGGGGCCGCTAGTCAGCCACTCACTACGCGCGCGAAGTGGTATGAGTGGTGGCACCTTGGGAGAATACGCCTTTGATGTCACCCCCCCTATGTTTTCTTTTTCAAATTCATTTAAATTCCAGTAGTATTCAAACAGCCATAAATTTTATTCTACAAGTCCAAATGCAGTGATTCTTTCTGCATCGTGTTATGTGTCCAAAAGTCTAACAGCACCCAAAAGATGGGATTTTTCCTTGCTGTCTAGATTTTCTGGCAATTTTCAAAAGGTTTCTTGATATTTTCAATTGTGGTTTTGATTATTTTTCTGAAGAACCAGCTTGTCTTGAGGATCACCAGGAGCTTTGTGAACCTCATCAGTGCTAAGGCAAGCCACAGTAACATTTTTTTCATGGTGCCACTTCAGTATTTATGATTTTCATACTTGAACTTATGAATATTGATGCATTTAAATTAGTTATATAATAAATATATTATGTTATATGCTTGTTATGTTAAAATACTTGAACTTCAGAATGTTTGAAGTAAATATTGTTGGCAAGATAAGGAGAACTTAGTTGCAAGTGATAAATAAATAATATGGTCATAGAATTTGATGAGTAATTTAAATATTATTTTTGCATGAGGTATAATGATGATAATGCTAGAAATAGTTCTGGTATAAGTAAGGAGAGGTTTTAACCAGTATAGTAGCATGAGTTTATGCTGGCTCCGTAGGAGCGTGGTTGGTGCAGATTTTGCACGGTTATGTGATGCATATGTTAAGTGATGCATGGTATGGCAGTATGACACCGGTTATTTTCTGTTCACATTAAAGTTGAACTTGATTAATAATTCAACTTGAACATGTTGTTGACCGGGTCGTGGTGCCGCTGAAACGAGTCTTTCCTAGTGCAACCACATTTGCCGGTATGGGATGGCCTTAATGCGTTTCATTGTCGTGCATGGTCGGTACCTCAATTTAGGGAATGTTATGGGTGTGCTGTACCCTGGCCCAGTAGGCAAGCATAACCTTGTGAGCCCATTGTTAAGTTAATTTTGGTACCGGATCCCAGTGTGGATCGTGGCCATGACGGTGGTCGAGGTGTCTGGTGGTAGACACGGGGCCACCCAGGACTAGCCCGGTGGGGTCTGAGTCGGAAGGGCCGGGAGGAGTGTCATGACAGTGAAATGGTTTCGTCGGAACGCTGTTGGTCCACCCATATGGGAGTGTGAGGCCATGGGTTCCATAGTGTGGGTACAGTGTACTAACCTCTGCAGAGTGTATTTAATCTATCGATAGCCGAGTCCACGGATACGGACACGCTCGAAAGTAAGGTACACCATGGGTCAACACTTAATAAATATGCACACTAAATTGCACTAAGGATGGCAGTGAGTGAAGGAAATATGCCCTAGAGGCAATAATAAAGTTATTATTTATTTCCTCATATCATGATAAATGTTTATTATTCATGCTAGAATTGTATTAACCAGAAACATGGTACATGTGTGAATACATAGACCAACATAATGTCACTAGTATGCCTCTACTTGACTAGCTCATTAATCAAAGATGGTTATGTTTCCTAACCATAGACATGTGTTGTCATTTGATTAACAGGATCACATCATTAGGAGAATGATGTGATTGACATGACCCATTCCGTTAGCCTAGCACTTGATCGTTTAGTATATTGCTATTGCTTTCTTCATGACTTATACATGTTCCTGTAACTATGAGATTATGCAACTCCCGTTTACCAGAGGAACACTTTGGGTGCTACCAAACGTCACAACGTAACTGGGTGATTATAAAGGAGTACTACAGGTGTCTCCGAAGGTACATCTTTGGGCCCTCTCGGTAATGCACATCACTATAAGCCTTGCAAGCAATGTAGCTAATGAGTTAGTTACGGAATGATGCATTACCTAACGAGTAAAGAGACTTGCCGATAACGAGATTGAACTAGGTATTGGATACCGACGATCGAATCTCGGGCAAGTAACATACCGATGACAAAGGGAACAACGTATGTTGTTATGCGGTTTGACCGATAAAGATCTTCGTAGAATATGTAGGAGCCAATATGAGCATCCAGGTTCCGCTATTGGTTATTGACCGAGAATAGTTCTAGGTCATGTCTACATAGTTCTCGAACCCATAGGGTCCGCACGCTTAACGTTACGATGACAGTTTTATTATGAGTTTATAAGTTTTGATGTACCAAAGATTGTTCGGAGTCCCGGATGTGATCACGGACATGACGAGGAGTCTCGAAATGGTCGACACATAAAGATTGATATATTCGAAGCCTATATTTGGATATCGGAATGGTTCGGGTGAAATCGATTTTTCCGAGCACCGGGGTTCTGGAACCCTCCCGGGTTTATTGGGCCTTCATGGGCCCTAAGGGAGAAGAGGAGAGGAGGCAAGAGGTGGGCTGCGCCCCCTCCCCTCCCTAGTCCGAATAGGACAAGGAGAAGGGGGCGGCGCCCCACCTTTCCTTCCCCTCTTCCTCCTCCTTCCCCCTTCTCCTTCTCCAACTAGGAAAGAAGGGAGTCCTACTCCAGGTGGGAGTAGGACTCCCCCTTGGCGCGCCCTCCTTGGCCGGCCGGCCCCTCCCCCTTGGCTCCTTTATATACGGGGGCGGGGGGAACCCTAGAACACACAAGTTGATCTACGTGATCGTTCCTTAGCCGTGTGTGGTGCCCCCCCCTCCACCATATTCCACCTCGGTCATATCGTCACGGAGTTTAGGCGAAGCCACCGGCAGTAGAACATCATCATCATCCCACGCCGTCGTCTTGTGGAACTCATCCCGACACTTTGCTGGATCGAGTCCGGGATCGTCATCGAGCTGAGCGTGTGCTGAACTCGGAGGTGCCGTGACGTTCGGTACTTGGATCGGTCGGATCATGAAGGCGTCGACTACATCAACAGCGTCGTCATAGCGCTTCGCTTACGGTCTCACGAGTGCGTGGACAATACTCTCCCTCTCGTTGCTATGCATCACCATGATCTTGCGTGTGCGTAGGAAATTTTTTGAAATTACTACGTTTCCCAACAGTGGTATCAGAGCCTGGTTTTATGCGTAGATGTCATATGCACGAGTAGAACACAAGTGAGTTGTGGGCGATACAAGTCATACTGCTTACCAGCATGTCATACTTTGGTTCGGCGGTATTGTGAGATGAAGAGGCCCGGACCGACATTACGTGTACGCTTACGCGAGACTGGTTTCACCGTTACGAGCACTCGTGCTTAAAGGTGGCTGGCGGGTGTCTGTCTCTCTCACATTAGCTGAATCGAGTGTGGCTACGCCCGGTCCTTGCGAAGGTTAAAACAACACTAACTTGACGAACTATCATTGTGGTTTTGATGTGTAGGTAAGAACGGTTCTTGCTAAGCCCATAGCAGCCACGTAAAATTTGCAACAACAGAGTAGAGGACGTCTAACTTGTTTTTGCAGGGCATGTTGTAATGTGATATGGTCAAGACGTGATGCTATATTTTATTGTATGAGATGATCATGTTTTGTAACCGAAGTTATCGGCAACTGGCAGGAGCCATATGGTTGTCACTTTATTGTATGAAATGCAAACGCCCTATAATTGCTTTACTTTATCACTAAGCGGTAGCGATAGTCGTAGAAGTAATAGATGGCATAAACGACAATGATGCTATGATGGAGATCAAGGTGTCGCGCTGGTGACGATGGTGATGACGACGGTGCTTCAAAGATGGAGATCACAAGCACAAGATGATGATGGCCATATCATATCACTTATATTGATTGCATGTGATGTTTATCCTTTATGCATCTTATTTTGCTTTGATTGACGGTAGCATTTTAAGATGATCTCTCACTAAATTATCAAGAAGTGTTCTCCCTGAGTATGCACCATTGCGAAAGTTCTTCGTGCTGAGACACCACGTGATGATCGGGTGTGATAGGCTCTATGTTCAAATACAATGGGTGGAAAACAGTTGCACACGCGGAATACTCAGGTTAAACTTGACGAGCCTAGCATATAACAGATATGGCCTCGGAACACGGAGACCGAAAGGTCGAGCGTGAATCATATAGTAGATATGATCAACATATTGATGTTCACCGTTGAAACTACTCCATCTCACGTGACAATCGGACATGGTGTAGTTGATATGGATCACGTAATCACTTACAGGATTAGAGGGATGTCTATCTAAGTGGGAGTTCTTAAGTAATATGATTAATTGAACTTAAATTTATCATGAACTTAGTACATGATAGTATTTTGCTTGTCTATGTTCGTTGCAGATAGATGGCTCATGATGTTGTTCCGTTGAATTTTAATGCATTCCTTGAGAAAGCAAAGTTGAAGATGATGGTAGCAATTACACGGACTGGGTCCGTAACCTGAGGATTATCCTCATTGCTGCACAGAAGAATTACGTCCTGGAAGCACCGATGGGTGCTAGGCCTGCCGCTGATGTAACCGGCGGCGTTAAGAGCGTCTGGCGAGCAAAGCTGATGACTACTCGATAGTTCGATGTGCCATGCTTTACGGCTTAGAACCGGGTCTTCAACGACGTTTTGAGCGTCATGGAGCATATGAGATGTTCCAGAGTTGAAGTTAATATTTCAAGCAAATGCCCGGATTGAGAGATATGAGGTCTCCAATAAGTTCTATAGCTGCAAGATGGAGGAGAATAGTTACGTCGGTGAACACATACTCAAAATGTGCGGGTATAATAATCACTTGATTCAAGCGGGAGTTAATCTTCCCGATGATAGTGTCATTGATGAAATTCTTCAATCACGCCACCAAGCTACAAGAGCTTCGTGATGAACTATAATATGCAAGGGATGGACAAGACTATTCGAGCTCTTCGCAATGCTAAAAGCTGCGGAGGTTGAAATCAGAAGGAGCATCAAGTGTTGATGGTTAACAAGACCACCAGTTTCAAGAAAAAGGGCAAAGGGAAGAAGAAGGGAACTTCAAGAAGAACAGAAAACAAGTTGTCTGCTCAAGAGAAGAAACCCAAGTCTGGACCTAAGCACGAGGCCGAGTGCTTCTACTGCAAGCGGATGGACACTAGAAGTGGAACTGCCCCAAGTATTTGCGGATAAGAAGGATGGCAAAGTGAACAAAGGTATATGTGATATACATGTTATTGATGTGTACCTTACTAATGCTCGCATAGTACCTGAGTATTTGATCTGGTTACATTGCTAATATTTGCAACTCGTAACAGGACTACGGATTAAGCAAAGATTGGCTAAGGACGAGGTGACGATGCGCGTGGGAAATGGTTCCAAAGTCGATGTGATCGCGGTCGGCATGCTACCTCTACATCTACCATCGGGATTAGTTTTAGACCTAAATAATTGTTATTTGGTGCCAGCGTTGAGCATGAACATTATATCTGGATCTTGTTTGTTGCGAGACGGTTATTCATTTAAATCAGAGAATAATGGTTGCTCTATTTATATGAGTAATATCTTTTATGGTCATGCACCCTTGAAGAGTGGTTTATTTTTTTTTGAATCTCGATAGTAGTGATACACATATTCATAGTGTTGAAACCAAAAGATGCAGAGTTGATAATGATAGTGCAACTTATTTGTGGCACTGCCGTTTAGGTCATATCGGTTTAAAGCGCATGAAGAAACTCCATGCTGATGGGCTTTTGGAATCACTTGATTATGAATCACTTGGTACTTGCGAACCATGCCTCATGGGCAAGATGACTAAAACGCCGTTCTCCGGAACTATGGAGCGAGCAACTGATTTGTTGGAAATCATACATCCGATGTTTGTGGTCAATGAATGTTGAGGCTCATGGCGGTATCGTTATTTTCTCACCTTCACAGATGATTTGAGCAGATATGGGTATATCTACTTAATGAAACACAAGTCTGAAACATTTGAAAAGTTCAAAGAATTTCTGAGTGAAGTGGAAAATCATCGTAACAAGAAAATAAAATTTCTACGATCTGATCGTGGAGGAGAATATTTGAGTTACGAGTTTGGTCTACATTTTAAACAATGCGGAATAGTTTAGCAACTCACTCCACCCGGAACACCACAACGAAATGGTGTGTCCAAACGTCGTAATCGTACTTTACTAGATATGGTGCGATCTATGATGTCTCTTACTGATTTACCGCTATCATTTTGGGGTTATGCTTTAGAGACGGCCGCATTCACGTTAAATAGGGGACCATCAAAATCCTTTGAGACGACGCCTCATGAACTGTGGTTTGGCAAGAAACCAAAGTTGTCGTTTCTTAAAGTTTGGGGCTGCGATGCTTATGTGAAGAAACTTCAACGGATAAGCTCGAACCCAAATCGAATGTGTCTTCATAGGATACCCAAAAGAGACTGTTGGGTACACCTTCTATCATAGATCTGAAGGCAAGATTTTCGTTGCAAAATTCGGATCCTTTCTAGAGAAGGAGTTTCTCTTGAAAGAAGTGAGTGGGAGGAAAGTAGAACTTGATGAGGTAGCTGTACCTGCTCCCTTATTGGAAAGTAGTTCATCACAAGAACCGGTTCCTGTGACAACTACACCAATTAGTGAGGAAGCTAATGATATTGATCATGAAACTTCAGATCAAGTTTCTCTTGAACCTCGTGGGTCTACTAGAGTAAGATCCGCACTGAGTGGTGCGGTAATCCTATTCGGAAGTCATGTTACTTGACCATGACGAACCTGCGAACTATGAGGAAGCGATGATGAGCCCAGATTCATAAAATGGCTAGAGGCCATGAAATCGAGATGGGATCCATGTATGAGAACAAAGTATGGACTTTGGTTGACTTGCTCGATGATCGGCAAGCCATTGAGAATAAATGGATCTTTAAGAAGAAGACCTGGCGCTGATGGTAATGTAAGCGTCTATAAAGCTCGACTTGTTGCGAAAGGTTTTCGACAAGTTCAAGGGGTTGACTACGATGAGACTTTCTCACCCGTAGTGATGCTTAAGTCTGTCCGAATCATGTTAGCAATTGCTGCATTTTATGATTATGAAATTTTGCAAATGGATGTCAAAACTGCATTCTTGAATGGATTTCTGGAAGAAGAGTTGTATATGATGCAACCAGAAGGTTTTGTTGATCCAAAAGGTGCTAACAAAGTGTGCAAGCTCTAGTGATCCATTTATGGACTGGTGCAAGCATCTCGGAGTTGGAATAAACGCTTTGATAGTGTGATCAAAGCATATGGTTTTATCTGAGACTTTTGGAGAAGCTGTATTTACAAGAAAGTGAGTGGGAGCTCAGAGCATTTACGATATTATATGTAGATGACATATTATTAATTGGAAATGATATAGAATTTCCGGATAGCATAAAGGGATACTTGAAAAAAAGTTTTTCAATGAAAGACCTCGGTGAAGCTGCTTACATATTGGACATCAAGATTTATAGAGATAGATCAAGACGCTTAATTGGACTTTCACAAAGCACATACCTTGATAAAGTTTTGAAAAAGTTCAAAATGGATCAGGCAAAGAAAGGGTTCTTGCCCATGCTACAAGGTGTGAAATTGAGTGGACTCAATGCCCGACCACAGCAGAAGATAGAGAGAAGATGAAAGATGTTCCTATGCTTCACCATAGGCTCTATCATGTAATCTTTGTGTACCGGACTGACGTATGCTTAGCAATAATTTTGGCAGGAAGGTACCAAAGTAATCCAGAGTGGATCCTCGACAGCGGTCAAGAACATCTGAAATACGAAAAGGACTAAGGATATGTTTCTCGTATATGGAGGTGACAAAGAGCTAGTCGTAAATGGTTACGTCGATGCAAGCTTTGACACTCGATCGAGACGATTCTAAATCGCAAACCGGATCGTGTTTTATTAAGCGGTGGAGCTGTAAGTTGGTGCAGTTCTAAACAAAGCGTTGTGGCGGGATCTACATGTGAAGCGGAGTACATAGCTGCTTGGAAGCAACAAATGAAGGAGTCGGATGAAGGAGTTCATTTCCGATCTAGGTGTCATACCTAGTGCATCGGGACCAATGAAGATCTTCTATGACAATACTGGTGCAATTGCCTTGGCAAAGGAATCCAGATTTCACAAGAGGACCAAGCACATCAAGAGACGCTTCAATTCCATCCGGGACCAAGTCCAGGTGGGAGACATAGAGATTTGCAAGATACATACGGATTTGAATGTTGCAGACCCATTGACTAAGCCTCTTCCACGAGCAAAACATGATCAGCACCAAGACTCCATGGGTGTTAGAATCATTACTGTGTAATCTAGATTATTGACTCTAGTGCAAGTGGGAGGCTGAAGGAAATATGCCCTAGAGGCAATAATAAAGTTATTATTTATTTCCTCATATCATGATAAATGTTTATTATTCATGCTAGAATTGTATTAACCGGAAACATGATACATGTGTGAATACATAGACCAACATAACGTCACTAGTATGCCTCTACTTGACTAGCTCATTAATCAAAGATGGTTATGTTTCCTAACCATAGACATGTATTGTCATTTGATTAACGGGATCACATCATTAGGAGAATGATGTGATTGACATGACCCATTCCGTTAGCCTAGCACTTGATCGTTTAGTATATTGCTATTGCTTTCTTCATGACTTATACATGTTCCCGTAACTATGAGATTATGCAACTCCGTTTACGGAGGAACACTTTTGGTGCTACCAAAGCGTCTAGCGTAATGCTGGGTGATTATAAAGGAGTACTACAGGTGTCTCCGAAGGTACATGTTGGGTTGGCGTATTTCGAGATTAGGTTTTGTCACTCCGATCGTCGGAGAGGTATCTCTGGGCCCTCTCGGTAATGCACATCACTATAAGCCTTGCAAGCAATGTAGCTAATGAGTTAGTTACAGAATGATGCATTACGTAATGAGTAAAGAGACTTGCCGGTAACGAGGTTGAACTAGGTATTGGATACCGATGATCGAATCTCGGGCAAGTAACATACCGATGACAAATGGAACAACGTATGTTGTTATGCGGTTTGACTGATAAAGATCTTCGTAGAATATGTAGGAGCCAATATGAGCATCCAGGTTCCGCTATTGGTTATTGACCGAGAATAGTTCTAGGTCATGTCTACATAGTTCTCGAACCCGTAGGGTCCGCACGCTTAACGTTACGATGATAATTTTATTATGAGTTTATAAGTTTTGATGTACCAAAGATTGTTCGGAGTCCCGGATGTGATCAGGGACATGACGAGGAGTCTCGAAATGGTCGAGACATGAATATTGATATATTGGAAGCCTATATTTGGATATCGGAATGGTTCCGGGTGAAATCGGGATTTTACCGGAGCACCGGGGGGTTACCGGAACCCTCCCGAGGGTTATTGGGCCTTCATGGGCCCTAAGGGATAAGAGGAGAGGAGGCAAGAGTCCCCTCCCTAGTCCGGATAGGACAAGGAGAAGGGGGCGGTGCCTCCCCTTTCCTTTCCCTCTTCCTCCTCCTTCCCCCTTCTCCTTCTCCAACTAGGAAAGAAGGGAGTCCTACTCCCGGTGGGAGTAGGACTCCCCCTTGGCGCGCCCTCCTTGGTTGGCCGCCCCCTCCCCCTTGGCTCCTTTATATACGGGGGCAGGGGGCACCCTAGAACACACAAGTTGATCTACGTGATCGTTCCTTAGCCGTGTGCGGTGCCCCCTCCACCATATTCCACCTCGGTCATATCGTCAGCGGAGTTTAGGCGAAGCCTGCGCGATAGAACATCATCATCGTCACCATACCGTCATGCTGACGGAACTCATCCCCGACACTTTGCTCGATCGGAGTCCGGGGATCGTCATCGAGCTGAACGTGTGCTGAACTCGGAGGTGCCGTACGTTCGGTACTTGGAACGGTCGGATCGTGAAGACGTACGACTACATCAACCACGTTGTCATGACGCTTCCGCTTATGGTCTACGAGGGTACGTGGACCATACTCTCCCCTCTCGTTGCTATGCATCACCATGATCTTGCGTGTGCGTAGGAAATTTTTTGAAATTACTACGTTTCCCAACAGTGGGGTCATCGTGTTGACTTGGACATGAGTTGTCTGGTTGTGATCGTTGTAAGGATCACGGGCCACGAGTTGGTCGGGTTGTGATCACCATAAGGATCACAGGCCATGAGATGGTCGGGTTGTGATCGCCGTAAGGATCACGAGTATGTTTTGGTAATATTATGTTTGTTGGTCACACCTGGTAAGCAAGTCGGGAGAATGAGTACCTATTGAGCACTGTCACAGCATGTTGGTTATATAATTGCATTGTTGATTAAATTGGATAAATATCATAATATTGTCTGTCATCTTGTTTATGCTTATTGTGAGCTTGCAAGTACATTCAATGTACTGATCTGGCGTGTCATGCCAGATTTTAGGAAAGTCCCGTTGGAAAGGAGTGCTGTCCGAGTCTAGACCGTGTCCACGTCGGTGTCCTTGTGCTATGGAGTCCCGCTACGACGTTGTTCCGCTGCCGAGTAGTTGTCATGATTAAGGCCCCGTTATGTTCACTAAATAATGTACATATTGTTCAGCCGCACCGTGTGTGCCGCTTGGCCTCGCTAACTGTTGTAATATGAGCTATGTTCCGCTAGCATGAATAAAGCGGTTGTTTTCTGTACCATGTTGTTGTGTGTTGCCAGAAGACAAGGTCTCTGGGCTGGCAATGCAGGGTAAACCGGTCGCTCTGAGCCGGGGTGCCACACTTCGATCATGACGGGATCCAATGACGCACTCGGCCAGCCGGCTGCAAACGTTTTCCTTTTTTTAGTTCCTTTCCTTCATTTTTTGTTGAGAACATTTGGGTGCGCTGCTAAGTTAGCCTCGCTTCATAGGCTGTGTTAGTGGAGCTTATTTGGTTGTTACCCCATGTAGCGTGTGTTAGTCGGACTAGAAAAGATGACAACTCCTTTTTTACGAACATCTGAATTTTTATTCACACTCATAACGATTATGGATACACTGATTTGAATCTAAGCTATAAGAAAATACAAAGTACTTCCTCCGTTTTTATTTACTCCGCATATTAGAGTTGACTGAAGTCAAACTTTGTAAAGTTTGACCAAATTTATAGAAATGAATATAAATATTTTGCATAACAAATCTATATGATGTGGAAGTACATTCAACAACGAATCTAGTGGTATTGATTTGTTATTTAATATGTTTGTCTATAAACGTTGTCAAAGTTTGTAAAGCTTGACTTTGACCAAAACTAATATGCGGAGTAAAAAGAATGGAGGGAGTAACTTGTATTACTAATACTCGCATGAAAAACTTGGTGGGCCGATGCCCAAATTAGCGCTCGGCCACTCGCCAGACTCGCTCACTCTACAGGAAACACCGACACTTGCTAGTTTAGGAGAAAAATAAAGGTCTTTCGATTTTCTATACATCAAAAAATTGGTATTTTGCAAAAAAAATCACAAATTTCAAAAAATGTTCGTCGATTATATAAAACTTGAAGTTGCAAATAGTTTTCCAATCTAAAAATAAATTTTGGAAAATGTTTGTGAAAGGGCTAGTTATCGACTAGAGGGGGGTGAATAGGCGAGTTTTATGAAAGTCTTCAAAACATGGGAGTTTCAAAGACAAACAATAGAAATGACACTATTCGTATGCAGCGGAAGGTACACTACACTAGACAAGCCATAGTCAAGTATTCAATGAAGTGAAAGCATGAAGACTATCAGCAGCTAGGTAGTATGGATTAAGATGGAAGATAGTATGAAGCCAATCAGAACAGGTAGTCAAACAGTGAAGTCAAACATATAATGCAAGCAGGCAATGACTTCACGAAGACAGACTGTAAGTAAAGAGAAGTGAGAGATAGAACCAGTAGCTTCAGGAGGACAGAGATTTGTTCGACCGGTTCGATTCTTTGTGACAACTGTGACGTCTCAGTTAGGGAGGCTGATATTCAACTCAGAAGACCGCGTCTTCACCTTATTCACCTTGAGCTAAGGACACCTAGTCCCCGCCCAATCACTCTGGTAAGTCTTCAAGGTAGACTACCAAACCTTCACATACTTCGTTCAACGGCAATCCACAATGACACTTGGATGCTCAGAACACGACGCCTAACCGGCTGGATGATTCACAGTCCTCAAGTGTAACAAGTCTTCAGATCACGTGGACAGAAAGACTTCAGTGATGCCAAACGCTCTTTGGGCTCTGGGTGGTTTGGGCTTTGTCCTCGCAAGGGTTCTCTCTCAAATGCTTCGGAGGTGGGTTGCTCTCAGACGATAAAAGCCGTGTACTAGCTCTAAGCAGCCACCAATTGATGGTGTAGGGGGTGGGCTATTTATAGCCACTGGACAATGATACGTCTCCAACGTATCTATAATTTTTGATTGTTCCATGCTATTATATTACTCCTTTTGGATGTTTATGGGCTTTATTTTACACATTTATATCATTTTTGGGACTAACCTACTAACCGGAGGCCCAGCCCGTATTGTTGTTTTTTTTGCCTATTTGATTATTTGAAGAAAAGGAATATCAAGCGGAGTCCAAAGCGGAATGAAACCTTCGGGCGTGATTTTGGAGCGAGCGTGATCCAGAGGACTTGGAGTGCAAGCCAAGAAGCAGCGAGGCGGCCACGAGGGTGGAGGGCACGCCACCCCCTGGCACGCCCCTATCTCGTGGGCCCCTCGGTGACCATCGACCTACTTCTTCCTCCTATATATACCCACGCACCCGAAAACATCCGAGGAGCCAACGAAAACAATTTCCACCCCGCAACCTTCTGTATCCGCGAGATCCCATCTTGGAGCCTTCGTCGGTGCTCCGCCTGAGGGGGAATCGACCATGGAGGGCTTCTACATCAACACCATAGCCCCTCCGATGAGTTGTGAGTAGTTTACCATAGACCTTCAGGGCCATAGATATTAGCTAGATGGCTTCTTCTCTCTTTTTGGATCCCAATACCATGTTCTCCCCCTCTCTTGTGGAGATCTATTTGATGTAACTCTTTTGCGGTGTGTTTGTCGAGATCTGATGAATTGTGGGTTTATGATCAAGTTTATCTATGAGAAATATTTGAATCTCCTCTGAATTCTTTTATGTATGATTGAGTTATCTTTGCAAGTCTCTTCAAACTATCAGTTTGGTTTGGCCTACTAGATTGATCTTTCTTGCAATTGGAGAAGTGCTTAGCTTTCGGTTCAATCTTGCGGTGTCCTTATCCAGTGACAATAGGGGTTGCAAGGCACATATTGTATTGTTGCCATCGAGGATAAAAAGGTGGGGTTTATATAATATTGCATGAGTTTATCCCTCTACATCATGTCATCTTTCTTAATGCGTTACTCTGTTCTTATGAACTTAATACTCTAGATGCATGCTGGATAGCGGTCGACGTGTGTAGTAATAGTAGTAGATGCAAGCAGGAGTCGGTCTACTTGTTGCGGGCGTGATGCCTATATACATGATCATGCCTAGATAATCTCATAATTATTAAACTTTTCTATCAATTGCTCGACGATAATTTGTTCACCCACCGTAATACTTATGCTATCTTGAGAGAAGCCACTAGTGATACCTATGGCCCCCGGGTCTATCTTTTATCATATAAGCTTTCAATCTACTTTTATTTGCATCTTTACTTTTCCAATCTATATTATAAAATGCCAAAAATATATTTATCTTATCATACTATCTCTATTAGATCTCACTTTTGCAAGTGGCCGTAAAGGGATTGACAACCCCTTTATTGCGTTGGTTGCGAGTTCTTTGTTTGTTTGTGTAGGTGCGTGGGACTTTCGAGGAGCCTCCTACTGGATTGATACCTTGGTTCTCAAAAACTGAGGGAAATACTTACACTACTATTGCTGCATCACCCTTTCCTCTTCAAGGAAAACCAACGCAAGCTCAAGACATAGCAGGCAACCCGACCTGATTTATGCGAAATGACCACTGGTCACTAAGGAACCGACACGTGTCACAACGGTCGATTTCAAACACATCGACAGCTTGACTTGGGCTACAAGTAAAGCTGACTCATCCGACTCTGGATAAGATTTGCTCTCATTGTCTTCGCTCGAAGACATAGGATTTGGTTGAGCATCACTTCAGTCACTCTGACTTTGTTCACTTGTACCCCACTTAATAGTACGGTGGTTCCTGTGACTCAACAAAGAAGAAAAGGAAACAACGAAACAACTAAGTCTTCGCGCTCCATAGTCTTCACGCGATGTCTTCTCATGTCATAGTCTTCAACGTGAATAGCTTCATAGACCACCATTATCTTCATTGTCTTCACACATTTTTAGGGGTCATCTCCGGTAGGTAAACGAATCAATGAGGGACTACTACCTGTGTTATCCTGCAATTCTCACAAACACATTAGTCCCTCAACCAGGTTTGTCGTCAATACTCCAAAACCAACTAGGGGTGGCACTAGATGCACTTACAATCTCCCCCTTTTTGGTGATTGATGGCAAACTGGTTGAAGTTTTCAACGGGGATAAA
This sequence comes from Aegilops speltoides, assembly GCA_021437245.1. Taxonomy (NCBI): domain Eukaryota; kingdom Viridiplantae; phylum Streptophyta; class Magnoliopsida; order Poales; family Poaceae; genus Aegilops; species Aegilops speltoides. The sequence goes on from CM038146.1 coordinate 381,305,149, forward strand.
AGTATGTGAAATTGTAAAGGATTAAGATATTGTCTTCATAGGTGGCAAAAAGGCTCCCCCTAAAGATGTGCATATAAATGTTTTGCGTTGGAATGCAAATGCACATGGCAGGTTGTACTTGTGGAGATCCTCTTCACCATATGAAGACAATACATCATGCATGAACAAATGTACAGGAATAATGACATGCATAATGAAAAATGGACGTCTGCGGAATGAATTCAATCGGGATTTATCATCGCACATGCGGAATTTATCATCGCATCACAGAATAGCAGAAAAAGTAGCAGCCGACCATCAAGTTTAAGTGTTACAACTCAAAGAACCAAATGCATCAAAAGCGAGAGTTGTAAACACCAGACAAAAGTATAGCAACCACCCATATGGACCCGCTTGAAGACTATCAACATATGCTTCTCCCCCTTTTGTCAGTAAGGACCAAAAAGGTTTGAAGACATAGTTTCTACTCGTTCCCATGAGGAGTACGTGAGGCAGCAGGGTCGTCGTTGAGATTTGGTGGTGCAGAGGAACTTGGTGCAGTGTCGATATGCGCCGAAGTTGGAGGTGGTGAAGTAGCATCATCAGCGTCATCAAGGACTCTGGCATTAACAGTGGCCGCGGAAGAGGAGTACTCTGAATCTTCAACGGACGGAGTTCGACGCAAGACAACATTCCTGGGAGGAGTGGTGTCAAACTTGAATCTTTCTGTGAAGCCATCGTCTGGAAGATCAGCTTCAGCACTGAGCAATGTCAAACTCTTCCAGGACCTCCGACAGGTTTCATGAGTGACAAAGGCATTCTTGGTGGCAAGGTTGCGAATGCAATTGACATCCACCAAGAGGCTTTTCATCTGACGCTTTAGCCAGTAGTGATGCTTGTCGTGTTTCTGATGCAAGGCCACGAGAAGCTCTTGGTCATTGAGCACACGAGATCGCTTCCGAGGTCGTGGAGCAATAGTGCTTTATGTGGCTTCAGTACGTGCACGACGAGTGTTGCCGGCCAGCGGATAAACACGAGAAGCAGCCTGAACACCTTCAACATGCTTAGAGAAACTCTGACGATCTGCATTGTGAAGATAAATTGCTCCTTGGCAGGCTCTGGGTAAATGGCTTCGACGGACATATCAACCTCTAGCAGAAATATGAGATGGTTGCGTGCAGAGGGCTGATAGTCAATGGCAGAGTGAAGCTTGATCAGTCGCATAACCCATGGAGCATAGAATTTCAGACCAAATATGTCTGAGCCGGATGCAGCAAATTGGCGAATAAAAAAATCCTGAGCATTGAATCTGATGCCATTGAAAATACAGAAGACCAATGTCTTCATTGCGCCTTCGAGCTTTGTTGAGGAAGAATGTCCTTTTATGGGCCATAGAGTTCGCCTGATGATGTGATAGATGGTGCGGGGCAGATACTCTAGGTCTTCAACAAAGAATTCCTTGGGATACTCAGAATCCTGTGGCAGTGGCTTCATCATACTCAACATTTGGCTCATGTTGGGCTCAGGCTTCGGAAAGATGTTTTCCAACGCATTGCGGTGAAGCTGACAACCAGGTTCATAGAGTTCATATGGAGTGGACAGGCCAGTAAGCTCAATGAGATCAAGAACTTTGGCTTCATGGTGTACATTGCCTGTCATCCACTCAAGGACCCATGTCTTCGGATCCCAGTTGTAGCCGCGAATGTGGAGAGTTGCATAGAATTGCAGCAGAAGCTCTTCATTACAATTCTCCTTATCTGTCACAAACTGAAGAAGGCCTGCATCTCGAAAACAGTCAAGGGCTTCTTCTAGGCAGGGCAGGCCAGCAATGGCTTCGGAATCCAGATGCATATGAGGAAATATGCGCCCTCGATTGTATAAAACACAAGAGTAATAGCTGCGCTGCTCATAACTCCAGAACCGATCAGATGATATTCTTGGCTTGGAATATAGGTTCTTGGCTTTATCGAAGAAGGTGTTGTGTGCAATGAAGCCATTGACATTGAATGATCCTCGCGCAGATGCAGTACCTAGAAACCGTGGCAGCCTCAGCTTTGGCTTCTGAACCTGTGGCCTGTGTTCCACATGATAGTCAAACTGAAGTCCGTGAGCAGGCGGAGGAACCAGAATTGGCCATCTGACAGTGACCAGCTTGCCTTGATAGAATGCTTGCTCAATAGTGTGTGGCCTTGGTGGCGGAACAGGAGCAGTGGCATTAGCAAGGGCGTCAGGCTGCACAATTGTGGCAGGTGCATCATTGGCTTCTTGTAGAGTGTTCATTGCAGGCGCCACATTATCTTCAGCCATGACAACATCATTGGCGTCAGTGGAGTTATTGGTGGCAGCCTCAGAATTTTCAACCTCCACTTGAGTAGCTGGAGGGTCGGGCATAGACACGTTCTCCTCGAGAACATCTTCTTGGTTGGTAGGGGGTGTAGCAACACGTTCTTCTTCGTGTCTTTCATCGGCTGAAGCAGCCGGATTGTCTTCAGCAACATTGGCTTCGGGCGTGGGAGGCTATCCGTAGAGGATTTTCTTGAGGAACACTTGGCGTGCCCTTGAAATTTGGATTGGTTTGAAACTTCTTCTGTGATGGTTGTCATGGAGACTGATGGCTTTAGGCCTTTGCAAAGCCGTTTGAACACGGGTGACGCTTTTGGTGATGGTGTAGTCTCCATGTAATTGTCGCCATTCACCATTGGGCTGGTGACTTGCGCTGGTGGAGGCAACTCGGATTTCGTAGCCAACACTAATGCGCAGGACAGAGGCCCGCGGCGCAGAGGCAAGGCGAATCGGGGTCCAAATCCTAATACAAGCCGTTTGAATTACTTGTTGAATCAACCTTGCCCCAAGCACGGGACGAAGGAGTCCCCATCGAACCATCTCTGGAAAGACTGTTATATTATGCAGGAGTTCAAAAACTCCAATGCTTTCGGTATGACCAGGGGTCAGGTGGCGGTTCAGGATCCGGTTTCCATGGGCCGGGTCAGGATGGAGCTTCTGGTTCAGGGCCTAATCAAGGCAACCACAATAATCAGAATAATCAGGGTGGCCAGCAGCAGCAGCAGCAGTCAAGCTATCAAAGCCAACCAAAGCAGTTGAATAGTGGGCAGTATCATGTTTTCACAACCAGTTTGGACAAGCGGGATCGGAAGCTTCACTGGCAGGCGATAAACTCTGTTGAACCGGCCTTACCGCGGTATTCGCTGGTCCGAGCATCCTATCGTGTGGAGCGAGAGGACCATCCCCGGGTTGATAATCCGGGTCGGTGGCATTGGTGGTAGACCCTCGGTGGGGGCTATAAGTTCACTAAGGTGCTTATGGACGGAGGAAGCGATATTAATATATTATACTATGAAACTTTCCGTCGCATGGGCCTCACTGAGACAAGGATCTCGCACCGTCCAATACGGTGTTCCATGGTGTAGTACCGAGCAAATCTGCTTATCTGTTGGTAAGATAGCCACGGATGTGGCTTTTGAGACGAGCACGATTCCGGTCCGAAAAGCTAACTTTTGAAGTGGTGAAAATCCGAGTCCGTATCATGCCTTGTTTGGACGGCGGCTTATGCTAAATTCATGGCACGACCTTGTTATATTTACTTGCAGCTCAAAATGCGGGTTACAAAGGAGCGATAACGGTGCATGGAAGCCGCCGAGTTGCTTTGGAATGCAAGGAAGGCGATGCGGCTTATCAGAGGCGATGCGTGCTACGGAGGAGTTGAAGTTCTATAAAGAAAATGTTGATCCGGCAGATATGACCCCTTTGAAGAAGCCAACTCTGAGCATGAATCGGATCTGAAGTTTAAATCGGCAGGAGACCAAGCTTGTTGACTTCGTGCGGGCGATTTGTCCAAGCAGTTCCTTTGTCGATGCCAACTGGATCCCAAATAGGAAGCGCGCATCGAGTTCATCCGTGAGAACCGGGATATCTTTGCATGGAAGCCATCTGACATGCCAGGTGTCCCGAGGGAACTCGCTGAGCACACACTTAATGTGGATCCCAAGTATAAACCGGTGAAACAGTTCCTCCGCCGGTTTAACGAAGAAAGGCGCAAAGCCATTGGAGAGGAAGTAGCCAGGCTTTTAGCGTCTGGTTTTATCATTGAGGTGTTTCATCCAGAGTGGCTTGCTAATCCGGTGCTGGTCCTTAAGAAAAATGGCACCTGGCGTATGTGTGTGGACTACACAGATCTCAACAAAGCTTGTCCGGCAGATCCTTTTGCCCTCCCCCGCATTGATCAGATTATTGATGCCACGGCAGGATGTGAGCGTTTAAGTTTTTTGGATGCGTACTCTGGATATCATCAGATCAAAATGGCGGTTAAGGACCAGGACAAGACAGCGTTTATAACTCCCTTTGGAGCCTTCTGCTATGTATCTATGCCTTTTGGGCTCAAGAGTGCCCAGGCTACTTATCAGCGGTGTGTACAGAATTGCCTGCATACACAGATCGGTCGCAATGTGCATGCTTATGTAGATGATATTGTGGTGAAATCAAGACAAAAGGAGACACTGGTGGAAGATTTGAAGGAAACCTTCGACAACTTGCGCATTTATAAGATGATGCTTAATCCGGCCAAGTGTGTTTTGGTGTTCCGGTGGCAAGTTATTGGGGTTTCGGTGTCTAACGAGAGAATTGAGGCTAATCGGAGAAAAGTAAAGCTATCACTTCCTTGGCTAAACGAAGTGTATCAATGATGTTCAACGTCTGGCGGGCAGGATCGCTGCGTTGAGCGGTTTATCGGCCGCCTCGGAGAAAGGCCATTCCCTTATACCGAGATCTTTGAGGAAAGATGATAATTTAAATGCAGTCCGGCTTGACGAAGCATTTGAGGATCTAAAGCGGCAATTGGCCAATCCGCTTTGTTCTTGCGGCTCCGGTTGACAAGGAACATTGTTGTTATATGTGGCAGCCAATGCACGGCGAAGCGTGGCCATTGTGGTAGAGCGCAAGGAGGCGAGCAAGGAGTATCCGGTTCAACGGCGGTTTATTATATCGATGAGGTGCTTATTGAGTCCAAAGCAGAGGTATCCGCATTGGCGAAGCTAGTCTATGGTGTTTTTATGGCGGTCGGCGAAGCAATATTTCCAAGGGCACCCTATCACGATGGTTAGTTCAGCTCCTTTGGGTGATATCATCTGAAGCCGGAGGCGATCGGCGGATTGCAAAATGGGCCATCGAGCTTGGGCGCATGGACTAAAGTATATACCACGCACAGCGGTGAAGTCACAAGCACTTGTTGATTTCATTAATGACCGGACGGAGTTACAAGCGCCGAGAAGCCGGATCACACATCTTGGACTATTCATTTCGACGGATCGAGGCGGTTGGAAGGCTCGGAAGTGAGTCGTTTAACTTCCCCACGGTGATAAGTTTTGTTCGTTCTCCGTTTAATGTTCCTTGTACTAATAATGCAGCTGAGTCTGAAGCCTTGCTCCATGGTCTTCGGATGGCTAAGGAGATGAACTTAAGCGGGTTAAGTGCTTTGGTGACTTCGGACACAGTGGCTCGGCAAGTATCCGCACTTGGGATTCTAAGGACCCGCTCATGGCCGCATATCGTCGAGAAGTGGATAATATCGCAGGTTGCTTCAAGGGCTATCAAGTGGATCATGTGGATCGCCGGAAGAACGAAGCGGCGAGCGCTTTAAGCGGTTGGGTTCTCGGCGTAAACCGTCCGCCTAATGTCTTTTGGACGTCTTGCACAACCCGTCGGTCCGGCTCCTGGTGAAGCGGATTTGGCTATTCTGATCCGGAGGCTCGGTTGGTGGCACATTACATGCTATTCGGATTGGACGATTCCTTTCCTTGCGTATATGACTCGAGGAGTTGCGAAGATGAGGTTACGGCGAGACATGATAATCCGGCGCCCAAATCTATAGCGATCCTTAATGGTGAGTTGCATCATTCTGATGTATCGAGGCGTTTCAACGCTGTGTTTCCCGAGGAAGGCTGTGAAATTTTAAGAGAAATCCATGAAGGGATTGCGGACATCACGCCGGTTCAAAGTCCACAGTGGCGGCGTTCCGTCACGGATTTTCTTGGTTAGCGCCCATCTTGATGCGGAGGATTTGGTCAAGCGGTGTGATGGATGTCGAAATTCTCCAGGCGTGCTCATGTACCGCACAAGAATTGAGGATGATCCCAATAACGTGGCCGTTTGCGACTTGGGGCTGGATATGGTTGGACCCTTTAAGCGATCCAAGGATAAGAAGACCCACTGTTGGTAGCGGTGGACAAATTTACCAAGTGGGTCAAGCGAGCACAGTCGGCAAGTGTGATGCGCAACAACGGTGCGATTCATCAAAAGGTGATTTTCGGTTAGGCTTTCCAAACAAGTATCATTCTTGACAATGGCACTAATCTATCTAAAGGGCTATGAAAGAGTTACGTGAGCGTGAGCACATCCGGCAGCGTGTCGTCGATGGCGCATCCCCAATCAATGGGCAGGCGAATCGCTAATCAAGAAATCTTACGAGGCATCAAACCCGACTTACGGTTCCATTACAAAGAACACCCGGTGCTGGGTTGAAGAGCTCCCATCGGTGCTATGGAGTATCAATACTCGCCAAACCGATCCACTAGATATACACCTTTCTTCATGGTCTACGAGCGGAGGCGCTTCTCCCGATGATATCCGCACGATTAGCCCGTGTAGCGGCTTATGTTGAAGCGACAACGAGATGGCGCGACAGGGCGCTCTGGACCTATTGGATGAGGAGCGTGATATGGCAGCCGCTCGTTCGGCGATTTACCAGCAAGATCTTCGTCGTTATCATAGTCGCCGGGTTAGAACCAGAACCTTTCAAGAAGGAGATTTGGTGCTTCGTCTCATCCAAGACCAGACAGATATGCACAAGTTATCCCCACCTTGGGAAGGACCTTTTGTGGTCATCAAGAATCTACACAACGGATCATACTATCTGATTGATATTCGAGAGCGTCAAGACTCACGTACGTCAGAGGAGGAGACCAACAGGCCGTGGAATATAGCTCATCTTCGGCCTTACTACACTTGAGTCATCAACTCAGTTTATGTACATATCATGACAATGTATATATTATCTTCTATATAATAAAAACCGGAGCCTCAGCTAAAGCGGGGTCTCTGTCTTTCTTATCATGCGTGGTTACATGGAGTGTTTCTGTTTTAAAAGCGGCCTCCGGTTTACCCCTTGACATTTATATTTATCACTTGGGGGCTTGGTCGTGTCCGAACCAATGAACACCTCTTGATAGGCGAAAGCCACCAGATCATTTGGGGACACGGTCACGTCTGAACGGTCATGCCTCTTGGTCGGCCAATAGGGCGGCGTCATTTGGGGGCTTGGTGAACCCGAACCAATGTCATGCCACTTGGCGGCGTACTCGCCAAGAGTCTTTTGGGGACACTGGCCGACTAGCACCATCGCTACGCCTTGGGGGCTTGGTTGCGTCGACCACGGTAATGCCATCGACCAGCTCCATGAAGCTTTTCTTTTGCAAAGAGTTATTGCCTTTGTTGCCATATTTTCACATAATTGGTATTCGATTTTTTTGTTGTTGCGTTTTTAACCCGACAAATATTTTTATCCGGTTCACATCGATCCACCAACGGACAGACACGGTTTGGTATTACACGGAGTTTTATCTGCCGGTTTACCTTCTTCTGTTAATCATCATTGAATAACAAGGGGCTTATCTTGATTCAAGACGGTTTATATGGGAGTTATTCTCTCCTAGGCGGTCATGGTTTTTAAAGCCTCCGCTTTAAGTTTAGCTACATGACTTCATGCCCACATCGGCGGTATTTGTATCACATATTTATTGGAATTCTTATATATCTATTTGAATACCATAAACCGGCTGGTGGTATCACCACCGCCAAGGTTCGACTTTTTCTGGTTGCAGGATAAACGAATCATGCAAAGGTTTTACAACTTATGCACGAAGGCATATTCAAGCACACAAGATTTAACTAAAGTTATTACAAGGCAACACAGTGCCCAAATGAGATCATTGTTCTTTGGGCAAACCGCCCACAACAGATGTTTAACCCGGCTACCGGTTCAAGCTCATTCTTCATCTTCCGCCGCTTGACCTCTTCATCCCTACCCATTGGCTGGAAATCCACGGTGGTCGATCGATTCCCATTAGCGCTTGGAAAACAGCCTCTTCGTGGATCAAAGAAGGCGGTTCAATATCGGGTGCGTAAGTATGCTTCGGATTGGAGGATCAGTTTTCGGTTCAAAGGTTAGGCGGACACTCGCTTGTTTTGATCATTATATTGTGCTTGGTAATGCTCCAAGTCGGCTTCTTGACCAATTGACAAGCCGGGGCGTCTTCGCACGGTTTATCGCCCGTAAGTCCTCTTCATCAAGTCGAGCCATCTTCTTTCACGCTGGGATAGCCTTGAGCTGCTTCCACGGGATCAAAGTCTGGTACCCATGCCTTGGCTCGGATCAAGGCGTTGATGGCTCCGGTTCGTGCAGCAGATTTCTTCACCTCTTCAATCCGGGAAGGAAGCATTGAGAGCCGGTTCAGAGTATCTTGAATCAGGGAAGGCGCTGGATTGTTATGTGACATTGTGGTGATGATGCGCTGGGCTCCGGTATATAACTGCTCAACTAAAGTGTAGACAGCCTTCAGTTTCTTCCGCACATCATTTCCCAAGTGCCCAACGCGTGTGCCTACAAACGGTAAAGGGTTAGTTCTAAACCGGACTAATGATGCAGCAGCTGCAACATATCACAATTATTCACGAGGAGCTTACCAAAGATGGCTGCGGTCATAGAATGTACTTGCCGCTTACGGTGTCGGATCATCCACCACGGTTTAAGGGCAGCTTCACATTTTACGCCCGTTTGATCAAATTGGCCTTTTCGGTGGCCCGACTGCTGCTCTTTCTTCATACCTTCCTTCACTGTTCAAGAGCGGTCAAGGCGCTGGTTAATTCTTTCTTGGCCTTCTCTGCTTTGACCTCTGGGTTTTCAAAGCCGCTTGTAAATCGGCAATCCGGTCATCTTTGATTTTCACCTCGGCTGCGCATTGTGAGACGTTCAGCCGAAATTTAAGTCAAAGTCCCAACCATACAACACGGTTATATGCTTGACACTTGGGGCTAATGTACCTTCAATTTTATCTTGCTACTACATGGCAAAGTCCCAAGCTCAATACAAGTATTCAACTTGGCACTTGGGGGCTAATGACTATTTGATTCTACCAATGTTTAAATCGGGCAGTTTTATTGAAGAACCGGTTTAAGTATGCAGTTAAACCGCCCTGGTGGTTATCGGGAAGATTCCAAAATGGAACAAGAAGATAATCAAGTCGGTTTGATCAAGATTACAAACCGGCCCTTGGGGGCTACAAGGACTAATATCTTTGGTGATAAGGAAAGGAGTGTTACCTCAAACTTGTCCCTCATTAATTTGACCAAGCCGACTTCATAGTCACGGCTCTTTGTAAAGCCGGTTCAAATATCCAGAATGAAGGTCTTGGGCGCTTAAAGCGGCATATGTTTCCAACTCCACATCCCATTTTCCTTTATTAAAAGTGGAAGAATCCTCTTTCACAGTATGCCGGGTTAAAGTTGCAGGATTCCCGGCTCGGGCGGCCCATACCATAATCCTAGCGTCATCGTCTTTCGACTCGACGGATTGTGTGGGCACGGCTGTTTGATGGGATCGCGAGGCTTCTCAAACCGGACGATCTTGGCGGGTGGATCAGCAGAGATTGAAGTATTGACAGCCTCTCTTCAGAATAACCTCCTCTTGAACCGGAGGGTCATTGGGAATATCTTGAGGCAACGTTTTGAGATCCGGCGCTCGCTCATGATCTGAAGCGGCAGCCTCTTCAACTATTTTGTCCAAGCGGGCCTTCTTCTTTGGGTTCGGTTTGGTTACGAAGAGACAAAAGTCAGGGAAAAAGCATATCCATTCTGAAGGTATCGAAAGCATATGGCTGTATTGACTTACCCGGCTATTTTCAACGGCGGTAGCTGAGTGGTGAGGATTCGCGGAGGATGAATGGGAAGTAACCCGATAATCGAGTCGGACGGGTTAAGAGGTTGTGGAAGAAACCCGCTTTGGAATTTAAAGCAATAAAAGGGTCGGAAACCTCGGTGCGGCGCTTCGAACCGGCTGTTTGGTAAACCGCAGAGGTAACTACCGATCGCTGTGCGGGTTGTGCGGCGAGCTTCATGTTGTTGTGTCTTCATAAGAAGTTTGGGATCCAAGTAAGCAAGAGGGTGAGAAAAGTTAACTTTCGGTTTGCTCGGCGAAATTTTGGTGAAGGCAAATTTGTTGAATCGGAAGAAAGAATGGTTACCTCGGCAAATCCTGCGTTCTTTGGCTTGGCGTCATCGACAAGCATCATCATCAATAAGGCGTGTAAAAAGCAAGCCAAGAGAATCAAGTTCCGGATTACCCACATCATCGTCAATGGCCGGGTCAGATGAAGCAGTGGTCTTTCTCTTGTGGGCTGATTTCTTGACAACTTTTGTTTTTGGCCGGTTTGGCCGCCCAGCTTTGTCCGCTTTGTCTTGGGAAAGTTTCTTGCTCCAAAACGGATTATCACCCTGGATTAGAAATAATTAAAAGTTGGATACATGAAAGTAATAACAGGTTTAAATGATGACGCAGTCAGAGACTTACCGCAGGTGGTGTGTTGGTGGTGCGATGAGGAGCCAAGCGGTTTGAGCCGAGATGCTCCGGTTCATTCAGCATTCTTCTTCTTGAGTCCGTAACTTCATCATCGAAAGTTCAAGTTTTGTGTGTCGGAGTGGGTCGTCGGCGCTGCGGTATCTTGGCACATCAAACCGAATGCGGCTCAAAGGCGGTATGCCCCAAGATAACCAACAGCGTGCAAGATCAATTCGATCAAACCGTTGGCCATAAAGGCTCGGAGCTTGGGCAGTTGTGGGGCATATTTGCTTCTTTCTTTGGCACTTAATCTTTGAGGAAAGGGATGAGTATTGCTTAGCCGCTCGGGCGAAAGCCGGTAAAGGATTTTCACCTTGAGAGAAGTATCTTTGCGGTAAAACCAAGTCGCATTCCACTCTTTGGGGTGAGTATGGAGTTTGGCGTGGGGATAGGTGATCTCCTTCCTTTTACGGATAGCCATACCGCCCAATTCGTATTGGGGCCGTCGGTGAACTCGATCTGACGGTTTAGATGGAAGAGATCTCTAAACAGTTCAACGAAGGTTCCTCTTGCAGATATGCTTGAGATAGCACTTGAAAGTGGCATAGGTTGGTAGCGGAGTTGGGGCCAATGTCTTGGGGACGGAGCTGAAAATTGGCCAACACGTCCGATAAAATTTTGAACAGGCGGTTTGAAGCCCGGGCAGGTGATCATGAAAACCACAACTTCTCCTTCCTGAGGTGTGGGAGGACATTCCTCTCCAGGAACCCTCCAGTGGACTGTATTTTTGTCATCTAAAGCGTCAATCGATACCAGTTCATTCAGCTGTGTTTCAGAGACGCGGGAAGGAACCCAGTTGCATTCATACACCTGTTTGGCCATGATAAGACCTACAAAAGTAACGGATCCGGTTCAGGAGCGTGCTTGTTACAAAGTGATTGATCTAAGTTATGATAAACCGGAGACAGTTTCTATAAATCAGTTCATTGTGATATGATGTCAGATGCGCTCTGGCGGTTCAACAAGGGGACTAATGGTGTGCCTATGCCGGTTTAGCAGTTTTTTATGGTGAGTTAAACCGCCTAATCTAGGCCTTGGAGATAATCGAAGCTATGGACAGTTTACAGAAACAAGTTTCACAAGATCTCATGATTACTACGGATCAAACGCGGATTTTCAGAAAACAGGAAATATTTCGCGGAAGTAAAGAAGAAACCGAAGTGGACCGTAAGGCGGATATATATATGCAGAAGATCCATGGGATTAAAATGAGAAAGTATAGCGGATACGCAGGAGTCACCATTGGTACAGAACAAGATTCACAGCGTGGTTCAAAGTTAAAAGGATAAAGACGCACGAAGAACATGGTATGAAGCTAGAACCCTAAAAACAGATCTAAGTACAGAAACAGATTTAAGAAGGGGAAGAAGCTTACCGGGAATGGAGAAGATGCGGAAAGAGGCCGCAGTGTTCTGGTACGTTCAGGTCGATGCAGCGGCCTAGGATGAAGCAGAAGTTAATGGCGATGGCGGAGCCCCAAGGGCAGCGGCGCGAGGAAGACGAAGAAGAGGAAGCAAAGGGAGGAAAAGAATGACCCTTCGGTCCTATTTATAAGGCAATAAAGCTAGGTCAAGCGCGTGGATTCAGGGACTGCTATTAAAGAAGGCGTTACAAAGGATCAAATTTCAAGATGACGTCATGCCGGTTTACAGTGACCAGAAGCAACGACGTCATGCCGGTTTCTGATGACGAAGCAACGACGTCATGCGGTTTCTGATGACGAAGCAACGACGTCATACAAATGATCGAAGCGGCAGCGGCATGGCGGTTTACCAAACAAAAGAAGATGTCCAAGATCGAGGCTTTGTGAAGGATTGACATGAACCAGTTCAAATCAATCTGGGGCCTAATGTTAGATATTACCACTAGGTGTAAACCGCCAGCTTGGGCGGATTAGCTCCGTAGTGGTATAAGCGAAGAAAGGCCCAAGGCCTATAGTCGGTTTAGAGCTTGTAGCCGTAAACCGCCACGATGTATGACTTGTATTGTAAGTTAGGAATAGAGAGATACCAACCGGGATACGAGTATGAACCGGTTGGGACTCTACGAACCGACGGGCGTCACTCGTGTATATAAGGGGACGACCCGGCGACGGTTCAAGGGACAGACAACCACAACTCGAGCCTAGGCGAAGCTTGTTTGCTCCCTAGCCATCGAGACTACATCAATTCCATCACAACTAGACGTAGGCTTTTACCTTCATCGAAGGGGCCGAACTAGTATAAAACCCTTGTCTTTGTGTCCGCTTTAACCCCTGCAAGTAAACCCGTAGCGATGGCTCCACGACTAAGTCCTTACGCTAGGACATCTGCCGTGACAAATCCACGACACGGGGTGTACTGGGTGAGTCTTGACTTGGAGTTGCTGGTTGGGGGTGATCAGCCCATGAGGCATCCTAAGAGATTGGCGTCAAAGGACGACCAATACTGATGAGTTCGTTGTTTGTGAGAATAGGCGATGATTCCGTTGGGCGGTCGATCTAAGGAAGGACTTCATCATCTACTACATTGTCTTGGGGACCAATGTCTTCAGCCGTGATGGGGTCGATGGCTGGAACTTCTTCAGCTTTAGGAGCCTCTGTGGAAGCAGGCTCATGAACTATCAACTGACGCTCTTGGTGTTCAGATGCAGGACGAGCAAAAGCAATGGGCTCGACAACAAGGGGCTCTGTGGGAGCAGCCCAATCTTTCTTCTTGGTCTTTCTCTTCTTGGTGGGTGGTGCATCATCAGTGGTGTTCTTCAGTTTGCGCTTTCTGGCTTCGGCTTCAGCTGTCCTGGTTTTCTTCTGTTCTGAAGCCACTGTGGTAACTTTAGGCTTCGAGCCTATCATACTGGCAGGGAAGACAATGCGAGGTTCTTCCCGCCTTGGTGCTTCAGTTTGGGCCACAGTAGGCTTCTTTTTCTTGGCAGCCAGCTTAGGGTCGATGCCAGGACGCCCAAGTGCCTTGCGCTTCTCAGCTTCATTGTAAGCGTGAACACACTTGTCAGCTAGATTCTTCATGCGCTCTCTTGAACCTTTGGCTTCTACACGCTTCTTGCGAAATGCCTCCTTGAGGTCATGCAGCATCACCTTGAAGTTTCGAACATCAGCCATGCTGAGCTTGGCCACATGCTTCTTGAACTGCTCTTTCTCATAGTCAATCTTGTTATTCAGTTCAACAATTCACTAAGCCAGAGCCAGCTCAGGAGCAATGGCACCTTGGAAAGAGATGCTGATGCCTATTGGGAGCTGAAGATCATCAAAGCTGAGATTGGGGTTGTCAAACCACTCATCAATGAAGTTATCCAGAATGTTTCCGCCGAAGAGGGGCAGATCATTGAAGATCTCCGCCTCTTGCTTGCTCTTTATCAGTTGCTCAAGAGCATCATCTCCACACTCATCGTCTGATGACAGATCAATGGCTTCGGTTTCGTTCCTCAGAACGGCAGCAGGTGTCAGGGTTTGACCGGAACTCTGAACATTTTTCTTCTGTGTCTTCTCTTTATTCTTGGAGATGCGAGAGAGATCTTCAGAAGTGATACTTGGAGCAGGAGGGGCAGTTGCCAATGGCTTCACTCGAGAAGCTTTTGTTGCAGCAGTTGGTTTTGAAGCCTTAGATTTCTTTTGCTTCTGCGGCTTAGGAGGAGGAGCTGGTGCATCATCAGTGTCAGCATCATCACCAGAATGATCCACATTTGCTCCTTGAACGACAATGTGAGTGATGAGGCCTGCCAGGTTGTAGAAGGGGCCGATCCTGTTTTCATTGGCTTCACGGGTGCCATCTTCCCGAGGAGCAGATTGACCTGGGTTGAAGTCATGTCCGAATGCCTTCTTGTTCTTTACAGCAGAGTCTTTCGCAAACTGGAAGTTGCGCTTGAACAGATTGTCTTCGCGACACCACAACAGAGAAGAAGGGTCAGCGTTCTCTGGCTGTGGTCCGCGAACCATGCATGGATAGAAGCCTTGCTCAATAGCTTCAGTCTTGGACCGAGGAGGAAGATTTTTGTATAGTATATCTCCCCAGGGTCACTTGATGGCATTCTTCTCGGCATACTCTTCAGTGACAAATCTTTACTTGAACCATTCCTCTGCCCAATATCTTTGAATCCATTGGATTCGATTCTTGCGTTCACCATAAGTCTCCTTTGGGTCTATCTTATACAGTTCGTGCAAATCTGGTGGAAGTCTTTGGAAGTATTCCCACAGCGATGTCTGCCACCCTTTCTTGCTGAATTTTCAGTAGCCATGAAGCTTAACCTGAAAGGCTTCAGAACTTGCAAAGGCTTCCGACGGCTGGTCAGACAAGAACTGGCTTCAGGAGAATTTATGTGACTCTGTAAGAATTCTGCAAATGAATACAGACTATGAGAACCAAGGGATTCTCCCACGGACATGTACCTGTGACAGCATTAGAGGTGCGAGGGAAGGGCAAGAGGTCATATGCATTCTCAGAAGATTTTGAAGATAAATAAGTTTGAAGACATTGACCTCATAGCGCGAAGACATTCACTTATTTGATGAGAGTTGGTTCCAGATTTGTACGAATCCAAGAATAAGTACAAGTGAGGAATCTAACTTGTAGGGAAGCATAAGTGAACATACTAGGCATAGTATGAGATGCAGAAAGAGATAGTTTCAACTTTGGAGATCTAGAAACCATTTTTGGATAAGAAGGATGAATCTATCAGATCGAAAAGACGGTAAAAAGTGAGTTTTAATTACCACACGAAGAACTGCTAGACGGAGCGAAGTTGGAGGCCGAGCAGTTCGATCTTCCGTGCCCTAACTTGGCGACGGAAGATACCTACGGCGACGGCGGAGAGGACGAGGTCCGCGGCCGACGTGAGGACGGCGTCGGTGAAGTCGCGGCAGCTAAGCGCTTCGTCATTGGCGTCGTCGAGAGCTAGCGGTGGCGCTAGGGTTTGCGAGGGGTGGCGAGGTGGAATACGAATTTTTGACCGAGATGTGATGGGTATTTATAAGGAAAGGGACGGCACATCGCAATTATGCAGGTGCCCCTGGCGGTTCACATCTGAAGGGCACGTGGCAAGCATGCAACACCTTGGAAGTTGTTCCATGTTCCCACGCACGCCTGGATTATCGGGGTGGTCGTTCCGAATTCTCCGGCTTTCAGGCAATAAGGATATAGCATTAAAAACAGATATAAATGTTTATCAGATTGACTTCAGCTGACAAGCTCTCAGTGAAGACAATCGACAGTTTTCAATAGAATGCATATGATTTGGACATATAGAGTTGAGGTAGAAGCATAGATAGGTTAGGGTCCGATCACATTCACTTAGATCAAAAGATTCAGCATGAAGCCATAGCTATAAGTGAATGCTGTAGAGGACAGAACACAAATATGTATATAACTAATATAAGACCAAATCAACAAGATGAAGATAAACTTGAATATAAGCCAGGGATGAAGATAAATCAAATATGAAGACTTTGCAACTATAACGCCAAGGGAAACACTTCAAACAAAAGTTTGGTGGTGGCGTTACCCACCGTATAGGAAGTATTAGACCCAGACACGGCGCACAATTATCGTGGCGCTCCGAAGTCAAATTCCGCATTAATGTATTCACACTTAGAGTGTATGTCTTCAGTAATTGAAGATATACATTACTTCGTGTGTTGCACATCTAAGTCATCAACATGCATAAGTGTTAGGATGTGTGCCTAATCACAGGACATTTGAGGATTCCAAGATATTTAGCTCACACCGCAACTTGCAAAACCTTTTCTCATCCAAGGGCTTTGTGAAGATATCAGCCAATTGCTCTTCAGTTTTGACGTGAATGATATCAATATATTCCTTCATAACATGATCTCTGAGAAAGTGATGACAAATTTCAATGTGCTTTGTCTTCGAGTGCTGAACTGGGTTGTTGGCAATCTTGATGGCGCTCTCATTTGTCGCGAGAGAGGCACATTCTTCGTGGATACCATAGTCCTTGAGAGTTTGCTTCATCAGAGAAGCTTAGCACGCAAGATCCAGCAGCAATGTATTCGGATTCAGCAGTGGAGAGAGATACACAGTTCTGCTTCTTTGAAGACCAACAGACAAGAGATCATCCCAGAAAGTGACATGTGCCTGATGTGGAATTGCGATCAACCTTGTCACCAACATAATTAGCATTTGAGAATACAACTAGATCAAACACTGAGCCCTTTGGATACCATAATCCTAGTGTTGGGGTGTAAGCCAAATATCGAAGAATTCACTTCACAGCTAAGTGATGTGATTCCTTTGGTGCCGCTTGGAATCGGGCACACATGCAAACACTAAGCATTATATCTGGCCTAGATGCACATAAATAAAGCAAAGAACCAATCATGGAGCGGTATACCTTTTGATCGAACTCTTTACCATTGGCGTCGGGACCCAGATGACTTTTGGTTGGCATTGGCGTTGTGTATCCTTTGCAGTCTTGCATTCCAAACTTCTTCATGCAATCTTTGAAGTATTTTTCTTGAGATATGAAGATGTCGTTGCATTGCTGACGGATTTGGAGACCCAGAAAGAACTTCAGCTCGCCCATCATGGGCATCTGATACTGCTCTTGCATCATGTGACCAAACTCATCACTGTATTTCTTGTTGGTGCAGCCGAAGATATTGTCATCCACATAGATTTGGCACACAAACAGTTCACCATCGTATGTCTTTGTGAAGAGTGTAGGATCTAGTGAACCGGGTTTGAAGCCTTTGCTCTTCAGGAAGCCTTTGAGCGTGTCATACCAAGCACGAGGGGCTTGTTTGAGGCCATACAGTGCCTTGTTGAGCTTGTATACCATATCAGGATGTTTTGGATCTTCAAAGCCAGGAGGTTGTGCGACATATACTTCTTCTTATATCTTTCCATTGAGAAAAGCACTCTTCACATCCATTTGATACAGAAGGATGTTGTGATGATTTGCATAGGCTAGCAGTATGCGAATGGCTTCAAGCCTGGCCACCGGAGCAAATGTTTCATCGAAGTCAATTCCTTCCACTTGAGTGTAACCTTGTGCAACAAGACGAGCCTTGTTTCTGACGACTTGTCCATGCTCATCTTGCTTGTTGCGATATATCCATTTGGTGCCAATGATAAATTGTGCTTCCGAGGATCAGGACGCTTGACCAATTCCCACACATTATTCAGCTCGTACTGTTGAAGCTCTTCTTGCATAGCTTGAATCCATTCAGTTTCCATGAAGGCTTCATCAACTTTCTTGGGTTCTGAGATTGAGACAACTGCAAAATGCCCACAGAAATTGGTTAGCTGTGTTGCTCTTTGAGTAGCTCTTGAACGAGTGAGTGGACCATGTGCATTCAAGCTGTTAATTATCTTCTCAATCTGAACTTCATTTGCAACATGAGGATGAACAGGACGAAGATTTTGCTCTTGCTGATCAATGTCATCATTTGGGGGATTGTCTTCAGGCTGAGCATTTTCTTCAGGTTGATTAGGTGTAGAAATGATAAGCTCTTCTTCAGTCTGATTCTCAGATGGTATGATCTCTCCAATTCCCATCTGCTTGATTGATTCACTTGGAGGTACTTCATCTAGCACATTTGGCAGGTGCTCTCTTTGCGAGCCGTTAGTCTCATCGAATCACACATCCACAGTTTTAACCACTTTATAGTGAAAGAGCTTGAAGACTCTGTAGGAGTGCGAATCCTTTCCGTAACCAAGCATAAAACCTTCATGTGCTTTCGGTGCAAATTTTGAAGTGTGATGTGGATCCTTGATCCAGCACTTAGCACCAAATACTCTGAAGTAACTTACATTTGGCTTCTTACCAGTTAGGAGCTCATAGGATGTTTTCTTCAGAAGCTTGTGAAGATAAACAAGGTTGATAATGTGGCATGCAGTGTCAATGGCTTCAGGCCAGAACTTCCGTGGAGTCTTGTACTCATCAAGCATCGTTCGGGCCATCTTAATAAGATTTCTGTTCTTGCGCTCCGCGATGCCATTCTGCTGAGGTGTGTAAGGAGCAGAGAACTCATGAGTAATACCCAAAGTATCCATATAAAGGTTGAGGACGGTGTTCTTGACCTCAGTGCCATTGTCGCTTCTGATGTGCTTGATCTTGACGCCATAGTTCGTCATGGCACGATTGGCAACGCGTCTGAAGACATCCTGCACTTTAGTCTTGTAGAGGATTATATGCACCCAAGTATATCTAGAGTAATCATCAACAATGAGAAAGCCATAGAGGAAAGCAGTAGCATTGAGAGTAGAGTAGTGAGTAGGACCAAATAATTCCATGTGTAGCAGCTCGAAGGGTTGAGATGTAGTCATGATTGTCTTCGAGGGATGCTTGGCCCTGGTCATCTTTCCAGCTTCGCAAGTTCCACACAGATGATCCTTCTTGAACTTGACGCCTTCGATGCCCACGACATGCTTCTTCTTCGCGAGAGTGTGCAAGTTCCTCATGCCAGCATGTCCTAGCCTTCGATGCCAAAGCCAGCACTTTGAAGCTTTTGCTAGAAGACATACGGCCATCTATGGTCCTGCTGAGAAATCTACCATATACATATCATCTTTCCGATACCCTTCAAAGACTAGAGACTTGTCAGATTCCATTAGCACAAGGCATTGATATTTTCCAAATAGCACAATCATGTTTAAGTCACAAAACATTGAGACAGACATTAAGTTGAAACCAAGGGATTCAACAAGCATCACTTTGTCCATGTGTTGATCCCTTGATATTGCAACTCTGCCTAGACCCAATACCTTGCTTTTACCAGTGTCAGCAAATGTGATGTGACTCTTGTCTGATGGACGTAGCGTTGAATCCATTAGAAGACTTCAATTGCCAGTCATGTGGTTAGTGCATCCACTATCCATAATCCATTCTGAAGCACGAGGTGTCATAGCCTACATTGCAGTTTGGGGGATAGGCTTCACCAAGCGAGTTGTGAAGCATAAACATTTGACGAACAAGTGGAACATGGAAATTCAGATCTTGGTGAGGATAGATAGGATGAGTGTCAAGGAATCCCGGAACGAAATACATAGTAAGACCATTTGGGCATTTTATCTTGCGCCCCACAAGATGTTTAAGGTCCCCAGCACTAGTTTTGGACGCCTTTGATTTCCGGCTGGAGACCTTTCCCTGCAAAAGAGAGTTAAGTTTTCTTAACCACCCACATTTTCAGGGGTGGCTTAGAAGCAATGAGTCTAAGTGCAGCATCTGAGAACTTCGACTTTGGAGCCCTAGTAAATAGCCTTGTAGGAGGTGAATAATACTCGTAGGAATAAGCAAAAAAGTTCTTAGTTCTATGAACATAGCGGTTTGAAGAAACGCACACATATTCATGTGTCTAAGTATGATTTCCCTGCAAAACATTGATGTTAGGGTGACTCAGATCAGTCCTCGGCCTGTATGAAGCTTTTGGACCATATGAAGCCTTTGGTATGGGGTTTGTCTTCTTCACACGTGGTGTCATGATGACATTCACTCGAAGATTCTCAAGACAACTTTTGGGTACCCATATCTTCTTCATAGGTGGCCCATTCCTGCAGTTAGTACCAATATACCTGGCAAACACTTCGCCATTCTGATTCTTAAACAGTTTATTGTTTGCATCAAAGGATTCATCAGTGATAATAGGGTTAGCACAAGTGAGACCAGATAAGGTGGATGGATCTACTGAAGGTTCCGTTGCAGCAACTCATGTGGTTTTGGGATACTGCTCAGGCTTCTAGTACGACCCATTAACATTCATTTTCCTCTCGAACCCAACACCCTCTTTCCTAGGGCTTCGGTTCAGAATCTGCTTTTTGAAGACATCACATAATGTCTGATGCCCTTTGAGACTTTTGTACATCCCTGTCTCAAGCAGTGTCTTCAACCTAGCATTCTCATCAGCAATAGTAGTGGTATCCTCGGCAGAGGGTTAGTTACCACATCAGCAGATTGAAGATATTGCAACAGCGATAGTGAGAGAACATTCAAAGAACAGAGGCAGCATTATCACGCTCAATGCATTTTAGACATGGTGGTTCAAATCCTTCCAGAGTGGGACTGATCTGTTGAGCGCGGAGTAACTCGTTCTCCTTTTGAAGATCTTCATGAGCCGATCTCAATTTCTCAAGTTTCTGCTTCCTTTGAAGATAATCATAGGAAAGCTTTTCATGAGAAGTTGAGAGCGATTCATGTGGACCTTCATGTTCCTGGTACTTAACATGAAGATTTTTGATGTCTTCAATTAAGGACTGAGACTTGGTCATTTCCGCGTCCAACAGGTAATCACTTTTGTCTAACAGTTTTTGAGTATGTTCCATAGCTTTTTGTTGTTCAGTTGCAATTTTAGCAAGTGTTTTGTAACTAGGTTTGGATTCACCATCAGAGTCATCTTCACTAGATGTTTGAAAGTAAGCATCGCGTGATTTTACCTTGGCACCACGTGCCATGAAGCAGTAGGTGGGAGGCGAGTCGTCCTTGTCATTAGCATCAGCGTTGGTGACGGAGCCATTGTCATCAGTGTTGAAGATGGACTTGGCGACGTAGGTTGTGGCTAGAGCCAGACTCGCAACACCAGAGTCAGACTCCTCCTCAGACTCCACCTCCGCCTCCCCAGAAGCAGACTCCTCCTCTGAATCCATTTCCTTGCCAACAAAAGCACGAGCCTTGCGAGATGAGCTCTTCTTGTGTGATGAAGACTTGGAAGAAGACTTTGAGGATTTCTTCTTCTTCTTGTCATCAGAATCATATTCTTTGCTCTTCTTCTTCTTCTTCTCATTGTCCCACTGTGGACACTCAGAGATGTAGTGACCAGGTTTCTTGCACTTGTGGCAGGTTCTCTTCTTGTGGTCATAGGTAGAAGCTTCATCATTCCTTGAGATGGATCGTGAAGACTTTCTGAAGCCTTTCTTCTTGGTGAATTTTTGGAACTTCTTCACAAGCATAGCAAGCACCTTTCCAATGTCTTCACGATTACCAGAACTACAGTCAGATTCTTCTTCAGATGAGAAAGCAGCAGCCTTTGCCTTCAAAGCGTGAGTTCGGCCATAGTTGGGGCCATAGATATCTCGTTTCTCAGATAGCTGGTACTCATGTGTGTTGAGCCTCTCAAGTATGTTAGACGGATCGAGAGTCTTGAAGTCAGGGCGTTCTTGTATCACCAGGGCTAAGGTGTCAAATGAGCTGTCAAGAGATCTCAGTACTGTCTTCACTATTTCATGCTTCGTAATCTCTGTGGCGTCGAGTGCTTGGAGCTCATTTGTGATATCAGTGAGGCGATCAAATGTGAGCTGGACGTTCTCATTGTCTTGTCTCTTGAAACGGTTGAAGAGGTTGCGGAGAGTACTGATCCATTGATCTCGCTGAGTTGAGACGCCTTCATTGACCTTGGAGAGCCAGTCCCAGACTAGCTTCGACGTTTCCAGAGCACTCACACGGCCATACTGTCCTTTGGTCAGATGACCGCAGATGATGTTCTTGGCGGTAGAGTCCAGTTGAACGAACTTCTTGACATCAGCAGGGGTGACACCTTCACCAGTCTTGGGAACGCCATTCTTGACGACATACCATAGATCGACATCAATGGCTTCAAGATGCATGCGCATCCTATTCTTCCAGTAGGGATATTCAGTGCCATCGAAGATTGGGCACGCAGCGGAGACTTTGATTATCCCTGTAGTCGACATAGCTGAAACTCCAGGTGGTTAAACCGAATCACACAAAACAAGGGAGTACCTTGCTCTGATACCAATTGAAAGGGCTAGTTATCGACTAGAGGGGGGTGAATAGGCGATTTTATGAAAGTCTTCAAAACATGGGAGTTTTGAAGACAAACAATAGAAATGACACTATTCGTATGCAGCGGAAGGTAGACTACACTAGACAAGTCATAGTCAAGTATTTCAATGAAGTGAAAGCATGAAGACTATCAGCATCTAGGTAGTATGGATCAAGATGGAAGATAGTATGAAGCCAATCAGAACAGGTAGTCACATAGTGAAGTCAAACATATAATGCAAGCAGGCAATGACTTCACGAAGACAAACTGTAAGTAAAGAGAAGTGAGAGATAGAGCAAGTAGCTTCAGGAGGACAAAGATTTGTTTGACCAGTTCGATTCTTTGTGACAAGCTATGCGTCAGTTAGGGAGGCTGAGATTCAACTCAGAAGACCGCGTCTTCACCTTATTCCCCTTGAGCTAAGGACACCTAGTCCCCGCCCAATCACTCTGGTAAGTCTTCAAGGTAGACTACCAAACCTTCACAGACTTCGTTCACCGGCAATCCACAATGACTCTTGGATGCTCAGAACGCGACGCCTAACCGGCTAGAGGATTCACAGTCCTCAAGTGTAACAAGTCTTCAGATCACGCGGACAGAAAGACTTCAGTGATGCCAAATGCTCTTTGGGCTCTGGGTGGTTTGGGCTTTGTCCTCGCAAGGATTCTCTCTCAAATGCTTCGGAGGTGGGTTGCTCTCAAACGACAAAAGCCGTGTACTAACTCTGAGCAGCCACCAATTTATGGTGTAGGGGGTGGGCTATTTATAGCCACTGGGCAACCCGACCTGATTTGTCCGAAATGACCCCGGTCACTAAGGAACCGACACGTGTCACAATGGTCGATTTTAAACACACGACGACTTGACTTGGGCTACAAGTAAAGTCGACTCATCGACTCTGGATAAGATTTGCTCTCATTGTCTTCGCTCGAAGACATAGGATTTGGTTGAGCATCACTTCAGTCACTCTGACTTTGTTCACTTGGACCCCACTTAACAGTACGGTGGTTCCTATGACTCAACAAAGAAGAAAAGAAAACAACGAAACAACTAAGTCTTCGCCCTTCATAGTCTTCATGCAATGTCTTCTCATGTCATAGTCTTCAACGTGAATAGCTTCACAGACCACCATTGTTTTCAATGTCTTCACATATTTTTAGGGGTCATCTCCGCTAGGTAAACCGAATCGATGAGGGACTACTAGCTGTGTTATCCTGCAATTCTCACAAACACATTAGTCCCTCAACCAGATTTGTCTCCAATACTCCAAAACCAACTAGGGGTGGCACTAGATTCACCTACAGTTTGAGAATTTTAAAAATGTTCATGGATTCAAAAAATATTAGAAATTTGATAAAGTTAATGAATAAAAAAATAATTTTGAAAAATGTTCGTGAAATTCAAAAGGTTGATGGATTTGGAAAAAGTTAGTGAATTTGAATGAAGTTCACGTATTTGAAAAAATGAGTTTCAAATAGTGTTCATGGATTTGAGTTCACAAATTTGAAAAAAGAATTTGGATATGGAAAAACTTGTTGTCTCTGAAATTCATGAAAAAACCAAAAAAAAGGAAAGGCGAAGAGAAAAATAAAAAGCGAAAATGAGTAAAAAAACTTACATAAGCTGCTACAAGCTTCCCAAAACTAGGAACAGTTTCAAGGATTATAGGCCGGCTGATTAACTACGGTCGGTGCACATGCCTTAGCACACCTCCTATGTGTCGCTTATTGTACCATTCTCGAGCTGCTGCACATGTGCCCTGACTATACCGACCCAATTCGGGCTATAGCGAGAGTCCGAGTGATTTTTTTCCAGTTTCATTAGTTTTCTAGTGTTTTCTCCCATGTTGCAAGTTTTCAATTGGGTTTTACTTTAGCTTTAAAAAAGAATACTTACCTATTAAAAATGAACAATATTTTTCAGTATGTAAATTTTTCAATTATTTCAGAACATTTTAAACAAATACCTTGAAAAAAGTATGAATTCTAATTTTTAAATGGATTCTTTAGATTTTTTATTTTTATAAAACATTATAGACACAGTTAGAACTTCTTAATGCTTTTTTAGAAATACCTTCAGCATTTTCTAAAATTGGAGAACATTAATTGAATTTTTTTGGAAAGAAACATAAAAGGAAAATGGAAAATTCACACGGTTGTGCACTTTGCTCTACAATACCTGATAAAAATAGAAATGAAAAATGTTCATTTTAAATTACATGAAAAATATGTCCATGAATTTTGCCATAGTGTTCACTTCTTTGTAAATGCTCCATATAACTATAAAGTGTTCCTTAAACTTTTTCAATTGTTCATGTAGTTTTTGAAATTGTTCATGCATTTATAAAATATGTATGCATAGTTTTTTAAATATGTATGCATTATATAAATACACGCTCTAACATTTTTAATATGTGATGGACATTCTCTAATACTTGATGATCATTTTTTACATGATGGAAATTTTCCAATACAGTTTGAGCATTTTAAAATATCCAATAAACATTTTTAAGACACCATAAACATGCTTTAATAATCATGTACATTTATTAATTCATGGGGAAGATTTTATTGATTATAAACAATTTTAAAAAAACAATGAATATTTTTTTACATCATAAAATTTAATACATGATGAACATTTTCAAATACACTATCAAAGTTTATAATTCATAGCAAACCATTTAAATACACAAAAGAAATTTAGATATGCACGATGAAAAAACAAATTAGGATGAAAGAAAAGAAAAAGGAAACACGAAAATAGAACCAAAAAATAAAATGAAAAAAAAGAAAACCTAAAAAAGGAAATAAAAATAAGTAGAAATTAAAGAAATGAAAAAAGAAGAAAAACTAGAAATAGCGAAAAAAGAGACAAGAACCAAACCACAAACCCTAAAAAACTGGCCAAAACAATCAACCGGTGCTAGGCATAGCCCAGGAAGAGCCACACTGCAGACGATCACATACTGCATCTCTTAACAAGGAAAAAAATAGTAGATGCAGAAAATTTTAGTTCACCCCAAAAGAAAAAAAAACAAGAAAAAATTAGTCGTTGCAACAAAGAGCTATCGCACGGTTGGGTCAGCTCACTGCACTCCTTGTTGCATGTCATTCCCGTGCTCATGCTCGCCATTTTTCATCCGTATGTACTCTGTATTCAAAACTTTGAAATGTTTTATACTTTGAAATTGAGGGAGTAGTATATAAATTTCTATATTCCAAATAATAAAATAAAAAGGAAATATAAATGCATGTCAAAATGGCAGAAAATTTAATAGGTCAAAATTAAAAAGTAAAGTGAATATGGGAAAGAAGGATATTTTTCAGGCCAAAAAATAAGAATATACCATAAAAGAAATCTTATTTGGGCCAGCCCAACTGCGCCAATTATCCGTGTGACATTAATGCACACAGGACCATTCAAAATTGGGACCTCTTATTTTGTATCATAACGCGCGACACACGCAACGAGCGGACAACTGGGCCGGTCTAGAAACGCACGTGCCTAGCCACAAGTTCCAACGAACCTTGGTGACCGATAACTAACGCAGAATATTTAGAACTATGAACAACGACAGATTTGAATGTTATTTGAAATTTCAAATTTTTCTAAAACTAAATATTTTTTGAAACACAAACATTTTTTGAAAACATAAACAATATTTAAAAAACTAGAACACGTTTTGACATTTTATGTTTAAAATGAGAAACAAAGTTGACATTCTGTATAGATTTTGAAAATTTGAGCAAATTTTGAAAACACAAACATATTTCAAAACTCCAAACTTTGAAAACTTGAACAAATTTTGAAATTGCAAACAGTGTTAACTTTTGCACAATCTTTAAAAAGATGAAGAAAGTTTTGAAAGTCGGAACTTTTTTCAGAACATGAATAAATTTCAAAATTCATATCAGTTTCAAACACAAATAGTTTTCAATTTTAAAAAAAACATATATTTCTGTAAATTCAACAATTTTTAATATATTGAATATTTTTGGAAACTTAGGATTTAATGACAAAAAATATACAAAAAATAAAAAGAGAGAGAGGAAAGAAACAATAAACAAAAAAAGAAACAGAAAAATGATCATGAACCTCCTAGAAGGTTCCCAAACTGTTAAAACCCAGTCTGGGACCTTCTACAAAACAAGGATCTGTAGAGGCAACTAACAGATTTAAATGCGCAGGCCCGTATTCACTCTTGTCGTTCGGGTCTGTGCGATTCATTGTCAGTTTGATGCAGCAAGTGTCAAATAGAGTTTTCCTTTAAAAGCAGGGCCCAGTCTGGATACATGCAGTTACTGTGGAGGGGTAAAACTGTCCAAGACTAGTTCCGATAAGCTCCTGAGGCCCTCCTTGGTATGCTTATATAGTTTATCTAAAACGCAACATAATCTTGAACGGAGAGAGTATGTTATCCTAACAAAAAATTGGCTGGCTTGAACAACGAAAATAAAATTATTTGGTTCTCAAAAAATAATAATTAGGCAGAACATATCACTAGAAATATTAGTCACAGAAAACCATCATAGTTTTCTCAGATGGACATTGATTTTGGACCTTGATAAATGCTACATGTGTGGCACGAACATATGGCAACTCTATTTTTCTATGACAACTTTACTGACGCGAGGATGACAACTTTAGTTGTCAGACAAGTATGACAACTTTCTTTTCGGATGGCAAGTTTTAGTTTTTTTGGATTTGCTTTTCTTTTGGATGGCAACTTTAGTGTAAAAAACGCCTGGGTCGGAGTGCTTCGTTCTATACGTGTGACATTTATTATTTAGGTTGAATTTTAATATTTTAGCAACTTTTCTTAAGTACCACTACCTCCGTTTCATAAATTTTATCGTAGTTTTAGTTAGACGAAATTTATGAAATGAAGAGAGTACATTTGACCGTTTCACTGTGTCTACAGAGTAGCACGTTACACATCTCACTGGATGATATTATCCCAGCAGTTAGTGTGCTCCACTGTATTTTACCACCTTCATGCTTCTTTTTTCCGACAGCGATTCTAGTGCTTGCGTGTCTTACATGGATCCACCAGCGTGTGACATGAAAAGACGTACACGGCATCTGATGGCCCAGGGACAATCAGCACAGTTGACACCGAAAAAGCATTACAGGCTTGAAGGATCACGTTTTGTGCAGGTCACACGCTCTCCAAAAGGGCAGTAGAGCTTATGCTCCTACAGGATACTGGAAATCATGAAATGTACTGTTTCTCTACCCCACAAAGCTCAATGTTAAAACATGTTTCATATTCGTGGCATGTTTTGTCAAGCTCAATCATGATGTTAATCATTGTATTGGGTAAATTAAATATTAGTAGTATAGTTCGTAGTACAAACTAAACTGTGTATATGTGCTGTTTCTGTCATGATGTGATAAATAGGTAAAAGGCTATCTACGATAAAGAAAAGCAGGGAACAGACCTAACCTTCACATCGCTGATATACTGGGCTCCATTTCTCACAAGAGATTTCAGGCCAAGGAACCTGGTGCCAGGAGGTCAACTTTTTTGACTTATCTTCATTGGTTTTACAGGGTGGCGAGCACAGTGAAACCTGGAATATGTGGCGCGGAAAAATCGGGCGCTGCTCAAGTTGTAAGAGTGCACTTTGGAGCATGCATTGACGTGTTATTTTAACCGCCAGAATCCTTGAGATGTTCAGTCACGACCAACAAGCATGTCATATTCCGAGCACAGGAAGAAAGCTATCACCCATCAGTCAATCGCCGGATAGAAAAGAAAAGAATCAAGCAGACCTACCATGGCACACCTACATGGATCGCTCGGCACTTATCCGGAGAAAGCCTACCTGATCTCTCCACCTGAAACGCATGGCAGCCACTGAAGCCCTAACAGAAAGACCAAGGCCGGCCATAGGAGGGCCATCGGTTAGCTTGCTGTAGCAATCCATCGGAGTTGGGAGGGATGCATGTCTGCCGCTTTTCAGCGAGCTATGCTGAAACCACGACGGCTCAGCTCATCGTACTCGTACCACTACAGTGCCGCCGTAGACGAAACTAGCTACTCCTCTCCCGATCGTCCGCCGTCTGGCCGGCCGCCGGCTGCGTCTCCTGAAGTGACAACTCGCGCATTCAGCATTTCAGCTGACACACAGCTCCGGTCGTCGTCGTCGTCGTCGTTGCCCGCTCGCGAGCGCATGGTGGTGGATCGAGAAAGCGCGGCGACGCAGCCAGGCCAGGGTGGTGCTGGTGCGTGGTGGTAGCTAGTGGTGCGTGGTCGGAGAGCGACGGGCCCAAACGCCGTGAATGCAAATGATAGGAACGTCACGGTCACGCTGGTCTCAGGTGAGAGCACCTAGCTAACCTAAGCTGAGAGGTAAGTCATGTCATATTGTCATCTAACCAGACACGTAAAAGTGCCCCGTGACGAGAAATTAGGTAGTATCATCCGGTTAAGTGTACGTTCCCATCAAGAAACCGGTATGCCTAGCACGCCACCAGCTGCCCGCATGCGTAGCTCCGGTGGCGAATCGGCGGCAGCTGATCTCTCGGCGAGCCCAAGTGACACAATGGGGCCGATCGAGAAGACGTATAAGTGCTGTGCATTTCATTCGTCATTAGGGCAAGATAAAGCGAAAGGGTTGGCCAAGATCATTTCGTTCGCGGGGATCAGAAAAGCAGAGAGGCAGCCACTGTCAGACAAATCTAGACTGCACTTAGCTAGCCCACCCTTGGTCTCCCGGAGACGAATGAAGCGGCGTGTCATGCATGTCTTCATGCTATAATAAGGGGCCGCGCATGAGTGCAATTCATCAAAAGTGGAGGAACCGGGCGAAAGCAACGACCGAAAAGAGCGGGCCTGCAATTGTTAAGACGATCCGTAATCACTGTCGACCATTTTAATTCACTCGTCCGCGCGCACTGAAACAGACAAAACTTGGGCTTACCTGAAAAACGTTGCGTGCTATCTGGAAAATGAAGGTATGTTTGGTAATACCTCTCCTTTGTGCCAAATCATGCATGGCATTACCCGTGAGAAAGTGGATTTTTTTGTGCGCGAAAGAAAAGGATAAGAGGATTTGCGATGATATGAATGGCCTAATTTTTATGCAGTACTTTAGGATGATCTTTTCTGCACTGGAAAGCACCATGCGGTTACACAGTCCTTGCTTTGGCAAATATCTTAGGGCCCCTTTGATTTGCTGGATCCTAGAGAATGTTGGAATGGAAAGCATAGGCATTCGGCAAAAATGCATGTGTAGTTTTGATGATTGGAAAATATAGGGATTTACAGACTTGAGTATATGAAATTTCGTGACAAGAAATGTTGAAAAGGTGAGGTGCCAACCTTAGGTGAAAACCCTGAAATGAATATTTATCGACGTGCCTATGGGTGTCACTCAATTTTTTTATAAAGGGTGGGTACAATCATAATGAGCATACATCCACCTCTCCATTACTAGGATGCACACAGCCAACACCAATGCATGCACGTAAAGGATCATGCCTGCAAAAAGCAAAGTCATGCAAGACCGAAACTATGCCTAGGCGGAACAAGAAGAAAACCAAGACAATCAAAACAAAGATCGATGAACTACATCAACCACATTGGCACCAACCATCTGTTGACAACACAAGGCCAATAAGAAAGCTTCTCTAGCAGCACCGCTTCCAAGGATGGAACGAAGCTCAAATGTCATTGTTGCTAGATTCAACCACTCAAGGTCATATCCTGAGTTTTCACCCTAAAGATCAAGTCCGAGCAACTCCGAGCAATGCCTTAAACAAGTGACAATGCAAAGACACCACGATTGCTAGGTATAACCAACTAGAGTCGGACCTAGGAAGATCGTGACAGGGCACTCAAGAAGCATCACCAAATTGAAGTAATCCTAACAACTATCCACATTCGTGGTCTTGACATGAGAGACACGCAAGTGATGCCCATGCCCGCGCAAGCACGCAGTCGAACCCTGACAAGAATCGGTCATCACCAAGGATCCGAAAGAAGGTTGCTCTCACACAAGCGACGTTGATTGATGAAGGAGTGGTGTCAATAAGGTCACCAAACCACCATATCTCAATTCTGGACGTTCAAGCAGTCCCCACTGTCGTCACGAGCCACAGTAGGTGGCAGATCTGCATGAGATGACACCATGATGTGTCATCTCTTGCTCAACCATCCTCGCTCATGGAGGAACAATCGGACAACAAACATACCAAGGAGGATAGCTGTTGCCGCCACATCTAAAGGTTCAAGATCCTCCATCCTGTCGGCGACTGTTGTCCAGCCTTTGTCACGCCAAAAGCTGGTTGTTCCAGCTAGCCGAAGTGGCTGCCACTGGCGCCATCGGCATGCCCGAGCGTAGAACCGCCTCGTGGGGATGCAGATGGCCGCCAAAGACGGGCCACCTCTGCCGCTTGCAAAACTATAGACGGGGTTGTTTCCAACAATGCACAATCGATCTCCTATAATGGCCTAGCCCACGGCAGTAGTGGCCACCGGCCAAGCTCGGGACGACACTGTCGTCGCTACATAGCCATGCACACTTCCCGTTACCACCGTCCATAGACCACGTCGCGGCGCCAAAATCTAACGGGACTGCCACCTCCCCACTGTCGCCTTCATCGGCTAGGTCAGGCATTTCAAGACCCCAGGCTATAACAGCGACAAGGGGACGGGAGAAGGGTGATGGAGGATTTTGGGTTAGGAGGCGGCAGTAAGGGTGGAAGGGGATGAGTGGAGCAACCCTTATTTTCCAGCCCAATCATTCACACCCGTCACTAACCATCTTGGAGGCGTCGTGCTACGGTTCTGGTATAGGCTCCATATCTAGCAACTTATCTTGGTGAAAACCTATGAGCCAGCTTTATTGGTTCATGCAATGACCTCTGAGGCGTCGTTTCAGAGTTTTGGACCTTTGCCTCTTTGTTGGCGGCGAGTGATGGTTCGGGGTGTGGGCATCTACAACCAGATGACCGACATTTCTTCTTCCTTCAGAAGGAATGCTAGTGTGGTCACTGTGACCTTCCAAATAGCAGGTGTGGTCGTTGCTCTTGGTTTCTTCTTCAATCTCTTCGTCTAGTAATGTCTACCCGCATCCTCAATGTTTTGCCATCGTGTTGTATAGGTTTGCCATCATGTTTAGACAATCACTTCTCCTGCAGCATTGCCACCATTTACTTTCGTAGCGTACCTGTATCATTTAGCAAAAATAAAATCCAAGATGTAGGACACTTTTGCGTGAACTAGCTTTTTTTTTTATATAGAGGGAGTATATATTTTGCATTGTTCTTGGCAGTCCTGAGTATATGTCCGCCATGTTTGCGGTTCTCCATCTCTCCCCGGTTAAGAAGATTCTTTCAAGTTAGTAGCCATGCAAGATCAGCTAGAAGAATCATTCGTGGTACCTATACAGATATACAAATGAACGGTATATATGTGCCTGAAGGAGCGACTCCATGATGCTACAAAAGATTCCTAGTGAAGGAAATCACGTCGTTGTAACTCCACTGCAATAAAAGTAGTTCTCGTCGTCCACTTCCCACATAAATCAAAGAAACCCTTGTCTCTTTCTCTGTCCCAATCGATCCATCCATGCTAGCCCATACTCCCTCTGTCTCACTATATAAGACAGTTAACAGCTTGTATAAACGTCTTATATTGTGGGACGGAGGGAGTTTTTTTTGGAAAAGGGGTTTACTTCGCCTCTGATCGATTGATCATCTACTCTCTTATTAATATAAAAGGTGGTCCAGAACAAAAGTCTTACAAACAAATGAGAAAAGGTATCGCAAAACTCACACAGAGCAGCGAAAATAAACAAACGGGATAAGCCACAAACCGGCTGGCATAATATGAGGTAGGTAAACTAGATGCCTATCCTATTACATGATCGCCATCCAAACCGGTTGAAGATATCCCACAGAACCAAATCTCCCACCGGAGAGATCCAATAACCAACGCTCCCCGGCCTCCGTCGGAGTGAGTAAGGACCAAACGGATCGGTGCGTGGCCCGAACAACACCGCAAAAAATGAGTATTTGATATTCTGTTAAAACCAAGTCATTCCTACAGTTCCATATTGCCCATAATAACGCATACTCCTACACGAATTTGTGCGGCTGTTTGGGCTCCGTCCGAGCAACCACGCCCAAAAAGCGTGTTTACCGATCTTGGTGGAGTAATATTAAAGGCAATTTGCACGGTGCGCCACAACCCTTGTGCCAACGGGCAATCAAAAATAAATGTTTGATAGACTCATCCCGATCACGAAGCTACACCTAGTAGGTCTGCCCGATTATGCTTAACTAGATTGTCCTTTGTAAGAATTACTGTTTATGCACAAACCACATAAACACTTTAATTTTCAAAGGACCTTAACGTTCAGACTACCTTGGGCGTAGGTATCACAGATGTATTAATAATGTCAAGATACATCGACTTGACGGTGAACGCCCATTTCTAGTTAGATTCCAAAACAACTGGTCGGGCTGAGTATTTAGTTGTACCTCCATTAGCCTACGGACCAAGTGAAGCCATGCTTCCCATCTCGGTCCAGCAAGCACTCTTCAAACTGGATGTTAAGAGGAATCGTCGCAAAATCTGTGGCCACAAGGGCATCCCTCGCTGGACAATACGATACTGCGTTGGATATTGAGAAGCAGAGGTGTGTCACCCAGCCACGTATCCTCCCGAATCGCGTATCGCTCCATTCCCAACAATACATTTCGTTACTGTTAAAGAAAGCTGATTTAGCCCTCATTAGTCCTTTCGAGCGGCGAGTCTGTAGGTCTCATAGTGACCTGGGATAAAGTCTTTGAGTAGAGATATTTATTCCGTAAGATCTGCGCCCAAGTTGCCTCTGTCTCGAAGACAGCTTAAACAACCACTTACACAGAGACACTTATTTTGACTTCAAGATTTTCAATGCCAAGTCCTCCTTGTTCCTTGGTCTGCAAATAATATCCCATTTGGCCAATCTATACTTCCTCTTGGATTCATCACTCTGCCAGAAGAAGCGAGAGCGATAGAAATCTAGTCTCTTCCTCACCCCAATTGGTACTTCGAAGAAAGATAGCAGAAACATAGGTAAACTCGTGAGCACCGAGTTAATGAGAATCAACCGGCCTCCATAAGACATGAGTTTTCCTTTCCAACAACTTAGTTTCTTTTCAAATCTATCCTCGATGCTCTTCCACTCAGCATTCGTTAACTTGCGATGGTGTATTGGAATCCCAAGATAAGAGAAAGGAAGAGACCCACTCTCACATCCGAACAATTGTGTATAGGCTTCCTTATCGTCATTGGCTCTACCAAAACAGAATAACTCACTCTTATGGAAGTTAATCTTCAGCCCTGACAATTGCTCAAAAAGGCACAAAACTAGTTTCATGTTCCTTGCCTTGGCCAAATCATGTTCCATAAAAATGATTGTATCGTCAACATTGACAGGATAGATAAACCACCATCAACCGGATGAGGCACCACTCCTCCACCGACCAGCCTCTTTGGCCCTCCCAATCGGGATCGCTAACATATCAACCACAATATTGAACAAAATGGGTGACATAGGATCGCCCTGTCGCAGGCCCTTGTGCGTTCGGAAATAGTGGCCTATGTCATCATTGACCTTAATGCCAACGCTACCCTTTTGCGTGAACAACTCCACCTGACGTCTCCAGCGCTCATCAAAACCCTTCATTCTTAAAGCTTGCTGGAGGAACGGCCATTTGACCTTATCATAGGCCTTCTCGAAATCCACTTTGAAAATAACCCCATCTAGTTTTTTCGTGTGCATTTCATGAAGCGTTCATGTAAGACCACAACCCCTCTAGGATGTTCCTATCGGCATGAAAGCCGTTTGTGAAGGTTGAACCACAGCGTCGCTTCTCTGAGTCGATCTTATAGTACCAACCTTGGTAAATATTTTGAAACTGACATTCAGTAGGCAGATCGGCCGAAATTGTTCAATTTTGACGGCATCAGTTTTCTTAGGCAATAACGTAATCGTACCAAAATTCAGTTGGAACAGCTGCAAATGTCCCGAGAACAAATCATGGAACATTGGCATCAGGTCCCCTTTGATAATATGCCAACACTTCTTGTAAAACTCAGCCGGGAAACCATCCGGTCCCGGCGCCTTATTACATTTCATGTTGGCGATCGCCTCGGAAACTTCCTTTTCCGTGAAAGGGGCTGTTAACACATCGTTCTCCATCAAGAAAGTTGAGGGATATCACGACCCTAGACTCATCCAGGACACATTACTCTCCTCTGGTGGTCCAAACAACCTTTTGTAATATTCAATAATGTAAGTTTTCGATTGTCTTGGCCAACTATTGTACCCTCCTCTTGCTCCGGTGGAAAATCCTCTTCTTCCTATGCTTGCCATTAGCGATCATGTGGAAGAACCGAGTGTTCGCATCCCCCCGACAACTTTTCTCACCTTCGCCGTAATGCCCACTTTAATTCTTCCTCCGGGCAGTTCCTTGACCTCATCTCAGCCTCATGCTTAATATGAAGCTCGGTGGGTACCGGACATGTAGTTTCAGCTTTTACATCTAAGGTTGTTATAAGTGAAAGGAGCCGTTCCTTCTCAACCTTATACATTCCACCTAGATGTTTAGCCCACCCACGAAGGAAGCTCCGGAGATGCCTAATCTTGTTCTGCCACCGCTCAATGGCACTTCTACCTCCTACCTCTTTCGCCCATTCTCCGCAACAAGATCCAAAAAGCCTTCTCTTTCAAACCACGCCATCTCGAAGAGAAGACATTTTGTTTCGAATAAGTAGCCCCGCCGAGAATCAAGCAACAACGGTGTGTGATCGAGATCCCACGAGAGCGCTGAGCAATACCACGGAAACTTCGTTCCCATGCGACACTAGCGAGAACCCGATCCAACTTCAAATGACGTTGGATTAGGCATCGATTAGCCCACGTGAATTTTCTTCCTGAAAGCTCAATTTCTCTCAAATCTAAGCTTTCAATAATTGTATTAAACATAAATGACCATCTCCCATCGAAGTTGTCATTATTCTTTTCATCGCGTCTCCTGATGATATTGAAATCCCCCCCTACCAGAATTGGAAGCTGCTCAGACCCACATACCCTAACAAGGTCTGCCAGGAAATCTGGTTTGAACTCGGACTGCGCTGCCCCGTACACCGCCACCAAAGCCCAGTCAAAACCATCCTGTTTGGACCGCACCCTAAACTTAACAGCAAAATCCCCCATGACCACACTTCGGACCTCAAGAGAATCACATCTAACACCCAGTAAGATTCCCCCCGACCTACCTCTGGGCGGTAGACAATGCCAGTCAAACTCAATTCCTCCCGACAACGTATTGAAAAATTGAGGTGAGAAATTCGCTCTACCCGTTTCCGACAGTGCAATGAAGTCCAAACAATGCTCAATAGATGCCTCCGCAAGGAACCTCCTTTTAGCCAAGTCCTTAAGACCTCTGCTATTCCAAAAGATCCCTTTCATATTTCATCATGAAATTTTTTAGCCGTACGAATCCTAGCACTCCTACGGACTGCTGACATCGGGTAAGTTTTGCGCTTCCACTTGCGCTTAGGGCTTGACGTGCCCTCCCGGTCCAGCGAAGTCGTAATCGATGGATTATCTACTCCCGTCCCGATATTCTCATCGTCCTCCTCCTGCTCCTGGAGGGGCGGTGCTAAATCATCACAAAAATTCTCAAGTACTCGAACACCTAAGGCATCAATCTCGAGTCATTCATAGGTTTGACCGCAGCTAACTTATTTAATTACTTCTAAAGCCCGCCGCTTCTAGATCAAGCAAATCGTTAATGTAATTAGTAACTTCACCTCATCTCTACCAAGTGAAATTCCTAACTGTTGAGCCTTATCCACAATTTGATCATGTGAGAAATGCAAAATAGTATTGGAAGTATTAAGACATACCAAGAGTGACTTGGACGCCACGAAGCTTGGCCGCCCTTACGGCACACAGCGCTGCTGCATATCGTCCACCTCCGGATGGCTCTGAAGCCGACAACTCATCGTCGACCCTCATTTGCCTGGTCCGGGATCCCGCCAAATGAATGACCTCTCTCATGAGAATTTGTCCGTGGCGACCACTGTCACTCCCGAACATCCACCCGGTTGCCATCGGTGGCGCGCCGAGTCCAAAGAGGGGGAGGAGAAGGCCACCTGCCCCTCCCCATCCACCCCGGACCGCCTGTCCGGAGTGCCACCAGGTGAGCGGACCGAGTCCATCAGTGGGGAGGAGAAGGCCACCTGCCCCCTCCCCTCATCCACCCCGGACCGCCTGTCCGGAATGCACGACGCCATCTCGGTCGAGGCGCCCCCCTTGGGCACCGAAGCAAACAGGGGCGTAGCGGCCACCGGCCCCACGCCCTCCCGCCGAACCTGCACCTCCTCCACCAGAGATCGCGTAGCCACAGGCGATAGAGGAGATGGCTCCCCAACCAGATGATGAGCGGGGGCCTCCAAAGAACCCCGATCCGGACTCCCAGATGACGTCCGTCCACCCGCCTGCACCACAGCCGCGTCACCACACGCCGATGCAGAGGAGTCAAAAATCAAGCTCGCGGGCCCACCGGAGCCCTCCTCAACCGCACCCGCAAAATCCAACGGCGGTAGAAAGCGCATCTCCTCACCCGACTCCACCCGCCACTCCACAGCCTCGGAGGAGCAGATCTTTGGGCCAAAGGAACCAAAAGCAGAGTAGTGGTCGGCACCGAAGCTCCAGCGCCGTCCCCCTCTGTTGCCCTACTGTCGGCTCCGGCTGTTGGCCACCTCACGGACGGAATCATCGGCCCTCTTTTCACGACCCTTGATATCATCATCTCCTTCACTCATGTCATCACCAAGTGGCGCAGGAACCTCTGCGAAAAGACTATCATCCTCAAACTGAATCTCAAGAGTGTAAACTTTCCCTCGAAAGGCCCACTTTACCATGTCGGGAACATAGTCGATGTCAAGAATACTGACCAAAAGGCGAGCTATCCCATGTGCTCTAGTGAAATCCATATCAACACGCCGGTCTTACCAACCAAAATACGAGACTAGCCACCACCGTGGCATCCCCATGACAACTCAGGACGGAGCCCCGAAAAGCGCAACCAGCTGTATAAGGTGTACCCTCGGGCTCAACCAGCTTCCACTCTTGGAACTCAAGTATAGCATCGGTGCCCAAAACCTTACACATCCCAAAACTGAGCAGCAACAGAATCCTCCACAGATGGGAACTGAACCACGAAAGTATTTGTCTCGGCCTTACAAGCTCCCAATGGAAGTCACTGGTGCCGGCTCCCCGAGACGCTGAATGATCCGAGCCTCGGACACTTGCCCTCTCGTCACTTTCACTATCCCGCTTGTCGTCTTGTGCTCCTCCGAGGAACCTCCCTCTCGATCGGTGACTCAAAAAAGTGAG
The DNA here is from genome assembly GCA_021437245.1 of Aegilops speltoides. Lineage (NCBI taxonomy): Eukaryota > Viridiplantae > Streptophyta > Magnoliopsida > Poales > Poaceae > Aegilops > Aegilops speltoides. The sequence continues at coordinate 381,342,947 of CM038146.1, forward strand.
TTCGAACAAAAAACACCATAAGTCATGAGACTCGGTCTCACAAGCACCATCGGACACTCTCGAGTCATGTGCGGGCTTACCACAATAATCACAGAGAACCACCACGCACTCAAAGAATGAAATGTCCCTTATCACCACATCTATAACATAGCATTCTCTCTTTCTTCTTAGCAAACTTAGCAGCCCCTGCTGCCTTCGGATTTGTCGAGCCGTCCGCACGACATGGCTCGAGTCTCGGCGACGACCGAACCTCCACAACGCCGCCCGACACGACCTCCATAGCACGGCAACCCAAGTCGACTCCTCAAGACTAGCATCGACGGCCGCCTCAACGGTAGTATTATGTTGTCTTGGACGGTACCGACCCTCGCCCTCCTCGCCCACGATAACCACGAATCCGCCTCATTACGATTAGTGGCCCGTCGCTCTTCGACAAAACCACCAGACGGCCCCAAGAACGGCCGCTCACCAACCATCACTCGCCAGCGTAACCCGTCCGCCACCCAGACGAGGATCCCGTGCTGCCCTCACCATAAGCATTGTAACCGTCGTCACCCCATCGCCACGGGTGCCGCCGAAAGTCCGTCTAGCTGAACCGGCGGTGGCAGGCTTCTTCGCAACACCGTCGCCGCCGCCACGACCGCCTAGCCACAAAGCGGCGGTCTAGCGCCCACCGCACCATGGGGCTGGGTGGGGCGCCAGGGCGACCTAGCGCCTCGCCCGCAGCAGCTCGATCGCCGGCGGTCTAGGAGCAGACGCCCGCCGATTCACCGGCGCAGCGGCCGAACGCCGCACCACCGCGACCCATAGGCCCGGCGGCAGAGCAAGATGGCGCTGTCACCGCAACCCGCCCGCTGCGAGTCTCGCTGGTGCAAGCGCGCCACCACGCCCGCCGCCGGCGTCACGCCGCGCCGCCACCGCAAAGCTCGCCGAGCCGCCGCCGCCGCGATTAGCGGCGGTGGGCGCTGAGGCATCATGCCCGACCCACGCCGAGTAGCTCGGCGCCGAACCGGAATAGTTCCTTCCCGCCATTAGACGGTGGAGGTATCGTCAGCCCTCCTCCGCCGCGATCGAGAAAACGAGGACGACCGCCTCCGAGTCGAACCCTAAGTCGAGCCGCAGTCGTGCATGGGGGTGTAGAAGTGGGCCTCGAAACCTGCCGGGCCTCATACCCGTCGGTCAGTGGCCCAGTGAGGACATTGGCCGGTTCACACAGAACCGGCCCACCCACCAAATGACCGAAATCACGGCCCAACAACTCATTCAAACGCACGCTCCGTTGATCGCGGATCGTAATGCCTCGGTCGTTCGCCGGCGCCGACGCCTTGGCCGCCGACGACCGCCTAGCCTTCCTCGATCTCACAACCTTCCATGAATCTTCAGTAATGAAATCGGATAAAACTAGTTTAGGCAAACATACCGCGAATGGGTCCTTCCACGGCCGAGATGCCGCCGCCGAGGTTCGCCGTGCACTACTCGCGGAGGATCTCATGTCCGTCTTCCCGTCGAAGCCCTTGACGCTTTGGATCATCGGCGGCACCACCCCGTCCACGATGGCCGCAACCTCATCTTCCGAGTACCCAGGATGAAAAGCCTCACAAACGATCGACGATGGCGTCGGCGAGTATTCCGGCGCGTCACCGGCATCGTCATCGTCGTCCTCGTCGGCGGGGTCAGCGAGGGCCCAGAAACGGCCTCCAACCCGCCCCGCCCCTGAAATATCCACCGGCGACGCCGTTGTGGTGGCCGCCGCAGTCGCCCCCCGCAGTCGTTCGCCAGAGCCTTTCGAATCTCAAGTCAACACATGAGTCTTATCACTGAGCACAAACGAATCAGAGTCGCTCATCTAGTCTTCCATATGTTAGAGTACGTAGCTCATGCATGTAGCACAGTAGTAATATTAGACATATATGTCATCGTGCTGATAAAGCGGGTAACTAACTACTGATGCCCGTACGCGCGCACACACACACATCTGACATCCGTTGTCGTGTGGCATATATTCCTCCATCATCATATCCGGCCTGCCGACAAGAGCGTTTGGGTACATTCATTCAACGGAACCCTCGCAAAAAGCTCGGACGAATGACGAGGAACACACTGTCTGTCACACACTAAATTACTAAAGCGACCCGTGCGGGCAGGGGAACGGTAGGTCAGAATTCCTCCAACTATGCAAGCGTCTTCCAGAGCAGGACCAGCAGGACAAAAGCTTGGTCGAAATGCAGCCGGTCGTTTCTCCGAAAGAAAGAGGAGCCGAGCCGATGATCCATTGCACACCGCGATTTACTACGGACCTGACAAGACGCACACCTGCTCCCATGCACATCGTCCGTTCGGCGAGCAAGTTGCTCGGCAGCACACCGATCGACACAGATTTAGCACCTAGCTAGCTACTGGCTGGTGCCCACTAGCCACCACTACCCAGTCCCCCAAAGCGTCGAGACACTGGCCATAGCTAGCCGTGTGCGTGCGTGTTTCTGGTGTGTAGCTGTGCGCGCGGGGCACGGTTCCATGGCGTTGTCATGAGATGACCAGAACCTGAAATAGTTAGCCCAACGTTTTCGTGTCGGGCCACGGCTCACGGCCTGCGCTGTCGCGGTCGGCCGCGCGCGGGAGCACGGCTCGCCACTACGTGCTGCCATGGCTGGAGTCGTAGGGGTGGACGCATGACCGGTCGTGGGGATTGGATGGTCGACGGCGGGCGATGTCCTCGTCGGAACGGAGCGGCCGGTCACGCTCGACGGGGCCGCACGAGCGAGTGGACCGTGACAGGGCGCCGGACGGCGGCCACGCGTGCCAGCGATAAGCCAAACAGGGAGGGAGGACGGGGCGCGCCGGCGAGAGAGAGAGAGGAGACCCACCAGCTGACTTACGTACGCGCGCGCGCGCTGATATTCCGCCCCACTTATACGATCCACCACGGCGGAGAAAAGCCCCCGAAAATCGCCCCGGCAGCGAGATCGCGCGGGATTCTCGGTGGCCGACGTGGGCCGCGCGCGGCAGTACTTGCCATACTACACCACTTCTTAGTTGCTCTACCAGTTTTAGTTGTCTCTTACCGTGGATCAGTCGAGCGATCTGTAGGTGCGTCTTTCTGCCTAACCCCATCACTCATCAGCATGCATGTCGCAAAAGGCAACCCCCTCAGTTGATGTTCGATCATCTCGGCAGCGTTTCGGCATGATTTGCCGGTCGACTACGGTTTGCATTGGGTGATCCTCCTCAGAACAGCTACGTATTTGGTTTTAAAATGCCCTAAAGCTTAGATCAGGGTGCTCGCTTTGTGGTCTTTGCTCCATGTAGTATACCCCCTGCCGTCGATCTATAAGCGCCCTTTAGGGATCCAAATGGTCGCCGACTACGAGCTTTTGTCACTGCCAATGCTCTGCGACCGGATGGTAGGATCCAAACGTGCCATTCGCCGGAGGCGCCCGGCGATTAATAGCATATGTTATTCGATGTTGCTAGTGGCTAAATGCCTAATCACTATAGCTTTTCATGAGGGGCAAAACGGGAATCGCACAAGACAACTTTTATTGGAAGATCGCACAGGGCTAACATTTTTTTTTTGAAAGATCCAGCAAAGCACTGGCATTTTCATTATAGGCAGGGAGCAGTATGTACGCATGCATGCGTAGACAGAGCCACTAAGAAGGGAAAAAGAGAGTAAACTAGAAAAAAAGGCGGGGAAAAACTCCCCCAAGCTATGAACTATCACTCATGACGGATCCCCGAAGGGCTGCAACAAGCCTTTGGCGCCGGGGGTTCCCCCGGATTCCATGGATGATCTGATGGATCCAATGATCATGGGGACAATCAAGGATTTGTTCTTTAATATTTTGTTGTTTCTCTCCGTTCAAGGCTCCCACCGCATGAATTTGATGCCCTTTCTCTTGTTAACATTAGTGTTGCTGATGAATTTCCAGGCTGCCATCACGGTCGTCTCCCCCCCCCCCCAGGTGACAGAGCCTGGCAGCCTCTCTGGGATGTAACAATTCCACACTTGGCAAGCCACGGGACACTCCCAAAGAAGGTGAAATGATGTTTCTAGATTGCCTTGATACGCTTAAACCCATTCCTCTTTCATGGTAATCAGAGCCTACCTCGAACTCATCCATGGCAAGCTCTTCGGCGAACTCCTTCCCCTCATCTTCGTTTGCACGCATCGCAACCGAGAAGCTTACGAGAGGGAACGAAGCGCTACGGCGCGCCACCATGCTCTCGGCCATCCGGGGAGCGCAGATGGCAGCCTTCCTCAACGTCGAGCAGGTAGTGCCCCCAATGACCATTGAGGTCACCAGCGACAACGGCAAGACCAAGTCCAAGGCCCCCAACCCAGAGTTTGGTATGCACGGGATCAACAAGTATTCTCTTACCTGTTGACCACGCTGCCCCGCGAGATGACCATCCAAGTGGCGACGTGCCACACCGCAGCAGAGCTGTGGAACACGGTGCAGGGGATGCTGGCGTCGCATACCAGTGCGCAGACTGTCAACGTTAGAATCGCGTTGGCAAATCTCCAGAAGGGCAACTCGACTATCACTGAATATGTTGGTAAGATCCGAACCGTCTGTGATGAGTTAGCTGCTTCAAGGAAGAAGGTGGACGAGGAGGATGTTGTCTCTCACATCCTCGCTGGACTCGATGAGGAGTTCGACCCCGTGGTATCTGCCATGTGCTCTAGGGTTGAGCCTGTCGGGGTCCCGAAGCTGTACTCGCAGCTCCTGTGCTTCGAGACTCGCATGAATCTGCGTGGCGGGTCCTCTCAGTCGTCGCAAATGCGGCGACATGCGGGCACTTCAACAACAACAAAAACGGCAACGATGGCGGCGGCGGTGACCGTGGCTGCAACTTCAACAACAGGAAGGCAGCGGCGGTGATCGCGGCCGTGGCACCTTCCCCAAGCCACCAAACTGTGGCAACCTTGGAGGCAAAAACGGTAGCAGCAGGAACTACAACAACAATCCCGCCGCCAAACCAACATGTCAGATCTGTGGCAAGGTTGGTCATCCAACGTGGAAGTGCTGGAAGCGCTAGGACTCCTCCTATCAGGGGAGGAGGAGCGCTCTGCAAACATGGCGTCGACACCAACTGGTACCTGGACAGTGGTGCGACGAACCATATCACAGCAGGCCTAGAGAAGCTCACCATCCGAGATCGGTACACTGGAGATGATCAAATCCACACAACAAGTGGATCAGGTATGGCTATAGCACATATTGGTCAATCTCATATTTGTACCCCTGAATGTGATATTCTTCTTAAAAATGTTCTACATGTACCCGAGGCTGACAAGAGTCTAAACTCTGCAAGCCGACTTGCTATTGACAACAATTCTTTCGTTGAAATTCACCCCTATTCTTTTTTTGTAAAGGATCGGGGAACGAGGAGGGTTCTACTGCACGGCAGGGGTAGGAGAGGCCTATACCCTGTCAAACACATGGGACAAGGCGCCAAGAAGCACGTGCTTAGTGCCAAACCCTCCTCGGATAGGTGGCACCGGCGCCTAGGACATCCTTCATTAACCATAGTTAGCAAAATAATCAGCAAGAATAAGCTCCCATGTGTTAAGTTATTCAATACCGAAGTTATTTGTGATTCCTGCCAACTAGGCAAAAGCCACCAGTTGACTTATCCAAAATAAATAAGTGAATCAAAGTTCCCTTTGGAACTTATTTTTTCCGATGTGTGGAGTCCAACTGCTGAATCAGTAGGTAGAAATAAATATTATGTGAGCTTCATAGATGATTTCAGTAAGTTCACATGGACCTACCTAATCAAACATAAGTCAGAAGTTTTTCAAAAATTTCATGACTTCCAAAATCTTGTTGAACGTCAATTTGATCGCAAAAATCTCGCTCTCCAAATAGATTGGGGAGGAGAATATGTGAAGCTAAACTCCTTCTTCATCAAAATTGGGATATCTCATCATGTCTCCTGCCCCCCCCCCCCCACACACACACACCAGCAAAATGTGTCAGCCTAACGTAAACATCGACCTATTGTCGAGGTTGGCCTCTCTCTTTTAGCTCAAGCTTGCATGCCACTTAAATTCTGGGATGAGGCCTTCATTGTTGCTACATATGTCATCAACAGAATACCAAGCAAAGTGATCAACTTTGAAACCCCTATTGAAAAATATCCCATGAGAAGCCTAATTCTTCTTCTCTTCGTATCTTTGGATGCGCCTGTTGGCCGAATCTACGCCCATATAATACCCACAAGCTCCAATTTTGCTCCAAACAATGTGTCTTCTTAGGCTACAGTAATCTGCACAAAGGTTTTAAGTGCTTAGACATCTCTATCGGGCGAGTCTATATTTCCAGGGATGTTGTGTTTGACAAAACAGTTTTTCCTTTCTCTACCTTGCATCCTAATGCCGGTGCACGCCTACGTGCCGAAATTTTTCTTCTATCTCCGGAACTTTTAAACCCAATTGATCATGGGGGTAACAAATATGCTGACGATCATTTGGCTAATAGTCATAAACCTGATGCTGCTGACGGAAACAGTAAAAAAATTGTTGTCCCAATCTGTGATTTTATGCAAAATCAATATGGTGGCATAGGTGCTAGACACGAGGAGGATCCGGCTGACACAGTTCAGGGCGCCGATCCTGCGCGATCTGGTGCAGGTGTAGATGCGTCGGATCCCGAGGTGGATCCCCCTGCGCGCGTTGAAGCCAACCAGTCCTCGCCCGACATGCAATCAGGCGCTTCGGCGCGATCGGGTGGGACGGTCCCGTGCCTATCACCGTCCGACAGCTGGCACGAGCCGTCTGGGTGCAGGTTGCCCGCCCTGCAGTCACATGATGGTGCCGACAACCCATTATGGGCCTCCGACCGCGCGGCTATCAAGGGCGATCCGCAAACGCCAGTACATGGAGGCAGTTCTCCCTCCAGGTCTTCTGCGGCTGTTGGATCCCCTGTGTCAGCGGGAACTGGATCTGTTGTGGCCATTGATGCTCCTAGCACAAGTACAACTACACGTGTGACGCGCTCACAACGAGGTATTGTCGAACCACCGGTACCCAAGGTTGGCACGGTCAGGTACAATAAGAATTTTAAGTTTGCAAACTTTGTTGCTACCGGTGAACCAAAAAATGTGATAGAAGCTTTGAGTGATAAGAATTGGAAAAATGCTATGAATATTGAGTATGATGCACTTGTGAAAAATCAAATGTGGCATCTAGTTCCACCTAAGTCAGGAAGGAATATTATTGATTGTAAGTTGGTGTATAAAATCAAGAAGAAAGCTAATGGTACAATAGACAGATACAAAGCTAGATTAGTAGCCAAAGGTTTTAAACAACGTTATGGTATTGACTATGAGGATACTTTTAGTCTAGTAGTGAATGTTGCTACTATCAGGCTTGTTCTGTCTGTTGCTGTTTCCAGGGGATGGAGTCTTCGCCAACTGGATGTACATAATGCATTTTTGCATGGCGTTCTCGAGGAAGAGGTCTACAAGCGACAACCACCAGGTTTTGAGATCAGTTCTAAGCCACGTCATGTATGCAGGCTGGACAAGGCTTTGTATGGTCTGAAACAGGCACCAAGAGCGTGGTACTCTAAACTGAGCTCAAAACTGCGACAACTTGGCTTTCGGCCATCAAAGGGAGACACTTGTCTGTTCTTCTTCCAGAAAGAAACGGTGACAATGTTCATGTTAATTTATGTTGATGACATAGTTGTTGCTAGCTCTTCACAAGAAGCTACCTCAGCCCTGTTAAGAAACTTGAAAAGTGAATTTGCACTTAAGGACTTGGGAGAGTTGCATTACTTCCTAGGCATTGAGGTAAAGAAGTTGCAAGATGGTATTTTGCTCACTCAGGAAAAATATGCTTCAGATATATTAAGGCGTGCAGGAATGAAGGATTGTAAAACCTTCCAGTACACCTATGTCCACCACTGAAAAATTGTCTTCCCATGAAGGGAAATTATTAAGTCGAGAAGAGGGAACTAGGTACGGAAGCATAGTTGGAGCACTTCAGTATCTAACCCTGACAAGACCTGATATTTCATTCTTTGTTAATAAGGTTTGTCAGTTTTTACATGCACCCACCTCTTTGCAATGGACAGCTGTAAAAAGGATATTGAGATATATACGAGGAAGTACGGGAACCGGCCTAAAATTGTGTAAGTCTTTCATACATCTCCAACGTATCTACTTTTCCAAACACTTTTGCCCTTGTTTTGGACTCTAACTTGCATCATTTGAATGGAACTAACCCGGATTGACGCTGTTTTCAGCAGACTGCCATGGTGTTATTTTTGTGCAGAAATAAAAGTTCTCGGAATGACCTGAAAATCCACAGAGCAACTTTTTGGAATTAATAAAAAATACTGACGAATGAATCAGCATCAGGGGGCCCACACCCTGTCCACGAGGGTGCAGGGCGCCCCCCTTAGGGCTTCCCCCTGCCTCGTGGGCCCCCTAGAACTCCACCGACCTCAACCCCAACTCCATATATTCACTTTCGGGGAGAAAAAATTCAGAGAGAAGGATTTATCGCGTTTTACGATACGGCCGCCGCCAAGCCCTGTTCTTCCTCGGGAGGGCTGATCTGGAGTCCGTTCGGGGCTGCGGAGAGGGGAATCCATCGCCATCATCATCATCAACCATCCTCCATCACCAATTTCATGATGCTCACCGCCTTGCGTGAGTAATCCCATCATAGGCTTGCTGGACAGTGATGGGTTGGATGAGATTTACCATGTAATCGAGTTAGTTTTTTTAGGGTTTGATCCCTAGTATCCATTATGTTCTAAGATTGATGTTGCTATGACTTTGCCATGCTTAATGCTTGTCACTAGGGCCCGAGTGCCATGATTTCAAATCTGAACCTATTATGTTTTCATGAATATATGTGAGTTCTTGATCCTATCTTGCAAGTCAATAGTCACCTACTATGTGTTATGACCCGGCAACCCCGAAGTGACAATAATCGGGACCACTCCCGGTGATGACCGTAGTTTGAGGAGTTCATGTATTCACTAAGTGCTAAATGCTTTGGTCCGCTAATCTATTAAAAGGAGGCCTTAATATCCCTTAGTTTCCAATAGGACCCCGCTGCCACGGGAGGATAGGACAAAAGATGTCATGCAAGTTCTTTTTCATAAGCACGCATGGCTATATTCGGAATACATGCCTACATTACATTGATGAACTAGAGCTAGTTATGTGTCACCCTATGTTATAACTGTTGCATGAGGAATTGCATCCGACATAATTATCCATCACTGATCCATTGCCTACAAGCTTTTCACATATTGATCTTTGCTTAGTTACTTCTTCGTTGCCACTGTCACGATTACTACAAAACTGCTACTGTTACTTTTGCCACCGTTACCGTTACTTCCATACTACTTTGCTACTAAATACTTTGCTGCAGATATTAAATCTTTTAGGTGTGGTTGAATTGACAACTCAACTGCTAATACTTGAGAATATTCTTTGGCTCCCCTTGTGTCGAATCAATAAATTTGGGTTGAATACTCTACCCTCGAAAACTGTTGCGATCCCCTATACTTATGGGTTATCAGTCTTCATCAACTGCAGTAAGTGCATTCTCTGATGCAAACTGGGCTGGATGTCCATATGACAGAAAATCCACATGAGGTTTTGCTGTTTTCCTTGGTTCTAACCTCATGTCATGGAATGCAAAGAAACAGACAATTGTCTCACACTCCAGTACTGAAGCAGAATACAAGTCTTTGGCAAATGCAACGGCTGGGGTAATGTGGATTGAAACGTTACTTGATGAGTTGGGTATTCACAGATCACATGTGTCATGTTTGTGGTGTGATAACCTTGGTGCAACATATCTGTCAGCAAACCCTGTGTTTCATGCAAGGACAAAACACTAGAGATTGATTTTCATTTTGTTCGCGAAAGAGTTGCACAAAAATTGTTGGAGACAAAGTTTATTCCAACTGAAGATCAAGTTGTTGATGGTTTCACTAAACCACTTCAAGTTCGACAACTGCAAGCCTTCAAGAACAATCTAAACCTTGATATGTTGAGGTTGAGGGAGGATGTTAGAGAATAGGCTTGTATTATATGTAACGTGACTCTTGTCACGATAGGTTGTGTGCGTGCTTATATGTTGTATATACTAGGCAGGTTGTTAGGCTAGATATGATCTTATCTCTTGTATAGCTTGGAGTAGAGGTCAATACTAGAAACAACCTGCCGATCTTGTAATCATTTCCTATCTATTAACACGCACGCGTCCCTGCTAAGTGCATACGCTTAAACCCTTTCTTCTTTCAGTCCGGGAGAGAGGAGTCAGTTTGCCCTAGGAACTGCAGATGGTAGAATGAAGCTATGCTGTAATTTCCAGAAGCAGACACTTTCCAGATTATCTCATCACTTGCAGCAGGCAGCAGGTTATTCGAGGCTTTGATCATGTTCCAGATGGCCAAGAATTTCTCAATCACTTGGTGGGGAAGATTCTGGTGACCAATGTCCCTAATCCAAGCATCATTCGCCAATGCATCCTTGAACTTTCTGCCCTTCCTCCTTGATATGTTAAAACAGTTTGGCGTGATCAATCGGAGCTGCGACGTGCATAGCCAAGTAGATTCCTAGAATTTTGCAGTTTGATTGTTGCCAATGGTGGCAGATGTCGCTGCCGCAAAGGGGTAAACTCAGAAATAGCTAAGTGGGAAAACCCAAGTAAGTCTAATCCTGAGTCGGGTGAATTCCGCCACTAAGATGAATTAATGAAGATCTTTACCTTCTTCATAGTTGATGGGTACTCCCCGTTTCCTCCAAACTTCAGCCGTAAAGTCTTGGTCGTTGTCGAAATTGAGATCTACGAGCGCCATGCTCGGACCTAAATAGGTGTCCGCCGTGTCCAGAGTGGAACACGGCGCGGATTTGCGGTAGATCGGCACGGCCGGGTGCCGGCGGCGGCGGGGTGGTGGGGACTAGGCGGAAATCCGGTAAAAAAAGGTAATACATATGTCATTATAGAAGAATGGTAAACTCTCAACTAAAAAAATGCTAAACTCAGGAATACCCATGTAGGGCTGCAAGAAAAGCTCGAGGTTCGTGAGCCGCTCGAGATCGACTCGTTTTTTGGCTCGACTCAAGATCGACTCAAAAAGAAATGAGCTGAGTATGAACACTTTCTGTAGCTCGGTTGAGAAACGAGCTGATCTTGAGTCAATACTAGCTCGTTCGATTTTAGCTCGATGGCTCGGCATAATATAATTATGTTAAATGATCATATCATATATTAAATAGAAATAGGATAATTTATTACCATATATATCGCCCAGGATTTTTCTCCATTTTATTTACAAGCAAACATGTAAGCTTAATTAATTGTTGGGAAAATTTAGACCATATTATGGTACGTGGTCGTCCATGTGTTAAATAGTCTATTGTTTTTGGCATCTCCAACATGCACTACGCTGCAAGTTTTCATGATTGTTGGCCTATATTTTGTTTTCCCAGACTTTCAGTTGCGAGAGAATAAATCATTCTAAGAAATTTATATTATCATCGTTTTGATTGGGATAAATATTTTAATGTTTTCTATGTCAAGTTGTGCCTTATCGAGTGGGAATAATAATCATAGACTTAAAAAAATTGTCGTCTCATTTAGCTCGAAACTAGCTCGAGATCGACTCGAAAACGTTACAAGCTGATCACGAGTCATATTCTACAGCTCGATCTTGAGCTTCACTCAATTTGGGCTCGCTCAAATTATAATATGAGTTGAGCTAAGCCAACTCCAATTCGCTCGAATTCAGACTCGTTTGCAGCCCTATACCCATGCAAGGTCGAAATCCTGCACCTACGGACTCCTACGCATGTTTTATGTAACCTTCCAACTAATCTAAACGTCCCTCCGAATTTCGTCGGCCCCTTCCTCCCCCCAACTCCAGTCCTGATCTCCCGCGTTAATAAGCACGTAAATTTTATACGTAGGTGTAGCAAAGCTCCATGTAGGGTCGACAGGTGGCCGTCATCCCATGAAGTACCACCTCTTCCCCGCCCACCTGATCGACCAGTCAACTTAGCGTTGACTAGGCTCCCGGGCCGGTTCCTTTTACTACAGTTGTTATACGTCCCCTGTCGTGTACGCATCACATCGTGAACAGTAAGTACTCAAGTTCGAAATGCGGTAATGACGAGACTAGTATCGGCCTTTGGCCTCAGCTTTGCTTTCAAGCAGATGGCCGGGGCAGCGGCCACCACGAGTCCACGAGAAGAGACCGGACATAGATTTTTGACAACACATGCATCCATCCATGACGCCTACGGATCAGAGCGGGGAGGACACCGAGCACCGATCAAACTGACGCGCGCCTGTTCTCGGATGGCGGCCTGAGCCCGCCCGCGATGAGCTGTAACACACGCCAGCACTGTGGGTAAATTTGGGCGCCAATTCCCGCACTGTGGTCGACTGTTCTTCTCCGTTTAGAATCACAGGGAGAAGCACTGTTCTCTGACGGCGAGGCAGCAGGCCGGCATCCGATGCACCGCGGATAACGAACGGTAAAGAGCCGCCGGCCGGTCCACGGCTGTCGACGCAACCTCCGACACGGAGCGGCCGAGCAGGGGACGCTCCCGCTCCCGTCCTCACGGCTTGAGCCGTCTTACGTAGCAGTAAATTTCATGCCGCTCCCTACTCGAGCGCACTCACGCTGCGTCTGCATTTTTGGAAGATCCAGCCTGTTCTTATTCTCTGCTTCTGCTTCCAAGAAAGGCACATGCTACTAATAATAACAATAGGAGGAATACTGACTGTGGTAAGCCGTTCCGATCTCTCCATAGTGAGACACGAGGGAAAACACCAAGAACTGTTCTTGTAAAAAAAGACCAAGAACCGGATGGTCTTGTACTTATTCCGAACCATTTCTTTGGAATATACTAGTACAGGCACATATACTGCACACAATTCAGGAGCAAGCAACCAGCACCCCCGGGCCTGGCGTCCATTTACTGAAAGCAAGCGACCAGCACCCCCAGGCCTGGCGTCCATTAACTGAAAGCAAGCGACCAGCACCCCCAGGCCTGGCGTCCATTAACTGAAAGCAAGCGGATGTAGATGTGATTACACGCAGGAATGCTGGTTTGATCACGGCTAAGCATTCCTAAGCATACACGGTACCTACTACGTGTACCAACTCATGTGGAATGCCAATCATATTGTGAGGAGATTTCCAGAGAAAGGGAAAGATTGGGGGCACGCCTCCCACGCGCACTTCTTGCCCCGTTTCGCGGACGAAATGGACCGGGAGTGAGTAAAACCACTCGCTTTTGCTGCGGGGGCTAAATACGGGTTACTGGTGCCACCAACTGCTGAAGCCACCACCTGCAGGAGTTACTGAAAACAGAGCGTGCTGAATTTCAACCGCACCGCCGACGACAGAGACGAGTGAGCAAAGCGCACACGACGCACGAGGAACGAGCTGGATTTCTTCCGTGCGATGATGGGCTCTGGCCTGTGGCCTCTGGGCTCTCTGGGCTCTCTGGCTGGCTGGAGACGGGTCAGGTCAGGAGAACAAAAAGAGGAGGAGCTAGGGGGTGAAAACACAAAGAAATAGAGCGTCTCCATCGGCCGTGACGTCCATCTACCTAAGATACCTGAACCAGTGACCTCATGTGAGCGGAGCAGGCCACGCACACTGCCTTCCTCGCTAGCTTTTCCATTCTGCACACCCTACCAAAGCCCGGCCGCGGGCTCTATAAAGCGCACCGCACAAGCAAAGCAGCTACCTCATCGCCTCGCCTCGTCCCTTGCTCTCTCTCTCTCTCTTTGCCTTCTTGCTCGGCCTCCTCCTCGCAGCAGCAGCCTCTCAGCTTCTCTCGTTGCATTGCTCGACCGAGGCCGGCTGCTGAGGAGATCCAGCGAGGAAGTGAGAAATGGTTAGGACCTATGCTCCACCTCTACCTCGTTCCTAGTTATTTTCTCTACGTGGCTGCAGCTAGCCAGCCGGGTTCAGTTTCGTCTTGCTTTGTACTCTCTGAGTCTTTGTTAGATAAGAATCTGCTGGCAAGTCTAACGGTATGTGTCTCGATGTATGGCTGCAGTCTGCGAACGAGGGAGAGCTGAAGATGAGGGTGATCGCCATGGGCGGCGAGGCCGCCGCCGAGAGGAGGGCTGCCGAGGAGAAGCTCTGCGAGTACACCCTCGACGGCTCCGTGGACATCAAGGGGCGCCCGGCGGTGAAGGGCAAGTCCGGAGGATGGCTCGCCGGAGGCCTTATTCTCGGTAATTAATTTCATCATCTTTTCTTTAGGCGAAAAACAGCAAGGATTTCTCCCCTACCAGCTGCATATATTATCTGCTGATCACCGTCTCCCTCCACTAGAAAAGCTAGCAGAACAAAACGAAAAGCCAAGATTTGATAACCAGGCTTTTTCCCGGTGAACTTTACGCCGCTGTGATACGTAGGAGGAGTAGTGCACTGGCACATACTTGTGGTGCTAGTGCAAGTCCATCGATCTGAGGTGACGTTTTGCCTCAAAGCAGCCGGTAGACACCAGGCCCTTTTGCGGAATCCTGCATGCTGAGGTGACAACGGCCATGCAGCGCCCGGAACTGGGGATTCCCCGCCACGGGGGAGGCGCCTCGGGCGCACTACGAATGCTAAATTGATGCAGGGCAGCACCATTACGAGACAGCAGACGTATCGTCCATACGATCCAACACTAGCCATCGGCCGATCCATCTGTAGCGCTGGCTGGCTGGCTATGTGGTTGGTTGGACGACAGTGTTGGCGCTCTCCTAGCTAGCTGCCACAACTGTAAGTTATTATTGGCACTGAAGTGACGCGCTTCGGTTGATCAGTCGGCGCTCCACGTTGCCGTCAGGGGGAAGCGTCGAAAGGCGACTTCGTTTTCGTTGTACAGTTTACACTTTTGCTGGCACTGTGCCGGTTTGCGTGCGTGTCGTCGCGTGGTTAGCCGGCCATTAGCATTTAGTAGTGTAGTACCGAGTAGCGACTGATGAATGAACTGACCCTTGCCGGTGGTCATGCATCTGAATTTGATTTGATATTTGGTTTTGCAGTGAACCAGGGCCTGGCGACGATGGCCTTCTTCGGCGTGAACGTGAACCTGGTGCTGTTCCTGACGAGGGTGGTGCAGCAGAGCAACGGCGACGCGGCCAACAACGTGAGCAAGTGGACGGGCACCGTCTACATGTTCTCCCTCATCGGCGCCTTCCTCAGCGACTCCTACTGGGGCCGCTACAAGACCTGCGCCATCTTCCAGGCCATCTTCGTCCTCGTAAGCGCTCCTCCTACCCAACCTCTGTGGGTTTTTTCTAGTTTGTACTACTGTGGTTTTGTACGCGCGATCGATGGGCGATCACTGTCGCGGTGCACATCAGGGACGGACGTACGTACGTACGTAGGTGGTACCGCGCGCGCGGCCGTGGGCTGATGCGCTGTGCGCCTTTCTGCAGGGGCTCGGGCTGCTGTCGCTCTCCTCGCGGCTATACCTCATCAGGCCGGTCGGGTGCGGCACGGAGCACACGCCCTGCGCCTCGCACTCCGGCACGGAGATGGGGATCTTCTACATCGCGCTCTACATGATCGCCTTCGGTAACGGCGGCTACCAGCCCAACATCGCCACCTTCGGGGCCGACCAGTTCGACGAGGAGGACCCCGCCGAGGCGCACTCCAAGGTCTCCTTCTTCAGCTACTTCTACCTGGCGCTCAACCTCGGCTCGCTCTTCTCCAACACCTTCCTCAGCTACCTCCAGGACCATGGCAAATGGGTTCTCGGGTTCTGGGCCTCCACCGGCGCCGCTGCCACCGCGTTGCTGCTCTTCCTCAGCGGGACGCCCCAGTACCGCCACGCGCAGCCCTGCGGCAACCCCATGGCCAGCATCTGCCAGGTCGCCTCCGCCGCCTGCAGGAACTGGAAGTCCGGCGGCGTGTCGCCCGACGTGGAGATCCTGTACGAGGGCGACGAGAAGACGGACGCCGGTTCAAGGAAGCTTCTGCACACTAAAGGCTTCAGGTTCTTGGACCGGGCGGCGCTCACCACCGAAGACACCAACTCCAAGCTCGCCACCTGCAGCAAAACGCGCGACCAGTGGAAGCTGTGCACGGTGACGCAGGTGGAGCAAGTGAAGAGCATCCTGCGGATCCTCCCTATCTGGGTCTGCACCATCCTCTACTCCGTCGTCTTCACGCAGATGGCGTCGCTCTTCGTCGTGCAGGGGGCCGCGATGCGCCGAACCACGCCTCTGGGCGGCTTTTCCATCCCGGCCTCCAGCATGTCGGCCTTCGACATCCTCACCGTGGCCACCACCATCTTCCTGTACCGGCGGGCCATCTGCCCGTTCCTGGCACGGTTCACTGGACGCTCGACCGGACCCACCGAGCTGCAGAGGATGGGCCTTGGCCTGGTCCTCGGCGCAATGGCCATGGCCACCGCCGGCACGGTCGAGCACTTCAGGAAGGCCAGCGCGACCACCGCCAACAGCAGCGAGCTGCACATCCTGTGGCAGGTGCCGCAGTACGCGCTGATCGGCGTGTCGGAGGTGATGATGTACGTGGGCCAGCTCGAGTTCTTCAACGGCGAGATGCCCGACGGGTTCAAGAGCTTCGGCAGCGCGCTGTGCATGATGTCCATGTCCCTCGGCAACTACTTCAGCGACATCATCGTGAGCGCGGTGACCAAGGCCACGGCCGTGGACGGGCGGCCGGGCTGGATCCCGGCGGACCTGAACGAGGGCCACCTCAACAAGTTCTACTTCCTGCTCGCCATACTCTCCGTCGCCGACTTCGCGGTGTACCTCGTCTTCGCCGGCCGCTACAGGAAGAGCTGCAAGGTGGACGGGCGGAGCGACGACGAGGAGGAAGGGAGCGTGGACGACGAGGAGGCATGCCACGCGTGACTCGGCCGGCGGCCTCTCTCGACGGCCGCCTGGCTGCGGTGGTTCTTGAGATCGGAGACTTCATGCACGAGCGTTGGTACGTACGTTTCAGAGCGCGCGACGGGTCTCTCGTTGATGATAGGACATGCATGGGATCGGCGGTGGCTGGCTGCTGCCACGACTAAAGAATAAGCATGCCAGTGTCATGTGCAACTGCCATGGCACGTACGCCTATGTCTAGCTATGTGTTCGTTTCTTGGCATTTTTGGCCAGTGTCACGCTGTAACTGACCACTACTTATGTTCACTGTACCGCTGACTAGTCTGCTACCACTTCATTTGTATGCATGTATGGACGGTGCACTTCGGCCCTGTTTGTTTCATAAGTCCTAGGACTTTTTTAAGTCCCAACTTATAAGTCATAAGTCCCTACCTGTTTGTTCTGAGGACTTATAAGTCCCAGTCCCTACTGTTTGTTTCTGAGGACTTATAAGTCCAAGTTGCACCGCTGCAACGAGACTCGAGAGAGGGCCTGTCGGCGATTGAGGCACCGCTGCAACGAATCGGCAGAACGAACCGAGGCGGGCGGCGACGGGCGGCGAACCGAGGCGGGCGAGAGGCGGGCGGCGACGGGCGGCGAGGGGGCGAGAGGCGGGCGGCGACGGGCGAGAGGCAAGCCAAGAACGGGCGGCGAGGGCGAGAGGCGGGAGGCGACGGGCGGCGACGGGCGAGAGGCGGGCGGGCGACGGGCGAGAGGCGGGGCGGCGGCGTGCGGAGAACGAGCCTGGAGCGACGCGGGGTAGGTCCGGCCCGGGATAAGTCCCAATAAGCTCCTCCCTGAAAGTCTTATTTGATAAGTCCCAAATCACCACAATAAGTCCCAATAAGTCCCTCCTGTTTGGTTTAGATGGGACTTATAGGAACTTTTTTAAGTCCCTAAACCAATAAGTCCCTGTGAACAAACACCCTCTTCATTTGTATGCATGACTTTCTTTCTTCCTGTTGGTCCCGGTTTGCAACAGACCATGTACACTATATATAACACTTCAAATCGATTTCTTCG
This sequence comes from Aegilops speltoides, assembly GCA_021437245.1. NCBI lineage: Eukaryota > Viridiplantae > Streptophyta > Magnoliopsida > Poales > Poaceae > Aegilops > Aegilops speltoides. Next base: position 381,360,864 of record CM038146.1, read on the forward strand.
CTACAAGTACAACACAACGAAATCAAGAATAACGCTTATGGTTCGAACCGGGAGAGAATTCACGTGAAGTGTCATTTCTGCCCTTTCTGAAGTGAAATGGCTACTTTGTACACTATACCGTCTCAATTGTGGAGCCTGAAAAAAAAAGGGAGTAAAAACCATGCATCCATATAAGTAAAGAAAAATTCTCACCAATTTAATAGTGCATAGCAAAAGGAACACATGACGGAAACCAAACATTGCATTGCATAGAGCATGCTCAGTATCTACTAGTTAAAAGTTTGGCCGCACATACATATGGCCATTGTATTCAAACAGCCAACAAACTTATAAGAGTAACTCTAGCCAATCCCTCAAGTTTACAAGAGTAACCGCCAAGTACCCTTTAAAGGAGTATATTTACTCCTAGAAAAAAAAGTGTCTTTCTAACCGATTCCTTAAACTTAGCGGACTAAAACTTACAATTGGCTTATGCATTTCATGAAATACTTGCTATGCATCTCAGTGGCAAGCAGCGATGATGGTGACCACGCCGGCGACGCGCCACCGACCGCACATGAGAAAAGACAAAAGTTGCTCTACAACCAGCACGACTGCCTTGGGTTCAACCAGCCCAACAAGGCCGTTGAGTGGCTCATCAACGCCGCCATCGATGAGCTCCCCTCCCTCGACCCGTCCGCCTTCGCCGCCATACCGGCTGACCAACAGGCCACACCCTGCGCCGGCAAACAGTAGCAGGAGGTCCCTATGCAGCAACACGTCGGAGACCGGCAAGGCTGCTTCAGGCGTTGGCAGGGACCAGCTCACGCCATCCGACAGAGCTTTATTCCCCCGAAAAGAAAGTGACAACGAGATGGCAGGAGCTCACGAAGTGGCTGTCGGCGAGTAGGATGTCGGGTGCGGTGAAGGCGGGGAGCAGGCCGCCATGGTTGGGGCTGAGGGTGGTCGTGTGGCTGTTGGTGTTGGCGGGGACCAGCTCACGCGCTCTCGGGCTTCCACGGGCGCGTCGGCAAGCAGTAGTAGGGCATGTGGGTTACAGCGGCAACAGTCAAGCCGCTGGCCAGGGCGACACGAAGGGGAGCGACAGGAGCCACGAGATTTATTCTCTATACATGCTCGATCGAGTATATTTAGTCCTTGGCAAGGCCGTGGAGTAAAAAAATTACTCATCTAAAGATTATAAGAGATCAGCTAGAGGCCGGTTAGAGGAGTAAACCATAATTTTTACTCCCCTAACTGGGTATAGGGGATCAGTTAGAATTGCTAAGAGGAGAATATCCACTTCATGCAGAACTACAAGTATAAAATACAAACCCCCAAAATGAGTTGTAACATAATGAAAGACGAAGGTCTAATAGAGACATCACGAAAGACGGTTTTACACCATGAATTTAGAGGATGAATAGTCCAATTCTTGACTTCATTTGATCATCTTGACCATATGTTATCTTTGAAGGAAATATGCCCTAGAGGCAATAATAAAGTTATTATTTACTTCCTCATATCATGATAAATGTTTATTATTCATGCTAGAATTGTATTAACCGGAAACATGATACATGTGTGAATACATAGACAAACTTAATGTCACTAGTATGCCTCTACTTGACTAGCTCATTATTCAAAGATGGTTATGTTTCCTAACCATAGACATGAGTTGTCATTTGATTAACGAGATCACATCATTAGTAGAATGATGTGATTGACATGATCCATTCCGTTAGCTTAGCACTTGATCGTTTAGTATGTTGCTATTGCTTTCTTCATGACTTATACATGTTCCTACAACTATGAGATTATGCAACTCCCATTTATCGGAGGAACACTTTGTGTGCTACCAAACGTCACAACGTAACTGAGTGATTATAAAGGAGCTCTATAGGTGTCTCCAAAGGTACATGTTGAGTTGGCATATTTCGAGATTAGGTTTTGTCACTCCGATTGTCGGAGAGGTATCTCTGGGCCCTCTGGGTAATGCACATCACTATAAGCCTTGCAAGCAATGTAGTTAATGAGTTAGTTACGGAATGATGCATTACGTAACGAGTAAAGAGACTTGCCGGTAACGAGATTGAACTAGGTATTGGGATACCGACGATCGAATCTCGGGCAAGTAACATACCGATGACAAAGGGAACAACGTATGTTGTTATGCGGTTTGACCGATAAAGATCTTCATAGAATATGTAGGAGCCAATATGAGCATCCAGGTTCCGCTATTGGTTATTGACAGGAAACGAGTCTCGGTCATGTCTACATAGTTCTCGAACCCGTAGGATCCGCACGCTTAAGGTTTTGATGACAGTTATATTATGAGTTTATGAGTTTTGATGTACCGAAGGTTGTTTGGAGTCCCGAATGTGATTACGGACATGACGAGGAGTCTCGAAATGGTCGAGACATGAAGATTGATATATTGGAAGCCTATATTTGGATGTTGAAAGTGTTCCAGGTGAAATCGGGATTTTACAGGAGTACCGGGGGGTTACCGGAACCCCCCAGGGGCTTAATGGGCCTACATGGGCCTTGGTGGAAATAGGCAGCAAGGGGAGTGTGGGGCGCGCGCCCCCAAGGCCCAAACTGAATTGGTTTAGGGAAAGGGGGGCCGGCCCCCCTCTTTCCTTCTCCTCCTCTCCCTTTCCTTCCCCCTCTCCTAGTCCAACAAGGAAGGAGGGAGTCCTACTCCCGGTGGGAGTAGGACTCCCCATGGCGCGCCCCCTCCCCCCTTGCTCCTTTATATACGGGGGTGGGGGGCACCTCTAGACACAACAATTGATCTCTTGATCTCTTAGCCGTGTGCGGTGCCCCCCTCCACCATAGTCCTCCTCGATAATATTGTAGCGGTGCTTAGGCGAAGCCCTACGATGGTAGAACATCAAGATCGTCCACCACGCCGTCGTCTTGTGGAACTCTCCCTCGACACTCGGCTGGATCGGAGTTCGAGGGACGTCATCGAGCTGAACGTGTGCTAGAACTCGGAGGTGTCGTAGTTTCGATGCTTGATCGGTCGGGTCGTGAAGACGTACGACTACATCAACCGCGTTGTTCTAACGCTTCCGCTTTCGGTCTACGAGGGTACGTGGACAACACTCTCCCCTCTCTTTGCTATGCATCGCCATGATCTTGCGTGTGCGTAGGATTTTTTTTAAATTACTACATTCCCCAACAATGGCATCCGAGCCAGGTTTTATGCGTAGATGTTATATGCACGAGTAGAACACAAGTGAGTTGTGGGCGATACAATTCATACTTCTTACCAGCATGTCATACTTTGGTTCGGTGGTATTGTTGGATGAAGCGGCCCGGACCGACATTACGTGTACGCTTACGCGAGACTGGTTCTACCGACGTGCTTTGTACACAGGTGGCTAGCGGGTGTCAATTTCTCCAACTTTAGTTGAACCGAGTGTGGCTACGCCCGGTCCTTGCGAAGGTTAAAACAACACTATCTTGACGAACTATCGTTGTGGTTTTGATGCGTAGGTAAGAACGGTTCTTGCTCAGCCCGTAGCAGCCACGTAAAATTGCAACAACAAAGTAGAGGACGTCTAACTTGTTTTTGCAGGGCATGTTGTGATGTGATATGGTGAAGATGTGATGCTATATTTTATTGTATGGGATGATCATGTTTTTTAACCGAGTTATCGGCAACTGGCAGGAGCCATATGGTTGTCGCTTTATTGTATGAAATGCAAGCGCCCTGTAAATGCTTTACTTTATCACTAAGCGGTAGCGATAGTCGTAGAAGCAATAGATGGCGAAACGACAACGATGCTACGATGGAGATCAAGGTGTCACGCCGGTGACGATGGTGATCACGACGGTGCTTAAGAGATGGAGATCACAAGCACAAGATGATGATGGCCATATCATGTCACTTATATTGATTGCATGTGATGTTTATCCTTTATGCATCTTATCTTGCTTTGATTGACGGTAGCATCTTAAGGTGATCTCTCACTAATTATCAAGAAGTGTTCTCCCTGAGTATGCACCGTTGCGAAAGTTCTTCGTGCTGAGACACCACGTGATGATCGGGTGTGATAGGCTCTACGTTCAAATACAACGGGTGCAAAACAGTTGCACACACGGGATACTCAGGTTAAACTTGATGAGCCTAGCATATACAGATATGGCCTCGGAGCACGGAGACCGAGAGGTCGAATGTGAATCATATAGTAGATATGATCAACATAGTGATGTTCACCATTGAAAACTACTCCATCTCACATGATGATCGGACATGGTTTAGTTGATTTGGATCACGTGATCACTTAGATGACTAGATAGATGTCTGTCTAAGTGGGAGTTCTTTAGTAATATGATTAATTGAACTTAAATTTATCATGAACTTAGTACCTGATAGTATTTTGCTTATCTATGTTTGTTGTAGATAGATGGCTCGTGCTGTTGTTCCGTTGAATTTTAATGCGTTCCTTGAGAAAGCTAAGTTGAAAGATGATGGTAGCAATTACACGGATTGGGTCCGTATTTGAGGATTATCCTCATTCTGCACGTAAGAATTACGCCCTGAAAGCACCGCTGGGTGCGAACTGCTGCAGATCTAACCGACGGCGTTAAGAACGTCTGGCGAGCAAAGCGATGACTACTCGATAGTTCGAGTGTGCCATGCTTTACGGCTTAGAACCGGGACTTCAACGACGTTTTGAGCGTCATGGAGCATATGAGATGTTCCAGAGTTGAAGTTAATATTTCAAGCAAATGCCCGGATTGAGAGATATGAAGTCTCCAATAAGTTCTATAGCTGCAAGATGGAGGAGAATAGTTACATTAGTGAACATATACTCAAAATGTGCGGGTATAATAATCACTTGATTCAACGGGAGTTAATCTTCACGATGATAGTGTCATTGATAGAATTCTTCAATCACTGTCACCAAGCTACAAGAGCTTCGTGATAAACTATAATATGCAAGGGATGGACAAGACTATTCCTGAGCTCTTCGCAATGCTAAAAGCTGCGGAGGTAGAAATCAAGAAGGAGCATCAAGTGTTGATGGTCAATAAGACCACTAGTTTCAAGAAAAAGGGTAAAGGGAAGAAGAAGGGGAACTTCAAGAAGATTAGCAAACAAATTGCTGCTCAAGAGAAGAAACTCAAATCTGGACCTAAGCACGAGATCGAGTGCTTCTCCGCAAGCGGTATCGTCTTTGGAAGCGGAACTGCCCCAAGTATTTGGCGGATAAGAAGGATGGCAAGGTGAACAATGGTATATGTGATATACATGTTATTGATGTGTACCTTACTAATGCTCGCATGATAGCACTGGTATTTGATCTTGGTTCATTGCTAATATTTGCAACTCGAAACAGGGACTACAGATTAAGCGAAGATTGGCTAAGGATGAGGTGACGATGCGTGTGGGAAATGGTTCCAAAGTCGATGTGATCGCGGTCGGCACGCTACCTCTACATCTACCTTCGGGATTAGTTTTAGACCTGAATAATTGTTATTTGGTGCCAGCGTTGAGCATTATATCTGGATCTTGTTTGATGCGAGACGGTTATTCATTTAAATATGAGAATAATGGTTGTTCTATTTATATGAGTAATATCTTTTATGGTCATGCACCCTTGAAGAGTGGTCTATTTTTTATTAAATGTCGATAGTAGTGATACACATATTCAGAATGTTGAAGCCAAAACATGCAGAGTTGATAATGATAGTGCAACTTATTTATGGCACTACCGTTTGGGTCATATTGATATAAAGCGCATGAAGAAACTCCATATTGATGGACTTCTGGAATCACTTGATTATGAATTACTTGGTACTTGCAAACCGTGCCTCATGGGCAAGATGACTAAAACGCCGTTCTCCGGAACTATGGAGCGATCAACTGATTTGTTGGAAATCATACATACTGATGTGTGTGGTCCAATGAATATTGAGGCTCGCGACGGTTATCGTTTTTTTCTCACCTTCACAGATGATTTGAGCAGATATGGGTATATCTACTTAATGAAACACAAGTCTAAAACATTTGAAAAGTTCAAAGAATTTCAGAGTGAGGTGGAAAATCATTATAACAAGAAAATAAAGTTTCTACGATCTGATCGTGGAGGAGAATATTTGAGTTACGAGTTTGGTTTTACATTTGAAACAATGCGGAATAGTTTCGCAACTCATGCCACCCGGAACACCACAACGAAATGGTGTGTCCGAATGTCGTAATCGTACTTTACTAGATGTGCTACCTATGATGTCTCTTACTGATTTACCGCTATCGTTTTGGGGTTATGCTTTAGAGACAGCATTCACGTTAAATAGGGCACCATCAAAATCCGTTGAGACGACGCCTTATGAACTGTGGTTTGGCAAGAAACCAAAGTTGTCGTTTCTTAAAGTTTGGGCTGCGATGCTTATGTGAAGAAACTTCAACCAGATAAGCTCGAACCCAAATCGGAGAAATGTGTTTTCATAGGATACCCAAAAGAGACTATTGGGTACACCTTCTATCACAGATCTAAAGGCAAGACTTTTGTTGCTAAATTCGTATCCTTTCTAGAAAAAGAGTTTCTCTCGAAAGAAGTGAGTGGGAGGAAAGTAGAACTTGATGAGGTAACTATACATGCTCCCTTATTGGAAAGTAGTTCATCACAAGAACCGGTTCCTGTGACAACTACACCAATCAGTAAGGAAGCTAAGGATATTGAGCATGAAACTTCAGATCAAGTTACTACCAAACCTCGTAGGTCCACCAGAGTAAGATCCACACCAGAGTGGTACGGTAATCCTATTCTGGAAGTCATGTTACTTGACCATGGCGAACCTACGAACTATGAGGAAGCGATGATGAGCCCAGATTCCGCAAAATGGCTTGAAGCCATGAAATCTGAGATAGGATCCATGTATGAGAACAAAGTATGGAGTTTGGTTGACTTGCCTGATGATCGGCAAGCCATCGAGAATAAATGGATCTTCAAGAAGAAGACTGACGCTGATGGTAATGTAACTGTCTATAAAGCTCGACTTGTTGCGAAAGGTTTTCGACAAGTTCAAGGGGTTGACTACGATGAGACTTTCTCACCCGTAGAGATGCTTAAGTCTGTCTGAATCATGTTAGCAATTGCCGCATTTCATGATTATGAAATATGGCAAATGGATGTCAAAACCGCATTCTTGAATGGATTTCTGGAAGAAGAGTTGTATATGATGCAACCAGAAGGTTTTGTCAATCCAAAAGGTGCTAACAAAGTGTGCAAGCTCCAGCAATCCATTTATGCACTAGTGCAAGCCTCTCAGAGTTAGAATAAACGCTTTGATAGTGTGATCAAAGCATATGGTTTTATACAGACTTTTGGAGAAGCTTGTATTTACAAGAAAGTGAGTGGGAGATCTGTAGCATTTCCGATATTATATGTAGACGACATATTGTTAATTGGAAATGATATAGAATTTCTGGATAGCATAAAGGGATACTTGAATAAAAGTTTTTCGATGAAAGACCTCGGTGAAGCTGCTTACACATTGGGCATCAAGATCTATAGAGATAGATCAAGGCGCTTAATTGGACTTTCACAAAGCACATACCTTGATAAAGTTTTGAAAAAGTTCAAAATGGATCGAGCAAAGAAAGGGTTCTTGCTCAGATTACAAGGTGTGAGGTTGAGTCGGACCCAATGCCCGACCACAGCAGAAGATAGAGAGAAAATGAAAGATGTTCCTATGCTTCACCATAGGCTCTATCGGTATGCAATCTTGTGTACGGACTGATGTATGCTTAGCAATAAGTTTAGTAGGGAGGTATCAAAGTAATCCGAGTGGATCATCGGACAGCGGTCAAGAATATCTGAAATACGAAAAGGACTAAGGATATGTTTCTCGTTTATGGAGGTGACAAAGAGCTAGTCGTAAATGGTTACGTTGATGCAAGCTTTGACACTGATCCGGACGATTCTAAATCGCAAACCGGATACATGTTTATATTGAACGGTGGAGCTGTCAGTTGGCGCAGTTCTAAACAAAGCGTCGTGGCGGGATTTTACATGTGAAGCGGAGTACATAGCTGCTTCGGAAGCAGCAAATGAAGGAGTCTGGATGAAGGAGTTCATTTCCGATCTAGGTGTCATACCTAGTGCATTGGGACCAATGAATATCTTTTGTGACAATACTGGTGCAACTGCCTTGCCAAAGGAATCCAGATTTCACAAGAGGACCAAGCCCATCAAGAGACGCTTCAATTCCATCCGGGACCAAGTCCAGGTGGGAGACATAGAGATTTGCAAGATACATACGGATCTGAATGTTGCAGACCCGTTGACTAAGCCTCTTCCACGAGCAAAACATGATCAGCACCAAGACTCCATGGGTGTTAGAATCATTACTGTGTAATCTAGATTATTGACTCTAGTGCAAGTGGGAGACTGAAGGAAATATGCCCTAGAGGCAATAATAAAGTTATTATTTATTTCCTCATTTATTATTCACGCTAGAATTGTATTAACCGGAAACATGATACATGTGTGAATACATAGACAAACTTAATGTCACTAGTATGCCTCTACTTGACTAGCTCATTATTCAAAGATGGTTATGTTTCCTAACCATAGACATGAGTTGTCATTTGATTAACGAGATCACATCATTAGTAGAATGATGTGATTGACATGACCCATTCCGTTAGCTTAGCACTTGATCGTTTAGTATGTTGCTATTGCTTTCTTCATGACTTATACATGTTCCTACAACTATGAGATTATGCAACTCCCATTTACCTGTGGAACACTTTGTGTGCTACCAAATGTCACAACGTAACTGAGTGATTATAAAGGAGCTCTACAGGTGTCTCCAAAGGTACATGTTGAGTTGGCGTATTTCGAGATTAGGTTTTGTCACTCCGATTGTCGGAGAGGTATCTCTGGGCCCTCTGGGTAATGCACATCACTATAAGCCTTGCAAGCAATGTAGCTAATGAGTTAGTTACGGAATGATGCATTACGTAACGAGTAAAAAGACTTGCCGGTAACGAGATTGAACTAGGTATTGGGATACCAACGATCGAATCTCGGGCAAGTAACATACCGATGACAAAGGGAACAACGTATGTTGTTATGCGGTTTGACCGATAAAGATCTTCGTAGAATATGTAGGAGCCAATATGAGCATCCAGGTTCCGCTATTGGTTATTGACCGGAAATGAGTCTCGGTCATGTCTACATAGTTCTCAAACCCGTAGGGTCCGCATGCTTAAGGTTTCGATGACAGTTATATTATGTGTTTATGAGTTTTGATGTACCGAAGGTTGTTCGGAGTCCCGAATGTGATTACGGACATGACGAGGAGTCTCGAAATGGTCGAGACATGAAGATTGATATACTGGAAGCCTATATTTGGATGTCGGAAGTGTTCCGGGTGAAATCGGGATTTTACCGAAGTACCGGGGGGTTACCGGAACCCCCCGGGGGCTTAATGGGCCTACATGGGCCTTACTAGAAATAGAGGGCAGCAAGGGGAGTGTGGGGCTCCCCCCCCCCAAGGCCCAAACCGAATTGGTTTAGGGCAAGGGGGGTCGGCCCCGTTCTTTCCTTCTCCTCCTCTCCCTTTCCTTCCCCCTCTCCTAGTCCAACAAGGAAGGAGGAAGTCCTACTCCCGGTGGGAGTAGGACTCCCCATGGCGCGCCCCCTCCTAGGCCGGCCGCCCCCTCCCCCCTTGCTCCTTTATATACGGGGGTGGGGGGCACCTCTAGACACAACAATTGATCTCTTGATCTCTTAGCCGTGTCCGGTGCCCCACTCCACCATAGTCCTCCTCGATAATATTGTAGCGGTGCTTAGGCGAAGCCCTACGATGGTAGAACATCAAGATCGTCACCACGCTGTCGTGCTGACGGAACTCTCCCTCGACACTCGGCTGGATCGGAGTTCGAGGGACGTCATCGAGCTGAACGTGTGCTAGAACTTGGAGGTGCCGTAGTTTCGGTGCTTGATCGGTCGGGCTGTGAAGACGTACGACTACATCAACCGTGTTGTTCTAACGCTTCCGCATTCGGTCTACGAGGGTACGTGGACAACACTCTCCCCTCTCTTTGCTATGCATCGCCATGATCTTGCGTGTGTGTAGGATATTTTTTTTGAAATTACTACGTTCCCCAACAATCTTGAACACTGTTTCATTGTATAATTGGACCAGTTGGAGGCTTACCCAGATTTTTTGACAGAATTTTATGTGGCAGTGGAGCAAGAGCCCTTCCTTCTCCCCAATGTGGCTGGTTTTTGTTGGATCTGTCACCTCCCCCCCGACGACTGGGGAGAATGAATAGTCATAACTATCACCAACATCAATGCAAACCAGGGAGCATCCTCTCCACCACCATCTTCATCCACAACACTGTCTTCAGCTCCATCTTCGACGTGATCCATATGAAGTTGTTGTAGATCGAAACATGTAAAGTTCTCGATGTTAATTCGTTGCTTATTGTTGATTGAGCATGTATGATTTTTAAAGGGAAAGCGATACGGGAAACCCTACAATTTTCTTTTAGTAATAAGAACTGGTATTCATGTTCCTTTGGACTTCAACCCTACGAAGTTAGTGTCTTTGGCCTTTGAGTTTTGTCTAGGAGTTCGGTGGATGGTTAGGAACTCCAACACTTCACACACACACACACACACACACACACACACACACACACACACACACACACATACACACACACACCACCTTATCATGTAAGCATGCGTGAAAAAGACGTACCTCAACATGCAAACATGTATGAAAGAAAGATCACCTCAATAATTAAATACAACAAATCATATGTATTTTTATTTCTAGTTTTCATATTCATCCTAATATTCATGTTCAGAATAATCGAATATCACGAAAGTATATAGAAACCAATTCCTGCTGCAACGCACGAGGTATCATCTAGTTGTATCAAATTGTCGCTCGAACACATATGAGCATGCGATCAGGGTCAACCCATTTACACCACCTTTGCATCCTTAGAGCATCTCCAACAGCCGCCCAATGCGCGGCGCCCAAAAAAGGGTTTACAGCGCGCAAGTAGTTTTTTTTAGGGCACTAGAAGACGTTTGCTCCAACAAGCGCTGCAAAATATATCTTGCACATGAAGTTCAATGTCCCAACCAAGCGGTCCCATCTACAAGAGCTTCGAGTTTTGCTGCCTTGCGATCGGACGCACTAAATATGCTGCGCGCGATGCCTTTTTAATGCGCGCGCTGGAATAGTAATAGTGCGCGCGCTTTTTGTGTGGCTGCTGTTGACTCCAAATCGGATCCGTGCGTCGCTTATATAGCGCTTCTGTTGGAGGTGCTCTTACGCATGCGACAAGTGCGCTTGGTTTTCCCTTTTTAGGAGTGGTTTTTCTTTGTTTCATGTAAATTTTAGCTGAGTTTTTCTTTTGGTTTTGTACCATTTTTCTTTTGATTTCTGCAATTCTTTCCCCTTTTTCCTTTTCTGTTTTCTTTCTTTTCGCGTTTTGTTTATTTTAAAAGTTCCTTTTCTTTTTCATGCTTTTCTATTTTATTTTATTTTAACATTTAAAATTCATGAACATATTTAAAACTTAAGAATATTTTAAAATAAACCATGAATATTTTTTAAAATACTAAGAACATTTTCTAAATAACCCAAGCATTAAAAATGATTTAAAAATAATGAAAATAATTAAAAATACACGAAGATTTGTCAAAATTCAATTTTTTGTTAAATTCATGAAGACTATTTAGATTCACAAATATTTTCCGATTCATGATTTTGTTTTCAAATTGTGAGAATATTTTTTGTAATTTATGAACAGTTTTAAAATACTTGATTTAAAAAAATGAGGATGCATTTTATATTTTATATAAGATAGTGTTAAAAGGAAAAACGAAAATAAAATAATAATAATGGAGAATGTGGACTAAAAAAGAAACCAGTAGAAACTGGAGATTTGGAATGAAAACGGAAAGAAACTAAAAAAGGAAACAAACAAAAATGAAATGAATAGGAAAGAAAATTAGTCTAATGTTAAATGGGCCCCGGCCCATTATGCCTTCCTTTGCAAAAGTTTACATTTGTCGAAAAGTTGTTAATGTTTTGAAACAGAAATTGTCCATGGACTTTTCTTTTGAATTGTTTGGATTGCTTACCACATGTGTCATGTGGTCCATGCATTTTTTTTTGTAAAAAAAAGGGGGCTTGTTTTTCCAAAATATGTTAACGTTGTTTTAGAAAGAAAAAGTTCACAACTTGTAACAAAAGGCCAGGTTGTACACAAGAAATGCTCACATTGTTTTAAAAGGTGTTCACGTACTTGAAGCATAACGTTCACACTATTCAAAAAAATGTCTACGTTACTGAAAAAAAAGGTTCAATACATTTTGGAAAACATTCATGCGCTTTAATTTTTTATAATGTAATTTAAGAAGTATTCATTCACTTTGAAAACATTCAAGTAATTCGCAAAGTGCAAAAAATTTAAAATCTTTGTTTTTTGGAAATATAAAAAACATATGTTGATGTTCAAGAATCAATTCCAATTAGGGGTATCCTTAGCAACGTGGTTAGAGATTAGTAGGCGGGGTCTGACGGCCTACTAGTGAAGGTCGCCATACACTTGACAACGTCACACAACGATGTTTTTTAAATATGTCTAGTCGCCGAAACACTTGAGTGTCACCGCTTTCGGGAGTCCCACGACTCCCAAATATATAGTCCTGGTTTTAAAAGGTTTCGCGGATTTTGACCTGAACGAGGGCCACCTCGACAAGTTCTACTTTCTGCTCGCCATACTCTCTGAGACTAAGTGGTGGGGGCAGACCCGGGGGGAAACTTGAGAGGTGGAAAGAATGTATCACTACATTCATGAACTAACAAGTCAAGCATCCATGTAAACTAAAATATATGGGCATAAACACTTTGTACTCCAGATCTAGGGGGCTCTGACCCCTCCCTGGTTTCATTACCCAACAGTTTACCCAAGGAAAAACTTAAAACAAGAAAGAACGTACAACCATATTCATGAACTAACAACCCAAGCATCCATATAAACTAAAATATGGGCATAATCCCTTCAATCCCTTCATTCTATTAGATCATCAGGGCACAGAGTCCCCCACCCCCTCCTTTGTTCCATAATCAAATGAAACCCAGGTTCACAACCCAATTTAGTTATAAAGTAGAACTACAGAAAAGTAAAGTCCAATGCTCTGGCAATATACAACACAACTTGCTCGCAACATATAACAAGAAAAAAAAAGCAAAATATGGCTAGTGCACCAGAAAGTAAAAGGCCAAAATTCAGCATAATAATTATGGCTATTGTCGGCGGCTGTGCGAAAGGGCCTTGGCCTGGTCCTCGGCGCAATGGCAATGGCCACCACTGGAACGGTCGAGCACTTCAGGAAGGCTAGCGCAACCACCGCAAATAGCCGTGAGCTGCACATCATATGGCAGGTGTCGCAATATGCGCAGATTGATGTGTCAGAGGTGATGTTGTATGTGGGCCAGCTCAAGTTCTTCAATGGGGAGATGCTCGACGAGTTCAAGAGCTTTGGGAGCGTGATGTGCATGATCTCCATGTCGCTCGACAACTACTTCAACGACATCATCGTCATCACAGTCAACAAAGCCACCTCCGTGGATTGGCGACTTCATTGTGTACTTCGTGTTCGCCAGGCGCTACACAAAGAGTTGCAAGGTCAACAGAAGGAGCGGACCGGGAGAAAAACTTAAGAGGGGCATGAATGCATGACCATATTCATGAACCAAGAAAACCAAGCATCATCCTTTTAGATCGGGGGGCGGGGGGCAAAGCCCCCCACCCTTCCTCGGTGCGGACATATTGGCGGTAGATCAAATATCAGTCGAAATTACTTTACATACAACGCTTCAGTGGCCGATCCTTGCACGATGGCTGATCCGATGGTGTGCTGCACTTTTTTTTATATAGGCAGATGGTTGGATATGTATCATTATGCCGAAGTCTTGCAAGAAGCATCGTGCACATAGCAGCCGCTGGCGGCCGCTGTGCATGTTGGCTGTTCTCGCCTGTTCGGGTCTTTTGGGATCGGGAGTCGGGACGGGAAAAACAGACGAGGAGATGGATCAAGGGGATCGAGAAGACGGATCGATTGCTTGTTATTTTTTACAATCCCAGGAAGCTTTTATTTAACTCGTGGTAATGTTTATAAGGACGGAAATAAGGTCATTCGGATTGCCTAACCAAACATGACGCCCAACCTTAAATGACAGAGCATATTTCGCTAAATTGTGAGCCTTGATATTCATGCTCCTAAAGTCATGACTAAAAAAGCAACTATAATAAAAAAACTAAAACAATCTATGATCTCACAGATCGATTGCTCGTGGGTGCGTCAGTTCGTCGCGTGGTCAGCCAACGTATGCGATGTGGGCTGCAGCGAACCTACGTGACAAGGAGACCGACCGAATCAATTGTTGAATCCTATTTGGCCATATAGGTAGTTTTATTACTAAACGCAAAAAAGGTGCGCAATCGGGGTTTCAAACCCACAACCAATTCCTCATGAGCGCCAACCACTAGGCCACGCTTCGCTAGTTGGTTGAATGTTCTCGTTTTCTCTCCTTGTTTTAATACGGTTTGTTATTTTCTTTTTTTCTTATCCCTTTCTGTTTCTTCCTTTTGTTTTCTTTAATGCGCGGTTTTTTATAATTTGTGAACCTTCTTTTTTCTAAATTGATAATTTTTTTTCAAATTCGATGAACTCTTTTAAGTTTGATGAACTTTTTTCAAACTTGAAGAACTCTTTTCAACTTCCACGCACTTATTTAAAAATTTGATGAACTTTTTTCAAAATCAATGAACTTTTTTACAAAGTTTATGAAGAATTTTCAAATTCGATGAACTCTTTTCAAATCCTATGAACTTTTTTGAAAAGTTGATGAACTTTTTTAAAATTCGATGACCTTTTTCAAAATTCAGTGAACTTCTTTTCAAATTCGGTGAACTTTTTTCTAAATCGATGAACTATTTTTCAATTTCATGAACTATTTTTTAAAAATTTGATGAACTTTTTTCAAATTGGATGAACTTTCTTAGAATTTGATTAACGTTTTTCCAAATTTGATGAACTTTTTTTTAAAATTAATGAACATTTTCCATTTTTGCGAAAAAATTTCAATTCGTATGAAGCATTTTTGAAAAAAATATCCAATTCGTTGATTTTGTGTATGCTTTTTCAAATTTATATTTTCCAAATAATTATATTGAATATATAGTAGTATATATTTAATGTTTTTAATGAATAAATGGTCAAAATACCTGTGTTTCCGTTACTGATTAGCAATTCGAGGGTCATTCCAGTGGTTAGCGCGTGTGGGTGTTTACCTTCTCATTCAGATATCGAATCCTAGTACTCGTGGTTAAACCTGAACATTTTTCCTCACGGTCTGCTTTTTTCTGCAGGTTTAGGGTTGCTGGGCCGGCCCATGTGGTGAGGCACGTGGGCGCCAGCTACCTGTTCGGGCTCTTAAAGCTCCCCAATGCAGCCTGAAGCTTTTTTTAGCAACATTAGCGTGAAGCCCCGTGGGCTGAATCTATGGGCCCTGTGGCACTGCTACTGGCCTCCTTATAGCCGGGAGCAATAAGTACTAAGAATTTTTTTTGGACCCTATAGCCGGGAGCAACTAGTTGGCGAGCGCTCCTTCGGGAGCCTCCGAACGATCATTTGGGGTGGGGTGAGAGTGCCTCACTTGGCACGCTCTGGGCGCTCCATCCGGATTTTATTGTTTTTAATTTTTTCGCACGCGTTTTCGGCTTTTAAAACGTTTTTTTCTCAGGTTTTTTTGGCCATTTGGTTTTTCACCGGTCTTCCTTAACTTTTGGGACCAAAAACACGAAAAAACATATTTTTTGGCTTTCGCGAGAGGCATGGTTTTGTTTCCGTGAGAGGCACGATTTTGCTTTCGCGAGAGGCACGACCATGTCTCTCAGAAATGGAAAAAAATGTATTTTCGGTTTTTTTCCTTCCTTGAGAGGCTCGGCTTTGCTTCCGTCACAGGCACGGTCATGTTTTCGCGAGACACACGGCTGTGCCTCTTGGAAAAGGAAAAAAAACGCATTTTCTTTTTTTTCTTCCGCTAGAGGCATGGCTTTGCTTCCGCACGAGGCATGGTTGTGCTCGCAAGAGGCACGGCCGTGCCTCTGAAAAACGGAAAAAATGCCATTTCTATCTTTTTTTGCTTCCGTGAGAGGCACGGGCGTGCCTCCCGGAAACAGGAAAAAAATGAGTTTTCTATTTTGTTTCCTTTCACGAGAGGCACGGTTTTGCTTCCACGAGAGATACGACTGTGCTTTCGCGAGAGGCAAAGGCGTGCCTCTTTCTGAAAGGGAAAAAAACGTGCTCCCGGTTTGATTTTTCCGTCCGTTTTTTTACCGGTTTTTTTCGTGAAAAAAGCTCATCAAAACCTGTTAATATCGGATCTAGTTTTAAAGATCTCGATGCGGGGAATCCAGTGGTGAAAATGGTTCGAGATTTGGTAGCACGGTTTAAGAGGCAGAAACGTCTTGAATAAATGAATGTACAAAAAAGGGAAAACTCCCATGTTGCAATAAGTGACGCGCATGCAGTGCGCCACTTGTCGCAACATGAGAAGGTGGGAGTGATCTTTGAAAGTAGTACTCCTTAATCAGTGATTTCGCCTATAGCCTGTGCCACACGGCACGAGGTGGGCTATTGGGCCCCGCCCACTTCGCAACCCAATTCAGGTACAAATTAGAATTACAAAAAAGTAAAACGTCAAAGCTTTGGAGTCAGAGCTAGACCCGGCAGATCCCTCGATAGGGTATCCTAGCTAGGTGACTTGAGACGATGGTAACAGGATGCAATGTTTACCTAGATTCACGCTCTCACGGAGGAGATAATACTCTATGTCATGCTTGTGTTATTGCGTTGTGGTGTGTATACATGTAAAGCAGAGATTGTATCTGTTCTATCGATGAGCCTGGCCTCGGATTATATAACACACTAGGGATACTAGGGTTACTAAACTAGTCAAGCTATGCCGGTCGAGGTAGAGTTCTCCACGTAAGAGGACAATGAATTTAGAAAAACAGATAGTGATGATAACAAAGTACCCCTTTGAAGATAAGATACCAACAAAGCTTGGAGATCCAGGTATATTGACAATATCTTAAGGTAGTATTGATACGCATAATGTTCTTCGTGATATTGGAGCAGGGGTAAGCGTTATGCCTTTGACACTTTATAGAAGGTTGAATTTATGCCTTCAACCATTTTCTCTTTTGTTTTTTTTTCAGGTTTTTTCTTTCTTATTTATTTTTTCTATTTTATTTTCCTTCTTTTCTTTTCCTTTTTTTTATTTTTAACTTCATGAAGATTTTTCAAAATGTTGAACATTTTTAGAACCCTTGGAACATTTTCAAAATTCATGGACATTTTTTGCAATTCGTGAACAATTTTAGAATTCAGAACATAATTTTCCAAGTTTGTGAAATTTTTTGAATTCACGAAAAAAAATTGAATTCGTGAACATTTTTTTCGAACTCGGGGACAATTTTTGAAATTCATGGACATTTTCTACAAACTCACGGACATTTTGAAAGTTGTGAATAATTTTCAAACTCAAGAACATTTTTAGAAATTCATGAAGATTTATCAAAATCGGAATGTTGTATATTTTTTGAATTCATGAACATTTTGAATATATAAACATTTTTTCCACAAACATTTTATTTATCTCAAATATTTTTTTAAATACGCAAACATTTTATGGTTTCACGGGCATTTTTTCAAAATCATGAACATTTTTTGAATTTATAAACATTATTTTAAATTCATGGTCATTTGTTCAATATTGTTTTCAAAATTCCTAATTTGTTTTGATATCTGGATCTGTTTTGAATTACTGAATTATTTTAATTTTATAGAATAAAAAACAGAAAGGAAAAAACAGGACGTCTCACATTGCACATGGGCTGGCCCAGAAGCACGCGCTGGGGGGTGGGTGCTGGGATTGCGCGTTTGCGCGTCACCAAGGCAGTGTGCACCAAATAGGAGCTCCTAGCGCCGAACAGGAGCACTCAAGATTCCCCTAAAAAAGGAGTTGGGTGTGGAGTTTCTACACCCAGGAGCAAGGTGTCAACAGTGAAAAACTGCTTTTTTTTGCATACCTTTAGAAATATTGTGCAAAATCATATTGGGGGTAGGCGTGGTAAAAAAAAAAACAAAATCGATGCTCTGAAAATGTTACTTACAAAAGCATTTTGAAGCTCTGATTTTATTTATTTTGGCACAACTTGCACCAATGTGATTTTGTGATGAAATTTTGTATGCACGACAAACATTTGTGAAAGTATGTCACAATAAAGTTCATTATTTTTTGAAATTGTTTTCTATTTTTACTGTTCACACCAGGAGCATTTTTCCTGGTGTAGAAACGCACTTTCGCTCTCCGGATATTTGTTCTTTTGAAAGAGAGCCCTTTTTGGTATTTGCCAGTCCAGCCCGGCCTTCAGATACAGTACACAGGTTCAGTTTTTCTAAAAAAAAAGTGTGAAAAAATGTTTTTCTCTAAATAAAAAAGATACAGAGATCCAGTCCATGGTACGCCCAATCCGCACCCCAGAACGGGCGGGAACTAGATCAGTAGACTAGCCCAATCGATCACATCCCGTCAGTAAGACATGGCCCGTTCACCCGGCGGCCGGAGATGGCGGTCGCGGCACGCCACTCGTCGGAGGCGGAGTTGAAGCATGCATTGGCAGAAGCAGCTCGAGATCGACGGTGCAACCTCCTTTCGAGTGAGGGAACCGACGATGATGAAGAGGCGGGGAAACGAAGAAGCAGCTCGAGATCGCCATCCACCTGCACCTCGATCTCTGAATCGGTAACCAGTCTCGCTCCACACCTTGTTGTTGCGCCGGTTCGGTTGGTTCGATACTTGGATCTGCAGATTATGGAGTGTTTTATAGAAAGAAGTCCAAACAGGTTAATCCCTTTCATAATTTAGGAATTCGTCCTCTTGTTTGTGCTTCGTCTTCCCCAGCTCTAAGATATTTGAAAGGTTCTTGAAGTCACTAACCATGGGTCTACTTTTGGAGTTACTAGCACAAATGCCCGTGCGTTGCAACGGGAGATAAAATAATATGCATTTAAAGTTAGTGAGAATTTTATGTACAAGTAAAACTCTGTGTGCAAACGAAAAAGAAACATTTAACTTCTCAGTTTCGCCGTCTGTTAAGGAAGCAATCCGCTATTTTTTCATTCATTGATTGAGGGCATTTAAGAGTTTTGTTACGTCATCGTACGCTAGACAAGACCTATTAGTTAATCAATCTACTTTTCCTTTCAATCGACGGGATTTTAAGGTATGAAGTTTCTGAATATTCTAGCAAACATGAACAATATTTTAAATCCTGAACAATTTTTTGAAAATTATGTACACTTTTGGAAAACGCGAATAAAATATGTAGGGTACATCTTTTAAGATTCACAAACATTTTCTGAAAACACAATTTTTTAAAAAAGATGAACATTATTTGAATTTTTGAACATTTCTTCAAAACGGGACATGTGTTGAAAGTCATAAGATTTTTTAGAAAATGTGTATCTTTTATACACAGCCATTTTTTTGAAAAAATTGGAAACCTTTTGCAAGTTCTAATATTTTATTAAATAGCAACAAAATTTTGGATATCATCTAAAATTTGTTTTTTCATTCGGAATATTTTTTTTAGAATTTTTAATTTGCGAAATAAATAGGCATGAAGGAGAAACTTACAGTGTGCAGGTTGGGCAGCTTCTTGTTCACCATCTTTTCGAGAGCAAGAGCCAAACTCCATTGCTAAAACCACAAGAGGCGCTCAAGTAAGAACACATCAAGTTTTCACAAGCTAGATTCCACAAAATGAAAGCAGCAAATCAGGGAAATATCTGAATTTAACAGCTTGCTACTTTCTTTTGGATTTGTTCCGTGTCCTTGTATATTTGACCGACGCCATATATTGAGTTCAAAAGGTCATTGCAGAGCAGCTACATAATTGACTAACAGCAAAAAACTGACATCTATTTGATGAAGCTAAATAACTTTACATATAAGTACTAACTTTATTACCTTGTGATCAAGTATTACTTTGCCTAGATGATTAACCTGGCAAAAATGACATACCATTTTGAACAACTGAATATGCATAAACAGACACCTCTTGTGCAAAACTCATCAACAAAAATACACACAAGCATAAAGAAACCTACCATACAAAGCATCACCTTTTTCAGAGTGGTCAAACTCCGTTAATGGAGTCGCGATGAACTGGAGTCTGACCCTCCATCAATGTTCTTCTGATGAAAACACAACTACACAAGAATACACCAAGCATCACCCTACGGTTTCTAGCTAGCACACACGGTACAATGGTATTAATCTCTCATACAATCATGATAAAATGCATTGGATAGCAACAATAAATATAATCAGTGGCCGTACCAATAAACAGTAGAAATATCTAATAATTTCTCTCTTGAGCAGGAGCACAAAAAGCATAACAGAAACATCACATAACTGATCCAAATCATATCACTCTGAACAAAATTGCCTCAAGCAGAGCAAAGAACAGCATACATATATATATATTTACTAAAGCAAATATGGGGTGCGTTGCAACGGGAGAAGAAATTAGTCTGTATACAAATTTAGTGATGAATAGATCTGCAAAACGCGTTCATAGTTCATACGAACTTTAGTTTAACCAAGATCCATGGAAGCATGAGTAAAACATTTTGAGCACGGTACTCATGATACACGTCTAGTTAACTGTTCCGGTCATGTGAAGCATCTCATCAAGATCTTATAATGTTTGTAGCCATTCACTAACTAAAATCCTAATATTTTTCTTACCATCATAACGTATATATTTTTTTCCCAATCTGAGCCCTTGTTATCTACCTCAACTTACTTGTATAAAGAACGACAAACATAATAAGCATACTTCGAAGAGCACCAAGTAGATAAAAATGCAATATTTAGGAGTAACCGACAATGAGCGGAGCAAGCTTAGAGCCCGACCAGCTATGTGAAGTGACTGCCTAGAACATTAAATACGCACACATGAAAGATGAAAGCCCTTAAATCCATGAATTGTGGCGCTAATGAACGTACACTACTTAGAAGCAAGCATGGATAACACCATTCAGATCTTCTTGGTGTTTATTATTTTCCTTTATTTTCTGGATACAAAATCCATTTACTTGTTTATTAGGTGGCAGAATCATCAAGCAGTCTGGCAAATCTCTTCTAGGCCAAAATAAGGTTCTTGTGCCCTTCAAGAAAAATGCTTAGGGGTGTTGACTCAAGGGCCAAAAGTTGAGGACACAAAGACCATCTCCAATTCCTTTTCAACCATCTGACACCATACATACTTGTGCTAACATCAAATTAAAATTTCCTACTAACTCGCAGATGATCACTCACGCTTCAACTGAATATTTTGGGATCCAAAAGTGTTGACTCATGAGTCACAATATAAAGACTATTTTGCATTGCTTTTTCAAGCATCCAACACAAGGTGTGTGCGACCTGTATATTAATTCACTATAACATATTGCCTAGTCCCAAGCTGAGTACACAGGAGAACATAGGTAATATCTAGTGTAGCACATCACCACCAAAGAAACTACTCTAGATCATACAACCAACGGAATTGTTGTGCACACGATTGTTTCACACACTATTTTGCACGATGCTCCCATCGATGGCTGCTGCCTGCAAAACATATGGGATGAACGGCTGTAGTTTTGTGTCGTCTGAAAATCTTTCGCAAACAGTCATCCATGTAGCACTGCTCTACAATCAATATTGTACTACGTAGTATCCACCACAAATCATATAGAAGAAGCCTCTAAAATAAAGCAATATTACATCAGTAAGCCAGAGTCCTTGCCCTGCCGTAAAAACTATTTCAAAAGAAGGATTCAACAGCTGATTGATTGCAATCTCGAGGGGTGCCACGAAACTACTACTACCCAAATACTTACTAACCAATCAAATAGCCAGTGTATCAGCCCTATCATGCTTAGCACCAACTATGCAATCTCACCGACCAGATGATGAACTTAAATACGACTGCAACTATAAATAGATAAAAAATATATTGATTGCTCTTTCTTCAGTGAGAGCTAGCAGTCTACCTTGACGAATAATTAACAGAATTGTATGTAGCATAGGCAAAGGCAGCGTACCAGGGTCCAGATGGTGTCTGTTCGCGTAAGGACTGGGTTGGCGACGGGATCGAAGAAGAGGAAGGAGACCTGGTCTGTGGCGGCGGCGCATTGATCTGTGGTGGAAGACGTCCTCCTGTATAGAGAGGAAGAAGGGGATCGATGGAAGAACCGAAGAAGGAGACGATGCGGCAACAGATCGTCTTCTATTTTTTTGGGAGGCGGTGAAGGAAGGAAAGCCCAGCCCAACTGAGGATACAACCGACGGCCCAAAAGTCTTTAACGCACCGAACGTAATCGATTCCATATAAGAACCACGGTTTGTCCAAGAAAACATAGAAAACGAACGGAAATAGTACCACCTCGGATGTAGAAAATAATATAGGTGAAAAAAACTGAAAGCGTAAATTCATGGGAAGAAGCGTATTGTGACGGTGAACCCGGAGACCCAATCCGTGCTTTATTATTAGAGAAATTAGCAAAAGGGCCCGTGCGTTGCGACGGGAGAAAAATAATACCACACACTCTTAATTTACACAAAATGGTCTATAATTTGAGTATTTGTAGCTACGGCCCAAACAAAGATGGTCTTTGCCTACAAAAGCGCAAGTTCAAGATTCCACGTGTCTTCTATTTAAACAAAGTTTGCATGTAGATTTACTACGCACAAAAGAAATTGCAAAGATTTTCAATTTCGTCCCCAATCCTGATTTTGCTAAGCTGTTCATCTATAATCCGGATAGCGATATGAAAGGAAGACGAATAGTGCACCGTTGATTAAGATTGCACCCTACATAGTAATTTTGTAATGGTTAAAAGGTAAAATAACATCATATTAAGATTCTATATTTTTTTCTAATCAAATTCCATATATAACATGTTAAATTTAGAGTTACAGTTTAGAAGATATGAGTATTTAAAAAAACATTTGATATGTAGCGTTGATAAAGATTGCACCATAGATAGTTTTTAAAAATGGTTAACAGGTAAAATAACATCATATTCATATTCTATATATATTTTTAATCAAATTCCATATAAAACATGTTAAATTTAGAGTTACTGTATAAAAGATATGAGTATTTTTAAAAACATTTGATATGTACTGTTGATCAAGATTGCACCCCTAGATAGTTTTTTTAATGGTTAACAGGTAACATAGCATCATATTCAGATTCTATATATTTTTCTAATCAAATTTCATTTATAATATGTTAAATTTGAAGTTACGGTTTAGAAGATATGAGTATTTTAAAAAATATTTGATATGTACCGTGGGTTTAATGTCAGAAACGCCAGGGAGTTTTAAACGTCTAGCAAATATGCTCGTATGTTGCAACCGGAAAAAAGATCTTGTAAGTCTCATGTTGGAGACACTGTCGTGGTTCATCCCCAGTCCTGTTCATCCACGGGTGTGTGGCACTGTCAAGTGGTCGAAGAGCCGGAGTCCTTCGTGAGGTTTTCGACGAACAAACAGAGAAAGTAGAAACCTATCCATAAATAAAATAAATTGGAAGCCCAAATTGCAAAATACTAAATGATAGGGTGCTACCTACCCCTGTCTTTCTTGTGTACTTCGCTGGCAGAGTAACCGCTACTGACGCTGCTTTGTTTTCTCCGTCGCTTGTAGCCTGGTAGGGGATCGACATCGTAGCGGCTGGCGCGTCGGCGCCAAGAGTCATATACTTAAGGCGTTACTGTACCCGTGAGCACGCTCTGAGTGCCTCGATCTGGTGCTAAAAGTAGAAGGCCATCGATTGATGCACGCGACCAGCCAGCCTAAATGTCGACGCCCTCATCACCCTATTCCTTGACCGAAGGTGACCGTTGAGAATGTATGACTTAAAGTTTACATAGGATTGCACGTACATATACAATTCAAAAAGTATTGGACAATGGACGAAAATCTTTATATAACTTCTTTCCTTATTTTAATTTCTCTTTCCTTTCCATCGGGACATGTAGCCTATAATTCCATTCCTTTCCTTCTTTTAATTTCTCTTTCCTTTCCTTGCTGGCTAATAATAGCAGAATTTATTGCTTATTTTGTCCTGACCCATTCTGACCCTCTACTTTAATTCTTTAGGCAGCTTATTAATTTTAAATTATAGGTGTATATAAGTTGGTTGGATGGGCTTTCAAGAGCCGAAGTAGTATAAAAAAACAACTTGCCCTTCCATTAAACAAGC
Source organism: Aegilops speltoides (assembly GCA_021437245.1). Taxonomy (NCBI): domain Eukaryota; kingdom Viridiplantae; phylum Streptophyta; class Magnoliopsida; order Poales; family Poaceae; genus Aegilops; species Aegilops speltoides. The sequence continues at coordinate 381,385,237 of CM038146.1, forward strand.
ATGGTTGGTTGCATGTGCCCTTGGGACTGAACGCCATGGCAGGAGTTCGCTCGCTCGCTCCAGTGCATATTTCCACCTGGGATTATTTTTCGCGTGCTATATGGGCCCCTAGATTCTGATTGCTGGGTCGTTGCTTCCCCTGCTGATGGATATGCGGAGAGCCAATCGATCGGATGGGCTGCTGCAGCCAGATGGGCCGCCTGATTGCTAGATGACCAGATGTACGACCGTGTATATAAGACGTCCCGGAATTAGTACCACATCGTTTATGTTGAAAAAAATAGGACGTGTTGAAAAAAAATTGAAAGCGTAAATTCATGTGAAGAAGCGTATTGTGACGGTGAATCCGGAGACCCAATCCGTGCTTTATTATTAGGGAGAGATTTCAGACAGTATCTTGGATCTGCATTGGACTAATTTCTACTTGAACTCTTCAATTCTGTACTTCCCGAGGACTCCTTAATTTTTATCTGCTTGGAGGCAGATCTTAGAGCGTTTTATAGAAAGAAGTTGAATTGCCTAAACCAGGATGTAGTTAGATGTCTTCTTGGATGAATTTTACCACGCTCAGATGTATATTGATATTCACTTTAGATGCCTGCTTTGACTTCTCAAATGTATCTACATTGGATGCATAGGATGATGGATGGAGTGATTCTAGCCACGCCATATTGTTCGATGAGTGCCTCAGCTTGTCATTTTGTTCCTACGAGTGCCTCAGCTTGTCATTTTGTTCGATGTAGCAGATAGCAATCTTCACATAGAGCAGATGTGCAGAAATATGTTTCCCTTTTCATGGAGGGTCCAACAGATTAAGTTCGATCCTATGAAGTGCAGATTTGATAGTTGCTATCAGCAAGCATACACATAGCCCTTAAACGTGCCTGACACTGAAGCTTCCTGCAAGGCCTTGCTCTGGACCTTCACTACATTTGATGTGGCAAATAATTTATGTATAACTAGACCATAGTGAGGTTAAGTCTTATGTATACATCTTCGTGTATGTGCTACTTTCTGCTCCCTTTGTATTTGATCTTTTTCTTGATGCATTTGTAGTAGTTGCTGTCATTTTGTTGAAGTGTAGTTCCATATTTTTATTTTTAAGTTAATATGAATAAAAATCTAAATCCGTTGGCACCAAACTTTTCGGGTCGTTTGATGGTTTCTGGCAGAATATGCATAAACAACAAACAAACCTAAATTTGAACAATTAATGAAACAACCCACATAAGGCGTTATTTATTCCAGTTTTAGTTACAAGAAATTATTGTCATCTCTTGGTTAATATATTGTAGCATGGTTTTCATTTTTCAATGCTTATTGTATCTCAGTATGCAATTTGAATTTTCTATGGGTCAACTGGTTTGAACGAAAAAAGAACATTTATGTCGGCAATATTCAGTAATTTACTCTTTGACAATTACAGTCTAATTCAATGTCTCCACTTTCTTTTTTATTAGAGGACTAGTGCTATTATAATCATGAGTTACATATTTAGAAATATATACCATTTTCTACTTTTCTTACAACTTGGTGCTTAAGGCGGATAAGATAAATGCCTGAAAAAAGTGTCGATTTTCTCGAGGAGCCAAGAAGGTTTCCAGGGAGCAGGGACTGAAGGGGTGTCTTATCAAGATACATTTATCACATCATGCTCGAACAGACGGACTTCTTTCTAATTGCATTTATTTTGGGAAACCGGGCAGGAGCGCTTCCAATTCATTAAGAAATCCGAAGCACTGTCCAAGAGGCCTTGTCCTGAGATAACGAAGCCAAAAATCTGTTGTTACAACATGCGGACTATTATCATATACTACCCCCGTTCCTAATTATAAGATGTTTTGGATATTTTCATATGAACTACATACAGACAGAAATGAGTGAACAAACACACTAAAACGCGTCTACATATGTTCAATACAGAAAAAAGTTGGAACATCTTATAATTTGGAACGGATGAGTACATTCCAAAGTTATTTGTCTAGTTTTTGTTGCCTTTGCTTTCTAATGGGTACAACTGTTTTGGTCCAACAAGTTTTCACTAAATATTTTATACTTTCATTATGCACGACTTTGGTTTTGTTCCTCTAGAAGCTATGGAAAAACAGAAGCCTGTGAGTTGATGCAACAGTGAGGGTTTTGTTAAGACAGTTACAAGGAACTCACAGGTTTTTCCACCAACCCTCGTCAACTGAATTCTCAAAAGCAATGTCTAGGTTGGTGAATGATCATGGTGTCGCGGTTAGGATGGGTAAAGAAGCACGATGTGTGTTGCAAAATGTTTCTACGACGACATTTGGTGGTCTCCTCAACTGCTACACTCTTATTTTCTACCTTCAGAGGATTGCATAACATAGAATCTGACATTGACAGATGAGATTTCCTGGCTAGTTAATCAGTTTTCTGATGTTGTTTCTCATCCTTAGACCCCACTGTACTTAATGTGCCTTCGTGTTTAATCATTTCATTCGTCAATTCCTTTCCTATACACGCCCCTTTTTATTTTGCTTTGCTTCTTTTGCTGACATCACCCATCCAGACCTTCGGATTCTCTTGTTCTTTTTTATTATTTTATATTTCACTGGCTAAGACACTAGTTGTGCACTGCTGTTATATGAATATCTTGACACTGACATTCCTTTCCCCATAATTTGTATTGCTACTGGGACCCTCGCTTCTCATTTAAGCTTCAGCAGTAGATACAGTTGACCTATTAGATTTTGTTCTGTGCTTGCAATTTGTTGTGCAGCCTTTTATTGAAGGCTCGACTAATTAGTGACATTTTCTTAATGGTGGTCGTCTAATAAAAAGCATAATGAATAGGTGTCAAACCATAGACTTGTTGGTGCCTTTAATGTTAATGATCTGAAGTGTGCAATAAGTACTTCATTTGATTTATTTGTCAATGTTTTCGTTTTCTTGTCGGCAGTATAAGCGACATTTATTTCCAAACAGGATTTTCTGAACCATCCCTTAGCAAGTGGGCTTCTTTGCTTTTGACTAACATAGTTCAGCCACTTGATAGTATAGCAGTATTCTGTTGAGCTACTTTGGTCCATACTTCTGTTGCACAATTTCCTGTCTACTGCAACTTGCAAAGTTCTATTATGTTCATGGGTGCAAGAATAGTAGACAGTCATTCTCAACACTTCTGGGTGAACCAAATTGAGAACATCGTATCTAATGATACCATCCTTTAGGTGACACGAACATTAACATAACTAGTGATACCACCTCTTAGGTGACACCATGATACTAAATTACTGACATAGAAATGGTGGTGTAGATGCACATGAATAATCCTGAAAAATAGTTTGTGACATTGATACGAAATAAAACTAGCATGTCCTAGAATTTCAAATTTGGATCTAATCTACATGTTCAGAAAAAGAACAGAAAAATGATAATCAACTGAAAAATAAACTCGAAATAAAAGGAAAAGGAGAAGATGCTTTTTAACTGATTTTCCCTTTTTTCTGTTTCTCTTGATATACATCCCAGTTTTGGTTAGACCTTTGCAGGAGAGCAACTCTCCACAAAATTCTTGGATGTTTCTATGGCTATTTGTTGGTATCATGTTATCATCTAAGGGGTGATACTAACAGATATGTTCTTGAACCGAATTGCATATTATTGCCGAACTGGAACTGTTAAAATACCTGGAGAACTCTGCTTATATCTCATATCTATCTTCAGTTGCAGTAGCATGCAGTTAGGAAAGTAGTTATAGGATCTCATGCTTTGAATTTTTTTATAAAAAAAATGGAACTACTTTCATAGACCAGTTTGTTACCTATGTGCTGAATTTTGTTGTAGCTGATGTCTTGATTGCATGCTTTTTAATGGAAACTTGACAAATTGGCAACTTCTTGTTCTAATTCTGTGGTGTACTAATTTTACTGTTTATGTGTATGTTATTTCCGGTAGCTTTAAAGTTCCGATTGCTATTTTAGGTGCTGGATCTGGGAAATTACACATCCGGCATGGCGAAGTGTTAGAATTCGGTACGACAGGCACTCGCTGTTGTGCAGTGTGAGACTCAATTTCGGTATGTCAGTCTACCACTATTACGCAAGATAAGGAACACTTTACAGGGACTAAGTTGGTGGCTTAATGCACTGTTAATTGATTAAAGCAGTTCCTGTTTTGTGGATGCAGGCCACACAAGAGCATAGATTCCACATTTTCAGCACAAACATATCAAGTAGTAGTAGTAGTAGTGTTACTGAATGGAGACAGCTTTTTTTGGTAGGGTTCATCCTCCAAGTCCAAGCTGGGCCTTTTTGCCACCCCTACGAAACCAATTATATTTCCCCAGAAGTGTGGATTTGGTCTCCTGGCTGCTGTTGCTTTGCTTGGGGTGCATCAAAGATCTGCTGGCTTTTGTCCGTCAAGAGGGCTTGCGTGGTCATGGTACATCTAATGATCTTTGTCGATCTAAACAACAGGTCAATTGTGCAAAAGGCGTAGCGAACCTCTCTATCTTCTTTTAACAATGGTTCTCTATCCTCTTTAACAATGGTGTAGCTCTCTCCAAGCGATCCAGATTTCTACACATATTAATTCCTCAAGTCCATCGGTGCTCAAGCAGTCCAGGTACAGTCCAAGCACTAGACTTTGGGATAGGCCCTTAAACATTATTCTATATGCCTGCCTTGAACAGGAGAAAATGTATTTTTTGCAGACCTTTTGGCCCCTATACCCATGTTGCTCTATTATAGTCTAATCTTTCATTATCTTAATGCAAGCAGACTAACAAAAGTCCAAGATTCCTTTCTCCAGGATGGATGGATGGTCCCAGTTGAGTTGGACCTCATGGTGGGAAGCGGACAAACCAAACCAGGTTCCATTGGTACGTTCCTCCAAAAATTACAAAATTAGTGGATTGCCAGTATATAGTACAGTACTTCCTACTTAAGACAAGATATATGAGCCTGGTTGATCTAGACTGAGGGAGAATCAGCGGGGTGAAGATTTGCCCAAGGGCACAGTGTCTCATCGTTTCTTTGCAGACGACTCAGTTATGTTGTTAAAGGCTAAGCACGAAGATCTTATCTTACTAGATGACCCGCTTGCGTTCTTTTTTTTTTTTGAAAGAAAAGGTGGCAAAGTGCCAACCTTATATTTTAAAACAGGCAAGGCCTGATGAAGTTATAAGTACAAGCATGACTTGGCCGTTGCACGAAGGTGCAAAGCACAAGTATAGCAACAAAGAGCCAAGGAAAAAGGAGGGGGGAGTAGAGGGGGGTTTATATTACATCCCGTATAAAGTGTACTTAGATGGTAATTTTCTGGCACCAGACTTGTATATTGTCCTTGACAGCTTGGGTACGGGCTCTGTTGCTCCACAGATTTAGCATGTTTGCCGCATAGAATTGAAGGTAAGCCTCAGTCCAAACCTTGTTGTTGAAGACCCGATCATTTCTAGCATGCCATAGAGTGAGTGCACATGCTGCGAAGGCCACTTTCCATTGTCGTTTGAAACTTAGCTGGTGCTGTGCCTGTTGGACAAAGGCTAATATGTTAGGTGCTGAGCAAGCCAAGACCAATTATAGCCACGAAATGAGGCTTTCTGTGAATAACACTAGATCAGTGATGGCGCGCGTTGCCACGCCCGTCTATTTCTATGATGGAATGATAGGTACTACCATAGATGCACAATGTTTTAAGTGCATAAACATAACCATATTTTGTTGGTAATCAAAGTTGTGAACTTTTCAATTTTCATCGGTATGCATAAATGGAGCACAATGTTGATAAATAAAGAGGTGGATTTTATTTGGCTTAAAAAGGAGAGTGATATAGGTATGCACTTACATGTCAGGACTAACATACATTCTCTGTGTGAAGTACAACATAAAAATAGCAGGACATCATGAATATTAGCTTTGGTCCGTATAAAATTGGATATATTTCACAACAATCCACAACCGAAATAAGATAAGGACCGATATCACATATGTTTAGAGGAAGATATAGGAGTGCATAATACAAGAATGAACCCCCTTGCATCAATGTGACCCAATTTTTAACAAAAAGGTATAATATTTCAGTCATATATCAAGTCGATTTTTCCTGGTGGGATGTAAGGTCTGCTTGTCGCATTCAACCCTAAATGATGAGCAAACTTATGTACATGCAAAGTAGGTCCATCAGAGTAAGTAAGCTGCAGTTTGATATAATATGGTCTATGGATCTGGATGTAATGTTTACTTTTGGTGTTCTTTGTATATCCTTGACAGTTGATGAATGAACCGGAAATTTTTCTCACAAAATAATAATAATTATTATTATTACCCACAGTATCTTCTCCTTTTTACACAAGTATGTAATACTGCATCGTTGTCCATCTTTGAAAGTTCTGGTTGTTAATTTTGCATCATAAGGTGTGGCAAATTGGATTCAACAAAAACTTTGAATCATTTCTAGTCTCAGTGTTATCACAACCTTCCCTGCCAAACAATCATCATTGTTAAAACTTAAAAGCAAGAAATATATATGGTTATATATTCTACTATGATAGAAATGCACAAAAGAGAAAGAAACTTGATTGTGCCCCAATACTTAGTTTTTTATCTCCTTACTGGAATAGTAGAAGACACTACGCATGCATGAGCTGATAGCAGATTGATCAATTAATGCTAATTGTTATGTTTTCCTCATCTGTATGCAAAGAACCTTTGATATCATAAATTACAAAAGGAGCTCTTGGGAAAATTCAGTCATAACTAAAGAAGAGATCTCAATACAGAAACCAACCCTGGTGTCTTTGGACAGATTCTTAATGCAGGAAAGAATCAATCTCTTCCCATCTCTTCTCTCGAACGATGATCTAAGAAACATCAGCAATTGAACATCCCATAAACAGGGATGGAAAGGGGGAGGCGTTCAAAGGGACTCACCAGTACAACTACAAACCACAGCCAGATCTGGGCTCTCACAGGCAAAGAAGACACGTCATCCACGAAAGAAAGGAGGTGGAAACGGAAAGGGCTCCTCGTCGCTGCCGCTGCAGCTGCAAGGAACGTCGTGGGATACGTCCTACACTGCATTCTCGCCTCCACCTGTGTAGCATCAGGAGGAACGTAGTTTAGGTAAGATGATTTTACCTCGAGCGCAAAAGGAAGAAATTGATTTTACCTGGAATCTCTACAAAGCGTCCCAGAAAAAGAAACTCGGCCCTCTCTCAGCCACCCTGCTTCGCTATCGCCTCCACACTGTATGCTGAGTTGCTGACACACCACGTTGACAGCGAACCAAGGGGCTAGATCAAGAGAAGGCAGACGGGAGGGAGATGTCGTGACGCCTTGGGTACGGGGATATCATCGTGGCGGCGAGCGGACCTAGGGCAGAGGTTGCGACTCGCGAGACGAGAGAAGTAAGGAGGACTCGTGCGGTGTCGATTGCTTCGCCTTCTCTAAAAGGCCGAGGTTGGCCCAGTTAACCAGGGAATCCCAATTTTGTTACGGGAGTGACGGCCCGTTCCCATCCGTGGATTCTGTTGAGCTTTGAGGTTGATCCGATGGCCAAAAACTGACAGGACTATAGATCCGACGACCAACAACACTGATGGCCTTAGAGGGCTGAAAGAGTGCTCGGTTGTAATATATCTAAATGTTTTATGAATGATCTGCCATGACTAGCTGGTTTTGTACATGGGTAACCAAAGCTTAAAAGGTAAGCAAACTATTAGAAAGAAGTTTCTACTGAACCATCTCAAAGCAGGATGTTAACCTATGCAATGGAGGCCGTTTTTGCATGCCGGGAAGAAAATGACCGAACGATCACAACCCCACCTAAGCACGAGTCAGGTAGGCAGCAAGGAGGCAAACTGATTTCAGATAAACAGACTTTGAACCGGGTACATCACCATCCGGCCAATGGGAGGTGTTGAATATATTTTGTACGTGTATATTGTGTCTTGAGCCCATCTTCTAGTTCTCCTATATAGTTGAAGTTGTGGTCTTCTTCTGTACATTATATATACGTGCCTGGTGCATCGGTCAATTCAATTGTGTTGCACAGCCTATTCTTCGTCTTCTACATGGTATCTATCGCAAGTTGGTTCTAACCCTAGCCGGCGCCATGCCGTCATGCGCCCTCCGTCTTTGCCGCCGCCGTGCCGCCGCTTCTCCCCACCTCAAGCCGCCGCCACCCGCCGCCGTCCCAGGCCTCCCCTAAGCCGCCGCCGCCGCCGGTCGCCGCCGTTCTCTCCCGCTTCTGCACCCTCCCCACCACCCAACCCGAACCCTGCAGCCCCACCCGCGCCGCCCCAAAACCCTAAACCGCTCCACCTGCACCGCGCCGCCTCCACCTCCTCCTAGTCGTGCCATGAGCTCCTCCTCCACCATCGTTTCTAACCCCTTCGTCGGCCCGATGTCATCCTCGTCCGTGATCTCAACATCCACGAGCGCGTTCCGGTGGTGCTTGATCAATCCACCACGTCCTACTCCGCTTGGAAGCGGTACTTCTCCTTGGTGTTTCGCAAGCACCTGCTCCACGGCCACATCGACGGCACCGTGGACTCGAGCCTCATGATTCACGACGAGGAGTGGATGATCCTCGACGCCACCATCATCTGCTGGTTCTACCTCACAATCTCCAAGACCTCTTCCACACTGTGGTGGATGATGACGCCGCCGCCTCCTAGTTCTCCTGTATAGTTGAGGTTGTGGCCCCCTTTTTTACATCATATATACGTTCCTGGTGCATCGATCAATGCAATCGTGTTACACATCCTATTCTTCATCTTCTACGGGTGGGATAGCTGGTCGCGGTCTCAGCAGGACGAACCCTACCACAAGTGACGCGCTCGCCACGGGCGGCGATGGTCCACAAGGCGTTGCATCATTCTTTGAGCCGCGCACACACGCATTGGGTGGGAACCAAGCAAAGTTGCACACCGTCGAGCCAGCATCCACTGTGGCGCAGGCTACGGTTGGAATCGTTACATGGAAAAACAAAAAAAATTCTACGCACACGCAATGATCTATCCATGGAGATGCATAGCAACGAGGGGAAGAGTGTGTCTACATACCTTCGTAGACCGTAAGTGGAAGCGTTTCACAACGCGGTTGATGTAGTCGAACTTCTTCGCGCTTCAACCGATCAAGTACCGAACGCACGACACCTCCGCGTTCTGCACACGTTCAGCTCGGTGACGTCCCTCGCCTTCTTGATCCAACAAGATGTCGAGGTAGTAGATGAGTTCCGTCAGCTCGACGGTGTGGTGACGGTGATGATGAAGTGATCTCCGCAGGGCTTCGCCTAAGCACTACGAAAATATGACGGGGGGTGTAAACGGTGGAGGGGGGCACCGCACATGGCTAACAATTGATCTGGGGTGTGCTAGGCGCCCCACATATGTATAGGTGGGAGGGGGAGGGGAGGCAGCCTGGCGCACTGTGACGCCCTCGATTCAATCGTACACTAATCATGCACGCAAATGTGTACGATCAAGATCAAGGACTCACGGGAAGATATCACAACACAACTCTAGACACAAATTAAAATAAAACAAGCTTTATATTACAAGCCAGGGGCCTCGAGGGCTCGAATACATAAGCTCGAAAACACAAGAGTCAGCGGAAGCAACAATATCTGAGTACAAACATAAGTTAGACAAGTTTTGCCTTAAGAAGGCTAGCACAAAAGCAACATTGATCGAAAAGGCAAGGCCTCCTAACTAATCTTGGTCGTCGTCGGCCTCCACGTAGTAGTAAGCACCCTCGTGGTAGTAGTAGTCGTCGTTGAAGGTGGCGTCTGGATCCTGGGATCCACCATCTGGTTGCAGCATCCGGGAAGAACGGAAAGAGGTGGGAAAAGGGGAGCAAAGCAACCGTGAGTACTCATCCAAAGTACTCGCAAGCAAGGATCTACACTACATATACATCGGTATCAATGAAAGAGGCTATATATGTGGACTGAACTGCAGAATGCCAGAAGAGAAGGGGAAAGCCTAGTCTATCGAAGACTAGCATCTTCAAGCAGCTCCAAGCATCTTGCAGCATCAGAAAAGATAAGAGTATCATAAAGTAAAGTACTAGTAGTGCTATCAACTTCGGCCAGAGATCCTTTCTCGACTCCCTGCGAGAAAGCAATCCCAGAGCCATACTATGCATTTCTCATATCCATTTCTCATCTCAAGTATCCAGTTCTAGTAGTATCGATCGGGATACAACTCCAAGTGTCCGTTACCATAGGACATGCTAGCGATAGATGTTTTCTTCCCTGCAGGGGTGCACCAACTTACCCACCATGCTCGATTAACTCCAGCCGGACACACTTTCCTGGGTCATGCCTGGCCACGGCCAAACAATACGCCGCAACCCAACCTAGGCTTAATAGAGAGGTCGGCACGCCGGACTAAACCTATGCCCCCATGGGTCATGGGCCATCGCCCCGAGAACTCCTGCACGTTGCGTACGCGGCCGGTGAGCAGAGCTAGCTACCTCCTTCAAAAAGGCAGGTGCTTACGCAGTCCAACAGGGCGCGCGCCGCTCAGTCACTGACGTCTATTAAGCTTCGGCTGATGTATACGATGCAGAATGCCCATACCATGCCCACGTGATGGTTAGTGCTATCAGGCCAGAGGCCCCTCGGATCAAATATCCAAATCATAGTGGATTAGGAATGCGCAGTAACAAGCAGAGACTCACGAAAGATGTGACCCCGTTGCCCCGTCTCAAGGACTTGCGGCAAGGGCTAGGAATGCCCGGCCACGCCTCATAAGTATCTCGCGGGCACCTCCCAGGTCAACCTGACTCCTCATGACTCGCAAATATGCTCGTGCGGGTACCCCTCAGGGCCGACCCGTCTTTAGTAACATGGTTTAGTGTAAAGTCATAGTAACCATAGTAACCGTGTGTCTAACACCAAGGGGAAAACCTGAGGAGTCACCCCCGACGGATTCCACTCGATGTAATCATCAAGGTGGACGGAAGAGGAAACACCCTCGAGGTCCACACTTGAGGGGTTGCACGAAAGAGTCGTATCGGAAGTGGTTAAGGAGGAAATCACCCTCGATGACCACGACCAAATAACTACACTACCGGGTTAACAGCAGAAGTGCTGATGAGGTCTCACCCTCGCACTCGATAGTAACCCAGTAGTGTCGAGCAACTAAGGGGAAGTGATGTGCGGTGCCTGGTCTTCGATCCCGTTGATCGGGTCTTCGATGATGAAGCAGGGGCAACAAGGACAAGGTGGGGGTCACTGATGGATCACTAACCAACCTATACTAAGCAGTTTAGGATAAGCAGGTAAGTAACAATAAGCAGGTACAAAAGCAGGCTATGCATCAGAATAGGAGCAAACAATTACAGTAGCAAAATCTAATGCAAGCATGAGAGAATGGAATGGGAGATATCGGGATGATCAAAGGGGGGGCTTGCCTGAGAGCTCCGCTGAAAGGGAAGAAGGGTCGTCGTCGACGTAGTCGATCACAGCGGCATCAACAGCTCGGGGTCTACCGGAGAGAAGAGGGGGAAGAAACAATAAATATAAAGCAAGCATAGCATCACAAAGCATAACATGGCAATATGTTGTGTCGGGTGTGATCTAACGTATGGCTACACGATATAGGTGAAGGGGGAATTCAACCGGGAATGTTTTTCCGATTCCGGACCTGTGTCAAACAGATGACCAGAGGGGGGGTGTTCCATGTTCAGATAGTTAGAGGCATCTGACAGGCAAACGGACCGCGTATTCGGATTTTCCTCGTTGTTCTGAGCAATTTTCATGTAGAAAACATTTTCATCCGAGTTACGGTTTATTTACGACGAATTTCTAAAGATTTTAGCATTTTTAGAAACTATTTAAAATAACAGAAACAGAATTATGATGTCAGCAAAGTGTCAGCATGACATCAGCAGGTCAACAAACCCGCTGACTGGTCAAACTGACCAGTATGTCCAGTGTGACCCACATGTCATAGACAGAGAGCTAACAGAGTTTTAAAACTAAATAAACAGAATTATCTAGCAGGAAGGCCCCACCTGTCATAGACTAATTAGCTAAACTAATTAGTTTTAATTATTAAAACACTTTAATTAGAGGATTAAGCGGTGGGGCCCGCACGTTAGTTGCTGGGGCCTGCTTGATCGGCCTGATTGACTGGTCGACTAGTCGGCGAGGCTAGGGGCCCCACCGGCGATGGCCTGAGGTGGCTCGGTGTGTGCAGCTCAGCGCGGCCGGCGGCTTGATGCCGGTGACCTCCAGACGCGGCGGAGGGCTCGGGCCGGCGTCGAAAATCGTCTCTGAGGCCGTTTAGCGAGTGCGTTGAGCAGTAACGGCGCGCGTCTAATGGTGGTAGAGGCATGGCCGGACTTGGCCGGTAACGTTGGCTGACGACGAGTATGGATGGCGACGGCTTTTGGGCGGTCGACGAGGTGGAGCTACGGGCGTTGCTGGGCTCGCCCGAACGAGCGGAGCGAGCTGTGCCCTCCTGTGGTGGCGGTGCGGCCGGAGGAGGCCCGTAGCGATGGCAATGAGCAGTGAGGGCGGCGGTCGGAATCGGACAAGGTAGGGGGCGATGCTGCGGGGCAAGAGGAGGTGCGTGCGTGCGTGCATTCGAGTCCTAGGAGGGCCAGGAGGTTGCCGCGGGGCTCGAGCATGCGTGAAAATGGCCCTAGCCTCGACGGCGGCGGGCAGGCGGCGGTGAGCTTTGGCCATGGCGGAGCTAGCAGCAGCAGCAACAGATCGAGGGGGGGACAGAGGGGAAAGGAGGCTGAGCTCACCGGGAAGGCACACGGAGACCCGGTGGGTGATTAGGAGCAGCAGTGTCATGGATTCGGGGTGGCGGTGTTCATCGAAGCCGAGGGCAAAGGCGAGGTCGTGGCGGTGCTGCGAGGCCGTCCCGGTACGCGTGGCCTCGCAGGGAGGATGAGGAGGTCGAGGCAGAGCCTGGGGGCACGTCGGTGACGTGAAGGCCGGCCGGTGGCCGTGGCTACGGCACAGCCATGGCGACGGCGGCACTCGGTTGAGGTGGGGAACGAGGGAGAGAGCAAGGATGGATCTGGTGGGAGAGGGAGAGGCGGAGCGGGCGACAGTGGAGAGCGGGGAAGAGGACTGAGGCATCCGGGGCCTTATCCCCTCGTCGGGCTGTTGGGGAACGTAGCAGAAATTCAAAATTTTCTACGCATCACCAAGATCAATCTATGGAGTAACTTGCAACGAGAGAGAGGGGAGTGCATCTTCATACCCTTGAAGATCGCGATGCGGAAGCGTTGCAAGAACGCGGTCGGTGGAGTCGTTCACTAAGCGATTCAGATCGCGGCCGAATCCGATCTAAGCACCGAACAACGGTGCCTCTGCGTTCAACACACATACAACAAGGGGACGTCTCCTCCTTCTTGATCCATCAAGGGGAGAGGAGAAGTTGAGGGAGAGCTCCGGCAGCACGACGGCGTGGTGGTGGAGCTTGCGTTCTCGGCGAGCCGCCAAGCACTACGGAGGAGGAGGAGGTGTTGGGGAGGAGAGGGCTGCGCCAGGGAAGGGTGAAGCTCCCATGCGCCTCCCCACTATATATAGGGGTGGAGGGGGCTGGTTTCTTGCCCTCCAAGTCCATTGGGGCGTTGGAAAAGGTGGGAGGAAATAAATCCCATCATTTCCTTCCCCACCGATTGTTATCCCCCTTTTTTAGGGATCTTGATCTTATCCCTTTGGGATATGATCTTATTCCTTCTAAGGGGGGATCTTGGTGCGCCTTGACCAGGGGTGTGGGGCCTTGCCCCCACTACCCACGTTCATGTGGGTCCCCCCATGCAGGTGGGCCCCACTCTGGAACCTTCTAGAACCTTCCCGGTACAATACCGAAAAATCCCGAACATTTTTCGGTGGCCAAAATAGGACTTCCCATATATAAATCTTTACCTCCGGACCATTCCGGAACTCCTCATGACGTCCGGGATCTCATCCGGGACTCCGAACAACATTCAGTAACTGCACACTAATTCCCATAACAACTCTAGCGTCATTGAATCTTAAGTGTGTAGACCCTACGGGTTCGGGAATCATGCAGACATGACCGAGACAACTCTCTGGCCAATAACCAACAACAGGATTTGGATACCCATGTTGGCTCCCACAGGTTCCACGATGATCTCATCGGATGAACCACGATGTCAAGGATTCAAGCAATCCCGTATACAATTCCCTTTGTCAATCGGTACGTTACTTGCCCGAGATTCGATCGTCGGTATCCCAATACCTCGTTCAATCTCGTTACCGGCAAGTCACTTGACTCGTTCCGTAATGCATGATCCCATGACTAACTACTTAGTCACATTGAGATCATTATGATGATGCATTACCGAGTGGGCCAGAGATACCTCTCTGTCTGCGGAGTGACAAATCCGATCTCGATTAAATGCGAACCCAACAGACACTTTCGGAGATACCCGCAGTGCACCTTCATAGCCACCCAGTTATGTTGTGACGTTTGGCACACCCAAAGCATTCCTATGGTATCCGGGAGTTGCACAATCTCATGGTCTAAGGAAATGATACTTGACATTAGAAAAGCTTTTAGCAAACGAACTACACGATCTTGTACTATGCTTAGGATTGGGTCTTGTCCATCACATCATTCTCCTAATGATGTGATCCTGTTATCAATGACATCCAATGTCCATGGTCAGGAAACCATAACCATCCATTGGTCAACGAGCTAGTTAACTAAAGGCTCACTAGGGACATGTTGTGGTCTATGTATTCACACATGTATTACGGTTTCCAGTTAATACAATTATAGCATGAACAATAGACAATTATCATGAACAAGGAAATACAATAATAACCATTTTATTATTGCCTCTAGGGCAGATTTCCAACAGTCTCCCACTTGCACTAGAGTCAATAATCTAGTTCACATCACTATATGATCGTAATGAATCCAACACCCATGGGGTTTGATCATATCTCGCTTGTGAGAGAGGTTATTAGTCAATGGGTCTGAACCTTTCAGATCCATGTGTGCTTTACAAATCTCTACGTCATCTTGTAGATGCAGCTACCATGCACTATTTGGAACTATTCCAAATAACTGTTCTACTATATGAATCCAGTTTACTATTCAGAGTCATCGAGATTAGTGTCAAAGTTTGCATCGACGTAACCCTTTATGATGAACTATTTTACCACCTCCATAATCGAGAAAAATTCCTTAGTCCAGTAGTCACTAAGGATAACTTTGACCGCTATCCTGTGATCCATTTCTGGATCACTCTTGTACCCCTTGACAAACTCATGGCAAGGCACACTTTAGGTGCGGTACACAGCATAACATACTGTGGAGCCTACGTCTAAAGCATAGGGGACGATCTTCGTCCTTTCTCTCTCTTCTGCAGTGGTCAGGTCTTGAGTCTTACTCAATACTCACACCTTATAACACAACCAAGAACTCCTTCTCTGCCGATCTATTTTGAACTCCTTCAAAATCTTGTCACGGTGCATACTCATTTGAAAGTACTATTAAGCGTTTTGATCTATCCTTATAGATCTTGATGCTCAATGTTCATGTAGCTTAATCCAGGTTTTCCATTGAAAATCACTTTTCAAATAACCCTATATGCTTTCCAAAAATTCTACATGATTTCTGATCAACAATATGTCAACAACATATACACATCAGAGATTCTATAGTGCTCCCACTCACTTCTTTGGAAATACAAGTTTCTCACAAACTTTGTATAAACCCAAAATCTTTGATCATCTCATCAAAGCGTATATTCCATCTCCAAGATGCTTACTCCAGTCCTTAGAAGGATTACTGGAGCTTTGCATACTTGTTAGCATCTTTCAGGATTGACAAAACCTTCTGGTTGTATCACATACAACCTTTCCTCAAGAAAATCATTGAGGAAACAATGTTTTGACATCCTATCTGCAAGATTTCACAAATAATGCAGTAACTGCTAATATAATTCCAACAGACTCTTAGCATTGCTACGAGTGAGAAAGTCTCATCGTAGTCAACTCCTTGAACTTGTCGAAAAACATCTTAGTGACAAGTCGAGCTATCTTAATGGTGACACTTACCATCATTGTCTGTCTTCCTTTTAAAAATCCATCTGTACTCAACAGCCTTACGACCATCGAGTAGTTCTTCCAAAGTCTATGCTTTGTTTTCATACATGGATCCTCTCTTGGATTTTATGGCCTCGAGCCATTCGTCGGAATCCGGGCCCACCGTCGCTTCTCCATAGCTCGTAGGTTCATTGTTGACTAGCAACATGACCTCCAAGACAGGATTAAGTACCACTCTGAAGTAGTATGCATCCTTGTCGACCTACGAGGTTTGGTAGTGACTTGATCTGAAGTTTCATGATCACTATCATTAGCTTCCACTTCAATTGGTGTAGGCGCCATAGGAACAACTTCATTCCTGCTACACACTAGTTGAAGTGATGGTTCAATAACCTCATCAAGTCTCCACCATCCTCCCACTCAATTCTTTCAAGAGAAACTTTTCCTCGAGAAAGGACCCGATTCTAGAAACAATCCCTTTTGCTTAGGAATCGAGGCAGGAGGTATACCCAACTGTTTTGGGTGTCCTATGAAGATGCATTTATCCGCTTTGGGTTCGAGCTTATCAGGCTAAAACTTTTCACATAAGCGTCGCAGCCCCAAACTTTTAAGAAACGACAACTTAGGTTTCTCTAAACCATAGTTCATACGGTGTCGTCTTAACGGAATTGCGTGGTGCCCTATTTAAAGTGAATGTGGTTGTCTCTAATGCCTAACCCATAAACGATAGTAGTAATTCGATAAGAGACATCATGGTAAGCATCATATCCAATAGGGTGCAGTTATGATGTTTGGACACACCATCACACTATGGTGTTCCAGGCGGTATTAGTTGTGAAACAATTTCCACAATGTCTTAATTGTGTTCCAAACTCGTAACTCAGATATTCATCTCTATGATCATATCATAGACATTTTATCCTCTTGTCACGACGATCTTCAACTTCACTCTGAAATTACTTGAACCTTTCAATAATTCAGATTTGTGTTTCATCAAGTAAACATACTCAGAATCTACTCAAATCATCTGTGAAGTAAGAACATAACGATATCCACTATGTGCCTCAACACTCATTAGACTGCACACATCAAAATGTATTACTTCCAACAAGTTTCTTTCGTGTTCCATCTTACTGAAACCGAGGCTTTTCAGTCATCTTGCCCATGTGGTATGATTTGCATGTCTCAAGTGATTTAAAATCAAGTGAGTCCAAACGATCCATCTGCATGGGGTTTCTTCATGCGTATACACCAATAGACATGGTTCGCATGTCTCAATCTTTTCAAAAACGAGTGAGTTCAAAGATCCATCAACATGGAGCTTCTTCATGCGTTTTATACCAATATGACTCAAGTGGCAATGCCACAAGTATGTGGTACTATCATTACTATCTTATATCTTTTGGCATGAACATGTGTATCACTATGATCGAGATTCAATAAACCATTTATTTTAGGTGCAAGACCATCGAAGGTATTATTCAAATAAACAGAGTAACCATTATTCTCCTTAAATGAATTACCATATTGCGATAAACATGATCCAATCATGTCTATGCTCAATGCAAACACCAAATAAGAATTATTTAGGTTTAACACCAATCTCGATGGTAGAGGGAGCATGCGATGCTTATCACATCAACCTTGGAAACACTTCCAACACACATCGTCATCTCACCTTTAGCTAGTCTCCATTTGTTCCGTAGCTTTTATTTCGAGTTACTAACACTTAGCAACCGAACCGGTATCTAATACCCTCGTGCTACTAGGAGTACTAGTAAAGTACACATTAATATAATGTATATCCAATATACTTCTATCGACCTTGCCAGCCTTCTCATCTACCAAGTATCTAGGGTAGTTCTGCTTCAATGACTGTTCCCCTCATTACAGAAGCACTTAGTCTCAGGTGGGTTCAAACTTTGGGTTTCTTCACTAGAGCAGCAACTGATTTGCCATTTCATGAAGTATCCCTTCTTGCCCTTGCCCTTCTTGAAACTAGTGGTTTCACTAACCATCAACAATTGATGCTCCTTCTTGATTTCTACTTTCGCGGTGTCAAACATCACGGATATTTCAAGGATCATCATATCTATCCCTGAAATGTTATAGTTCATCACGAAGCTCTAGCAGCTTGGTGGCAATGACTTTGGAGAAACATCACTATCTCATCCGAAAGTTTAACTCCCACTCAATTCAAGTGATTGTGGTACTCAGGTAATCTGAGCACAAGCTCAACGATTGAGCTTTTCTCCCTTAGTTTGCAGGCTAAGAAACTCGTCGGAGGTCTTATACCTCTTGACGTGGGCACGAGCCTGAAATCCCAATTTCAGCCCTCGAAACATCTCATATGTTCCGCGACGTTTTGAAATCGTCTTGATTGCCTCAACTCTAAACCGTTTAACATTCTTGAACTATCACGTAGTTATCAAAACATGTATGTCGGATGTTCGCAACATCCACAGACGACGTTCGAGGTTTAGCACACCGAGCGGTGCATTAAGGACATAAGCCTTCTACGAAGCAACAAGGACAATCCTCAGTTTACGGACCTAGTCCGCATAATTGCTACTATCAACTTTCAACTAAATTTTCTCTAGGAACATATCTAAAACAGTAGAACTAAAGCGTGAGCTACGACATAATTTGCAAAGAAACTTTTTTTGACTATGTTCAGGATAATTAAGTTCATCTTATGAACTCCCACTCAGATAGACATCCCTCTAGTCATCTAAGTGATACATGATCTGAGTCAACTAGGCCGTGTCCGACCATCACGTGAGACGGACTAGTCATCATCGGTGAACATCTTCATGTTGATCGTATCTGCTATACGACTCACGTTCGACCTTTCGGTCTCTTGTGTTCCGAGGCCATGTCTGTACATGCTAGGCTCGTCAAGTCAACCTAAGTGTTTCACGTGTGTAAATCTGGCTTACACCCGTTGTATGTGAACGTTAGAATCTATCACACCCGATCATCACGTGGTGCTTCGAAACAACGAACTTTCGCAACGGTGCACAGTTAGGGGATCATCTTATTTACTACCGTCGTTCTAAGCAAATAAGATGCATAACATGATAAACATCACATGCAATCAAATAGTGACATGATATGGCCAATATCATTTTGCTCCTTTTGATCTCCATCTTCGGGGCTCCATGATCATCATCGTCACCGGCATGACACCATGATCTCCATCATCATGATCTCCATCATCGTGTCTTCATGAAGTTGTCTCGCCAATTATTACTTCTACTACTATGGCTAACGGTTAGCAATAAAGTAAAGTAATTACATGGCATTATCATTGACACGCAGGTCATACAATAAATAAGACAACTCCTATGGCTCCTGCCGGTTGTCATACTCATCGACATGCAAGTCGTGATTCCTATTACAAGAACATGATCAATCTCATACATCACATATATCATTCATCACATTCTTTTTGGCCATATCACATCACATAGCATACCCTGCAAAAACAAGTTAGACGTCCTCTAATTGTTGTTGCATGTTTTACGTGGCTGCTATGCGTTTCTAGCAAGAACGTTTCTTACCTACGCAAATCCACAATGGTGATATGCCAATTGCTATTTTACCCTTCATAAGGACCCTTTTCATCGAATCCGATCCGACTAAAGTGGGAGAGACTGGCACCCGCTAGCCACCTTATGCAACAAGTGCATGTCAGTCGGTGGAACCTGTCTCACGTAAGCGTACGTGTAAGGTCGGTCCGGGCCGCTTCGTCCCACAATGCCGCCGAATCAAGATAGGACTAGTAACGCTAAGCAAATTATACAAACCATCGCCCACAACTACTTGTGTTCTACTCGTGCAAAGAATCTACGCAATAGACCTACCTCATGATGCCACTGTTGGGGAACGTAGCAGAAATTCAAAAATTTCTACGCATCACCAAGATCAATCTATGGAGTAACTAGCAACGAGAGATAGGGGAGTGCATCTTCATACCCTTGAATATCACGATGTGGAAGCGTTGCAAGAACGCGGTCGGTGGAGTCATTCACTAAGCGATTCAGATCGCGGCCGAATCCGATCTAAGCACCGAACAACGGTGCCTCCGCGTTCAACACACATACATCAAGGGGACATCTCCTCCTTCATGATCCATAAAGGGGAGAGGAGAAGTTGAGGGAGAGCTCCGGCAGCACGACGGCGTGGTGGTGGAGCTTGCAGTTCTCCGGCAGAGCTTCGCCAAGCACTACAGAGGAGGAGGAGGTGTTGGGGAGGGAGAGGGCTGCGCCAGGGGAAGGGTGAAGCTCCCATGCGCCTCCCCACTATATATAGGGGTGGAGGGGGCTGGTTTCTTGCCCTCCAAGTCCATTGGGGCGTTGGAAAAGGTGGGAGGAAAGAAATCCCATCATTTCCTTCCCCATCGATTGTTATCCCCCTTTTTTAGGGATCTTGATCTTATCCCTTCGGGATATGATCTTATTCCTTCTAAGGGAGGATCTTGGTGCGCCTTGACCAGGTATGTGGGGCCTTGCCCCCATTACCCACGTTCATGTGGGTCCCCCATGCAGGTGGGCCCCACTCCGGAACCTTCTAGAACTTTCCCGGTACAATACCGAAAAATCCCGAACATTTTCCGGTGGCCAAAATAGGACTTCCCATATATAAAACTTTACCTCCGGACCATTTCGGAACTCCTCGTGACGTCCGGGATCTCATCCGGGACTCCGAACAACATTCGGTAACTGCACACTAATTCCCATAACAACTCTAGCGTCACCGAACCTTAAGTGTGTAGACCCTACGGGTTCGGGAATCATGCAGACATGACCGAGACAGCTCTCTGGCCAATAACCAACAGCGGGATCTGGATACCAATGTTGGCTCCCACATGTTCCACGATGATCTCATCGGATGAACCACGATGTCAAGGATTCAAGCAATCCCGTATACAATTCCCTTTGTCAATCGGTATGTTACTTGCCCGAGATTCGATCGTTGGTATCCCAATACCTTGTTCAATCTCGTTACCGGCAAGTCACTTTACTCGTTCCATAATGCATGATCCCATGACTAACTACTTAGTCACATTGAGCTCATTATGATGATGCATTACTGAGTGGGCCCAGAGATACCTCTCCGTCACGGAGTGACAAATCGATCTCGATTCGTGCCAACCCAGCAGACACTTTCGGAGATACCCGTAGTGCACCTTTATAGCCACCCGATTCGTTGTGACGTTTGGCACACCCAAAGCATTCTGCGGTATTCGGAGTTGCACAATCTCATGGTCTAAGGAAATGATACTTGACATTAGAAAAGCTTTTAGCAAGCGAACTACAAGATCTTGTGCTATGCTTAGGATTGGGTCTTGTCCATCACATCATTCTCCTAATGATGTGATCCGTTATCAATGACATCCAATGTCCATGGTCGAGAAACCATAACCATCTATTGATCAATGAGCTAGTCAACTAGAGGCTCACTAGGGACATGTTGTGGTCTATGTATTCACACATGTATTGCGGTTTCCAGTTAATACAATTATAGCATGAACAATAGACAATTATCATGAACAAGGAAATACAATAATAACCATTTTATTATTGCCTCTAGGGCATATTTCCAACACGGGCGGCGCCAGCGAGGTGGTTGGACAGCGACGGCGCTGCTGTCCCGCCTTGATCGGAGGAACAGAAGCGGCGGGAGGGGGAGTGTGCCCGGCCTCTTTGGGCGATTAGCTCGGGCCAGGCACTATGCACTTGGCCCAGTGCACAGTGGCCTGTGCTCTTTCTCTTTTCTTTTACTTTTTTTGTTTTTTTAAGCATCAGTTTTCTAGCGACCAGACCTCAAACGGTCAAGTCTCTGTGCCCCAGTGTCATCCCTGGATCAGTAATGCTGACACGCACAATACTCGAAGGATTTATAACAGAGTAGCAATCACACACTTATTACATCGAATGTCTCAAAAGAGAACTTATTACAGTAATATGGCTTAAGGCCATCTAATGCGATAACAGCGGAAGGCTTGGAAGATAAAGTGAGTCCATCAACTCCAACGGCATAACTGAGCTGCACGGCAACGACCTAACGAACCGTACTCCTCGTCGAAAAGTCTCGCAACATAATACGTTGCAGCCCGCGGGTCACACATGGAATATCTTGGCAATGTAACCTGATAGAATAGAAAACAGAATAATGCTATCTCTACATGCATATATGGCTGGTGGAAAGCTCTAGGGTTATAGTTTTGCGAAAAGCAAATTTTTCCCTACAACAAAGGAATAAATTTTAATTTAACTATCATGGTGGTTGATAAAACATTGAGAAGGTAACCCCTCCTCAATCCCAATTAAGAATCATTAACAACCCAACAATATTAATTAAGAGTGTTGAGATACATGTGAATACTCAAGTACTAGATACTCAAATTGTCCATAACCAGGGACACAACTAACCATGATTAGTTTGTACACTCTGCAGAGGTTTGCGCACTTTTCCCCACAAGACTCGATCGCCTCCGTTGGATTTCTCGCACTACATGGTGTTTGAGAAGCGGATGACCGAGACACGATCTTCGAAACATTAACTCTCTACTCGGGTAGACCATACCAAACCTACAAAACCCACTACCTGCTGATCTACCTCTTCAAGAGCTTCACGTAACTTACTCAACTATGCTAGAGCCCATAATAGCTTGTGGCTGCACACAGAAGTTCTTAGCATGAATAATCTCAGTTCCCTTTGAGCCTAGGTGGCGGTCCATAGGAAGATCACACGGTAACCCCGGGATTTCCAAAAAAACAGGCAATCACTGGATACCTCAGGTGCCTCAGTCCACCCAGATGTGTATTAAAGTTGCCACCTTAAGTTGAACCATTAATTAACAATCTCACATCTGTCATGGATACACTCAAACCCAATCCACGTCTATGAGCATAGCATGGCAATATAAGCATAACATTGAAGTAACTCCCAAGTGTTTGATAATAAACAGGGCAATAGGTTCTACCTCAGCAACTACTTCCCAATATCCACAAGATATAAATCCTACACATGCAATGTTTGTGGATTGAACTAATGCAATGAAAACTAGGTATGAAAAGAGTATGATCAATGTGTTACTTGCCTTGCTGACGATCCGTGAATCCTAAAGACTCGTAGTAACACGCTTCGCAATCCGGGAATTCTATCGCAAACTAACAATAACACACATAAGCAACTAGCTAAGATGCGCAAACAAAACTCTAAATAAAAGAGATCGACCAGAAAGTTCAACTTAAAAACTCCGGTTTGCAAAAGAATCAAATCAAACGGAGCAACAAAACTCAAACGGCGAAAGAAACAAGGTCCGTTTACTAATCTGGACTAAGGTCAAATTTTACAGTACCAAAACCTTATATAAGTTGATTAAATAGAAAGAGGGTCTCGAGACGAAACTCTAGGCGTTTGAATCGCCTGATTCCGATAAACGAGCAAAAAGTTATACTAGTTCAAACATCGGATCAGAAATCGCGATGAGAAAAATCGCGGAATAAATCCAATAAAAGAAAAGCGACGAACAGTTTAACAAATGAACGTTCGTTAACCGAGACTAAACGAAGAACGCGTTCGTTAAAACGAACGAACGAGCGAATGTCGCTAATTAAATAAACCGGAGAAATAAACCGATCTAAAAAAGGCAACTAGGGTTTCGAAAAAAAAATAAACCAAACGGTTTTTAAAAAAACCGGCGGTCTCGGATTCGGCGGATACCTCCGGGGGGGGTCCGCGAGGCGGGCTCAGTGGCGGTGGCGTGGCGGGGCTCGGCGACGGCGCCGCGACGGCAGCGGCGGCGGCGGCTGCTCGGGTCGGCTCCGGCGGGAGGCGGTGGTGGTGGTGGCGGCTAGAGGGTGGCGGCGGTATTTATAGGAGGGGGGGGCGGTGCCTTGGGAAGGGCAGGCGGCGGCGGAGTCTGAGCCGGACTCTCGGCGGTGGTGGCGTGAGGAGGAAGGCGGCTGTGGCTTGCTTGGGCTGGCTTGGCACCGGGGTGGCCTGATCGGGTCTTGTGTGGCGCAGATTTTTTAAATAGTTTCGCCGACGAAAAAATTCTTATAAAATAAAATAAAAATCTAAAAATGCCAAAACAAATTTTCACCGTCTAAATAAAATATTTAGAACGGGATGAAGATTTTCTTGGCCCTAAAATGCAATTTTGAAAACATGCATATATTTTTCTAATGCAAATAAAATCCAAATAAACCCAAATAAATCTAACAAATGATTTTAATATTTTTCCTCCAATATTTCAATTGTTTTGGAGAAGTCATATTATCTCCTCTCATATATTTTATAAGAAATATTTTTCAGAGAGAAAAATAATTAAAATCGAAATCCTCATTTCACTATTTGATAGAAACCAAATATGAAAACCGGGAAATCCCCAACTCTCTCCGAGGGTCCTTGAGTTGCTTAGGATTTTCGAGGATTTCCGGATCAGAAACACAATAAAATATGATATGCATGGATGATCTATGTATAACATTCCAAATTGAAAATTTGGGATGTTACAAACCTACCCCCCTTAAGATGAATCTCGCCCTCGAGATTCGGGTTGGTTAGAAAATAGGTGCGGGTGGTCCTTGCGAAGGTCATCCTCTCGTTCCCAGGTGGCTTCATCCTCGGTATGGTGGCTCCACTGAACCTTGCAAAATTTGATAACCTTGCTACGAGTGACTCGGCTGGCAAACTCAAGAATCTTCACTGGTTTCTCCTCATACATCAAATCACTGTCCAGCTGAATTGTCTCCATAGGTACGGTATCTCTTAAAGGTATATCGGCCATCTCAGCATGGCACTTCTTCAGCTGTGAGACGTGGAACACATCATGAACTCCTGACAATCCTTCAGGTGACTCTAGCTTGTAGGCAACTTCTCCCATCCTTTCCAAAACACAATATGGTCCTACAAACCTTGGGGCTAATTTTCCCTTAACTCCGAATCGTTTCACCCCTCGCAAGGGTGATACTCGTAGATATGCTCTTTCTCCGATTTCATAGGTTACCTCCTCGCGTTTCGAGTCTGCATAACTTTTCTGTCTGGACTGTGCTATCTTCAGTCTATCCCGAATCAACTTAACCTTCTCCTCAGACTCTTTGATCAAGTTCGGTCCAAACAACTGTCGGTCTCCTACCTCGTCCCACATCAATGGTGTTCTGGACCTACGTCCATACAAGGCTTCGAACGGCGCCATCTTCAAACTGGCTTGGTAGCTATTGTTGTATGAGAATTCAGCGTAGGGCAAATTGTCATCCCAACTATATCCATAGTCTAGCGCACAAGCTCTCAACATATCTTCCAATATCTGGTTGACTCTCTCGGGCTGCCCATCTGTCTGCGGGTGGAATGCTGTACTGAACTCCAATCTTGTACCCAAAGTCTGGTGTAACTGATGCCAAAACTTTGAAGTAAACTGCGTCCCTCTATCCGATACGATGCTCCTCGGGACTCCATGCAAACATACGATCCTGGACATATATATTTTGGCCAACTTTGCGCTTGTATATGTAGTTTTCACTGGAATAAAATGAGCCACTTTGGTCAAACGATCCACTACTACCCATATTGAGTCATATCCTGCTTTTGTCCTGGGTAGTCCGGTGATAAAGTCCATGCCAAGTTTATCCCACTTCCATTCGGGTATTGGCATTGGCTGCAATAATCCTGCTGGCTTCTGATGCTCTGCCTTCACTCTTTGACATACATCACACACGGCTACATACTCAGCAATATCCTTCTTCATACCGGTCCACCAGAAATGTTCCTTTAAATCCAAATACATCTTGGAGTTTCCGGGGTGTATTGAGTATGGTGAGTCATGGGCCTCCTGAAGTATTAACTTCCTGATTTCCGGGTCATTGGGCACATAAACTCGGTCCTCAAACCATAATGTATCGTGCTCATCCTCGCGAAAACCTTTGGCCTTTCCTTCGCTCATCTTCTCCTTTATTTCCGCAATCTCTTTGTCCTCCTTCTGAGCGTCTCGAATTTTGCTTAACAAGGTCGACTGGACCTCCATTGTTGCAATGAAACCTCGTGGAACAATCTCCAATCGAAGTTCCATGATATCCTCAGCTAACTCCTTTGGCTATCGCCTACTTTCAAGTATGTTAGCATAACTCTTCCGGATTAAAGCGTCTGCTACCACATTGGCCTTCCCTGGGTGATAGTGTAGCTTCATATCATAATCCTTTATAAGTTCCAACCATCTTCTCTGCCTGAGGTTCATCTCCTTTTGGGTGAAGATATATTTCAAACTCTTATGGTCCATGTACACATCACAATGATTCCCAATAAGGTAATGTCTCCAAGTTTTTAATGCATGCACCACTGCTGCTAACTCCGAATCATGGGTGGCATAGTTCAACTCGTGGGGCTTTAGTTGTCATGAGGCATACGAAACAACTTTTCCATCCTGCATAAGAACACATCCCAGTCCCAAGCATGAGGCGTAGCAATATACTTGAAACTCCTTATGTATATCTGGCAACGTTAGTACTGGGGCTGTAGTCAAACGTTTCTTCAACTCCTGGAAGCTTGTCTCGCAATCTTCCATCCATATAAACTTATTTTCCTTCTTCAATAGTTCAGTCATTGGTTTTGCCAGCTTGGAAAGTTCTCAATGAATCTCCGATAATACCCCGCGAGTCCAAGGAAACTGCGGATCTCGCCAACTGAAGTGGGTGCCAACCATTCAGTGACTGACTGAACCTTGCTGGGGTCCACTGCTATACCTTCTCCTGATATAACATGCCCAAGAAATCCAACCTCCTTCAACCAAAAGTCGCACTTGCTGAATTTGGCGTATAACTGGTGTTCTCTGAGTTTCTCGAGAACTAATCGCAAATGCTCCTTGTGCTCCTCTTCATTCTTCGAGTATCCCATAATATCATCGATGAACACTACTACAAAATTGTCCAAATACTACATGAACACTTTGTTCATCAGACTCATAAAATAGGCAGGGGCGTTTGTCAGTCCAAACGACATGACCGTATACTCATATAATCCATACCGCATAGTAAACGCTGTTTTTGGTATATCCTTCTCTCGGATCTTCAACTGATGATATCCTGATCGCAGATCAATCTTCGAAAACACCTTAGTTCCTTGCAGCTGATCAAACAGATCATTGATCATCGGTAGTGGATACTTGTTTTTAATGGTTACTTCATTAAAGGCTTGATAATCAACAACCATCCTTTGGGATTTATCCTTCTTTTCTACCAAAAGTACTGGAGCTCCCCAAGGTGATGAACTCCTTCGAATATAACCTTTCTCCAACAAGTCCTTGATCTACTTCTTAATTTCCTCCAGATCATTTGCGGGCATCCGATAGGGTCTCTTGGATATCGGCCCTGTACCTGGCAATAACTCTATCAAAAACTCAATGTCTCTATCCGGTGGCATCCCAGGTAACTCTTTTGGGAAAACATCCGGATAATCCTTTACTACAGGTACTTCCTCCCGAACAACTCTCGTGAGGGCATTTACTTGGGTCCTCCTAGGAACATGCCTAGATACGTACTTAATCCTTCTTCCCTCCGGGGTAGTGAGATAAATTGACCTACTAGCACAGTCAATACTTCCTCCATACTTTGACATCCAGTCCATACCTAATATCACATCCAATCCTTGTGACTCTAGGATAATTAGGTCAGACGGAAAAACATGCGTCCCAATGGTTAGGGGTATCTGGTTGCACCATCGGCTGGCCATATACTTTGCTCCAGGCGAGCTTACTAATAGAAGGGTTCTAAGGGTTTGGGTTGGCAGGTTAAACTTATGCACGAATCCCCTTGATATGTATGAATGCGATGCACCAGTATCAAAAAGACAAGGGCGGTAAAGGACTTAACTAGAAACTTACCTATTACCGCATCCGACTGTTCTTCAACCCCCTCCACATTAACGTGGTTCACTTGCCCTTTGTTGAATGGGATAGGCTTCTTTCCAGTGCTCCCGTTTTCGTTTCCATTCCTTCCTTCAGGGTAATCATTGGCATAGTGCCCAGTCTTCCCGCACTTATAACAGGTAACTTGACTCAGGTCTCTCTTGGCGGGTGTGGCTGGGTTGGAACGATTATTGTTTGCTCCGTTCCCATTTCCGTTCTTAGTGCCATTGTGATTATGCGATCCTCCTCCAGGGTGGTTATGACCTCCGTGGTTATGAACGAGTCCTCCCAAATTTGGCGTTAGGCGAGGCTTCTGCTGAGCTCCTGAATTATACTTCCCTTGTCCATACATCCTCTTATGGGTCTCAATCTGCTGCTGCTTCCCTTCAATCATAAGAGATTTACCTACCAACTCCTGGAAGTTGTTGAAGGTTGCCACCATCAACTGCATGCTCATCTCATCATTCAACCCTTCCATAAACTTCTCCTACTTCGCGGCATCTGTGGCCACATCATCAGGGGCATAGAGTGATAATTTGCTGAAATCATCCATGTACTGGCCAACAGTATGGTTCCCCTGGCGTAAGTTGCGAAACCCCCGCTTTTTCATCTGCATAGCTCCAGTGGAAACATGGGCGGTACAAAAGCTCTGCTGGCCCGGGCCCATGTGGCAAGTCTTTGGCAGGTAGGTGGTGGTGAAATTCTCCCACCAGGCTGCTGCGGGTCCATCCAGTTGGTGTGCAGCAAAGCGCACCTTCTCCGCATCTGTGCACCCTGCGGTGGTTAACTCCCTTCCGATACGACGTAGCCAATCATCTGCAACTATTGGCTCGGTGCTACTGGAGGACACCGGCGGTTGTAACCTTAGAAAACGGGCTAGGTTGTCCACTGGTGGCGGATTGTTGTGGTTATTTTTGTTGTTGCCTTGGTTCTGAACTAGTAATTGCATCAAAGCATTCTACTGCTGGATCAACTGGGTGAGCTCCGGTGGGAAGGCAAAACCGGTGTCACGTCTCGGAGGCATCTGAGGGGTTTTAGATGGAAGAGATTAGAATAGAGAAAGGTCTAGTGAGGAAGCACTACCCATATGCACATGACACAAACACAATCATTTCACTCACTCAATCAAGTAAGGGCATACATCGGTCTAAAACTATCGAAAAAGTGCTCAACAACTACTTGATACATGGGGGAATACTAATATTGTATGGTGGTCATCTAGAAGTTTTGATCGGTGGAAGATTCCATGATGTCTGCTCCAGCTTCGTCTTCATAGTCATCATCGCTCGGATCAGAATCGGTGTCGTCAATGATGATGTAGTTGTCTGTGCAGGTGGGGTCATCGTCTTTGTCTCTCGGGGCTGGTCCTCCCATGAATATCCCGATCTTATTAACCAGGTCGTCATTCTTCTCCAGTAGTGTCTTGATTTCCTCCTCATATGCATCACGTGTGAACTTGAGTTCTTCTGCCAGCTCGATGATCCTAGTATTTGCCTTCTTAAATTCCATCATGTCAGCGCACATCTGGTTCTCCTGGCGTCGAATGTGTTGATTTAGCTCTTGGATAAAAGCTGCGACTGATCTATCCTTCCTGGTGCTGATCATCTCCCATTGCTCATCTCGGCGCCCACATATCTGATAGGCAGTGTCCTTAAGCTCCCTGTTGTATACTTCTCCAATGCGTCCCATGGTAATGTGGGCTACCATGCTCTTACCTAGACTCCAGGTTGGTGCTTCGAAAGAAAATTCTATGGGTTTTGAAGTTGGCGAGAACGTTCTTCCTGGAACTTGTACTTGAATCATCCAGCGCTCCTCTTTCGGTAGGGTGGCGTTGTACATCCCGGTGAAACTAGGTATCCCAATGTTCAAGTACCTAGTGACTTCCTTCAAGTGGCGTCCAAAAGGTGTATCCTCATCCGGTTGCGTGAGCTTGTTCTTCTTCTCCGTCATCCTAAGGAGTGGAAAAGGGAGAGAAGTCAGACATGAGTACAGAAGAGTGACCTATGGTTTATCTTAGTGGTCGTGTCCTACACTCAACATGTGCTCTGATACCATCTTGTAGCGACCAGACCTCAAACGGTCAAGTCTCTGTGCCCCAGTGTCATCCTTGGATCAGTAATGCTGACACACACAGTACTCGAAGGATTTATAGCAGAGTAGCAATCACACACTTATTACATCAAATGTCTCAAAAGAGAACTTATTACAGTAATATGGCTTAAGGCCATCTAATGCGATAACAACGGAAGGCTTGGAAGATAAAGTGAGTCCATCAACTCCAACGACATAGGTGAGCTGCACGGCAACGACCTAACGAACCTTACTCCTCGTCTGAAAAGTCTGCAACATAATACGTTGCAGCCCGAAAACGGGTCAGCACATGGAATATGCTGGCAATGTAACACAGTAGAATAGAAAACAGAATAATGCTATCTCTACATGCATATATGGCTGGTGGAAAGCTCTAGGGTTATAGTTTTGCGAAAAGCAAATTTTTCCCTACAACAAAGGAATAAATTTTAATTTAACTATCATGGTGGTTGATAAAACATTGAGAAGGTAACCCCTCCTCAATCCCAATTAAGAATCATTAACAAGCCAACAATATTAATTAAGAGTGTTGAGATACATGTGAATACTCAAGTACTAGATACTCAAATTGTCCATAACCGGGGACACGACCAACCACGATTAGTTTGTACACTCTGCAGAGGTTTGCGCACTTTTCCCCACAAGACTCGATCGCCTATGTTCGATTTCTCGCACTACATGGTGTTTGAGAAACGGATGATCGAGACACAGACTTTCAGAAACATTAACTTTCTACTCCGGGTAGACCATACCAAACCTACAAAACCCACTACCTGCCGATCTACCTCTTCAAGAGCTTCACGTAACTTACTCAACTATGCTAGAGCCCATAATAGCTTGTGGCTACACACGGAAGTTTCTAGCATGAATAATCTCAGTTCCCTTTGAGCCTCGGTGGCGGTCCATAGGAAGATCACACGGTAACCCCGGGATTTCCAAAAAAAACAGGCAATCACTGGATACCTCAGGTGCCTCAATCCATGCAGATGTGTATTAAAGTTGCCACCTTAAGTTGAACCATTAATTAACAATCTCACATCTGTCATGGATACACTCAAATCCAATCCACGTCTACGAGCATAGCATGGCAATATAATCATAACGTTGAAGTAACTCCCAAGTGTTTGATAATAAACAGGGCAATAGGTTCTACCTCAGCAACTACTTCCCAATACCCACAAGTTATAAATCCTACACATGCAATGTTTGAGGATTGAACTAATGCAATGAAAACTGGGTATGAAAAGAGTATGATCAATGTGTTACTTGCCTTGCTGACGATCCGTGAATCCTAGAGACTCGTAGTAACACGCTTCGGACTCCGGGAATTCTATCGCAAACAAACAATAACACACATAAGCAACTAGCTAAGATGCATAAATGAAACTCTAAATAAAAGAGATGGACCATAAATTTAAACTTAAAAACTCCGGTTTACAAAAGAATCAAATCAAACGGAGCAACAAAACTCAAACGGCGAAAGAAACAAGGTCCGTTTACTAATCTGGACTAACGTCAAATTTTACAGTACCAAAACCTTGTTAAAGTTGATTAAATAGAAAGAGGGTCTCGAGACGAAACTCTAGGCGTTTGAATCGCCTGATTCCGATAAACGAGCGAAAAGTTATACTAGTTCAAACACCGGATCAGAAATCGCGATCAGAAAAATCGTGGAATAAATCTGATAAAAGAAAAGCGACGAACAGTTTAACGAACGAACGTTCGTTAACTGAAACTAAACGAAGAACGCGTTCGTTGAAACAAACGAACGAGCGAACGCTCGCTAATTAAATAAACCAGAGAAATAAACCGATCTAAAAAACGCAACTAGGGTTTTGAAAAAATAAACTGAACGGTTTTTAAAAAACCCGTGATCTCTCGATTCGGCGGATACCTCCCGGGGGGGTCCGCGAGGCGGGCTCAGTGGGCGATGGCGTGGGGCGGGGGGGCTGTGGCGGCGGTGGCGGCGGCGGCTACGGCGGCGGGGCGGCGGCGGCTGCTCGGGCTCGGCTCGGCGGCGGGGAGGCGGCGGCAGGAGCTAGAGGCGGCAGTATTTATAGGAGGGGGAGGGGCGGTGCCTTGGGAAGGGGCAGGCGGGCGGCGGAGTCCGAGCCGGATCATGGTGGTGGCTGCTGGCAGGGAGGAAGGCGGCGTGGCTTGGGCGGCTTTGGCTGGCTGGTGCTGACCCGGTCGGGTCTTGGCGCGCTTTTTTAAATAGTTTCGCCGACGGAAAAATTCCTATAAAATAAAATAAAAATCTAAAAATGCCAAAACAAATTTTCACCGTCTAAATAAAATATTTAGAACGGGATGAACATTTTCTTGGCCCTAAAATGCAATTTTGAAAGCGTGCATATTTTTCTAATGCAAATAAAATCCAAATAAACCCAAATAAATCTAACAAATGATTTTAATATTTTTCCTCCAATATTTCAATTGTTTTGGAGAAGTCATATTATCTCCTCTCACATATTTTATAAAAAATATTTTTCGGAGAGAAAAATAATTAAAATCGAAATCCTCGTCTCACTATTTCATAGAAACCAAATATGAAAACCGGGAAATCCCCAACTCTCTCCGAGGGTCCTTGAGTTGCTTAGGATTTTCGAGGATTTCCGGATCAGAAACACAATAAAATATGATATGCATGGATGATCTATGTATAACATTCCAAATTGAAAATTTGGGATGTTACAAAACCTACCCCCCTTAAGATGAATCTCGCCCTCGAGATTCGGGTTGGTCAGAAAATAGGTGCGGGTGGTCCTTGCGAAGATCATCCTCTCGTTCCCAGGTGGCTTCATCCTCGGTATGGTGGCTCCACTGAACCTTGCAAAATTTGATAACCTTGCTGCGAGTGACTCAATTTGGCAAACTCAAGAATCTTCTTTGGTTTCTCCTCATCGTCAAATCATTGTCCAAATTGAATTGTCTCCAAAGGTACGGTATCTCTTAAAGGTATATCGGTCATCTCAGCATGGCACTTCTTCAGCTGTGAGACGTGGAACACATCATGAACTCCTGACAATCCTTCAGGTAACTCTAGCTTGTAGGCAACTTCTCCCATCCTTTCCAAAACACAATATGGTCCTACAAACCTTGGGGCTAATTTTCCCTTAACTCCGAATCGTTTCACCCCTCGCAAGGGTGATACTCGTAGATATGCTCTGTCTCCGATTTCATAGGTTACCTGCTTGCGTTTGAAGTCGCGCATAACTTTTTCATGCGATCTGTGTGCTATCTTGATCTATCCCGAATCAACTTAACATTCTCCTCAGACTCTTTGATCAAGTTCGGTCCAAACAACTGTCGGTCTCCTACCTCGTCCCACATCAATGGTGTTCTGGACCTACGTCCATACAAGGCTTCGAACGGCGCCATCTTCAAACTAGCTTGGTAGCTATTGTTGTATGAGAATTCAGCGTAGGGCAAATTGTCATCCCAACTAGATCCATAGTCTACCGCACAAGCTCTCAACATATCTTCCAATATCTGGTTGACTCTCTCGGTCTGCCCATCTGTCTATGGGTGGAATGTTGTACTGAACTCCAATCTTGTACCCAAAGTCTGGTGTAACTGATGCCAAAACTTTGAAGTAAACTGCGTCCCTCTATCCGATACGATGCTCCTCGGGACTCCGTGCAAACATACGATCCTGGACATATATATTTTGGCCAACTTTGCGCTTGTATATGTAGTTTTCACTGGAATAAAATGAGCCACTTTGGTCAAACGATCCACTACTACCCATATTGAGTAATATCCTGCTTTTGTCCTGGGTAGTCCGGTGATAAAGTCCATGCCAAGTTTATCCCACTTCCATTCGGGTATTGGCATTGGCTGCAATAGTCCTGTTGGCTTCTGATGCTCTGCCTTCACTCTTTGACATACATCACACACGGCTACATACTCAAAAATATCCTTCTTCATACCGGTCCACCAGAAACGTTCCTTTAAATCCAAATACATCTTGGTGTTTCCAGGGTGTATTGAGTATGGTGAGTCATGGGCCTCCTGAAGTATTAACTTCCTGATTTCCGGGTCATTGGGCACATAAACTCGGTCCTCAAACCATAATGTATCGTGCTCATCCTCGCGAAAACCTTTGGCCTTTCCTTCACTCATCTTCTCCTTTATTTCCGCAATCTCTTTGTCCTCCTTCTGAGCGTCTCGCATTTTTCTTAACAAGGTCGACTGGACCTCCATTGTTGCAATGAAACCTCGTGGTACAATCTCCAATCGAAGTTCCATGATATCCTCAGCTAACTCCTTTGGCTATCCCCTACTTTCAAGTATGTTAGCATAACTCTTCCGGATTAAAGTGTCTGCTACCACATTGGCCTTCCCTGGGTGATAGTGTAGCTTCATATCATAATCCTTTATAAGTTCCAACCATCTTCTCTGCCTGAGGTTCAGCTCCTTTTGGGTGAAGATATATTTCAAACTCTTATGGTCCATGTACACATCACAATGATTCCCAATAAGGTAATGTCTCCAAGTTTTTAATGCATGCACCACTGCTGCTAACTCCGAATCATGGGTGGCATAGTTCAACTCGTGGGGCTTTAGTTGTCATGAGGCATACGAAACAACTTTTCCATCCTGCATAAGAACACATCCCAGTCCCAAGCATGAGGCGAGTAATATACTTGAAACTCCTTATGTATATCCGCAGCGTTAATCTTGGGGCTGTAGTCAAACGTTTCTTCAACTCCTGGAAGCTTGTCTCGCAATCTTCCATCCATATAAACTTATTTTCCTTCTTCAATAGTTCAGTCATTGGTTTTGCCAGCTTGGAAAGTTCTCAATGAATCTCCGATAATACCCCGCGAGTCCAAGGAAACTGCGGATCTCGCCAACTCAAGTGGGTGCCAACCATTCAAAGGATCGATCGAACCTTCTTTGGGGTCCTTTGCTATACCTTCTCCGATATAACATGCCCAAGAAATCCAACCTCCTTCAACCAAAAGTCGCACTTGCTGAATTTGGCGTATAACCGGTGTTCTCTGAGTTTTCGAGAACTAATCATAAATGCTCCTTGTGCTCCTCTTCATTCTTGAGTATCCCATAATATCATCGATGAACACTACTACAAAATTGTCCAAATACTACATGAACACTTTGTTCATCGACTCATAAAATAGGCAGGGCGTTTGTCACCCAAACGACATGACCGTATACTCATATAATCCATACCGCATAGTAAACGCTGTTTTTGGTATATCCTTCTCTCGGATCTTCAACTGATGATATCCTGATCGCAGATCAATCTTCGAAAACACCTTAGCTCCTTGCAGCTGATCAAACAGATCATTGATCATCGGTAGTGGATACTTGTTTTTAATGGTTACTTCGTTCAAGGCTTGATAATCAACAACCATCCTTAGGGATTTATCCTTCTTTTCTACCAAAAGTACTGGAGCTCCCCAAGGTGATGAACTCCTTCGAATATAACCTTTCTCCAACAACTCCTTGATCTACTTCTTAATTTCCTCCAGATCATTTGCGGGCATCCGATAGGGTCTCTTGGATATCGGCCCTGTACCTGGCAATAACTCTATCAAAAACTCAATGTCTCTATTCGGTGGCATGCCGGGTAACTCTTCTGGGAAAACATCCGGATAATCCTTTACTACAGGTACTTCCTCCTGAACAACTCCTGTTAGGGCATTTACTTGGGTCCTCCTAGGAACATGCCTAGATACGTACTTAATCCTTCTTCCCTCCGGGGTAGTGAGATAAATTGACCTACTAGCACAGTCAATACTTCCTCCATACTTTGACATCCAGTCCATACCTAATATCACATCCAATCCTTGTGACTCCAGGATAATTAGGTCAGACGGAAAAACATGCGTCCCAATGGTTAGGGGTATCTGGTTGCACCATCGGCTGGCCATATACTCTGCTCCAGGCGAGCTTACTAATAGAGGGGTTCTAAGGGTTTGGGTTGGCAGGTTAAACTTATCCACGAATCCCCTTGATATGTATGAATGCGATGCACCAGTATTAAAAAGAACAAGGGCGGTAAAGGACTTAACTAGAAACTTACCTATTACCGTGTCCGGCTGTTCTTCAACCTCCTCCACATTAATGTGGTTCACTTGCCCTTTGTTGAATGTGTTAGGCTTCTTTCGAGTGCTCCCGTTTCCGTTTCCATTCCTTCCTTCAGGGCAATCATTGGCATAGTGCCCAGTCTTCCCGCACTTATAACAGGTAACTTGACTCCGGTCTCTCTTGGTGGGTGTGGCTGGGTTGGAACGATTGTTGTTTGCTCCGTTCCTAGTGCCATTGTGATTATGCGATCCTCCTCCAGGGTGGTTATGACCTCCGTGGTTATGAACGAGTCCTCTCGAATTCAGGGTTAGGCGAGGCTTCTGCAGAGCTCCTGAATTATACTTCCCTTGTCCATACTTCCTCTTACGGGTCTCAATCTGCTGCTACTTCCCTTCAATCATAAGAGCTTTATCTACCAACTCCTGGTAGTTGTTGAAGGTTGTCACCATCAACTGCATGCTCATCTCATCATTCAACTCTTCCATAAACTTCTCCTGCTTCGCGGCATCTGTGGCCACATCATCAGGGGCATAGCGTGATAATTTGCTGAAATCATCCACGTACTGGCCAACAGTACGGTTCCCCTGGCATAAGTTGCGAAACTCCCGCTTTTTCATCTGCATAGCTCCAGTGGAAACATGGGCGGTATGAAAAGCTTGCTGAAACTGGGCCCATGTGACAGTGTCGGCAGGGTAGGTGGTGGTGAAATTCTCCCACCATGCTGCTTCGGGTCCATCTAGTTGGTGTGCAGCAAAGCACACCTTCTCTGCATCCCTGCACCCTGCGGTGGTTAACTCCCTTCCGATACGACGTAGCCAATCATCTGCAACTATTGGCTCGGTGCTACTGGAGAACACCAGCGGCTGTAACCTTAGAAAACGGGCTAGGTTGTCCACTGGTGGCGGGTTGTTGTGGTTATTGTTGTTATTGCCTTGGTTCTGAACTAGTAATTGCATCAAAGCATTCTGCTGCTGGATCAACTGGGTGAGCTCCGGTGGGAAGGCAAAACCGGTGTCACATCTCGGAGGCATCTGAGGGGTTTTAGATGGAAGAGATTCGAATAGAGAAAGGTCTAGTGAGGAAGCACAACCCATATGCACATGACACAAACACAATCATTTCACTCAATCAATCAAGCAAGGGCATACATCGGTCTAAAACTATCGAAAAAGTGCTCAACAACTACTTGATACATGGGGGAATACTAATATTGTATGGTGGTCATCTAGAAGTTTTGATCGGTGGAAGATTCCATGATGTTTGCTCCAGCTTCATCTTCATAGTCATCATCGCTCAGATCAGAATCGGTGTCGTCAATGATGATGTAGTAGTCTGGGCAGGTGGGGTCGTCGTCTTCGTCTCTCGGGGCTGGTCCTCCCATGAATATCCCGATCTTATTAACCAGGTCGTCATTCTTCTCCAGTAGTGTCTTGATTTCCTCCTCATATCCATAGCGTGTGAACTTGAGTTCTTCTTCCAGCTCGATGATCCTAGTATTTGCCTTCTTCAATTCCATCATATGCCTCAATCCACTGGATACCCTAGGTGCGTCAGTCCACCCATATGTGTATTAAAGTTGCCACCTTAAGTTGAACCATTAATTAACAATCTCACATCTGTCATGGATACACTCAAACCCAATCCACGTCTACGAGCATAGCATGGCAATATAAGCATAACGTTGAAGTAACTCCCAAGTGTTTGATAATAAACAGGGCAATAGGTTCTACCTCAGCAACTACTTCCCAATACCCACAAGTTATAAATCCTACACATGCAATGTTTGAGGATTGAACTAATGCAATGAAAACTGGGTATGAAAAGAGTATGATCAATGTGTTACTTGCCTTGCTGACGATCCGTGAATCCTAGAGACTCGTAGTAACACGCGTCGCCCTCCGGGAATTCTATCGCAAACAAACAATAACACACATAAGCAACTAGCTAATATGTGCAAACGAAACTCCAAATAAAAGATATGGACCAGAAAGTTCAACTTAAAAACTTTGGTGTGCAAAAGAATCAAATCAAACGGAGCAACAAAACTCAAACAGCGAAAGAAACAAGGTCCGTTTACTAATCTAGACTAAGGTCATATTTTACAGTACCAAAACCTGTTTTAAGTTGATTAAACAGAAAGAGGGTCTCGAGACGAAACTCTAGGCGTTTGAATCGCCTGATTCCGATAAACGGCCAAAAAGTTATAGTAGTTCAAACATCGGATCAGAAAAATTGCGGAATAAATCCGATAAAAGAAAAGTGACAAACAATTTAACGAACGAACGTTCGTTAACTGAGACTAAACGAAGAACGCGTTCGTTAAAACGAACGAACGAGCGAACAATCGCTAATTAAATAAACCGGAGAAATAAACCGATCTAAAAAACGCAACTAGGGTTTCAAAAATAAAATAAATCGAACGGTTTTTTAAAAAATTGGCGGTCTCTTGATTCGGCAGATACCTCCGGGGAGGGGGTGGTCCCGCGAGGCGGGCTCGGTGAGGCGTGGCGTGGGCGACGGGGCTCAGCGACGGGCGGCGGCGGCGGGCGGCTATGGCTACGGGCGACGGCGGCTGCTCGGGCTCGGCTCGGGCGGCGGGATGCGGCGGTGGTGGTGGTGGCGGCTAGGGGTATTTATAGGAGGCGGTGGTGCCTTGGGAAGGGGCGGCGGCGGAGTCGAGCCGACTCTTGGCGATGGCGGCGCTGCTGAGGAGGAAGGCGGCGGCTTGGCTTGGGCCGGCCTGGCTGGGCTGCTGACCCGGTCAGGTCTTGGTAGCGCATTTTTAAATAGTTTCGCCTACGGAAAAATTCCTATAAAATAAAATAAAAATTTAGAAATGCCAAAATAAATTTTCACCGTCTAAATAAAATATTTAGAACGGGATGAACATTTTCTTGGCCCTAAAATGCAATTTTGAAAACGTGCATATTTTTCTAATGCAAATAAAATCCAAATAAACCCAAATAAATCTAACAAATGATTTTAATATTTTTCCTCTAATATTTCAATTGTTTTGGAGAAGTCATATTATCTCCTCTCATATATTTTATAAGAAATATTTTTCGGAGAGAAAAATAATTAAAATCGAAATCCTCGTTTCACTATTTGATAGAAACCAAATATGAAAACCGGGAAATCCCCAACGCTCTCCGAGGGTCCTTGAGTTGCTTAGGATTTTCGAGGATTTCCGGATCGGAAACAGAATAAAATATGATATGCATGGATGATCTATGTATAACATTCCAAATTGACCATTGCACCTTGAGGAACTTGGTAACCTTCTGGCGGGTTCGATGTTCAGCTTCTTGAAGAATGCGGATAGGATGCTCTTTGTAAGTGAGATCATCTTGAACTTCAATCAATTTCGGATCCACTTCACGTTCAGGGTCCTTGAAGCAACGACAAAGTTGTGACACGTGGAAGACGTCATGGACGTGAGAGAACTGAGGTGGCAACTCCAATTGATAAGCCACCAGTCCTCAACGGGCGAGATGCGGAAGGGACCAATGTAGCGCGGAGCTAGCTTGCCCTTGACTCCGAACCGATGAGTGCCTCTCAAAGGAGTGACACACAAATAATCTTGTTCACCAGGTTGATAAGTTGAACCCCAATGTTTCCGGTCATAGTTGCTCTTCTGGCGGGACTGGGCCGCCTTGAGATTATCCCGGACAATGCGAACCTGCTCTTCAGCTTGTTGAAAAATGTCTGGACCAATGAGCGTCCGTTCCTAAGTTTCTGACCAATTCAGAGGGGTTCGGCACTTACGTTCATAAAGCACTTCGAAGGGTGCCATCTTCAAACTGGCTTGATAGCTGTTGTTATAAGATAACTCTGCATAAGGGAGAGATTCTTCCCACTTCTTGCCGAAAGAAATAACATAAGCCGGAAGCATGTCTTCAAGAATTTGATTCACTCGCTCGACTTGGCCTTGGGTTTGGGGATGATAAGCAGTGCTACAGGTAATATGAGTTCCCATTGCCTCTTGGAAACTATCCCAGAACTTTGAAGTGAATATACTGTCGCGGTCTGAACTGATCTCCTTCGAAATGTCGTGGAGTGACACAATTCTAGAGATATACAAGTTTGCTAATTGACTAGCAGTGATAGTCTCCTTGACTAGCAGAAAGTGAGCAACCTTCGAGAATTGGTCGATGACGACAAAGATAGCATGATTACCTTTCTGAGACTTGGGAAGGCCAGTGACGAAGTCCATTTGGATCTTATCCCACTTATATTCAGGAATCGGAAGCGGTTGTAGAAGTCCAGCTGGTTTCTGATGTTCTGCTTTGATGCGACGGCAAACGTCACATTCTTCAATATATCAAGCAATGTCTTGCTTCATCTTAGACCACCAGTAATTCTAACGGATGTCTAGATACATCTTGGTACTTCCTGGATGAATAGAGAGAGGGGTGTCATGTGCTTCTTTCATCACCATCTCTGTCATAAGCTCGAACCGGGGTACTACAATGCGATCTCTGAAGTATAAAGTTCCATCTTCACCAAGTGAGGAATCTCTGGATTTCTCTAAGGCAAGATCCTTTTTCATCAAATCAACGTGAGCATCTTTGGCTGGAGCAGACTTAATTGCTTTCAGAAGTGTTGGTTCTAGGACAAGGTTATTCAGAGAACCCTGTGGAACTATTTGAAGGTTCAGCTTACAAAGTTTGTCATAAAGGCGGGGTTGAGCTTTGTAGACCATGTGATTATTGCAATAAGACTTGCGGCTCAGGGCATCGGCCATTACATTAGCCTTGCCAGGGGTATAGGATATACCGCAGTTGTTGTCAGCAATACCTTCCATCCACCACTGCTGGCGGATGTTCGGATCTGGCTGAGTGAACAGGTACTTCAGACTCTGATGATCAGTGAAGATCTCGCAACGATTACCGAGAAGGTACTGTCGGCATAGCTTTAGTGCAAAGAGAACTGCAGCAAGCATGAGGTCATGAACTGGGTAGTTCTCTTCATGAGGACGCACTTGACGGGACGCATAAGCAATCACCCTGCACTCTTGCATTTGGACACAGCCTAATCCTTGACGTGAAGCATCACAATAAATGACGAAGTCCTTGCGAGAATCTGGGGGAGCAAGCACTGGGGCAGATGTCGGCTTGTCCTTGAGTGCCTCGAAACTTTCCTGGCACTTT
This sequence comes from Aegilops speltoides, assembly GCA_021437245.1. Taxonomy (NCBI): domain Eukaryota; kingdom Viridiplantae; phylum Streptophyta; class Magnoliopsida; order Poales; family Poaceae; genus Aegilops; species Aegilops speltoides. Next base: position 381,426,472 of record CM038146.1, read on the forward strand.
TTCAGTCCAATCAAACTTAACGCCTTTGTGTAGTTGATTGGTCAGTGGCTTGGCGATCTTGGAGAAGTTCTCGACAAAGCGGCAACAATAGCTGGATAGTCCGAGAAAGCTTCTGACTTGCTTGACAGTCTTCAGAGGGGTCCAGTCAAGAGTAGCATGAACTCGCTCTGGGTTGACGGCAATACCATCCTTGGAGATGACATGCCCAAGGTAGGTTACTTCAGGAAGCCAGAATTTGCACTTGGAATACTTGGCATAAAGCTGATGCTCTCGAAGCTTTCCCAAAACAAGACGAAGATGTTCAACATGTTCTTCTTTATTCTTTGAATATACCAGAATATAATCCAGATAGACTACGACGAACTTGTCGAGGTAATCCATGAATATGTAGTTCATCAGACGAGAGAATGTAGCTGGAGCATTGGTTAAACCGAATGACATGATGGTGTACTCGTAAGAACCATAACGAGTGACAAATGTGGTCTTTGGAATATCCTCTTCACGAACACGGATCTGGTGGTAACCCAACCTCAAGTCGAGTTTAGAGAATATCGATGAACCAGCCAGTTGATCATACAGATCATTGATCCGAGGAAGGGGATATTTGTTCTGAATTGTAGCTTGGTTGATAGGACGATAGTCTTGGACCAAACGATTCGTCCCATCCTTCGTCTTCACAAAGAGAGAAGGTGCTCCCCAAGCAGAGGAACTTGGATGAATGAAACCCTTGCGAAGAGATTTGTTGATTTCCTCCTTAAGTTCAAGGAGCTCATGAGGCGGCATCTTGTAGGGTCGTTTGGCGATAGGAACGGTGCCTGGTTTCAAGTCGATGACGAACTCGACAGCCCGAGCAGAGGGTATTCCTAGAAGTTCTTCTGGAAAGACGTCTTCGAAGTCGCGAACGACTGGAATCTTTTCAATCCCCTCAAGATGTGCCGCATTCAATGCATTCAAGACATAAAGTCATGCTTCAGCGTTTTGAACAATCTGAGCATGGTAGCTTGCTATATCATTGGAAGGATGTAGGAGGTGAACGACCTTGGTGGCGCAAACGATAGAGGCAGTATGTGCTTTCAATCATTCCATTCCCAGAATGATGTCAATATTGGAAGACTCCAGAATAATGGGAGAAACAAAGAATTCCAACCCTTCAATCCCAATGGGAACGTCACGACCAATCATGGTAGTTTGACATCGGCCCGCAGGGGTGCGTACCACTATCGGGGTGTTCATGGGCTCGCATCGAATGTCGTGTGTGTATGCAAACTTTTCTGACATGAATGAATGTGATGCCCTTGAATCAAATAAAATTGAAGCTGGTACCGAATTAACAAGGAGAGTACCCATCACAGTAGCAGGTTGGTCTTGAGCTTCATTCAGATCAATGTTGTAAGCCTGCCCATGACCATAAGGTCAGGCATTGTTGTTGCAGTGTTGATTGTTACCACGACCCATAGCAGGAAGAGCCAGTTGGTTCTGATTTTGAGGACAGTTCCTGGAGCGGTGACCTGGAAGGCCACACTTGAAGCATAGACCTTCATTGGGGTTGGGAGCAGGAGCTTGGGGTGGTACAGCTTGGAGAGGCTGCCTCTGCGATGGAGGAGGCAGACGAGGTGCAACATAGGACTGTCTTGGTGCAGGTGCAGTTGGGCGGTACATGCTATGGGGGATCCATATCCGACGCTTCTGCGCTGACGGGCCCGAAGATGAGCCAGCGTCAAGGCTGCGCTTGAGGGATCCTTGGTGTTCCTGCAGACCAGTCTCAACCTGAATAGCCTTGTTCACCAAGGTGGCAAAGTCGGCAAAGTCATGAATGAGCAGTGCTAGCTTGATATCAGGGTGAAGTCCATCACGAAACTTTTCCTGTCTGCGAGCATCAGTTGCATTGTCTTCTTCAGCATAACGTGACAAGTCCAGAAATTCCCGCTAATAAGCATCAACTGTCTTGTTGCCTTGGGTGAGGTTACGGAACTCTCACTTCTTCCTGTCCATGATTCCATGAGGAATGAAGCGGGCACGAAAGGTAGCTTGGAAATCCGGCCAAGTGATGACCGTTCCAGTAGGTAGGGTACGCCTGTGGCTGTCCCACCATTGAGCAGCGGGACCCTTGAGGAAGAAGGATGCGAATGTGACATAGCTGGTAGGGGCAACACTAGCAGACTCCATTTCATATGTGATTTCGCGGAGCCAGTCATCAGCATCAAGGGGCTGAGTTGAGCTACGGTAGATGGTCGGGTTCAGGCGCATGAAGTCCTGCAGAGTAACTAGGGCTGGCTGCTGGTTCATATTCGGACGAGGAAACTGAGCCATCATTCCTTCCATGAACTAGCGGTTCAGCTCAAACTGTTGCATCATTCCAGCCAAGAATTCAGGCGGTGGTGGATCGTTGGCACCACGTCCATGACCAACAGGTCTAACCATCCTGCTAACATGTAACAGGGGGTAGTTCGGCATTGAGCATTTGCAAAGACAAGGATAATTCATGATGAAACATGCATCATGAAAGAGGTACGATGGATACCACATAGTAGTCAACACGACAGTGTATGTACTATTCAGAATACTATTCTAAGGAATAACTATGGCTTATCCAACTTTGGGGTGAATGTGGTCACAGGATTCTAATGTTAGAGTTAGTAAATTCGTTTAACCCGAATAGAAGAGAGATCAGAGTCCCAGAGTATAGACGAGGAGTAAAAGATCCTAATATCGTCCAATGGCGACGTGGGCCCGTAAGCCACACAACCATGTTAGTAAAAGTTTTTTGTAGTGACTAGACTCGACTTCGGCCAAGGAGTTGGAAAGGGGGCTACCTACAGGAAGTCGGCTCTGATACCAACTTGTGACGCCCTCGATTCAATCATACACTAATCATGCACGCAAATGTGTACGATCATGATCAAGGACTCATGGGAAGATATCACAACACAACACTAGACACAAATTAAAATAAAACAAGCTTTATATTACAAGCCAGGGGCCTCGAGGGTTCGAATACATAAGCTCGAAAACACAAGAGTCAGCGGAAGCAACAATATATGAGTACAGACATAAGTTAGACAAGTTTTGCCTTAAGAAGGCTAGCACAAAAGCAACATTGATCGAAAAGGCAAGGCCTCTGCTGAGGAGCCTCCTAACTACTCACAGTCGTCGGCGGCCTCCACGTAGTAGTAAGCACCCTCGTGGTAGTAGTAGTCGTCATCGAAGGTGGCGTCTGGATCCTGGGCTCCACCATCTGGTTGCAGCATCCGGGGAGAATGGAAAGAGGTGGAAAAAGGGGAGGAAAGCAACCGTGAGTACTCATCCAAAGTACTCGCAAGCAAGGATTTACACTACATATGCATCGGTATCAATGAAAGGGGCTGTATATGTGGACTGAACTGCAGAATGCCAGAAGAGAAGGGGAAAGCCTAGCCTATCGAAGACTAGCATCTTCAAGCAGCTCCAAGCATCTTGCAGCATCAGAAAAGATAAGAGTATCATAAAGTAAAGTAGTAGTAGTGTTATCAACCTCGGCCAGAGATCCTTTCTCGACTCCGTGTGAGAAAGCAATCCCACAGCCATACTATCCATTTCTCATCTCAAGTATCCAGTTCTAGTTGTATCGATGGTATGCAACTTCGAGTGTCCGTTACCGTAGGATAGGCTATCGATAGATGTTTTCTTCCCTGCAGGGGTGCACCAACTTACCCACCACGCTCGATTAACTCCCACCGGACACACTTTCCTGGGTCGTTCCCGGCCTCGGCCAAACAATACGCCGCAACCCGACCTAGGCTTAATAGAGGTCAGCACACTGGACTAAATCTATGCCCCCATGGGTCATGGGCCATCGCCCCGAGAACTCCTGCATGTTGCGTACGCGGCCGGTGAGCAGACCTAGCTACCCCCTTCAAAAAGGCAGGTGCTTACGCAGTCCAACCCGGCGCGCGCCGCTCAGTCGCTGACTTCTATTAAGCTTCGGCTGATGTATACGATGCAGAACACCCATACTATGCCCACGTGATGGTTAGGGCTATCAGGACAGAGGCCCCTCGGATCAAATATCCAAATCGTAGTGGATTAGGAACACGCGGTAACAAGCAGAGACTCACGAAAGATGTGACCCCGTTGCCCCATCTCGAGGAACTTGCAGCAAGGGCTAGGAATTCCGGCCACACCTCGTAAGTATCTCGCGGGCACCTCCCAGGTCAACCCGACTCCTCATCACTCGCAAATATGCTCGCGCGGGTACCCCTCAGGGCCGACCCGTCTTTAGTAACATGGTTCAGTGTAAAGTCAAAGTAACCATAGTAACTGTGTGTCTAACACCAAGGGGAAAACCTAAGCAGTCCCACGGCGGATTCCTCTCGATGTAATCATCAAGGTGGATGGAAGAGGAACCACCCTTGAGGTCCACACTTGAGGGGTTGCACGACAGAGTCGTATCAGAAGTGGTTAAGGAGGAAATCACCCTTGATGACCACGACCGAATAAGTACACTACCGGGTTAACATCAGAAGTGCTGATGAGGTCTCACCCTCGACACTCGATAGTAACCCAGTAGTGTCGAGCAACTAAGGGGAAGTGATGTGCGGTGCCGGGGCCTGGTCTTCGATCCCGTTGATCGGGTCCTCGATGATGAAGCAGGGGCAACAAGGACAAGGTCACTGATGGATCACTAACCAACCTATACTAAGCAGTTTAGGATAAGTAGGCAAGTAACAATAAGCAGGTACAAAAGCAGGCTATGCATCATAATAGGAGAAAACAATTACAGTAGCAAAATCTAATGCAAGCATGAGAGAATGAAATGGGAGATATCGGGATGATTAAAGGGGGGGCTTGCCCGAGAGCTCCGCTGAAAGGGAAGAAGGGTCGTCGTCGTAAATCGGCGTAGTTGATCAATGGCATCAACTGACCTCTGGTCTACCGGAGAGAAGAGGGGGAAGAAACAATAAATATAAAGCAAGCAGAGCATCACAAAGCATAACATGGCAATATGCTGTGCCGGGTGTGGCCTAACGTATGGCTACACGATATAGGTGAAGAAATTCAGCAGGGAATGTTTTCCGGTTCGGACTAATGTCGACGAGATGACCGGAGGGGGAATGTTCTATGTTTAGATAGTTAGAGGCATCTGACAGGCAAACAGACCGCGCATTCGGATTCGCCTCGTCGTTCTGAGCAATTTTGATGTACACAATATTTTCATCCGAGTTACAATTTATTTACTACGAATTTCTAAAGATTTTAGCATTTTCAGAAACTATTTAAAATAACAGAAACGGAATTATGACGTCAGCAAAGTGTCAGCAGGTCAACAAACCCGCTGACTGGTCAAACTGACCAGTAGGTCCAATGGGACCCACATGTCATAGATAGAGAGCTAACAGAGTTTTAAAACTAAATAAACAGAGTTATCTAGTAGGAAGGCCCCACTTGTCATAGACTAATTAGCTAAACTAATTAGTTTTAATTATTAAAACACTTTAATTAGAGGATTAAGCGGTGGGACCCGCGCGTCGCTGGTGGGGCCTGCCCGACAAGCCTGATTGACCAGGTCAATGGTCAATCTGAGGCCATGGGCCCCATCGGCGATGACCTGTGGAGTGGCCCGGTGTGCCGGCTCGGTGACGGCGGTGACTTGACACGGTGACCTCGGACATGGCGGAGGGCTCGGGCCGATGTCGGAAATCGTCTATAGGTGGCTGTTTCGCGCGCGCGAGGGTGCGTTTGAACGGGCGAACAACACCGTGTTGAATGGTGGTAGAGGCACGGTCGGACTTGGCCGGTAACGTCGGCGACGACGAGTACGAACGGTGGCGGCTTTCGGGCGGTCGACGAGGTGGAGCTAATGGCATTGCTGGGCTCGCCCGAACGAGTGGAGCGAGTTACGCCCTCCTGTGGTGGCAGTGAGGCCGGAGGAGGCCCGTAGCGACGGCGACGAGCGGTGAGGGCGGCGGTCAGAATCGGACAAGGTAGGGGGCGACGCTGCGGGGCAAGAGGAGGTGCGTGCGTGCGCGCATTCGAGTCCTAGGAGCGCCAGGAGGTCGCCGCGGGGCTCGGGAATGCGTGAAAATGGCCCTAGCCTTGACGGCGGCGAGCGGGCAGCGGTGAGCTTTGGCTAATTTTTTTTAAATAATACATTTTTTTTATTAATTTACAAAAATATTACGCGGATATAATAATTTTCGAAAATATTATCCAATCGGCCCACAATGGCCGATAGTCCTAGTCACCACCGCAGTCGTGAGAGGCCTTATCGGCCAACTGCAAGCCGGCAATGAGCAATCAGCCTAGCGTGGGCCGACTATTAGCCATGCCACGTCGCCGGGAGCTGTCGGCGCTGGCGCGATCCTGGCGCCCAGTCGGCCACCGCCGACCGATCGGCCAATGGCGAGCCGACGAGGCGGGCCCGCTGGCAGCCTCTTTTTCTTTCCCTTCCTTCTCCTTTCTTTCCCTTCCTTCTCCTTTCTTTCCCTTCCTCACGCAGCACACAACATCTCTCTGTTCTTCTTCCTTCCTCCTCTCTCCAACCCGAAATAGCTCCAATTAATACACCAAAATGGCCCATTTTTTGCGGATTTGGCACCGTGAATGGGTTCTACTTAGCTAGAGGAGCCAAAAGACACCTCGATCTACTGATGGGGTAGCTTGTGGTGGTTGTGCTGAAGATTTTGTTGGAGCATTTTTTGAGCTCATTTGTGGAGGTTGTGGAGGCGGAGGTGGAGGTTGTGGCGGTGGTGGAGGTGGAGGTGGTGGTGGAGGTGAAGCTGCAGGAGTTTGGTGGATTTTCCGGCTCTGGTTCCGGTGATTGAAGGCCGTCGTTCGTCGTTCGCGCGCACGCTTCAAGGGTATATTTGAGCAAACATTTATTTTTCAAAGTTGCGTGCAATTATTGTTATTTGCTCGAGTAGTAAACGTAAATATTTAGGTGGTCGTGGTGAGCATTTTATTTCCCGTTTCGGTTAGCATTTTATTTAGATGCCAACTAATTGTTTGCGTAAAAATGTGTAGTTGCTCCGGTAATATTTCAGACTATATGAATATTATTTGCTCGAGTAGTAAACGTAAATATTTAGGTGGTCGTGGTGAGCATTTTATTTTCCCGTTCCGGTTTCGGTGAGCATTTTATTTAGATGTCAACTAATTAGTTGTGTAAAAATGTGTAGTTGCTCCGGCAATATTCCAGACTATATATGGATGTGTATTATTTAGGATTGTCAATATTTGTAGTTGCTCCCGCTAAATCCGTAATATAGGCAGTCAGTGAAATATTAAAATCTTTTTTGGTGAGCATTTTATTTTCCCGTTCCGGTTCCGGTTCCGGTAATATTCCGGACTATATGTGGATGTGTAGTATTTAGGAGTGTCAATATTTGTAGTTGCTTCGGTAATATGTGGATGTGTACTGCCTAATATTTGTTAGTGCGGGTATTTTAAGTTGTTGCTTAATAATTGTATTTCGTTGTGAAAAAAATAGGTGAGCGAGATGTGCGATGTAGTGAACATCAGATTTTACTACTGATCTGGTACTGTCCAAACAAGCGAGATGGGAGCTGATCTGAGTGAATTTACTCACATAGATGTGCCAATGGCGCACCTCAAACATGGTCTGTCGGTCGGTTGAAAGAATGGATTCGGCAAGTTTAGGTCTTGATCTTTGAAACACACACCGTCGGTGTTCATGCATTGTGGACACGGTCAAGTACAATAATTTACTTTTATTTGAGGCCAATAGGCGAGACTCCGATTGGGTGCGGTGGTTACAAGGTTGTGAGCGAAGGGATGCAATCCTATTGCTTTAGTGCTTCCGTCGTGAAGGGGTCCTTGCACATGAAGGCCAAGGTGGCAGCGATCCCGGGCGAGAAGCGGTGTAGGTAGGCGGCTATCTATGTCAAATCTGGAGATGATGGTTCTGAACAAGGACAGAGCGATCGGTAGAAGGAGGAAATGCTTATGGTTATGAACCGAGGCAGAATAGTCGGTAGAAGGGGAAATGCTGATGGTGAATACAATGGCGAGGTTGACGCCGACGAGGTAGATGGGCACATGCGGGACCGGATGGAAGAAGAAGACATTGATGTTGAAAGGGTTATGCGATGATTACGGGCGAGTCGGATGAAGAAGAAAATCGCGGAGGTCCGAATCCTGCATGGTGGAATCATGACTTCTCATACGCAATGACCGTGAATGATGGACATGATTCAACACGCAATATCATCGAACAATATTACAACGGGTGCTATGTATCCAAACAAACAAGCCTTGAAGGATGCAATAATTAATTGGGCAATGTCCACGCAAAGGGTTTTCACAACTCGGTGTCGATCGAAATTCGACAATGGTATGCAAGAATGCAGATTGTCCCGCTAGGGTGCAGTTTTCTCCCCAAGTATGGCACAAGTTGGGTGATAAGTGACTTAGTTAATCACACTTGTCTTATTCCTGCATCCCTCAAGATCATGCCAACCTTTCGTCACGCTTATAGCTCGGTTGTTTTACGATGAGATAGTGCAGGCAAAGCTATGGAAGTGAAGGCAGTCCGGACAAAAGTCTTTGCGAGTTCAAGTCTGAAATTTCTTATGGAAAGGCTTGGAGGGCTAAGCATGCGGCGCTTGAGAGGAGATTTGGTTCTTATTTTGATGCATATGACTCTGTTGTCCAGCTCCTCCACACCTCGCAGCAGCGGAATCCGAGCACCTATATCGATATCAAGACATGTTCATGCGAGTTCCCAAGCGTGAGGGTGCTGCATCGCCTATTCTTCTCTTTCGGTGTATGCATCGAAGCTTTCGTGCATTGCCGACCGGTGATATGTGTTGACGGTACTTTTCTCACGAGCAAGTACAAGGGTCGATCTCGACAGCCATAGGTCAAGACGGCCAAAATCAAGTCGTCCCACTCGCATTTGCTTTTGTGGAGAGTGAGAACATTGAAAGTTGGACTTGGTTCTTGAGCGATTGAAAATATCGGTTGTGAAGGAGAAGTCAATGTGTGCATCCTTCATGATGACATGCGGTATACTCGGTCACGATAAGGACAACGACAAACCCGAGCCACGAGGAACAAGTTCCATGGCAGGACTTGCGAGCCGTTGGTGCATCGCCATCTGGGGCTAATTTCTTCTCGCGATTCGAAATAAGAACACGATGAATCTGTTCAAAAACTCGCAAGCGAGAACCAGTTATGGAAGTACAATTTGATCTGTGACAGGACTTAATGTGTGCGCAGAGACACGTGAGGGACAGAAAGCTGCAAGAGATGCGGCGGTGAGGGCACATGTTGAAGCGAGCTGCACAATTGGCAGGAGCAATGACCGTGGAGGAGGAGCTGTTGGGCTATGTGACTTGCCGGGCTTTGACCCACCGGTACTAGGAGAAGGCTTGGGAGGTCGATTAAAACCTTGAGCGATGGATAGAGCATGAGCCTCGGAGAGGTGGTCTTTGCTACATGACACACATGGAGCAAGGTGCGGTGTCATGACAACGAACCTCGCGGAAACATACAATTTTGTCCTCGGAGGAAACCGAGCATTGCCACTTACAGCCATCATTGAGGGTATTTTCTATGGCAGCATCAAGTATTTCAAAGATAGGCGTCAAAAGCAGAGCAACATATCTTCAACAACCCGAATACGGTATTGTGAAAGAGTCACAAAGTACATGGACAACAAAATGCAAAAAGCTAGGTCACACGAGGTAGTAAGCCATCGGTAATCAAGAAAGAAGGTTTGAGGTCCGCTTAGCCAATAACAAATTTGGATGTGCAAATGAGTTGAGGACGCATGAGGTGAAAATTGGCAATGAAGCATGGCCAACATGTGAGTGCACATGCAACAAACCGAAATTGCTTCACCTACCTTGCTCACATGTACTTGCTGCTTGCGGGCAGCTTGGAATGGGCATAATATCGTTTGTGTCTCCATATTTTACGAAAGAGTCATCCTCAATACACGGATTTGGTGAGCTGATGGGTTTTCGATCAATGGGTAATTTCAACACCGTCAACCCGCTGAAAGGCGTTACATTCCAAACCCGAACATATGCGTACAAGTAGAGGCAGACGGCGGTGTCAAGTATCCGGAATGATATGGACGAATCTGAAGCAGGAGGTCCGACTAGGCAATGCATTCTATGCAGTCAATTTGGCCATAGGGACACTAATTGTCCCACTTTAAATCCTTTGGGCGTGGGCGAGGCAACCGGGGACGAAGAGGAGGTAGAGGAAGCAGAGGAGTAAGAGGAGAGGAAGAACCTAAGCTAGCAGTACTATGTTCTGAATTTGTATTAAGTGTCGCACTATGTTCTGAATTTGTATTAAGTGTGAGACTATGTTTTGAATTTCTATTAAGTGTGGCACTATGTTTTGAATTTGTATTAAGTGTGACACTATGTTTTGTATTTGTATTAAGTGTGGCACTATGTTCTGAATTTGTATTAAGTGTGACACTATGTTTTGAATTTCTATTAAGTGTGGCACTATGAATTCAATCTCTATTTGCGGCGCTACATGAGCGGAACACCGTTACGCATCGTTGAGCACTCTCACCCAGAGGAGATACCTAATCCTACTCCGTCGGATATGTACCCGAGCTATGATACTTCAGGCTCTAGGCAGTACGCGGTAAGATATATTTTCTTTAAGTTATGTTGTCACATACATTGGCGTGCATACTTAATAATCGTCACGAAAATTTGCGAGGCTACCTTGACAAGCGAAGCGTAACGAGCGTGACCACCTTTGGGCGATCGCGTAAATCGGGACCTCTTCTTCATCACCGTCTGTCATACAACCCTTCTTGGAGCGGATGCGAGAACAAAATACGGGCTGTCTACGAGGCTATCCGTGCACCGGAGAAGCGGCGTTGTTCGGCACCAAACACGGACATCCGCGTCCCTCCATGCACCGACATCAACCACGTCCACGTCTAGCACATCAGCCGACGACCAGGCCACCCCCTCCTGAACAACCTGGCAGTTCATCGTGGCAGCATCCACAGCACTATGGTCCCACGTCGAGCTTAGTGTTTTCTCCACAGCCACAGCACCACGGCCCCTCGTCGAGCTTTGTGTTTGAGCCAGAGCAGCCGTCACAGCCAGCAGGTGTGTGTCTTCATATTTATTGTTTTCAATATTAGTTCAGGCGGCATCAGACTTCATGACTTAATGTTCCGTCGTGCAGGAGCCTATGGATATCATGCGTCTATGTCGGCATCACATGATCGTGGGGAGTGATCATCATCCCGAGGATCACATCTGAGCTCGATGTCGCGGCACACCCTTTGGATGAACATGTTTTCGACTCCTCCACCAGGCCCCCCACAGGATACACAACATGACCGGGAAGAGTGCGAGATTGCACGCGTCCCATTAGGGCACTGACGAGATGGGGATGGGCGCCGATTCGAGATCCGCCTCCCCGAGGCGGGCGTAAATCACCGGCGCTTCTATCTATCGATCTGAGACATTACCATCTATTTATGTGTGAGACTTATGTCTATTCTATGTATGAGACAAATGACTATGTACTTATGTATGAGACATATGCCTACCCTATTTTAGTACTATGTTATCCGAACTACAACATCATATTTAGATAGAACAGAATGCTCGTACAACAAGGCAGTACAAACAACTACATAGAACTACATCTAAATTAAGCAGTGCGTCAGTGAACTTACAACATACAACATAAAACTACATGAAGTCATCATCGTCATCCTCCATCGATGCGAGAACTCTTGCCCTTTGGCGATGAAGAACTCTTGCCCTTGACGATGAAGAACTCTTGCCCTTGACGATGAAGAACTCTTGCCCTTGAAGATGCACGAACCCTAAGCGGTGGCATGAAGATATCATCTTAGTCCTCGCTCTCCTCAATCCATAATAATGGATTATTTCTTTGAAAAGCCTTACGAAAGATTCACTCTTGGCACCACCACCTTCTTCCACCTTTCATGTATCCTAAGAAGTTCTTTCGTACCTCTTCATACATCCTTCGGGCCACCGGACCTCGTAATTGGTGAGCCAACTCATTCATTATGGTGTCACTACGGTGAGTTCATCCCATGGAACTATCCTATTGTCCATCCACGAAATCGGTAGCTAGGCTCGGAAGAGTCCTGCTCATCGGTGAAAACTACGATCGAAAGGATAATGAGACATCTCAACTAAACTACTTTGGAATGCTTAACCACCTCGGTCGAAGGGGTTTTATAGGTAGAGAGTTGGCGGGAACATATGGCGGAAATGAGTGGCGGGAAAGAGTTGGCGGAACATATGGCGGAAGCAGTGGCGGGGAAAGAGTTGGCGGGAACATATGGCGGGAAAGCAGTGGCGGGAAAGAGTTGGCGGGAACATATGGCGGGAAACAGTGGCGGGAAAGAGTTGGCGGGAAAGAGTTGGCGGGAAACAGGTGGATGAGAAATGGGTGGCGGGAACGAGCTGGCGGGAAAATATGTCATAGTTTTGAAAAAAAAATCCTATGGGTCAAAAAAAATTAATGTGGTATGCATGCACCAGTCGGCCTACAGCAGGCCAATTAGTTCTGTCGCCTGAAGAGGCCCATTGGACCTTATCGACCGGCAGTTGCCGGCGCACTTGATCTGGTGGCCGATGCCCAATCGGCGTCTGACAAGCAGATAGGTACCAGTCGACTCTTTGTGGGCCGACTAGGACTAATCGACCTCTTTGTGGGCTGGTGGATAATATTTTCGAAAAATATTATATCAGCGTAATATTTTTGTAAATTAAGAAAAAAAATGTATTATTAAAAAAAATTAGCTGAGCTTTGGCCATGGTGGAGCTAGCAGCAACAACAACAAATCGAGGGGGGACGGAGGGGAAAGGAGGCTGAGCTCACCGGGAAGGCACACGGAGACCCAGTGGTTGACTAGGAGCAGCAGTGGCACGGATTCGGGGCAGCGGCGTTTGTCAGAGCCGAGGGAAAAGGCAAGGTCGTGGCGGTGCTGCGAGGATATCCCGGTCCGCGTGGCTTGGCGGGGAGGATGAGGAGGTCGAGGCAGAGCCTGGGGGCACGTCGGCGACGTGAAGGCCAGCCGGTGGCCGTGACGCTCGGTTGAGGTGGGGAACGAGGGGGAGAGCAAGGATGGATCTGGTGGGAGAGGGAGAGGCGGAGCAGGCGACAGTGGAGAGCAGGAGAGAGGACCGAGGCATCCGGGGCGTTATCCCTCGTCGAGCATCGCCGGCGGGTGGTTGATTGGCGACGAGCACGCTATTTGTCGTGCCCGTCGGAGGAGCGATTAGCGGCGAGGAGAGTGGGCCAACTTCTTTGGGCTAGTTGGTGGGGCGAACATTGTGCACTTGGCCCGGTGCGATGGCTTTGTGCTCTTTCTCTTTTCTTTTACTTTTTTTGTTTTTTAAGAATCAGTTTCAAATAGCTTAGGCCATTTAAACACTTCGAAAAAATAGGTTCACCACAAATATTCATTATGGAATATTTGGCACAAGATGAACATTTTAGTTTTCATGTCTGAGCATTTTTGAATTTCATTCAGAATTTGAATTTGAGTTCAACTGGAATAAGAATAAAGATAAGAACAATGATAAACAAACACCTGTTTAGCAAAAGGATTATCTTAACCCTAGGGATTACTGTAGCATCATTACACCGGGGTGTTACAACTCTCCTCCTCTAAAAGAAATTCTCGTCCCAAGAATTAAGAGGTAGAAGGGAAAAGATCGGGGTATTCAGCACGGAGGTTATCCTCGAGTTCCCAAGTGGCTTCATCTTTAGTATGATTTGACCATTACACCTTGAGGAACTTGGTAACCTTCTGGCGGGTTCGACTTCAGCTTCTTCAAGAATGCGAATAGGATGCTCTTTGTAAGTGAGATCATCTTGAACTTCAATCAATGTCGGATCCACTTCACGTTCAGGGTCCTTGAAGCAACGATGAAGTTGTGACATGTGGAAGACGTCTTGGACGTGAGAGAACTGAGGTGGCAACTCCAATTGATAAGCCATCAGTCCTCGAGGGGCGAGAATGTGGAAGGGACCAATGTAGCGTGGAGCTAGCTTGCCCTTGACTCCGAACCGATAAGTGCCTCTCAGAGGAGTGACACGCAAATAAGCTTGTTCACCACTTTGATAAGCTGAACCCCAATGTTTCCGGTCATAGTTGCTCCTCTGGCGGGACTGGGCCGACTTGAGATTATCCCGGACCATGCGAACCTGTTCTTCAGCTTGTTGAATAATGTCTGGACCAATGAGCGTCCGTTCCCCAGTTTCTGACCAATTCAGAGGGGTTCAGCACTTACGTCCATAAATCACTTCGAATGGTGCCATCTTCAAGCTGGCTTGATAGCTGTCGTCATAAGAGAACTCTGCATAAGGGAGAGATTCTTCCCACTTCTTGCCGAAAGAGAAAACACAAGCCCGAAGCATGTCTTCAAGAATTTGATTCACTCGCTCGACTTGGCCTTGGGTTTGGGGATGATAAGCAGTGCTCCAGGTAATATGAGTTCCCATTGCCTCTTGGAAACTATCCCAGGACTTTGAAGTGAATATACTGCCGCAGTCTGAATTGATCTCCTTCGGAATGCCGTGGAGTGACATAATTCTGGAGATATACAAGTTTGCTAATTGACTAGCAGTGATAGTCTCCTTGACTGGCAGAAAGTGAGCAACCTTCGAGAATTGGTCGATCACGACAAACACTACAAAAAAAATACACTTCTGTGATGATACGTGTTTGTCATAGTAGGTCACGTTTTTTGTCATGCATGTACATCCATGATGATTTTATGACCGAATCAAGATAGTCATACCTGTGCTGTCGTAGAAGTGTTCCATGACATTACCAAAATTATCATCACGGAAGTGTCCACTTCCATGACGATAAATCGTGTGTCACAGAAGTACTTTCATCAAGGGTGACCGACACGTGGCATCCACCATAACGGAACGCCGTTAATCTATCGGGTCGGGTTTTGGATTCGATAACCCGTTAACATCCCCGACCAATGGGGATTTTCCACGTGTAAAATCATCATTGGCTGGAAGAAACACGTGCCGGCTCATCGTTGGGACAGATGCCATCCACTCATTGGACAGAAGGCGCCTATGATACGTCGACACGTGGCACATCCCAATAGAGGCCCATTCTTGTGAAAAGGCCGGCCCGTTTGACTTGGTTGGTGGCGGTGGCCCATGGAAAGCCTTTTAACGGCACTGTTCGCATATAGCCCATTTACTGACCCGCTAACCTAAGGCTGTTACGCCCTATCCGAATTAGGCCCGATGGCGTCATTAGGGCCATCAATATGATTCGGCCCGTTTTCATTTCGGCCCATGTATGGCCCATGGCGTCTTCGCCCATATGAGGCCCTTTGTAACTCTTGGCCCATTAACGGCCCGTGGTGAAAGCGGCCCGCGATGAGCGGTGTATCACTTTATACCCATTAACGGCCCGTGGTGAAACTGGCCCGTAATGAACAGTGTATCACTTTATACCCATTAACGACCCGTTATTCCATTGGGCCGTTTTCAGCCCATGTTATCTTTTGGCCTTCTTAGAGCCCATTTACTCTTGGGCTCATTTCCAGCATTCATTTACTTACGGCCCGTTACTGTCATTTTCTGCTTGTGGGCTAAATTCAGCCCGAGGTTACAGTCGGCCCATTTTGTGGCCCGTTAATACGTTGGGCCGTTTTCATAGCGTCATCAAATACGGCCGATTAACGACGGCCCGTTATGGTTGGCCCATGAACAGACGATTCCAACTCTAGCCCGTTTACAGCCATAATGCGGTCTGTTATTGGCCCATGTTTGGCCAACCGATCATACAGCCCGTACAAGGCCCATTGATGATACGACCCGTAGAAGGCCCATTGTGTCTACGACACGTAGAAGGCCCATTGTTTCTACTGCCCGTAGGAGAGAAATGGTAACTACAGTAAATATGTTGCCCATGGTTATTGTGGCCTAGTTTTAAAAAATAGGTTATTACGGCCACTAGCAAACCGCGGAAAAAGAACTGCACTGACTACAAGCAAAGAAATAAACAAGACAATGAGGAAATAAATAAGCAAGCAACTTACGATAGGCTATCACGGCTATTACACATATTACATCCACTGGGCATCAAAGTTCACCACCAGTGCAAATATAGGGAACACAACGGCATATAAACGCGCATGACAAAACAAGTCGAGCTGAAACCACTTCGGAAGAGCTCAAGAAACAATATCCTGGGTACCCATAATGCTGGCAAGATGCTTAGCCATCTTATTAACTTTCTCTTGTTTGGCGCTTAAGTCCTCCAGCACTAGCTGTTGCACCAGAAAGTATGTATCTGAATTCTGCAGGGACTTCCTCAGTCCTTCGGCTTCCTGTCGCATAACATCTGATCGATGTCTTTATATTTGAAGTTGAGACTCAAGAAGCCAAACTGATTCAGGCAACGAGTTCGAAGAGCTGGTGCTAACAGTAGTAGCCAGTAACTCGAACACTACATCAATACATGACTTTGGGGTTGTCTCAGTGTCTTCAATATAGTTTTTAGCAGCTTTCTTGCAGATCAACAGGGATGTCTCACTATCTTGAACATTATCTGCATTACTTCCTTTACCATTGCATAATGGGGTACTCTTCTCCAATATTTTATCCGCGTTCTAAAAGAGAAACAAACAAACACATCACAGGTTTACAATGTAGTATATGAAACTCATTTTGGTAAACCAGTTCAGTAGTAAGGTGGACAGGATAACAGCATGAAACAAACATATATCTATGTAGTATGGTCACTGTATGATCTATATCATTCTAGATTATGTTGCCAAATCAAGATAGATATAGTTCGAATCATATCTATTTAAGACAAAGCAGGATAGACATAATATAAGTGTGGGAAACTACACAGCAATAACAACACTTGTAATGTGCATGGCATGAGAACATAACTGTTTATTCAATTGAAACTGAAATCAACATAGAGCAAGTTACAACAGCAAACAACCAAACATGTTGAAGAAACAGGTTTAAAACATACATGTTGCACCATTGGAGTTTCAATTGCATCCTTCAAATTTGAAATTAGTTGGTATGAGTAAATACAGTGATGCAAGAGCAAAGTAGTATGAACCATAGCTACGGAACCTGACCTGAGAACAATTCTTCTTCTTCTTTAAGCGTTGACTTGGGGTTCAGAGTGGTGGTCCTCGTGCTTTGGGCACTGCAGTTGCCTTACTAACTGCTCGTGTTTGGGTGCTGTGTGGTGGAGACGGTGATGTGTCAGCAGAGGCTGGGTGTCTATCTGCTTTGGGGTTGGGGTTAGAAGGGGTGTAGCTGGTTCTCTGTCCAAGCTGGGTAGGGGTACAATCTGCATGAGTGTGGGTTATGTGTGGTGGGGCTGGTTCTTGGGCAAGTACAACCGTGGTTCTATCTGCATCGACAGGTATACGGTCTTTGAAGACCGTGTTTTTACTCCCAGAGATCTGCCATCACTCCCTCAATTGAAATGGCTGATAAACAAGAAAAGTAATTGAATGTGAGACATTGTAAGATAGACAGTGCAATGGATAGTAGGGAAGAAAAGCAGGGCATGAAATAATTCACATTTATATTGTCTAACCAAAGCGAATAGCAGGACATAATTTCACATATATGATGGCTAATTAAACAGGATAGCATGACACAATTTCACATGTATGATGGCTAACTAAATAGGATAGAATGACATACTTCAAAATATGATGACTATGTAAACAGGATGACATGATATAACTATACGATGTGTCTATTAAAGTGGTTGGCATGCCATAAATCACAAACATGCCGTCGATGGAAACATGATGGCATGATATAATTCACGGATAGAATGAAATAATTTGTAAACAGGATGAGATGATATAACTATATTATGTCTTTAGAAAATGGGTTGGCATGCCATAATTCGGATACATGTTGTCTATGTAAACATCATGGCATGACATAATTCAAATATATGATTTATATACTAAGGAAGTGAGCAGAGGGCAATCACATATATGATGTGTCAACTAAGGAGATGGCATTCAATATTGTGTATATGATGTAAAAACTAAGCATTGCAATACAACATATGCATGATATGAGTAATATAACCCTGCCAAGTTTGAGCATACACATCAAGGGGATAATAGGACTGGTCATCTGCCTCTGAATCCTCCTCTGAAGAGCTATCTGTAACCAGCAAGACATCTGCTTCAGCAGGTAGCATTGTCTGCTCTGAAGACCTTGTTTCCACTCTAGATTTTTCTATGACCGTGCCGAATGGCTGATGCACAGGAAGAGTAATTGAATGTACTAAAATTGTTGACAAATTTAACACGTAATAAAAAAATGATGGCATGATATAATTCACATATAAGATGACTGACTAACCAGGGTGACACTGCAAAATTCACATATATGATGCCTGGCTAAACAAGATGGCATTGCATGATTCACATATATGATAAAGAAACTAAACAGATGGCATTGACACAAAGCATGTCTAATCTAAGCGCATGACATCTTTAATGTATACAGTAAGCAATGCAAGGCCACATATGCATGATATTACCAACATCAGCATGCCAAGTTAGAGTGAAGACCTCATGGGGTAAATAGGAGTGGTCTTCTCCTTCTGAATCCCCTTAGAACAGTTATCTTCCTCTTGATTACGATCCGAAATGGGTGGAGGGGGGACTGCCTTTGCGCCCACCATGGAACGATGTCTGCATGAAATTTTATTTCCATGCAAGGCTCGTCTCTTTTGCTCTACATGATCAGTTCCATTGTGTACAATAACTGGCATGCATAGGAATAAAACATAGTGAGATTATGTAAGGAGTGCATGCACAAATCCAGAGTGATGGTAGCAAACTATGGATAGACCCAAAACCAATGATAGCGGCGGATAATAGCTTTAGTTAAAAATACAGATAATGGCCGTTAATGTTTGTTTGCACCCAACATGAAACTCATAGTAGACACGAGAGATTAACCGGATAGTAGGCAGATAGTCTTGCTGCCCCAATATGTACCCCACAACCATTTAAAAACTCAAGTTTCAACATTAGTTTGGACTGACTCGAGTCTAATAGGTGAACACGACAATAATGTAGCATGTCATCATATTAGCGACGAATAACGTAAGCAGACACCGAAGAGTGCGACCTCTCTTGCGGACCGTGTAGTCCTCAAGGTCATCGATCGATTGATGATGGTAATGTAGTTATCGTGGGTACCGTGGCGGGTAAGAAGATCTCGAGGCGGCGAAAGACAGTCGGAGGCGGATCCCTCTGTGGTGAACCCTTCCGTCGTTGGAGCGGCTGGCTGGGTGGAACCTGGCGTCGCGAGGAGCAGGACAAACCACACAAGGTTTTCTTTGACACATATTTGTAACAGAAGTAATTGAGTAAGGGCTTGTTTGAATTTGAGGATTCTAACAATGCAGGGATAGGAAATTAACAGGAATAGGATAGGAATGCACGTGCAAAACAGAGAATTTAAAAACACAGGATTTCTTCCAATTTGGGTGTTTGATTCACAACAATTGGAAGATCACAGGATGCAAAAAAGCATGGTGAGATTAAGTCAAACCACAAGAAAATGTATGGTTATAATGCTATTATGCTACTATTTCTTAGTCTTGTGCTTGATGAATAGGAATATGAAAAGGAGGACAAGTGGAAATTAGAATTCCTACGGTTTTTCTTTCAAGGAGACACTAAAGGAACAAATCCTACAGTTTTCCTTTGCTCCATTCATTTGCACCGAATTCATGAAAAGTAGTACCATAGGAAACTTTCCAATTCCTATGTTTTTCATTCACTTTTCCTTTCAGGCACTGGCAATTCTAGTAGGCAGGCTTGAGCAAGGAAAATCCTACACTAAAAAAATGTTTTTGTGCTACTTCTATTACTTTGGGCCCAGGCCACTGCCATACTAGCTCAACTCCCAGGCCCATCGACAAATGCACAGCTCAAACACGCAGAGATAAATAATGATGGCGTTCAAGAGAGTCCATCACCGATAGCTAAGTTGCCTAGTACCTCACTGCTTGTCATATAGTAGGATAAAATAATCGTATTTCCTATTACTACGAGTGCTCAGTGGACAATATATATATAACATGTACAGTAAAAAAGAGATGCAACAAGTGTACAACCTCTTTGGCGAAGCCATGTCAATCTCAGCGTGATTGGGTTGGCCGGTGAGGATGCTTCAACTGACTTGGCTGTCGGAGGAGGGGAAGAAGATCTTAGGCGTCTGGAGATGGAGCCCGAGGTACTGCTGTGCTGTGATGGAGGGTTTCGTCGTTGGAGCAGCTCCGGTGAGTTGTACGATGCCGAGGCTGAAGCAGGACAAGAGAGACAATGTTAACCTGAGTGGAATTCTAATAGCACCTCCAATACATGATGTAAAATAAATAACCACAAAGTGCTAGATGTAAAATACATCAGCCGCTCATCTCTGAACTTAACTGTAGAAACTGAATTTAACTGTCGAAACTGAACTTATGAGTCGAAACTGAATTTTGCTGTCGAAACTGAATGCACTAGCAAGGTGAGGCTACATGTCGGTCGACTAACTTTTTCATGTCTGGTCAGTCGATTTTGCAGCCGTTGGATACCAAATCAAGGGCATGTGGTTCATCTTCAACCTCCACCCCGAGCCATGACCACCACCGTAAACAGCAGTCCCCCCGCCGCCCATGCGGCGGTGCATCGCCCGCCCACCCCAAAACACTCCCCACCGCCGGTCCGTCCGCCGCCCAGCCATCCTCTAGGCTCCCCGTGCTGAGATTTTTCTCCGTGATCCCCACGCCACCGCCCCCACCGCCTTGACCACCGCCCCCACCCTGAACCCTAAGATAGATAGTAGGGTACCTCTCCGGCAAGCCCTCCCCTGCTGGCTGGTTCTTCCTTCACCCAGTGAGCCCCCACCCCTGAAAATCGAGTGACCCAAAAGTCGATTCAATCGTGAAGTGTAGCTAAATCGAGACAACATCATAAGCAAGAGCAAGAGTGAGAGCAGCAGCGTGAGCAAAAGCAATAGCAAGAGCGAGACCGGAAGGGGACCGAGAGCAAGAGCAGAGCAGCAGCAGCGAGTGAGAGCTAAAGCGGCAGCAGCTCCTCTTGATGTGGGCGTCGCCGCCGAGGAGGCGGCGCCATGGAGGAAGTGGCGGCGGCGCGGCCGTGGATGGAGTCGCGCCGTGTCATTTCGGGACCAGCGCCAACAAGACTGTGAGATCGAATCAAGAAGAAAATGTGGCGATTAGTGTACAACCTCTTTGGTGGCGCCGATTAGGCCTCGGCTTCATCAAGGAAGCGGTGATGATGATGCTCTTCGGTGGTGCGGTGAAAGACGGCGGTGTGGGAATGGAGGTGGCGCAAAAGACGAGGGAACATTGGGGCAGCTCCTTGGAGGTGGAGGGCGGGTGGCTGAGCAGGCGGGACGGCGAGATCGACGATGGATCCTCATCCGATCTGACGGATGAGGGCGTCGAGTGTTGTTGTGGACGGCGTCGTCGGGGAAGAGGCTCCGGTGGGTGGCGGACGGAGCAGGGTGTGGGGTTTAAATCGCGGGTTTTCGCGGCCTCGGTGTATGAATGGGTGGGCGCATGGGATGGCGGTGGGGAACCATGGCTTAGGGGCGCTTGTCCAAAATATGGGGTAAGTTCGAAAGTACCCCCACCGATTTGGCGGTTCTTCGGTTCGAGGGTACCACGGGCATTTCGGCGTGTCGGGATTTCACAGAGGTGGGAGTTTTCCGCGCATTGTAATTTCGGAATAGCAAGGCGTGGGTTGAGATGGAGGAGTTAGCCGAACTGTGAGACAAAGATATATCTTAAATATTTCGAGCTAACAACGCGCGGGTTGAAGAGGCGGGAGTTTTGCAGCACGATAGCCAGAGACGCTAGCTTGAATTTTCGGCATAACAAGGCGTGGCTTGAAATTTCGGAAGAACAAGCTTAACGTGTACCCAAAAAAAGACAATTTGCACCTCAACACGCACAACACACACACACAAACACCATTTAGACTAGAGTAAGGTACACGTGCATTGCACGCACGAGATTTGGCAACCAAATTATGAATAAATACCACATTATAGCATGTAAGCTTTGAGTCATATATGCATGATGTAGATGTTCGTTTAATTTTTATAGTTCATTTCATTTAAAATCATCTAGTTTTTATAAGAAAACTAATCTATTTTAAGATTCATGGAATTGTGCGTTGTAAGACATAAAGTAAAAACAAATAATGGCAAATCATGTAGAAAAACATTTGGGCAATTCTGATACAGAAGATTCTAGAACAAAGAAGAAGTGCTTGTGTTTTGATGTTTGTGCATTATGCTTAAGTTCAACCATGGAGTCTTCTAGATTATACATGTGGCGAAATCTGGTGGAATCTAGATGATATCCAATGGCCAGTAGTGCTCAAATTGCCATCTTTGGACCATCAGATTCGCCTCATCCAACGATGATCTTTCAAAGTTAAAGTTACCCGCACACAAGAGAGTAGAGGGGGAGAAACATCATAAGATTCTGCGCCTCATCCAACCTTATGATGTTTCTCCCCCTCTACTCTCTTTGAAAGAATTCTGCGTGTCTTTTATGCACAATCAAACACTCGTACAATCCTGTAGGATTCAAGATGGCATTCCACTATAATCCCATGTTTTTCCTATTCCCGCGTTTTGGAAATCCTACGAATCCAAGAGGCCCTAGCTTTTTTTATAAAAACTAATTGATTTTGAATGAGATGAACTATAAGATTTAAACGAAGGTCTACATCAGGCATATATGACTTAGAGCTTACATGCTATAGTGTGGTATTTATTCATAATTTGGTTGCAAAATCTGATGCGTGCAATGCACGTGTACCTTACTAGTACTTCGAGTATGTGCAAAACACGTAAATTAGAATTCTAATGGCACGCTACACAGTGTCTCTCTTACAGTTCATGAAGCCAGGTGGCACATGTGGAGGCGTTGTCGCGACCTCCTTGCGTGGATTTATCACAGTGACGTGCTGCTGGTTCCAGAAGAATGTACTCGTCCTCCCTGAGCCATATTGGCGGTACATGCATGAAGCGAAGATGTGCACGCATGCCACACACGCACTCATTCCCTCGCACGCACATGTGGGTACACGGGCGGATGCAATTTTGTACCAAGATCGACCCCATGTGATAATTTGACGCGTGTAAAGTCATTCACTTCATTGATGGTCAATTAATACAGTGCATGCTAATTGAGTGGACGTGAGGGCGGAAGAAAGACATTATTACTCCGCTGCGCACATGCGAGTAGTTAAATCATGGGTTGCTAGTAGTACTTCCATTGGTCTCCTTCGTATTTTGTGCCAATGTTTGACATTAACATAACATTTATGCATTTGAGCAGTGTAGTCTACTTGAAATTTATGTTCCGCTAAACTCATCGGGAGCCGTTTCGGGCCTCGAAATCAAAACCATCAATTAATCTTTACCTTGTTCCCATCACATTCGAAAGCCTGCTCACACCTACTAGTATGTACCAAACCTGAACGTGTTCCCACTATGCAGGTATTAGTACTAGTGCTAGTACTTAGGTTATAAAAAGGGGAACTACCTAACCGAAAATTACTCTACCTTTCCTCCTCATAAGTGCTTCTTCTTTGTCCATCCTTGCCATGGCCGGTGAGCGGAGCTCTAGGTCGAGAACTACTCGTAACAAGGGAGCGGCAACCAAGGCTGCGGAAAAAAAGAGAGGGCTCGCCGCCACGCAGAGACCTCGAAAGATCTCTCATGGGTAGGCAATGGTTCCCAGGAGCGCCCTAGCTGCGGAGGCGAACATGCCGAGCCGGCGGCGCTGGACTCGTTATCCCTCGACGGCATGCCCGATCAGCTCAATAAGCACCTCAATAAGCAGAAGGAGTTCATCCAAGTCTTGGTGGGGCTGCTGAAGGAGAGCCTTGACGACATGCCCGCTGAGCTCAATAAGCAGGGGGAGTTGACCGCCGGCTTGGTGATGCTACTGAAGAAGAGCATTGCCTCGGAGAAGAAGGCGACCGGCGAAATCCAGCGACTTCAGGAGGACAAGGCGAAGCTGTTGGGGATATTACCACTAGGCGTAAACTGGCCTACTTGGGCCGGGTTAACTTCATTAGTGGTATAAGCAGATGAAGGCCCAAGGCCTATAGTCGGTTTAGAACCTGTAGCCGTAAACCGGCCTGATGTATAACTTGTATTGTAAGTTAGGAATAGAGAGATACCAACCGGGATACGAGTATGAACCGGTTGGGACTCTATGGACCGACAGGCGTCACCCGTGTATATAAGGGGCGACCGAAGCGGCGTTCAAAACAGACAACCATAACTTCGAGCCTAAGCGAAGCTTGTTTGCTCCTAGCCATCGAGATCACATCAATTCCATCACAACTAGGCGTAGGCTTTTACCTTCATTGAAGGGGCGAACTAGTATAAACCCTCGTGTCTTTGTGTCCGCTTTAACCCCTTCAAGTAAACCCGTGGCGATGGCTCCACGACTAAGTCCTTTCACTAGGACATCTGCCGTGACAAATCCACGATAGTTGGCGCCCACCGTGGGGCTATCGCACGATGGTTTGGCGATCTTGGAGGGCAAGCTCAAAGGACTCGAAGGCTATCTTTGTGGGCGGATGACCAGCGATCGTCGTGGCAAGATCTACATCGACGACGCAGGATGGGGTCCCGGGCCGATTCGATCGAATCTGGTACGGGTCCCTTTGGCGGCATACGTTTTCATCGGCAAGATCGGTGAGCTGGGCTGGCGGACATCTGCACCGACCTCGTCGAGGCGACTCAGCAGGCGAGATCTACCCAGCTAAACCGGCCGTGAAGCGTGCCTTCGTTGGAGTCATCCACGGAGGAGAGCGTGAGGACGAGTCAGAACACGGTAGCGAGACCATCGTTTATTCCGGTGACGAGTCCTCAACCGGAGAGACCGAGTCACTATACCAGTTGCAAGACGACCAGGTTAGGGGCTGTTCCGATGGCGATAGTATTCCGGACCCCCCGGGCCAGGTCAACCGGGTTGGAATATTCATGGCGGCACCCAGCGGCGAATCACTCTTCGACCGCTGCTGGCGATGCTCTCGGATCAGCAGCGGCAGCGGCAGCGAGGCGAGGAGGCCTTGTCGCCCGCCGGTTCAAGTTCTATCGATCTGTTTGATCGCTAGCAGCGCTTATGGCTGAGGCCAATCCGGCGGATCAGGAGGCCCATGATGCGAGATTGCAAAAGTGAGAGAAGCGGATCGTGCAAGCCAAAGCGGATCTGGCGGCGAAAAAAAACAGGATGGCTGCGAGGCGGGCGCTTTGGACACCAGGCCTATAAGCTCATGCTTGACCGAGCGCATCATAGGAGGTCTTGAAGCGGAAGCACAGATCACGCCTGCCGTTGGGGTTTGACACGAAATCTCTTTCACCTCCGGAGCTGGACCCGGTAATCCGCCGCGATGCTGGAGACAAGCGGATTGAGGCACGGGACCGGGCGGCGGTCCAACCTCGCCTGATGGAACCTCCTCAACAGAACATTGTGGTTCCTCCGCCGGTCCAGATGCCCCCGGGTCATTATTCTAATCCTATGGACAATCTTGTTGCAGCCACTGCGCGATTTGAGGCTATCCCAGTCGAAGGGGACTCTCCGCAAGCGATAGAGACGCGCGGGTTAAGGCTTCTCCGGACGCGCTGATTCAGCAGAAGCATATTAAATACAGCCGTGCTCGAATTCACTCTACGCCCCGTCCAAGCCGGAGCTATAGCAGGTGCATGGATGAACCGGCCATATCGAGCAATGCGCGAGGCCGTGAAGCGGCCCGTGGCAATAACCCGGCAGGTGGTGTTCGCGATGCTTAGGATGTGGTGGACAGGGCCCGAGCACGAAGGGAGGCCGAGTTAGCACCTGAGAATGATCGGGTCAGCTTACACGGTTAGTCCTACCACCTCCGCCGGACCGGGTCGCATCCGCTTTGGGAGTGCCTTGTTTAATCCCGCTTTACGCAATGTCGCCTGCCCAAAGATTTCAAGGGTCCGCGCAAGGTGCCGAATTACACCGCTGATTTATCTCCCGAAGCGTGGGTAGAGAGTTACGAGATGGCCATGGAGATGCTAGATGTGGATGAGACCGCATGTGCAAAATACTTCACCATGATGCTTGAAGGCACGGCTCGTACTTGGTTGAAGAGCCTACCGCCCAATTCTATCAGCTCATGGGCCCAGTTGCGGGCCCGGTTTATCTAGAATTTCAAGGATACATGTAAATAGCCCAAGTCCATAGTAGACCTGGCGGCTTGTGTCCAGGAGGACGGAGAATCAACTACCCATTGGGTGCACCGCGTTTCGGAAGTTTTGCACTCGTCCGACAGGATTAATGCTGACTCTGCGATCTTGACCCTAGAAGGCAACTGCCGGTTTAAGCCTTCAAAATTGAAATTGGGATGCATGAAGCGGTTCTGTAATGACATGGGAACTCTCATGGCCGCTTTAGTGAAGTATGCTGATTCGGACAGTACCAAGGATCCCGAGACTGATGATGATGAAGCGAGGAAGGGAAAGAAGAATAGCAACTCAAGAGCTGACAGTACAAACCGGCGGGTCATGGAAACGGAGGTAAGCGCAAGGCGGATGGCAGCATGGACTTTGTGGCTAACACTAATGCATAGGACAGGGGGCAGCGGCGCAGAGGTAAAGTGGCAAATTGTAATGGGCTCCCAATCCTAACGCAAACCGTTTGAATTATTTGTTGAATCAGCCTTGCCCAAAGCACGGGACGAAGGAGGCGCCGGCTAACCATCTTTGGAAGGATTATTATATTATGCAGGAGTTTAAAAACTCTAATGCCTTCCGGTATGACCACGGGTCAGGTGGTGGTTCAAGATCCGGTTTTCATGGGCCGGGTCACGATGGAGCTTCCGGTTCAGGTCTCAATCAGGGCGGTCACAACAACACTAATAATCAGAACAGCCAGCAGCAGCAGCAGCAGCAGTCGGGTTATCAGAGCCAGCCAAAACAGTTGAACAATGGGCAATATCATTGTCGGTGTCAAAACCGGCGGATCTCGGGTAGGGGGTCCCGAACTGTGCGTCTAGGCGGATGGTAACAGGAGACGAGGGACACAATGTTTTTACCCAGGTTCAGGCCCTCTCGATGGAGGTAATACCCTACGTCCTGCTTGATTAATATTGATGATATGGGTAGTACAAGAGTAGATCTACCACGAGATCAAGGAGGCTAAACCCTAGAAGCTAGCCTATGGTATGATTGTTGAGATGTAATGTTGTGTCCTACGGACTAAAGCCCTCCGGTTTATATAGACACGGAGAGGCTAGGGTTACAGAGTCGGTTACAATGGTAGGAGATCTACATATCCGTATTGCCAAGCTTGCCTTCCACGCCAAGTAAAGTACCTTCCGGACACGAGCGAGTCTTCAATCTTCTATCTTCGTGATGCAGGAGTCCGCGGATATCGATAGTCGGCTATCCGGACACCCCTAGTCGAGGACTCCTCGGTAGCCCTGAACCAGTCTTCAATGGCGATAAGTCCGGCGTGCATAATGTTCGGCATTGCAAGGCGGGTTCCTCCCTTGAATAATCCGGAGAAGATAATGAACACCATGATAGTATCCGGCTCTGCAAAATAATTTCCACATTCCAAACGTAGAGAGAATAAAACATATACACCGATCCAATCTGCTGACGTATTATGCGGCATGAAATCACACCGGCACCAGGCCTTTGTTTGAATTACTGTACCACTTTGGCACGTTTAGCGAAGCGGTTTCCTTGGCACGTCTTGTCGAAGCAGAGATCGTGTTCCCCTTTTTCCGGGATTCTCATCAATACGTGTGTGGGTAACCCAACCGCGCCATTGATGGTGGCACTTGGGAGATAAGCGAGTTTTACCAGGCCAGTGAGGGACTCATAGTTTTGTCCGCCTCTATATAAGGGATAAGGATTTACCTTCTCACCTACGCCTTCTTCCTCCTTTTCTCATCCATCCCTGCGAACCCAAGCTCCAACGCTCAAGCTCGCGCATTCCGCCTCGACCCTTCTCCGAACATGTCCGGAGGGGGAGGCAAGTGGATGGCCTCCACCGCCAAGGAGGAGGACATCACCAAGCTGCGCGACGCCGGATACCTTTCCGGAGACATCGCGCATCGGCTGCCCGACGCGGGGCAGCTCGTTCCTGAGGACCTCACGAGAGTTTGTTTTTCTTCCCCACTTCCTCCACGGACTGGGCTTTCCGCTCCATCCATTCGTCCAGGGATCATGTTTTACTCGGCCTAGATTTCCACGATCTGGCGCGAACTTCGTCCTCAACATCTCGGCGTTTATCGTGGGTGTGCGAGGCCTTTCTCCGCATCCGGCCCCACTTCGACTGTGGCTCAAGACCTTCAACGTCAAGCGAAGGTTGTGAAGGGGCATAAGCGGAATCTTGAGGCGCTATGTTGGGCAAGTTGCCCAGCGTCCCTTAGCTAGAAGGGACCTTCGTGGACTCCGTCAAGGGGTGGCAATCGGGGTGGTTCTATATCACCGAGCAGCGCAAGCCTACATGGCGGCGGCCCCAATTTAGATCTGGAATCCTCGCAGCTCACCTCCGGAAAAGAAGGGCTTGCGGTGAGGTGACCGGTTGAGGTGACGGGACTTGAACCTGCATCAAGAAGCTGGTGAGCAATGGGCTCCGGCTCGTCGGCGTGGTCAGTCATGCTCCTCCGTGGATTCTCCCATGCCAAGAAAGGGCATTTAATCTGTGGGAGTTTAATCCGGAACAGCACCAGACGTTAAGCGGGCTCTTCGATACAACGTACGAAGGTGCTTGGAGGGTGCTGTTCAAAAGCGCTGATCGCCCGCATCCGCGACCGAAGACCATGATTCAGCTTGCGATCTCCGGTCGGCGGGGTAAGTGATTCGACCCCATTACGGGACACTTGTAGTAATTAGATTGACTCTAGCGAGGTTTTTAATCTGCCTCTTCCTTTGCAGAATGGATGGAGAAGGCCGAGCTGCTTATCGATCCGGCTCCCATGCGGAAGAACCGATGGATGCCCATTTAGCAAGGCTGCTGGTTCCGGCACCACGTGGTGGTGCGGAGAAGAAGGCCAAGAAGGTGGCGCGGGGACTCGAAAGAGTTCCGCAATCAAGCGTCGACGAGCGATGGCGAGGACTCCTCCCGAAGGCGGCGAGGAGGAGGAGGAGTACTCTCTCCGGAGGAGGGAGAGAAGAGGAAGGCCTCCCCAATCGGGCGGCGAAGGGTCAGAGGGGAGAACTATCCCCGGACAGTTCGCCAACATCGGTGTTGGCGAAAAGTAACCTCAAGGGCGGCGTCCGGCAAGATCGTAAGTATCCGGATCATTCATATGCCGTATTATAGTATGTCACGCGATGTCCTTCTAATGCCGCATTGTTTCTTTAGTCCGGCGGTGGCGAATTTCCCGACTCGATGGCGGGTCGTTGGCGCCGTCGGATGTAAATTCCATCCGGCGCCTCTACCCCACGCGCCGAGGGCGGCGAGGCGGAATCCTGAGGGGGCGCGCTAGGAGGAGGCTCGGGCGCCGTCGAGCAGCCCCCCGGACTTTGTGCCGGACTCTACTCCGGAACCCGTAGCGGTTCCAGGGTTCGGCAAGCAGCCCCCTCGAAAGAGGGGCAAGACCGTGACGCCGGCGACCTCCGTCCAACCGGAGGCACCGGACAACCTGCTGGAGGCGCTCAAAGGCGCCTCCATCGAGGAAGAACACCGCACTCTCATGAGTGCGGTGATTGAAAGATTCGCTTCGCCAAGGCGGGCTGACCGAAGCTCGCAACAGACCTTCTAACGAGGCTTTGAGGTAAGAAGGTTAAAATTAAGTAATATAATACCGCATAGACGGTAGCCACGATGCTTAGTCGGTGTTGGAAAGAAAAGCGGACTAAGGATCTTTAACAAGATATCTGTGAGGGTTTCTAAAATATGTCAATATGGGTTTGCAGGCTGCGTTGTTGACCTCTGCCGCGTGCTGGCGGAGGTCGGCTGAAGAAGGACCTTGGCGGTCGGAGCAAGAGCTCGGCCATGCCAAGAGGCAGCTCAAGGAAAAAGAAGGTGAATAACACCACTTTAAATATGCACCTTCAGAAAAGGGTTTTGGTTGCAAACAAGATTAACAAGGATAATATATGCGTCACGGGGCCACAAACGAGGTGGCAGCCACGAAGGATGCCGTGTCGTGGCGAGCATAATCTGCCCTGAGCGGACTGGCGAGAAAAGCAAGCGGCGCTGGTGGCGGAAGTTCGGCAAGAGCTCCGAGGCTCTCATGAAAAAGCATGAGAGTTTGGGCGTGACTCAAGACTTCGAGTCGAGCTTGCCTCGGCTCTCGATAGGGCCGAATCCGCCAAGGCCGAGGCCCGGAGGGCCCATATGGAAATAGAGGACATGAAGAAGATAGCAGCGGGTAAGGCGTTTTCATGCGAGCAAGCATGTTAATGTAAATTACGGATACTTACCCGGTCGGAGCTCTCGGGGCATTTGCAGATCTGCCGTGTAGTGCGTCGATGCCGCTGCGTTCTATCGTGGCGAGGAGGGAGCTCAGCGGAGAAGGTCTTACGGTCAAAGACTGCTGAGGCCGGCCATCCGTGCCCCCAAGCGACCAGGTGAAGCGCTGGTCGAACTCCTAAGGTAGGTGAGGAGGCCATGAAGGGCCTCACAGTCCGGTGTGGCGGGCAGGCCATGCTGGCAGCTACTTTGGCCTAGTGCGGCGGCTAGTTGATGCATGCCCAAGGCTGGATGTGATCAAGCGATCCGCTTTGCATTGAAGGCGCTCGTCGAGCCCTTGCCCGCATAAAGGTGCAATGGGGCAAGCTGGATGCGAGAAGCTTCTCACGGATCCGCCGCCGCGCGGCAAGGAGCACCGTATGCCGGGCGATATTATAAAGTTGTCTGAAGGGAGCCCGCGATATCGCGGATGAGTGCCCCTTAATGTAATCCTTGAGTGAACTTCGCTGTGTGTTTATCTGTGCGCGAAAACTTCGTTTATATGCGCCATGAGCAACGCTTTGTTGAATTTAAAATATTACCTTACATGCGGCCGTTTGTTAAATCGAGAGATGGCAAGTCGTTGGCTTGACCCCCAAGCCACGAGTCTTTGGGGTGTTGGTGATAAACTTGAGCACTCTTGTTCCCATCTTTGGGTCCATCTAGGAGGCGCTCAACCACGACGAACAAAGCGACCGGACTTATAATGCTTGAACACTCTCACTTAGCCATAGAATTCTATAATTTTAAATTTCGGCGAAGCCCCTGGTATTCGGAAGACCGAATCCGGGGCGCTATCCATGCCTTCGTTGGACATCATCCGAAACTTCGCTCGAAGCGGCATGAGTCTTTAGGGACCGAAAAGACCTCTCGAACAGCGACCAGATCTCTCGCCTTATCATGCCGGTCGGTTTAGCTTTCCTCGAGGCGTTAACCCGGCTCAACCAGGCGCAATCGCGATGGTTCTCCTAGTGCTACCTTAGCCGGCCGGAGCGGGCGTAAGGTACCAAAACATAGGGCAGGCAAACCCAACTATTGACCCAAGACATGATTCGGAGCTGATTCATATAATGCTATAAGTTCGGGGTGCTGCACTTGTGAAAGTGTTCGGACTTAATCACACCATAATATGGGGAACAAAAGCCCCTGGTGTATTCAGCCGTACCAAAATATACGGGTGCAATATGTCATATAGTGAACATTTGTAAAGGATAACGCAATTGCCATGAAAAGGTAATAAACTTGCAAAAAGGAAGTGCTGCGTTATTTATGAAAGAAGGTCGCTAATAAAGCGGTGATACAAATAGTCTTGATAAGCAAGGTGTTTGGACTAAATTAACATGTCCCCCTCCAGGGATAAGCTGCAGACTTGGTGTATGTAATTGAATTTAATGCTCGTAACGGAGACCACCTGAGTATTCGTTGCAGCCTTCTTTGTTTCCTGACTGTTGTATCGTGAATTCGGCAAGTTTGCCGTCGGACAGGGCTTCTGGTTAATGGAGTCCTGTGTATGCAAAAGAAGAAAAGATAAAAAACAAAGCCAAGGGGGGCGATCGCATGAGCCCCTTGTGTGGTCGAGCCGCACTCTTTGGTCCTTGTGGTTAAGCCCCTCCCCTGCGCCCATGGTATCTCCAAAGCGTAATGATGTCTGCGAGTGTTATTCTAGTGATCATCTTGTGGCGGGGTTGGGGCCGCATTACTCTGGCGATGCTCGATCGCGCCCGGTGGTCTTGGTTGTTGTTGCTCGGTAGCGTTTTAATGTGTCCGGCTTTTAATTGCGGACTAGAGAATGCCGTGAAGGCTGCTCTGTACTTACGCCGCGAGAGCATTGTATGTTCCTCCGTTCGGAGGGCGTTCCGTATTCCCATTGACCGTAATGACTCCACGAGGGCCCGGCATCTTGAGCTTTAGGTATGCATAATGCGGCACGCGTTGAATTTTACAAGCGATGCGTCCGAGCGAGGGCATGATAGCCGCTTCTGAGCGGGACTATATCGAAGATTAACTCTTCGCCGGAAATTATCCGGGGATCCGAAGACCACTTCGGTGTGTGAGCACTGTCTGGTTGGCTTCCACTCCGGGATGACACCTTTAAAGGTTGTCTTAGTAGGTTTGATCTGGATGGGTCTATGCCCATTTTGCGCCTTGTGTCACGATAAAGCAGGTTCGGGCTGCTACCGCCGTCCATCGGGACTCTTGTGAGTGAAATCCATCGGCGATTGGGTCTAGGACCAATGCGGCGAATCCGCCATGGCGTATGCTAGTCGGATGGTCTCGTCGATCGAAAGTGATCGGACGGGAGGACCATGGATTGAACTTGAGGCGGTGGCTCCATCGCATAGGCGTCCGTAGTGCGCTTCCTCTCCCTCTTGGGTATATGGGTCGCGTAAATCATATTCACCGTCCGCACTTGGGGAAACCATACATCCTGTTGTTGTTGGCGGGTCTCTTCCTCGTCGTCGCTATTTAGCCCCTTGTCATTGTGTTCGGCAATTAACTTGCCCCTGCTGAACACCCAACAATCTCTATTGGTGTGATTAGCTGGCTTTTCGGGGTGCCATGTATCGGCATGGCGGTCGAGTATTCTGTCCAGATTGGACGGGCCCGGAGTTGTTCTTTTAAATGGCTTCTTCCGTTGACCGGGTTTGGAGCCTCGGAATCCGGCATTGACTGCCGTATCCTCTTTGTCATCGCCGTTAGTGCGGCGTTTGTTTTGATTCGGCGTGACCTGCCGTGATTGTCCTTGGTGTCGGGTTGCGAGAATTTTTGCGGAGATTATTGCTGCGGGCTAGCCAGCTATCCTCTCCGCGCAAAAGCGGGTCATTAACGATGTGAGGGCTGCCATGGATTTGGCTTCTCCTGCCCGGTGCGGGCTAGCCATTCGTCCCGGATGTTGTGTTTGAAGGCTGCGAGGGCCTCCGCATCCGGACGGTCGGCGATTTGATTTTTCTTCGTCAAGAACCGTGTCGAACTATCGGCGATTCGTCGGCTGCTGAATAATGTGGCTTAGGTCATCGGCGTCGGTGGTCGCGCGTATGTACCTTGGAAGTTATCAAGGAGCGGCCTCGAGTCTTCCCAACACCAATCGACTATGCGGGCAGGCTGTTAAGCCAATGCCGAGCTGGTCCTTTAAGCTTGAGTGGGAGATATTTGATGGCGTGCGGATCGTGCGCGCGGGCCATATGGATGTGGAGAAGATAATCTTGATCCACACTGCGGGTCTGTTGTACCATCGTAAGATTCGATGTTCACGGGTTTGAACCCTTCGGGGATCGATGATCCATTACTTCATCGATGAAGCATAGCGGGTGTCTGGCGCCCTGTATTGAGCAATATCGCGGCGCAGCTCGAGGGGCGCTGCTCTGCTGTGTTCGGCCCGGCGGCGTTATGTCGGCGTGGCGGTATTCGTCGTGGGTCGTAGGGCGCCCACGTGATCCATAGATGGATCTGGATTGCCTTGCTTTGTCCTCAAGATGTCTCGCAAGTCCGGTAGCGTTCCTTTTGGCCGTACTCTGGATCGATGTCGAGTGCGGTCTTGGCTGGGGCCTTGAATGCCTCTCTGTCGCGACCACGGGCGGTCGGTCGACCATGTCGTCTTGCTGGTGATGAAGGTATGTATGCTTCCTCCTCTAATCGGGGGAGCAGCTTGCGTCTTGGGTAACTTTTGTAGGTGAGTTCGAGTTTATACTCTTCGGCCGCGAGGACCTCGGTCCATCGATCGGCTAGCAGATCTTGATCAGCTTGAAGCTGTTGCTGCTTTTTCTTTAGGCTATTTGCCATGGCAATGAGCCTGCGCCTGAAGCGCTCTTGTTCGACGGGATCCTCGGGTATGACGAATTCATCATCGTTGAGGCTCGCTTCGTCTTCGGAGGGAGGCATATAGTTATCATCCTCAACCCCTTAAATACGCCGCCTGTCGTGAGGGCTTGCCTGCGTCCTCTGCGCTGAGTTTTGTAGGGAGGGATCGTCTTGACACTCTCCGGTGTTATTGTCTCCGTGCGGATTCTCCATTCTTGTTGTGGCGGGATTTAGGCGGCGCCCGCCGCATGGCGTTTAGGCTGCTTCTTCAAAGAATCTTCCTCCGCTGCTTTTTGCCATCCCTTCCTTTGGGGTATCCACCATGTAGGCGTCGTATGGCGAGGTGGCCTTCCGGTGTCCGTGGCGCTGGGTCCTCATCGTCTCGGCATCATCGTCAATAGCGTCGATGTCCTCGGAGTCGTAGTCTAGCATGTCGGTTAGATCCTCGACAGTGGCTACAAAGTGGGTGGTGGGTGGGCTCCGAATTTCTTCGTCGTCCGAACTCCAACCGTCCTGGCTATAATCCGGCCAGGATTCTCCTGATAGCGAGAGATGTTTCAGGGAACTCAGGATATCGCCGAAAGGCGAGTGTTGAAAGATGTCCGCGGCGGTGAATTCCATAACCGGCGCCCAATCTGGCTTAATTGGCGGGGGCGCGGGAGGTTCGGAGTCCGGCGAGGAGTCCGGCGTCTCGGGATCACGAGTTTCGCAAGGGACAAGATCGGTATTCGGCTCCATCGCCGTAGATGTTGAAGCCCTCGGGGCGGCGTCTATCCACCAGCCCTCGTCATGGGCAATCGGCTCCGGGCAAGTAGCCGGGGCGGATTCGAGTGCGGCCACCAAAGCACTGTCCGGCGGCAGAGCTAGATCATGCCCATCGTCGCGAAGGTGGCGCTTATTGTGGCCCGAGTCCGTCGAAGATCAAGTCTCCGCGGTCATCGGCCGTGAAGTTTAGGCTTCCGAATCTGACCTGACGGCCAGGGGCGTAGCTTTCGATCTGCTCCAAATGGCCAAGAGAATTGGCCCGCAATACAAAGCCACCAAATACGAAGATCTGTCCGGGGAGAAAAGTCTCACCCTGGACAGCGTTGAAGGTTGAAGATGCCATCGAGCCTATCAGTGACGACACAGAGGAACTCTCAATGAAAGCACCATTGTCGGTGTCAAAACCGGTGGATTTCTCGGGTAGGGGGTCCCGAACTGTGCGTCTAGGCGGATGGTAACAGGAGAGCGAGGACACAATGTTTTACCCGAGTTCGAGGCCCTCTCGATGGAGGTAATACCCTCGTCTGCTTGATTAATATTGATGATATGGGTAGTACAAGAGTAGATCTACCACGAGATCAAGGAGGCTAAACCTAGAAGCTAGCCTATGGTATGATTGTTGAGATGTAATGTTGTGTCCTATGGACTAAAGCCCTCCGGTTTATATAGACAGGAGGCTAGGGTTACAGTCGGTTACAATGGTAGGAGATCTACATATCCGTATTGCCAAGCTTGCCTTCCACGCCAAGTAAAGTACCTTCCGGACACGAGCCGGAGTCTTCAATCTTCTATCTTCGTAGTCTGGGAGTCCGGCGGATATCGATAGTCCGGCTATCCGGACACCCCCTAGTCCAGGACTCCCTCAATCAAGTTTTCACAACTAGCTTGGATAAACGCGACCAAAAACTCCACAAGCGAGCGGTGAATTCTGTTGAACCGGCCTTACCACGTTACTTACGCTGGTCAGAGCAACCTATCGTGTGGAGCAGAGAGGATCACCCGCCCCGGGTTGATAATCCGGGCCAGCTAGCATTAGTGGTAGACCCTCAGGTGGGGGGTTATAAATTCACCAAGGTACTCATGGATGGAGGGAGCAGTATTAACATACTATACTATGAGACATTCCGCGCATGGGTCTAACCAGACAAGGATCTCAGACCGTCTAATACGGTGTTCCATGGTGTGGTGCCAGCAAATCTGCATATCTGTTGGTAAGATAGCCACGGATGTGGCTTTTGGGGACGAGCACGATTCGGTCGGAAAAACTAACCTTTGAGGTGGTGAAGATCCGGAGCCCGTATCACGCCTTGTTTGGGCGGCCGGCTTATGCCAAGTTCATGGCGCGGCCTTGTTATATCTACTTGCAGCTCAAGGTGTCGGGTTACAAGGGGACAATAACGGTTCATGGGAGCCGTAGGGTCGCTTTGGAATGTGAGGAAGGTGATGCGGCTTATGCAGAGTCGGTCTGTGCCACGGAGGAGTTGAAGTTCTATAAGGACAATGTTGATCCGGCGGATATGACCCCTTTGAAGAAGCCAACTCTGAGCATGATTCGGATCTGAAGTTCAAATCGGCAGTGAGACCAAGCTTGTTGACTTCGTGCGGCGATTCGTCCAAGCAGTTCACTTCGGTGCCAACCTGGATCCCAAATAGGAAAGCGCGCTCATCGAGTTCATCCGTGAGAATCGGGACATTTTTGCATGGAAACCGTCCGACATGCCAGGTGTACCGAGGGAACTCGCTGATCACACTCTTAATGTGGATCCTAAGTATAAACCGGTGAAACAATTCCTCCGCCGGTTTAACGAAGAAAGGCGCAAAGCCATTGGAGAGGAAGTGGCCAGGCTTTTAGCAGCTGGTTTTATCATTGAGGTGTTCTATCCAGAGTGGCTTGCTAATCCGGTGCTGGTTCTTAAGAAAAACGGCACTTGGCGTATGTGTGTGGATTACGGATCTTAACAGGGCTTGTCCGAGGATCCTTTGCCCTCCCGCATTGACCGGATCATTGATGCCACGGCGGGTTGTGAGTGTTTGAGTTTTTGGATGCATACTCTGGATATCATCGGATCAAAATGGCGGTTAAGGACCAGGAGAAGACAGCGTTTATTACTCCCTTTGGAGCCTACGCTATGTATCTATGCCCTTGGGCTCAAGAGTGCCAAACCACCTACCAGCGGTGTGTACTGAAATTACTGCATAAGCAGATCGACCGCAATGTGCACGCCTATGTGGATGATATTGTAGTAAAGTCAAAGCGAAGGAGACGCTGGTGGATGATTTGAAGAAACCTTTGACAACTTGCGAGTTTACAAGATGATGCTTAATCCGGCCAAGTGTGTCTTTGGTGTTCGGCGAGCAAGTTCTTGGGTTTCACGGTGTCTAACAGAGGAATTGAGGCTAATCCGGAGAAGATTACGGCTATTACCTCCTGGCTAAACCGAAGTGCATCAATGATGTTCAGCGTTTGGCGGGCGAATCGCCGATCGAGCGGTTTATCGGCCGCCTCGGAGAAGGCCATCCTTTGTACCAAATTTGAGGAAGGCAGACCATTTTATGCAGGTCCGCTGCGGATAAACATTTGAGGACTTGAAGCGGCAATTAGCCAATCCGCCTGTTCTTGCAGCTCCGGTTGACAAGGAGCCACTATTATTATATGTAGCAGCCAATGCTCGGGCAGTTAGCATGGCTATTGTGGTGGAACGCAAGGAGGCAGGCAAGGAATATCGGTTCAGCGGCGGTTTATTATATCAGCGAGGTGCTTATTGAATCAAGCAAAGATATCCGCATTGGCGAAGCTGGTCTATGGGGTCTTCATGGCGGTCGGAAGTTGAAGCATATTTTCGAGGGCACCCCATCACGATGGTCGATTCAGCTCCCTTGGGTGATATCATCTGAACCGGAGGCGATCGGCGGATTGCCAAGTGGGCCATAGAGCTTGGGCCACACGGATCAAGTATGTACCTCGGACGGCGGTGAAGTCTCAAGCACTTGTTGATTTCATCAATGGTGGGCGGAGTTACAAGCACCAGAGGAGAAGCCGGATCACACATATTGGACTATTCATTTTGATGGATCGAGCGGTTGGAAGGCTCGGGGTGGAGTCGATTAACTTCCCCACGAGGTGATAAGTTTTGTTATGTTCTCCGCTTAATGTTCCTTGTACTAATAATGCAGCTGAGTCTGAAGCCTTGCTCCATGGTCTCCGGATGGCTAAAGAGATGAATTTAAGCCGGGTTAAGTGCTTCGGTGACTCGGACCTCGTGGCTCAATAGGTGTCTGGCACTTGGGATTCTAAGGACCCGCTCATGGCCGCATATCGTCGGGAAGTGGATAATATTGCGGGTTGCTTCAAGGGTTATCAAGTGGATCATGTTGACCGTCGAAAGAATGAAGCGGCGGACGCTTTAAGCCGGTTGGGCTCTCAGCGCAAACCGGTCCCGCCTAATGTCTTTCTGGACGTATTGCACAACCCGTCAGTCAAGCTCCCAGGTGAAGCGGATTTGGCTATTCTGATCCGGAGGCTCGATTGGTGGCAGCCTGCATGTTATTCGGATTGGACTGTTCCTTATCTTGCGTACATGAACCGGGGAGTTACAGAGGATGAGATTCTAGCCAGCAGATAGTCCGCGATCCAAGTCTATGACGATTGTCAATGGTGAATTGCATCATTGCGAGGTATCGAGGCGTTTCAACGTTGTGTTTCTCTGAGGAAGGCTGTGAAATCTTAAGAGAAATCCATGAAGGGATTGTGGACACCACGCCGGTTCAAAGTCTCTGGTGGCAAAGCGTTTAAATCACGGGTTCTCTTGGTTGATGGCGCATCGACGCGGAGGACTTGGTTAAGCGGTGTGATGGATGTCGAAATTTTCAAAGGCGTGCTCATGTGCGGCTCAAGAATTGAGGATGATCCCAATAACGTGGCCGTTAGCAACTTGGGGCTGGATATGGTCGGACCTTTTAAAAGATCCAAGGATAAGAAAACCCACCTTTTGGTGGCGGTTGACAAATTTACCAAGTGGGTTGAAGCGGAGCACAGTCGGCCAAGTGTGATGCGACAGCGGTGGTGCGATTCATCAAAAGGTGATTTTCGGTTTGGCTTTCCACAGTATCATTCGACAATGGTACCAATTTATCCAAGGCGCTATGAAGGAGTTACGTGAGCGAGCACATCCGCTTGCGTGTCGTCGATGGCACACCCCCAGTCCAATGGGCGAGCAGAATGAGCTAATCTAGAGATCTCGCGAGGCATCAAACCCTGGCTTATGGTCCCATTGCAAAGAACACCAGGATGTTGGGTTGAAGAGCTACCATCTGTGCTATGGAGTATCAATACTACGCCAAACCGATCCACAAGATACACACCATTTTTTATGGTCTACAGAGCAGAGGCAGTTCTCCCTAGTGATATCCGGCACGATTCGCCTCGTGTGGCAGCTTATGTTGAAGCGGACAATGAGACATCACAGCAAGACGCTTTGGACCGATTGGACGAGGAGCGTGATATCGCAGCTGCCCGTTCGGCAATTTACCAACAAGATCTTCGTCGCTATCACAGTCGCCGGGTTAGAACCAGAACTTTTCAAGAAGGAGATTTGGTGCTTCGACTCATCCAAGACCAGACAGATATGCACAAGTTATCCCCACCTTGGGAGGGACCTTTCGTGGTTAGAAAGAATCTGCACAACGGGTCATACTATCTGATTGATATTCGAGAGCATAAAGACTCACGCACATCAGAGGAGGAGACCAACAGGCCGTGGAACATAGCTCATTTCGGCCTTACTACACTTGAGCCATCGGCTCTATCTATGTACATATCATGACAGTGTATATATTATCTTTGATATAATAAAACCGGAGCCTCAGCTAAAGCGGGGTCTCTGTCTTTATTATCATGCATGGTTACATGGAGTGGCTCTGTTTTTAAAGCGGCCTCCGGTTTACCCTTGACATTTGCTTTTATATATCACTTGGGGCCTTGGTGGGTGTCCGAACCAACGCGACACCTTTTGATAGGCGGCAGCCACCGGATCACCAGGGACATGGTCAAGTCTGAACGATCACGCCTCTTGATCGGCCTAAGGCCACAAAATCACTTGGGGCTTGGTGAACCCGAACCATTGCCATGCCTCTTGATTGGCATATATGCCACGGTTTCATTTGGGGACTGGATGACTTGAATCATTGTCACTCCTATTGGGGGCTTGGTCTGTCCGACCATGGTAACACCATCGATCAGCTCATTATAGCATATTTTTGCAAACGGTTTTATCATTGCCTTTGCTTCCATGTTATTTTCATGGCTTGTTTGTTCTTTGTTTTTGTTGGATTTCTTTTATGTCAACAAACACCTTTTTTCCGGTTCAGCCGATGGATTTGATTCCCCTTTAATCCGGAGAAGTATGCCCGGTTTACCTTTTCCTGTTTACATCATGGAGTAACAAGGGGGTTTGTATTGACTCAGTACGGTTTATACGAGAGCTGTTTTCTCCTCCCTTGTTGACGGTAATGGTTTATAAAACCTCCGCTTCAAAGCTTGGCTAAGCCAGCTTCATGCTCAGACATGGCAGGTATTTTGTATCACCTATTTGTTATATTACTGATACACATATCAAGATCATAAACCGGCTGGCGGTATAACCGCCACCGAAGTTCAAATTCTTCTGATTGCAGGAACTATGAGTTGAGGTTTTTCGAACAAAAGCTTCAGTACTTATGCGCGAAGGCATATTCAAGGTAGAAGTATTAACTATCCTATTACAAGGCAACATGGTGCCCGAATAAGATCATTGTTATTTTAGAAAGATGCCAAAGACAGCTATCCAAACCGGCTTCCGGTTCAAGCCTGCTCCTCATCATCGTCCGCTTGACTTCCTCGTCTCTACCCATTGGCTGGAAATCAACAAATGGTCGATCGATTCCCATTAAAGCTTAGAAAACAGCCTCTTCATGGATCGGGGAAGGCGGTTCAATATCGGGGAGCGTAAGTATGCTTACGGATTGGAGGAATCAGATTCTCCGCTTCAAGAGTTGGGGCGGTACTCGATTGTTACGATCGTTGTATTGCGCTTGATAATGCGTCAAGTCCGCCTCTTGACTAATTGACAGCCGAGAGGTCGACCGCACGGTTTATTACCCTCAAATCATCTTCGTTAAATTGAGCCATCCTCCTTGAGCTGGGATAGCCTTGAGCTGCTTCCACTGTGGTCGAAATCGCACCCATGCCTTTGCGGATCAAAGCGTTAATAGCCCGGTTCGAGGAGCGGATTTTTCAGCTCCTCAATCCGGGCCGGAAGCATCGACAACCTGTTAAGAGTGTCCTGGATTAAAGAGGGTGCCGGGTTGTTATGAGAGGCTGTGGTGATGATCCGCTGGGCTCCGGTATACAATTGTTCCACTAAGGTGTAGGCAGCCTTCAGTTTCTTCCGCACATCGTTTCCTAAGTGCCCGATGCGTGTGCCTACAACAATATAGGGACGGTCTCAAACCGGATTTATACTACAGCAGGTTCAAATTATCATAGAAGTTAAAAGGAGCTTACCAAAGATCGCAGTGGTCATGGAGTGTATTTGCCGTTTTACGGCCGTAAGTTCATCCACCACCGGTTTAAGGGCAGCTTCAACATTTTCCGCACTTTTGGTTAAAGCAGCCTTCTCAGTGGCCCAATCAGCCCGCTCTTTCTTGAAGCCTTCCTTCAGCTGTTCAGCGATACTCAAGGCACTGGTTAATTCTTCCTTTGCCTTGTCTGTTTCAGCCTGTTGGGTTTTCAAGGTCTCCTGCAAATCGACAATCCGGTCCTCCTTGATTCTCACCTCAGCCTGCATACAGACAACATTTAGCTTTAAACAAGTGGTCTAAGAAATTGAAGTATCACCCACATAACGAAGTTATACGCCTGATACTTGGGGGCTAATGCACCTTCAATTTTCACGTATTACTAGATTGCAAAGTCCCAAGCTCAATACAGGTATTCAACTTGGCACTTGGGGGCTAATGGCTATTTGATCACATTATGTTCTAAAGATAGTTTTCAATCAGAGCCCCGGTTTAATTATGCTAAGTTAAACCGGCCCTTGGGGGCTATATTGATGGATTTCAAAGTGTTAAGAATCATATTCAAGTCCCGGTTTGACGAAGGTTACAAACCGACCCTTGGGGGCTAGGAGGATTGATACAATGGCAGTAAGTAAAGAAGTAAGTTACCTCAAATTTATCCCTCATCATCTTTACCAAACCAGCTTCACAGT
Organism: Aegilops speltoides; assembly: GCA_021437245.1. Lineage (NCBI taxonomy): Eukaryota > Viridiplantae > Streptophyta > Magnoliopsida > Poales > Poaceae > Aegilops > Aegilops speltoides. The sequence continues at coordinate 381,468,790 of CM038146.1, forward strand.
CACGGCTAGTATAAAGCCGGTTTAAATAGCCGGAATGAAGATCTTGGGCACTCAGAGCAGCATATGTCTCGATTCAAATCCCATTTTCCTTTGTTCAGAGCGGAAAAATCCTCTTTTACGGTATGCTTGGTTAAGGTGACAGGATTCCCGGGTTCAAAGCGGCCTACACCGGTAATCACAACATCATCATCTTTGGAATCGCCGGTTTGTGTTGGTGCGGCCGGTTTGTCAGCAGGACTGTGGGATTTCTCAATCCGGATGGAGCTGCAGGCGGGTCAGCAGAGGCTGAAGTGTTAATAGGCCTCTCTTCGGGAATAGCATCGTCTTGCAAAAGAGGATTGTCGGTGTCAAAACCGGCGGATCTCGGGTAGGGGGTCCCGAACTGTGCGTCTAGGCGGATGGTAACAAGAGACGAGGGACACAATGTTTTTACCCAGGTTCAGGCCCTCTTGATGGAGGTAAAACCCTACGTCCTGCTTGATTAATATTGATGATATGGGTAGTACAAGAGTAGATCTACCACGAGATCAAGGAGGCTAAACCCTAGATGCTAGCCTATGGTATGATTGTTGAGATGTAATGTTCATCCTATGGACTAAGGCCCTCCGGTTTATATAGACACCGGAGAGGCTAGGGTTACACAGAGTCGGTTACAAGGGTAGGATATCTACATATCCGTATTGCCAAGCTTGCCTTCCACGCCAAGGAAAATACCTTCCGGACACGAGCCGGAGTCTTCAATCTTCTATCTTCGTAGTCTGGGAGTCCGGTGGATATTGATAGTCCGGCTGTCCGGACACCCCCTAGTCCAGGACTCCCTCAGTAGCCCCTGAACCGGTCTTCAATGACGATAAGTCCGGCGTGCATAATGTTCGGCATTGCAAGGCGGGTTCCTCTCCTTGAATAATTTGGAGAAGATAATGAGCACCAGGATAGTGTCCGGCTCTGCAAAAATAAATTCCACATCCCAACGTAGAGAGAATAAAATATACACTTAGCTCAATGTGCTGACGTATTATGCGGCGTGACATCACACCGTAGCCAAGCCCTTGTTTGAATTACTATACCACCTCAAAGACGTTTAGCGGCGGTTTCTTGGCACGCCCCGTCAAGCGAGATCGTGTTCCCCTTATTCCGGATTCTCATCAATACGTGCGTGGGTAACCCAACCGCGCCATTGATGGTGGCGCTTGGGAGATAAGCGAGTTTTACCAGGCCGGTGAGGGACGCATAGTTTTGTCCGCCTATAAATAAGGGATAAGGATTTACCTTCTCACCTACGCCTTCTTCCTCCTTTGCTTATCCATCCCTGCGAACTCACGCTCCAACGCCCAAGCTCGCGCATCTCATCTCGACCCTTCCTCGAATATGTCCGGAGGGGGAGGTAAATGGATGGCCTCCACCGCCAAGGAGGAGGACATCACCAAGCTGCGCGACGCCGGATACCTTTCCAGCGATATCACGCACCGGCTGCCCGACGCGGGGCAGCTCATCCCTACCCCAGGGCCTCATGAGAGGGTCGTCTTCCTCCCCCACTTCCTCCGCGGACTGGGCTTTCCGCTCCATCCATTCGTTTGGGGGCTCATGTTTTCTTACGGCCTGGATTTCCAGGATCTGGTGCCGAACTTCATCCTCAACATCTCGGTTTTTATCGTCGTGTGCGAGGCCTTTCTCTGCATCCGGCCCCACTTCGGCCTGTGGCTCAAGACCTTCAACGTCAAGCCGAAGGTTGTGAAGGGGGCGCAAGCGGAATGCGGAGGCGCCATGTTGGGCAAGCTGCCCAACGCCCCTTGGCTAGAAGGGACCTTCGTGGACTCCGCCAAGGGGTGGCAATCGGGTGGTTCTACATCATCGAGCCGCGCAAGCCAACATGGGCGGCGGCCCCGAATTTAGATCTGGAATCCCCACGCAGCTCACCTCCCGAAAGAGAAGGGCTTGCAAAGTGGGGTGATCCGTGGAGGTGACGGGACTTCGAGCCTGCATTAAGAAGCTGGTGAGCAATAGGCTCCGGCTCGTCGACGTGGTCCAGGTCATGCTCCTCCGGCGGATTCTCTCATTCCAAGAACGGGCATTTAATCTGTGGGAGTTTAATCCGGAACAGCACCAGACATTGAGCGGGCTCTTCGATACAACACACGAAGGCGCCTGGAGGGTGCTGTTCAAGGGCGCCGAAGCCCCTGCATCTGCGACCGAAGACCGCAGATTCAGCTCAGTCTCCGACTGACGAGGTAAGTGATTCGACCCCATTACGGGACACTTGTAGTAATTAGATTGACTCTAGCGAGGTTTTTAATCTGCCTCTTCCTTTGACAGGAATGGATGGAGAAGGCCCGGCTGCTCATCAGCCTGGCTCCCATGCCAGAAGAACTAGTGGATGCCCGCTTAGCAAGGCTGCTGGTTCCGGCACCGCACGTGGTGCCGGAGAAGAAGGCCAAGAAGGTGGCCACGGGGACTCGAAAGAGTTCCCGTAATCAGGCGTCCGACGACAATGAGGACTCCTCCCCTGAAGACGACGAGGAGGAGGAGTACTCTCTCCCGGAGGAGGGAGAGAAGAAGAGGAAGGCCTCCCCAATCGGGGCAGCCGAAGGGTCCAAGAGGGGGAGAACTATCCCCCCGGACAGTTTCGCCAACATCAATGTTGGCGAGGAAGAGTGGCCTCCAAGGGCCAGGCGTCCGGCAGGATCGTAAGTATTCAGATCATTTATAAGCCGTACATTGTATGCCATGTAGTGTCCTTCTAACGCCGCATTCTGCTTGTAGTCCGGCCGTTGACGATCTTCCCGACTCGATGAGCGGGTCTTTGGCGCCATCGGATGTAAATTCTATCCCGACTGCCTCTACCCCACGCGTCGACGAGGACGACGAGGCGGAATCCCATAGAGGGACCCGCCGGGAGGAGGCTCCGGAGGCGCCGTCAGGCGTCCTCCCGGACTTTGTGCCGGACTCTACCTCGGAACCCGTAGCGGTTCCAGAGTCCGATAAGCGCCCTTCAAAGAAGGGCAGACCGTGACGCCGGGCGGCCTCCGCCCAACCGAGGCGCCGGATAACTCGCCGGAGGCGCTTAAAAGCGCTTCCATCGAGGAAGAACACCGCACTCTCATGAGTGCGGTGATTGAGAAGGTCCAAGACGCCAAGGGCGGGCTGACCAAGCTCGCAACAACCTTCTAACAAAGCTTTGAGGTAAGAAGTTTAAAATTATGTAATGTAATACCGCATAGACAGTAGCCCCTGATGCTTAGTTCGGTGTTCGGAAAGAAAAGCCGGACTAAGGATCTAACAAGATATACGCAGGGTTTCTAAAAATATGTCAATATGGGTTTGCAGGCTGCGCTGTTGACCTCTGCCGCATTAACGACGGAGGTCGAGGCGCTGAAAAAGGACCTTGAGCGGTCGGAGCAAGAGCTCGGCCATGCCAAGAGGCAGCTCAAGGAAAAAGAAGGTGAATAACACCACTTTAAATAAGTACCTTACAGAAAAGGGTTTTGGTTGCAAACAAAATTAATAAGGATAATATGTGTATTGCAGGGGCCACTAAAGAGGTGGCAGCCCTGAAGGATGCCGTGTCCGTGGCCGAACGCAATGTGGCCACGGAACGGGCTGAGCTAGAAAAGCAAGTGGCGCTGGTGGCAGAAGTTCGGCAAGAGCTCCAGGCTCTCATGGAAAATCATGAGAGTTTGGAGCGTGACTCCAAGACTCGAGAGTCCAAGCTTGCCTCGGCTCTCGAAAGTGCCTAGTCCGCCAAGGCCGAGGCCCAGAAGGCCCTTCAGGAGGTAGAGGACATAAAGAAGATAGCGGCGGGTAAGGCCTTTTTCGTGCAGAGCAGGCACGTTAATGTAAATTACCTGATACTTACCCGAATTCGGAGCTCTCCAGGGGCGTTTGCAGATCTGCCGCGTAGTGCGTCTGATGCCGCCGCATTCTATCATGGCGAGGAGGGGGGCTCGACGGAGAAGGTCTTTTGGTCTCAGTATGCTGAGGCTGGCCATCCGGTGCCCCCAAGCGACCAGCTGAAGCAGCTGGTCGAACTCCACAAGGTAGCTGAGGAGGCCATGAAGGGCCTCATAGTCCGGCTATGGCCTGGACAGGCCATGCCTGGCAGCTACTTTGGCCTAGTCGTCGGCTGGTGGATCGTGCCCAGCTGGATGTGATCAAGCGCGCTTTGTATTGAAGGCGCTCGTCGGGCCCTTGCCCGCATAAAGGTGCAATGGGGCAAACTGGATGCGAGAAGCTTCTCACGGATCCGCCGCCGCCGGTAAGGAGCATCGCATGCGGAGCGATATTATAAAGTTGTCTGAAGGGAGCCTGCGATATTGCGGATGAGTGCTCCCGAGATGTAATTTTGAGTGAACTCATTTGTGTATTTATCTGGCGCTGAAAACTTCGTTTATATGCGCCATGAGCAACGCTTATTTAATTTAAAATATTACCTTCATGCGGCCGCTTGTAAAATCGAGAGATGGCAAGTCGTTGGCTTCAGCCCCCAAGCTACAAGGGCTGGGGTGTTCGGTGATAAACTTGAGCGCTCTTGTTCCCATTATCGGGTCCATCTAGGAGGCGCCAACACGCATTTAACAAGGCGACCAGACTTATAATGCTTGAACACTCTCACTTAGCCATAGAATTCTATAATTTTAAATTTGGTGAAGCCCCTGGTATTCGAAGACCGAATCCGGGCGCTATCCACGCCTAAATCGGACATCATCCGAACTTTGCTCAAGCGGCATGAGTCTTTAGGGACCCGAAGAACCTCTCGAACAGCGACCGTCTCTCGCCTTATCATGCCGTCGTTTTAGCTTTTCCATCGAGGCGTTAACCGGCTCAACCGGGCGCAATCGCAGTGGTTCTCCCAGTGCTACCTTATCCGACGGAACGGAACGAAGGTACCAAAACATGGGAGCCGGGCAAACCCAACTATTGACCCAAGACATGATTCGAGCTGATTCATATAATGCTATAAGTTCGGGTGCCGACTTGTGAAAGTGTTAGGACTTAATTACACCATAACTGGGGAATGAAGCCCTGGCGATTCGGCCGCACCAAAGTATACGGGTGCAAGATGTCATATAATGAACATATATAAGAGGTAACGCAATTGCAATAAAAAGGTAATGTACTTGCAAAAAGGAAGTGCTGCGTTATTTATGAAAGAAGGTCTTGTAGGATCGTTGAAGGCAAGAGTGTCTAGAGGGGGGGGGGGGGTAATTAGACTACTCGACAAGATAAAAGTTTATGCCTTTTGATTAGAACAAGTTTTTAGCAAGTTCACAATGAAGATCAAGTCAAGCATCATGCATACAAGTCGAGTAACATACTACACATGCAATTCTAGAGTATGGGCAGCGGAAAGTAAATTGCACAAGTAGTAAGGGAGGGATTGTGAAGAGCAAACGCAATTTGGAGACACGGAGATTTTTCTCGTGGTTCCGATAGGTGGTGCTATCGTCAATCCACGTTGATGGAGACTTCAACCCACGGAGGGTAACGGCTGCGAGAGTCCACGGAGGGCTCCACCCACGAAGGGTCCACGAAGAAGCAACCTTGTCTATGCCATCATGGCCTACGTCCACGGAGGACTAGCCTTACTCGGGGTAGATCTTCACGAAGTAGGCGATCTCCTTGCCCTTACAAACTTCTTGGTTCAACTCCACATCTTGACGGAGGCTCCCAAGCGACACCTAACCAATCTAGGAGGCACCACCTCCAAAAGGTAATAGATGGTGTTGGTGATGATGAACTCCTTGCTCTTGTGCTTCAAATGATAATCTCCCCAACACTCAACTCTCCTCACTGATTTTGCTGTGGTGGAAGAAAGGATTGAGTGGAAAGCAACTTGGGAAGGCTAGAAATCAAGTTTCATATGGTGGGAGTGGAGCAACTTGATCTCAACACAAGGGTAGGTAGTTTTCTTCTCGAAATGTAAGGTAGGAGTGGTAGTTCTTTCGATGGCTCTCTCCACGAATGAAGAGGAGGTGGAGGGTATTTATAGCCTCCACACAAAATCCAACTGTTACACACATTTGACCAATCTCGGTCGGACCGAAGTTGACAACTCGGTGAGACCGAAAGTTCAAATCTTAGAACGTTGGGATTTTCGTGGGACCGAAAATACAATCTCGGTTAGTCCGATTCTTCCAAAGTCTAGGGTTTGCCAATCTCGGTGGGACCGACTTTCTCATCTCGGTGACACCGATTTGAGTACGTAGGTTCTGAAGGTTGGCAACACTAGTTTCGGTATGACCGAGTTTGGAATCGGAAAATCCGAAATTACTAGGGTTTGGCTATATGGCTGAGGTGGTTCATCTCGGTGTGACTGAGTTTATGGAATCGGTGGGACCGAGATTACTTATGAGTATATGTTGGAATGAAAGATTGCTGAGAGTTTGAGAGATAAATCACTAAGCACTTTGAGCAACCAGATCATCATCATAACCTCATCCCCTTTAATAGTATTGGCTTTCCTATGGACTCAATGTGATCTTGGATCACTAAACCAAAAATAGAGTCTTGAGCACTTGCCAATCCTTTCCTTAGCATCCTAGGGGTTCACCTCTTCAGTCCTTTTGCCATGCCGAGTGATTGACTTTCTGAAACATACTTGATAAAAGCATTAGTCCAACCACAAAGTATGTTGTCATTAATTACCAAAACCACCTAGGAGCAAATGTGCTTTCAATCTCCCCTTTTGGTAATTGATGGCAACACACAAAATAAGATATCAAAGCTTACTAAAAGAAAGACAGGATTATCATTAAAGCTTTGACAAACATGTAGTACACAGGCTCCCCCTACAAGTGTGCAAGATTTTAGATTTTGGTTTTGGACTACCACAAGCACACATGAGAGAAAAGCAAGATGTGCTACATGCAGCTTGGCTATATGCATCGAGCAGATGAGGATAAGTGAGTGATGATGCATATGTGCATGGTGATTTCTTGCAAACAAGTATTCACAAGCAAGTCACCATCATGCACATTCGCAAGATGCATATACTTACCTTGGAGTTCCTTGGTATTGTACCAAGAAATAAACTTGGGAAAACAAGGTTAGATAACACAAGAGTAGTTCTTCAACCAACAGCAAGAACATCAAGAGTACCAAGCCAGGGATGACATGTATAAAGAGTGTCTCATGTTGAGCACTAGCTTGAATCAGCCAACATGTCTCCCAAGACTAAAAGATTTTCAATGAGCTCTGAGAGATTTTGCTTTGCATAAGATACCAATTGTGCTTTTCATAAGATACCAATTGTGAGAGCAAGAGAAGCAAAAATCAAAAGAATAATGCCAAATGTATTATCACAGTGAAATATGGCAAAGCTTTGATGTGATCCTCTCCCCCTTAAGGTAAGATTGCTCTTCTTCTCCTAGATCTTCTCTTCTCCCCTTTATCTCCCAAACTCCCCTAAGCTCCCCCTAAATCTTCTCCCCCTTTGACATCAAGTGCCGAAAAGGACAGTAAACCATGAAGGGCAGGAAAGATGGAAGGAAAGAAATGGGATCCTTAAGAATCACAACTTGTTCAATAAGAAACATGCATAAAGAATCATTGAGTTGAGCTGCAGAAGATGTCATCCTGAAAGAAAATCGGTGACACCGATGGAGATGGATCGGTGGGTCCGAAAGTCTGAGACTTAGGGCAGATCCTTTTTCGGTCAGACCGAAGGTTTTAAGTCGGTGACGCCGAGTTTAATTCCAGGGAAATCCAGAAATAATTTAGCTCACATTGCAAGGAATGTTTCAAAAGATTTGCAATGAATCTGTAAAAGATTTTTAGGGAATTTATCAAAGCCAAAAAGATATTCACAAAAACAAAAGAACAGAAATGAAAAAGATTGCTAGATGAAGTTTTTTTTTTGATTAAAAAGAAAACTCAACGAGAGAATCAAAGGAGTCAATAGCAAAACTCCAAAACATATGTACTTCATCTAGACAGGGGTCGGCGACAAAGTCACCTATGTTTGAGTATATTGACTTAGGAGTCAAATGAGGACATTTGATCATAGGTCATACTCATCGTTTAAGCTCAAAAATGGGGTTGCCATTTTTCGATTAAGCATTTGATGTGATCACATCTTTTGAAGCTGCTTGTACTCATGTCTTTGAGCAAAGCTTCTTCAAGATGTGAAAAACATACCTTGGGCTTGTTGTTGCTTGTACTCATGTAGGTGATCTTGATGTTGATGCTCATAGTATGTGAAGTTGGAGCACCATTTCCAATTGTATAGTTCATCTTCCTACATGGGTTAGGCAAGCAAGGAAATACTCAAGAATATCCAAGATGACAAGAGTGAAAAATACTAGATGTATAAGGTGTCAAAAAGGATATGTGGAATTTTGTTCCTTGAACTCAACATCCCAAAGAGCTAGATACTTGGTCAATGACAAGATTACTCATGATTTGAGTGTGTGTGATAATCTTGTTGAATGTAGACCATCCAAGTACCTGCAAGGAGTTAGATGCAATACAAGGGGGCAAATGTGTCCAAGACATATGATCATCATCATAAGAGAAATATCAAGGATTAGTCAATTAGGCTCATGCCTTGCATGCATCAATGGAGTTTTCACTCCAAGTTTGAAGCATCAATGATGTTCAACTCACTCCTTAAGCGACAAAACACTTTCTCATCAAGTGGTTTTGTAAAGATATCTGCAAGCTGTTTGTCAGTACGAACATGCTTAAGATCAATGTCACCCTTAGCAATGTGATCACGAATAAAATGGTGACGAACTTCAATGTGTTTCGTGCGAGAGTGTTGCACGAGATTGTGTCCAATCTTAATCGCACTCTCATTGTCACAAAGTAAAGGAACCTGTCTCGCATGTATCCCATAATCCTTAAGCGTTTGTGTCATCCATAGTAACTGAGCACAACACGAACCAGCAGCAATATATTCTGCTTCAGCAGTAGATAATGACACTGAATTTTGTTTCTTGGAGGACCAAGATACAAGGGATCGTCCAAGAAATTGACACGTACCCGAAGTTGACTTTCTATCAACCCTGTCTCCGGCATAGTCCGAGTCGGAATAGCCAACAAGATCGAACGAGGCCCTCTTAGGATACCAAATGCCAAAGTTAGGTGTGTGTATCAAGTATCTCACAATTCTTTTAACAGCTTTAAGATGACATTCTTTAGGAGCAGCTTGATATCGAGCACGCATGCATACACTCAACATTATGTCAGGACGAGAAGCACAGAGATATAGTAGAGAACCAATCATGGATCGATAAACCTTTTGATCAACAGGTTCTCCATCTTTAGTCAAGTCATTATGTCCACTAGTAGGCATGGGGGTTCTCATACCTTTGCTTTCTTGCATGTTGAACTTCTTGAAGAGATCCTTAGTGTACTTTGTTTGTGAGACAAAAGTACCCTCCTTAGATTGCTTGATTTGCAACCCAAGGAAGAACTTGAGTTCACTCATCATGGACATCTCATACTTCTCCGACATAAGCTTTCCAAACTTCTCACTAAAATGAGGGTTAGTTGAACCAAAGATAATATCATTAACATATATTTGGCACACAAATAGTTCACCATCAACCCTTTTCGTGAATAGCGTTGAGTCAATTTTTCCAATCTCAAATCCTTTTTCGAGAAGAAAGCTAGTCAAGCATTTGTACCAAGCTCTAGGAGCTTGTTTAAGACCATAAAGAGCTTTGTGCAATTTGTAAACATGATTAGGCTTTTTAGGATTCACAAATCCGGGAGGTTGTTTCACAAATACTTCCTCATCAATTTCACCATTTAGGAAAGCACTTTTAATGTCCATTTGATAGAGAGTAATGTCATGGTGGTTGGCATAAGCAAGAAGAATGCGAATGGACTCAAGTCTAGCAACGGGGGCATAGGTCTCACCATAGTCCATACCTTCGACTTGTGTGTAACCTTGAGCTACGAGACGAGCCTTGTTGCGGATGACTTGTGCATCTTCATCTTGCTTGTTCCAAAACACCCACTTGGTTCCAATGACGTTTTGGTCATCATTGGGCTTCTCTACCAAAGTCCAAACGTTGTTCCTCTCGAAGTTGTGTAGCTCTTCATGCATAGCGTTCACCCAATCCGGGTCTTCAAGCGCTTCTTCTACCTTCATAGGTTCAAGGCTAGAGATAAATGAGTAGTGCTCACAAAAGTTAGCTAAACGAGTTTTAGAGCGAGTGATTCTCCCGGAGTCGATGTCATTCATCATTTGTTCCACGGGATGGTCCTTCTTGACTCTTGCTCGAACTCGGGATAGCTTTTGTCGTGGTCGTGGCTGAGCTTCCTCATCATCCTCATCTTCTTCTTCATCATTGTTGTTGGTGTTGTCTTGAGGTGGTGGAGAAGGAGGTTGTGGTGGATCTTCTTGTCGCACTTCCTCATCTTGGTGAGTTCCACTTGTGGAGGCCTCCATGTTGCCTTGAGGTTCATCTCTCCGTGAGGTAGGGGGCTCCACATATGTAGATGAGGTACTCTCCTTCACTTCCATGGGACAAATCTTTCCAATGGATAAATCTTGAATGGCTTCCGATGGGTCCTTGTCTCCTACATCAATAGGCATTTGCTCTACTTGCGAGCCATTAGATTCATCAAACTTCACATCTACCGTCTCTTCAACCTTTCGGGTGAAATTATTGTAGACACGTTAGGTGTGAGAGTTTGATCCATAACCGAGGAAAAAGCCTTCATGAGTTTTAGGAGCAAATTTAGACCGACGATGCGTATCAAGGATATAGCATTTTGAACCAAAGACACGAAAATATCCCACTTGGGGTTTGTTACCGATAAGGAGCTCGTATGAAGTCTTGCCGAGGAGCTTGTGAAGATAAAGCCTGTTAATAGCATGACAAGCTGTCTCGACGGCTTCACCCCAGAAGTGTTTGGGTGTCTTGTATTCATCAAGCATCGTTCTCGCCATCTCAATTAGCGTTCGGTTCTTCCTCTCAACAACTCCATTTTGTTGAGGTGTGTACGTAGCTGAGAACTCATGTAGAATCCCTTCTTCATCGAGAAAAGAGTCCACATGGGCGTTCTTGAACTCCGTTCCATTGTCGCTCCGAACTTTCTTGATCTTCACCTCAAATTGATTTTGGGCCTTTCTAGCAAAGGTTTTGAAGATTTTCGAACTGTGATTTGTCATCAAGGAAAAATACCCACGTAAATCTGGAAAAATCATCAACAATAACTAGACCAAAGGAGTTACCACCAAGGCTTTTGTAAGCATTGGGACCGAAGAGATCCATATGAAGAAGCTCAAGCAGTCTCCTTGTGGTCATGATGTTCTTCACGGGATGACTTCCACCTACTTGTTTTCCTGCTTGACATGCACTACAGAGTCTATCTTTGTCAAAGAAAACATCCTTAACACCAAGAATATGATCACCTTTAATTAGCTTATCTAGATTACGCATACCAACATGTCCAAGCCTTCTATGCCAAAGCCAACCTTTAGCAGATTTAGCAATAAAGCAAGTTCTAGGTTGAGCTTTCTTAGTGAAATCGACAATGTATAGGTCACCTCTACTAATGCGGTAAAAACCATGTTATGATTGTCACGACGAAAAACTTGGCAATCTACTTTGGTGAATAGCACATTGAATCCAAAGTCAGCTAATCTAGACACGGAAAGTAAATTGTATCCAAGTGATTCAACAAGCATGACATTTTTAATGGAGCTATCATGAGATATGGCCACCTTACCAAGGCGAAGTACCTTACCCTTGGAGTTGTCTCCAAAAGTCACATACTTGCGTGGACCGTCGTTCTTTGCAAGCTCTCGAAACATGTCTTCATCTCCGGTCATGTGATCGGTGCATCCACTATCAAGAATCCACTCTTTTCCACCGGATATGTAGTCTCTCGATTTGCCATAAGATTGAGACTCTTCATGATCTTGTCTAGCTCGGTGTCCGAATCGGAGTAATCGTCATCATGCTCATGCTCATCATCATATTGACCCATAGATAATTCATCATCAATACCTAGGTCAATTTGACAATGACTTGCATCAGTTTTGTCAGAGTGACAATAATCATCGGAATGCAATACAAGAGCATTTCTAATTCGAACATTGATAAGTCCGGAATCACCCTTCCGTTTCATAAGATCACGAAGCTCAAAGAAGCATTTGCCAAAGTTAGGATCATTGGGGCGCATCATATCAAATTCAACAGTCTTGTATAGAATTTCATCAAGACCTCTCAAAGAGTAGTCCGTATAAAGTTCTTCCAAGAACTTCCACATAGCATGGGCGCACTCAAAGTTTGTGACAAGCTCAAGCAAGTTATCACGCAAACCTCTAATGATAAGATTGACAGTTCTAAGGTTACGAAGCAAATCAAGCTCTTCATCCATAGTAGGGTGCAAGGGGTCAAATGGAGGTACATATGGGGTTTCAACATATTTGCGCAAGTTGTACATCTTAAAGATAGCAAGCATTTCAATCCTCCACGAGTTATAGGACACTCCATCAAGAATAGGCACTCTATGACTAACACTCCCAAACGTAGACACGTCCATCTTCCTCCAATGGTGTGCAAACCAAAGCAATGGAGACCAAGGCTCTGATACCAATTGTAGGATCGTTGAAGGCAAGAGTGTCTAGAGGGGGGGGTGATTAGACTACTCGACAAGATAAAAGTTTATGCCTTTTGATTAGAACAAGTTTTTAGCAAGTTCACAATGAAGATCAAGTCAAGCATCATGCATACAAGTCGAGCAACATACTACACATGCAATTCTAGAGTATGGGCAGCGGAAAGTAAATTGCACAAGTAGTAAGGGAGAGATTGTGAAGAGCAAACGCAATTTGGAGACACGGAGATTTTTCTCGTGGTTCCGATAGGTGGTGCTATCGTCAATCCACGTTGATGGAGACTTCAACCCACGGAGGGTAACGGCTGCGAGAGTCCACGGAGGGCTCCACCCACGAAGGGTCCACGAAGAAGCAACCTTGTCTATGCCATCATGGCCTACGCCCACGGAGGACTAGCCTTACTCGGGGTAGATCTTCACGAAGTAGGCGATCTCCTTGCCCTTACAAACTTCTTGGTTCAACTCCACATCTTGACGGAGGCTCCCAAGCGACACCTAACCAATCTAGGAGGCACCACCCTCCAAAAGGTAATAGATGGTGTTGGTGATGATGAACTCCTTGCTCTTGTGCTTCAAATGATAATCTCCCCAACACTCAACTCTCCTCACTGATTTTGCTGTGGTGGAAGAAAGGATTGAGTGGAAAGCAACTTGGGAAGGCTAGAAATCAAGTTTCATATGGTGGGAGTGGAGCAACTTGATCTCAACACAAGGGTAGGTAGTTTTCTTCTCGTAAATGTAAGGTAGGAGTGGTAGTTCTTTATGATGGCTCTCTCCACGAATGAAGAGGAGGTGGAGGGTATTTATAGCCTCCACACAAAATCCAACTGTTACACACATTTGACCAATCTCGGTCGGACCGAAGTTGACAACTCGGTGAGACCGAAAGTTCAAATCTTGTGAACGTTGGGATTTTCGTGGGACCGAAAATACAATCTCGGTTAGTCCGATTCTTCCAAAGTCTAGGGTTTGCCAATCTCGGTGGGACCGACTTTCTCATCTCGGTGACACCGATTTGAGTCTGAAGGTTCTGAAGGTTGGCAACACTAGTTTCGTATGACCGAGTTTGGAATCGGAAAATCCGAAATTACTAGGGTTTGGCTATATGGCTGAGGTGGTTCATCTCGGTGTGGTGAGTTTATGGAATCGGTGGGACCGAGATTACTTATGAGTATATGTTGGAATGAAAGATTGCTGAGAGTTTGAGAGATAAATCACTAAGCACTTTGAGCAACCAGATCATCATCATAACCTCATCCCTTTTAATAGTATTGGCTTTCCTATGGACTCAATGTGATCTTGGATCACTAAACCAAAAATAGAGTCTTGAGCTTTTGCCAATCCTTTCCTTAGCATCCTAGGGGTTCACCTCTTCATCCTTTTGCCATGCCAGAGTGATTGACTTTCCTGAAACATACTTGATAAAAGCATTAGTCCAACCACAAAGTATGTTGTCATTAATTTCCAAAACCACCTAGGGAGCAAATGTGCTTTCAGGTCTGCTAATAATGCAGACTGATACAAATAGTGCGGTAAGCAAGGGATTTGGACTAAATTAACATGTCCCCCTCCAGGGATGAGCTGCAGACTTGGTGTATGTAATCGAATTTAATGCTCGTAATGGAGACCACCTGATTGTTCGTCGCAACCTTCTTTAGTCCCTGACTGTTGCATCGTGAGTTCGGCAAGTGCGCCGTCGAACAAGGCTTCTGATTAATAGAGTCCTGTATACATAAAAAGAAGAAAAGATAAAAAGTAAACCCAAGGGGGGCGCTCGCATGAGCCCCTGGTGTGGTCGAGCCACACTCTTTGTCCCTTGTGATCAAGCCCCTCCCCTGCACCCATGGTATCTCCAAAGCGTAATGATGTACGCGGAGTGTTATTCTTGTGATCATGCGCGCTGGCGGGTTGGGGCCGATTACTACGCTGGCGATGCTCGATCGCGCCAGTGGTCTTGGTTAGTGTTGCTCGGGCGCTTTGATGTATCCGCTTTTGATTGCCGGATCGAGAATTGCCGAGAAGGCTACTCAGATTTCGCCGCGAGAGCATCAGATGTTCCTCCGCTCGAGGGAGCGTTCCGTATTGCCATTGACCGTAATGACTCCATGAGGGCCTCGCATCTTGAGCTTTAGGTATGCATAATGCGGCACGCGCTGAATTTTGCAACGCGTTCGTCCGAGCAGGCATGATAGCCGCCACTGAACGGGACTATATCAAGATTAACTCTTCGCCGAAATTATCCGGGATCCAAGACCACTTCGGTGTGGACCGAGCCTGCATAGCTTGGCTTCCACTCTGGGATGACACCTTTAAAGGTTGTCTTAGTAGGTTTGATCTCGGATGGGTCTATGCCCATTTTGGCGACCGTGTCCGGATAAAGCAGGTTTAGGCTGCTGCCGCCGCCCATCGGACTCTTGTGAGGTGAAATCCATCGACGATTGGGTCTAAGACCACGCGCGAATCCGCCATGGCGATGCTGGTCGGATGGTCTTGTCGATCGAAAGTGATCGGACAGAGGACCATGGATTGAACTTTGGGGCGATCGCTCCATCGCATAGACGTCCGTAGTGCGCGCTTCCTCTCCTCTTGGGTATATGGGTCGCGTAAATCATATTCACCGTCCGCACTTGTGGGGGAAACCTTCATCCTCTATTGTTCGGGCGGCCGGGTCTCTTCCTCTCGTCCGCTATTTAGCCCCTTGTCATTTTGTTCGGCAATTAACTTGCCAGCCTGCTTGAACACCCAACAATCTCTATTGGTGTTATTAGCTGGCTTTTCGGGGTGCCATGTATCCGCATGAGCGGTCGAGTATTCATCCAGATTGACGGACCGGAGTGGTTCTTTAAATGGCTTCTTCCGCTGACGGGTTTGAGCTCGAATCCGCATTGACCGCCAGATCCTCCTTGTCGCCGCCAAGCACGCGGCGTTTGTTTTGATTCGACGTGACTCGCCGTTGTTGTCCTTAGTGTCCGGACTGCCAGAATTTTTGCGGAGATTGTTGCTGCGGGCTAGCCAGCTATCCTCTCCCGCACAAAAGTGGGTCATTAACGATGTGAGGGCTACCATGGATTTCGGCTTCTCGTGCCCCATGTGCCGGGCTAGCCATTCGTCCCGGATGTTATGTTTGAAGGCTGCAAGGGCCTCCGATCCGGACAAATCGAAGATTTGATTTTCTTCGTCAAGAACCGTGTCGTAATTGTCCGCCGATTCGTCCGGCTGCTGAATAATGTGGCTTAGGTCATCGGCGCTCGGTGGTCGCACGATGTACCTTGGGAGTTATCAAGAACGCGCCTCGTGTCTTCCCAACACCCAATTGACTCTGCGGGCAGGCTGTTAAGCCAATGCCGAGCTGGTCCTTTAAGCTTGAGTGGGAGATATTTGATGGCGTGGACATCGTCGCCGCGGTCCATATGGATGTGGAGAAGATAATCTTCGATCCACACCGCGGGGTCTGTTGTACCATCGTAAGATTCGATATTTACAGGTTTAAACCCTTCGGGGATCTGATGATCCATTACTTCATCGGTGAAGCATAACGGTGTCTGGCGCCAGTATTGAGCAATATTGCGACGCAGCTCGAGGGAGCGCTATCGCTATGTTCGCCCGCCGGCGTTATGTCCGCGCGACGGTATTCGCGTGGGTCGAGGGCGCCCACGTGATCCATAGATGGATCTGGATTGTCTTGCTTTGTCCTCCAATATGTCTCGCAAGTCCAGTAGCGTTC
Organism: Aegilops speltoides; assembly: GCA_021437245.1. NCBI lineage: Eukaryota > Viridiplantae > Streptophyta > Magnoliopsida > Poales > Poaceae > Aegilops > Aegilops speltoides. The sequence goes on from CM038146.1 coordinate 381,485,090, forward strand.
CTGTTGGCCGTACTCTTGGAGCGATGCCGGGTATGGTTTTGGTGGGGCCTGAATGCCTCTCCGCCGCGCCACGGGTGGTCGGTCAGCCATGTCATGCGCTGGTGATGAAGGTATGTATGCTTCCTCCTCTAATCGGGGGAGCAGCTTGCGTCTTGGGTAACTTTTGGAGGGACGTTCGAGTTTATACTCTTCGGCCGCGAGGACCTATGTCCATTGATCGGCCAGCAGATCTTGATCAGCTTGGAGCTGTTGCTGCTTTTTCTTTAGGCTATTTGCCGTGGCTGTGAGCCTGCGCTTGAAGCGCTCTTGTTCGACGGGATCCTCAGGTACGACGAATTCATCATCGTTGAGGCTTGCTTCGTCTTCGGAGGGAGGCATATAGTTATCATCCTCAACCCTTCGCCCCGCCGCCTCGCCGTGAGGGCTTACGCATCCTCCCGCGCTGAGTCGTGCAGAGAGGATTGTCTTCGCACTCTCCGAGTGTTATTGTCTCCGTGCCGAATCTTCATTCTTGCTATGGCGGATTTAGAGCGGCGCCACGACGCCGGGCGTTTGGGCTACTTCTTTAGAGAATCTGCCTCCGCTGCTTTTTCGCCATCCCTTCTTTTGGGGTATCCACCATGTATACGTCATATGACGAGGTGGCCTTCCAAAGGCCTCTGAGGCGCTGGTTTGTTCGTCTCCGGCATCGCCGTCCATAGCGCCGATGTCGCCGGAGTCGTAGTCTAGCATGTCGGTTAGATCCTCGGCAGTGGCTACAAAGTGGGTGGTGGGTGGGCTCAATTTCTCCATCGTCCAGAACTCCAACCGCCCCGCCATAGTCCGCCAGATTCTCCGACAATGAGAGATGCTTCAGGAATTCAGGATATCGCCAAAAGGCGAGTCTGCCGAAGATGTCCGCGGCGGTGAATTCCATAACCGGCGCCCAATCCGGATTAATCGGTAGGGGCGCGGGAGGCTCAGAGTCCGGCGAGGAGTCCGGCGCCTCGGGGTCACGAGTTTCGCAGGGGACAAGATTGGTATTCAGCTCCATCGCCGTGGATGTTGAAGCCCTCAGGGCGGCGTCTATCCACCGGCCCTCGATATGGGCAATCGGCTCCGGGCTAGTGGCCGAAGCGGATCCGAGTGCGGCCACCAAAGCACTGTCCGGCGGCAGAGCTAGATCATGCCCATCGTCACAGTGCGGCGCGCTTGGCTGTGGCTCGAGTCCGTTGAAGATCAAATCTCCGCGGTCATCGGCCGTGAAGTTTTAAGCTTCCGAATCTGACCTGACGGCCAGGGGCGTAGCTTTCGATCTGCTCCAGATGGCCAAGAGAATTGCCCGCGATGCAAAGCCGCCGAATCTGAAGATCTGTCCGGGAGAAAAGTCTCACCCGCAGCGCTGATGGTTGAAGATGCCATCGAGCCTATCGATGACGACAGAGGAACTCTCAATGAAAGCACCAATGTCGGTGTCAAAACCGCGGATCTCGTAGGGGGTCCCAATCGTGCGTCTAGGCGGATGGTAACAAGAGACGAGGGACACAATGTTTTTACCTGTGTTCGGGCCCTCTCGATGGAGGTAAAACCCACGCCCCGCTTGATTAGTATTGATGATATGGGTAGTACAAGAGTAGATCTACCACGAGATCAAGGAGGCTAAACCTAGAAGCTAGCCTATGGTATGATTGTTGAGATGTAATGTTCGCCCTATGGACTAAGGCCCTCCGGTTTATATAGACACCGGAGAGGCTAGGGTTACACAGAGTCGGTTACAAGGGTAGGAGATCTACATATCCGTATTGCCAAGCTTGCCTTCCACGCCAAGGAAAGTACCTTCCGGACACGAGCCGGAGTCTTCAATCTTCTATCTTCGTAGTCTGGGAGTCCAGAGGATATTGATAGTCCGGCTGTCCAGACACCCCCTAGTCCAGGACTCCCTCAAGGATCATTGGCAATATCCTCAGGAGCAAACGCTTCAAGATCTGGCGCTTTGTCATGTTCTGGGGCTACATCTTCTTCACCGCTTTATCCAAAGGGCCTTCTTGCTTGGTTTAGGTTTGGCCCTGAAATAAAAACAAAGAGTCAAGGAAAAGCATAAGCCATTACACAGTATACTGGAAGCATATGTTCAGCTTAGCTTACCCAAGAACCGTTTTCAATGGTGGCAGCTGAGTGGCGATTTATTCACCGTAAGATGAATGAGAAGTAACCTGATAATTGCAGTCGGATGGATTAAGAGGTTGACGGAAGAAACCCGCTTTAGGATTTAAATAAATAAAAAGGTCGGAGACCTTGGAGCGGCATTTTCGAACCGGACTGTTTGGTAAACCGGCGGAGGTAACTACCTGGCCACTGTGCCGGGTTGTGCGGCGAGCTTCATGTTGCTGAGTCTTCATAAGAAATTTGGGATCCAAATAAGCAAGAGGATGAGAAAATTTAACCTTCCGGTTTGCCTGGCGAAATTTTGGCAAAGGCAAGATTTCTCGGAAGGGAGGATAGTTACCTCAGCGAATTCCGCATTGCTGGCTTCAGCGTCGTCCTGACAAGCATCATCATCAATAAGGCGTGTAAAAAGTAAGCCAAGTGAATCAAGTTCTACCTCAAGGTCTGGGTTACCCACATCATCATCAATAGCTGGATGAGATGAAGCGGTGGTTTTTCTCTTGTGAGCTGGTTTCTTGATAACCTTGGTCTTGGGCCGGGTTGACCGCCCTGCCTTCTCCGTTTTGTCTTGTGGAAGTTTCTTGCTCCAAAACGGATTATCACCCTGGATCAGCGGTAATTAAATGTCAGACAGATAAAGCAGTAACAGGTTCAACAATAGAGCAACTAAAATCTTACCGCTGGCGGTTTGTTGGTGGTGCAGTAAGGAAGCAAACCGGTTTGAGCACAGAGGTGTTCCGGTTCATTCAACATCTTCTTTACAGAATCTGTGACTTCATCGTCGGAGAGTTGGATTTTAGTGTGTCGGAGTGGGTCATCGACGCTACCAGTATACTTGCACATCAAACCGGGGCACCGGCTCAGAGGCAGTATGCTCCATGATATCCAACAGCGTGCAGGGTATATTCCTGTTAAACCGTTGGCCATAAAGGCTCGGAGCTTGGACAGTTGCGGAGCATATTTAATTCTCTCCTTGGCGCTTAGTCTTTGTGGAAAAGGGTGAGTGTTGCTGAGCCGTTCCAGACAGAAGCCAGGCAAGGGATTTTCATTCTCAGGAGAGGTATCTTTGCAATAAAACCAAGTTGCATTCCACTCCTAGGGGTGAGTATGGAGTTTGACGTGGGGATAAGTGATCTCCTTCCTCTTCTGAATGGCCATGCCGCCCAATTCAGTATTGGGACCGTCGGTAAATTCAGTGCGACGGTTTAAATGGAAGAGGTCTCTAAACAATTCGACTGAAGGCTCCTCTTGAAGGTATACCTCAGAGAGTACTTGAAAGTGACATAGATTGGTGATGGAATTGGGGCCAATATCCTGTGGGCGGAGCTGAAAATTGGCTAACACATCCCGGTAAAATTTAGAACCGGGCGGTTTGAAGCCCCGGGCCAAGTGATCTGCAAAGACCACAACCTCTCCCTCCTGAGGTGTGGGAGGACATTCATTTCCAGGAACCCTCCAGTGGATCGTATCTTTATTGTCTAAAGCGCCGATCAGGACTAGATCATCCAACTGAGATTCTGTGACGCGAGAGGGAACCCAATTGCACTCATATACTTGTTTGGCCATGGTGAGATCTACAAGAAATAGGTGATCCGGTTCAAGAATATGTTGGATAAAAGAAGGTGTTGATCTAAACGACGATAAACCGGAGGCAATACCTCTAAACCGGTCTTCTACAATGCGGCATCATATGGATTCTGGCGGTTCAACCAGGGGACTAATGGTATATACCGGTTTAGTAACTTTTTTTCTATGGTAAGTTAAACCGCCTGACCTAAGCATCGGAAGCAATTGAAGTTGCGGACAACTAAGTATGCAGAAACAGATTTCACAAGATCCTATTACAGCCGCGGATCTACAGCAAGCTCACAAAAACAGAAATATTCCGAAGAGTAAGGCAGAACGGAAGTGAACCATTGAGTGGGTATATGCGTGAGATCTATGGACTTAGATGAGAAATTACAGGCGAATGTTTAAAGATTACTACTGAACACAGCGGGGGTTCACAGATTCATTCAAGAGTTGGAGTACAAGTATGAGCAAGCGACGAACACAGCGCGAACATGAAACCCTAAGAACAGATCTAGGTCAAGAAGAAAGGAAAGCTTACTGGACACGGAGAAGATGCGGAAGGATACCGCAGTGCTCTGGTACATTCAGGTTGATGCAGCGCCCAAAGGCAAGCGGTGGTCGACGTCATGGCGGAGCTCCAAGGCTTAATGACGCGAGGAAGACGAAGAAGAAGAGATGAGGGGAAAAGAAAGGAGATGACCCTTTGGTCTTATTTATAAGGCAACAGAGTTAGGTCAAGCGCGCGGATCCAGGAGCTATTGTTAAAGGAGGGCGTTATAAATGATAAATTTCATGATGACGTCATGCCGGTTCTGACAACCAAGAATGATGATGACATGGCGGTTTACCAATTACGTAAGATGTCCAAGACACAAGATTTTGGGAAGGATTGACATGAACCGTTCAAATCAACTGGGCCTAATGTTGGGGATATTACCACTAGGCATAAACCGCCTACTTGGGCCGGGTTAACTTCATTAGTGGTATAAGCGGATGAAGGCCCAAGGCCTATAGTCGGTTTAGAACTCAGAGCCGTAAACCGCCTGATGTATAACTTGTATTGTAAGTTAGAATAGAGAGATACCAACCGGGATACGAGTATGAACCGGTTGGGACTCTATGGACCGACGTGCGTCACTCGTGTATATAAGGGGACGACCCGGCGGCGGTTCAAGACAGACAACCATAACTCGAGCCTAGGCAAAGCTTGTTTGCTCCCTAGCCATCGAGATCACATCAATTCCATCACAACTAGACGTGGCTTTTACCTTCATCGAAGGGGCCGAACTAGTATAAACCCTCGTGTCTTTGTGTCCGCTTTAACCCCTTCAAGTAAACCCGTAGCGATGGCTCCACGACTAAGTCCTTTCACTAGGACATCTGCCGTGACAAATCCACGACAGAAGCTCTGTCACGAGATCGACCTGTTGAAGGAGAAGAATGCTGGCTAGAAGAAGCTACATGAGAATAGTAGTTCCTCGATGAAGATGCTGCAGGCCCTCGTCATGGAACAGAAGGAGGAGTTTGCGAAGCTCCGCATCGAGCACCGGGCTCCTGGCAAGGTACGTAATGCGGCCGTGGAACAGATGATGAAGGCTCGCGTCGAGAAATCCTGCATCATGGACATAATGAAGAAGATGGCGGAGGAGACGCGCAAGGAGATGGAGGTCGTGGAGGCGATGAAGAAGCAGTTACGACTCCGTGGCGAATTAGATCATTTGGGGTGATAATCTTCCTTCTTCTTTTGCTCCTGTGTTTCATCTTTTGCTTCGGGTGTTTCCCCGCACGTGTCACATTCTCTGCGAGGCATGAATAGAACAATGCTTTTTTAGGGAATGAATAGAACAATGCTAACAATGAGATCACTAGCAAATTAGATCATTTTTTATCGCCATATGGCACTGGGCTGCCGTGTTTCGTGCTCCTCCGTCGTAGTACTACTCCAGTGGAAAACTTGAGTATACCGCACAGTTCTTTGCTCCTCCTCAAGTTGTCGGCACATTTATACGAGCAGACAAATCACAAGGCCCCGCCTTCCAGCAGTAATGAGCTGTCAAATCACAAAGGCCCTCACCTCTCGTGAAACCGACCAAGCTAGACTGCCCCGCCCTCTAGCCTTTTAAAAAATGTATACTTTTGTACAGTAGTAGTATCGATGGATTGCGCCATGGAGCAAAACTTGAAATTAAAAAAAGGTGGTACATATAGAGAGCGCTCGTTCCTAAATTATGCATATAGTACTATTAAAAAGGCTAGTCACAATAATGGTGTCCAGCACAATCCACCCCTCAAATAAAACTAAGCATCCTAGAATTCTTTGACAAAACTAAGCACCCTGAAATTCTTTGACAACTAAACTGGTGGCTATATGATGTTGGCCATATATATTGTACGTATATAATGTGAAGAAACAAGTGGTAGTACTATACCAACTAAAAGATGAAATTTAAGAAATAATAGTATGTACGTACTGAAGAGTTAAAGTAACGAGAAGAAACATAACATAGTTCTGCTGGGGGCTTAGCACAACACACCCCTCAAATTAAATTAAGCACACCTGAAATTAAACTTTTCAACTATTCCGGTAGACACTGCATTAGAACCACCATGAGCAACAACACTGCCACCTTACTCGGAGTCCTCGTCCACGTCCTCGACTTCGTCCTTGTCCCTCTTCCTCTTGGCCGATACTTCTTTGCTTGAACCGCACACTTGGCTCTTGCTCTTCATCCAACCCGTGTAGATATTGAAACAAAGGTAGCCATCCATTGTAGTGTAGTGGATGTGGTCTATATCTAGTACATTCCGCTGCCATGCATAACGATGAAACGTGTATGGAGGTTTCTCCGGCCATCGCATTGAAGGATGAACCATGGTTTCGCCAGGCCAGATTGAAGGTCGACGAGAGGCAGCAGCCGATTCTTCCGGAGGTCGAAGGTGTTGCCTACAACGAGGCCTATCCGACCCAGGACTTCTTTGTCGTTCGTAAAGTCTACAGTGACGAATTTGACTAGGTTGCTCTCGAGGAAGTTCTTAAAATCAAGGCATTTAACATCGTCATGGCATATGTGGTAGACCAAGCATAAGTCATGCACGCAAACCTGGATGACGGCGGGCTTCTTCCTCTCTTCGTCCTTTAGATCCTTCTCTCGTCCCAGGACTATGGTGTACTCAACATCTAGCCCGGCGACCCACTCATCATCTGAGTTTTCGAACATGCGTCTGAAGCGAGAAAGGCATCCTTTCACCGTCGTGGAAGAACGGGTGTAGATGACGTCGAACTCATCGCCGGTGATGGTTCTAACCTTGTACTCACCGCCAATCATGGAGATTTGGGACGCCATGGATTTGGGAGGAGGGTTAGGATTAATGGAACTGCCGTAATGTGAAAGGATGGGACGACTAGGAGCGAACCGCCGTAGTATTGAAGGACGTGCGGGGACGAGTAGGAGCAAAGTGCCAGTGTGCGAATGGCAGGGTAGTGGCTTTCCATTCTCCCATGATACGGGCTTCCGAGAGCCCTTGGATCTGAGATCGAACGGTTGCATGGCGTGATTCTAGACCTATGGGTGAATATCCTATCCGGAGGGTTATTCGCAAATTTTCAGCAACTTAGCATGCGATCGCTTGATCTCAGATCCAAGGGCTGATAAAGAGCCCGTATCATGGTCGCGCCTTACCACGTCGCGTCGCCGCATGTGGTCGCGCTTCTTGGAGATTTAACACGGTGTGTTAGGCTATCCGATGTTGGCATGTCATACATAGTCATCACTTAGTCACTCATACTACAACAAGGTTGGCTATAAGGTTGGCTATAAGTGTATTTTTTACTTCTCTCTATCTCTTTTTTCAGATTTTCCATCCCATAATATAAGAACGTTTTTGACACTAGTGTAGTGCCAAAAACATTCTTATATTATGGGACACAGGGAGTACTAGTATTTATTGCATTTGCCAAGGAGTGACCTCTTCTAATGAAATGGTGTGCTTATTAGTTTTTTGTTGCTAAGTTTGCTTCATTTAATTAGCTATAGACTCAAAATTGTCTTTTCACCTAGGTACACGCGCTTAGCACCATTTCTTCCTTCGGTCACCAAACTAGTCTCTCTCTTGTTGATTAACTTGCCACATCAGACTTTATGCCTATGTGGCAAGCTTAGCACTTGTAGGAGCAAGTAAGGCTGCTTGTAATGGGAGTATCATAGGTAATAGTATCATGCATGCCAACTATGCAATCTTGATGAGGTGACGTCGAATTAAATGAATAAAAGAGAGAGTTGAGTAGTATCATAATATGATACTGTATCATATTAAATGATGTGCTACTATATGTCATGCATGACAATAAATAAACTATCCTATGATACCAACACATGATACTATGCATTGCGGATGTAGTATCATACAAAAGTATCATATGCATGATACTAGTATATGATACTCTCCATTACGACCAACCTAAGTACAATAGTGTGCTTTACATGGCATTTTTGCATATGTGGAGGAAAGAGAGGCAAGGAAAAAGTGGAGAAGTGGGCTATCATGCAAGAGCCAGCCTCTACTACATGGTGGAGCATTGGGAGAGACACCTGTATGGAGGTGGTCAGGAATCGGGAGACTCACGCCGGTCATAGCGCCGCAGTTAAAATGATAATGGCAAGTCAAATCATGTGGACCCACCTGTCCACCAGTAACTCGCTATCAAATCACACAGCCCTACGTTTGCAGCAGCCTACTCCCTCGTCTTCTCGCGTCTCTGTCGAACCGACTAGTGGAACTGCCCCGCCTACCGTGTAGGAAAATCCCCACCCTCGAATTTTAAGTAGTACTACAATATACTAATTTTGTATCCATGGATTGCGCCATGGAGCAAAGCCTCTAGAAAATGGCGGTACACATGTACGGAGTATACAGCACGCCCGTCGCGTTCGCGTCGCACCCTAGATAGTCGGTCGGTCTGGCACGCTGCTCTCCGAATGGAACGCGCGTCATATTGCGTTTGCACACACATGTGGGACCGCAATTGAGACCGACCATAGGCACACTCCCTGCCCCCGCAAGTCGGGTGACTTAATAGAAGAGGGAGACGAGCAATAGTACTAGAGAAGTGTTGTATGACGTCTACTACACAACCTTCTTGTAGACGTTGTTGGGCCTGCAAGTGAACATGTTTGTAGGACAGTAGCAAATTTCCCTCAAGTGGATGACCTAAGGTTTATCAAGGAGGCGTAGGATGAAGATGGTCTATCTCAAACAACCCTGCAACCAAATAACAAAGAGTCTCTTTGTCCCCAACACACCCAATACAATGGTAAATTGTATAGGTGCACTAGTTCGGCGAAGAGATGGTGATACAAGTGCAATATGGATGGTAGATATAGGTATTTGCAATCTGAAAAAAAATAAAAACAGCAAGGTAACTAATGATAAAAGTGAGCGTAAATGGTATTGCAATGATAGGAAACAAGGCCTAGGGTTCATACTTTCACTAGTGCAAGTTCTCTCAACAATAATAACACAGATAGATCATATAACAATCCCTCAACATGAAACAAAGAGTCACTCCAAAGCCACTAATAGCGGAGAACAAACGAAGAGATTATGGTAGGGTACGAAACCACCTCAAAGTTATTCTTTCGGATCAATCTATTCAGGAGTTCGTACTAGAATAACACCTTAAGACACAAATCAACCAAAACCCTAATGTCACCTAGATACTCCATTTTCATCTCAAGTATCCGTGGGCATGATTATACGATATGCATCACACAATCTCAGATTCATCCAACCAACACAAAGTACTTCAAAGAGTGCCCCAAAGTTTTTACCGGAGAGTCAAGACGAAAACGTGTGCCAACCCCTATGCATAGGTTCATGGGCGGAACCCGCAAGTTGATCACCAAAACATAAATCAAGTGGATCACGTGAATATTCCATTGTCACCACAGATAAGCACGGCAAGACATACATCAAGTGTTCTCAAATCCTTAAAGACTAAATCCGATAAGATATCTTCAAGAGGGAAAACTCAATATATCACAAGAGAGTAGAGGGGGAGAAACATCATAAGATCCAACTATAATAGCAAAGCTGGTGATACATCAAGATCATGCCATAGAGAGAACACGAGAGAAAGATCAAAAACATAGCTACTGGTACATACCCTCAGCCCCGAGGGTGAACTACTCCCTCCTTGTCATGGAGAGCGCCGGTATGATGAAGATGGCCACCGGTGATGGATTCCCCCTCCGGCAGGGTGCCGGAACAGGCTCTCGAGAGGTTTTTGGTGGCTACGGAGGCTTGCGGTGGTGGAACTCCCGATCTATCTTCGTATTCGATGTTTTTAGGGTATATGGGAATATATAGGCGAAAGAAGTCAGTCGGGGGAGCCTCGAGGGGCCCACGAGAGTGGAGGGGGCGCCGGGGGGGGGGGGGGTGGGCGCGCCCCCTATCTCGTGGCTTTCTCGATGCTTCCCGGGCTTGCACTGCAAGTTTCCTGGGTCACGTTCGTTCCAAAAATCACGTTGCCAAAGGTTTCATTCCGTTTGGACTCCGTTTGATATTCCTTTTCTTCAAAATACTGAAACAGGCAATAAAACAACAATATGGGCTGGGCCTCCGATTAATAGGTTAGTCCCAAAAGTAATATAAAAGTGTATAATAAAGCCCATAAACATTCAGAACAGATAACAATATAGCATGAATGCTTCATAAATTATAGATACGTTGGAGACGTAACAGCATCCCCAAGCTTAATTCCTGCTCGTCCTCGAGTAGGTAAATGATAAAAGAAAGAATTTATGAAGTGTGAATGCTAGCAGGTGCACAAGTTTGATCAATGATTATTTTAATCACCTTTTCTAGCATGATTATATGTCATAACAGTGGTTCATCTCATAAAACTTCTTACGAACAAGTAACAAGCAATTCACATTTTAAAGCATAGACCGTAAACTTTCTTGAAAACTAGCAAACTTCACATACTCAACTATCATATAGTCTTCCACAATTGCTAACACTCACGCAATACTAATGGTTATGGAGTTTTAATCGGACACTAAGAAAGATAGGGGCTTATAGTGTTTCCTCCCAACGTATTCACCTTTGGGTGATGTCAACAATAATAGTTCATGCTAACTTACATCCATTTGGATATATATATCAGGATCTTCGCAACACGAGGTGCTTGCCAAAGAATAAAATGAAAAAGGGAAAGGTGAAGATCACCTTGACTCTTGCATAAAAGAAAAAATAGGCCCTTCGCAGAGGGAAGCAGGGATTTGCAGAGGTGCCAGAGCTCAATTTTGAAATAGAGATAAATAATTTTGAGAGGTATGATCTCATTGTCAACATAACAACCAAGAGTTCCCAATATCTTCCATAATACATACATTATAGGCGGTTCCCAAACAGAATGGTAAAAGTTTTTACTCCCCCTCCACCAACAATCATCAATCCATGGCTTGCCCGAAACAACGGGTGCCTCCAACTAACATTAAACCTGGGGGAGTTTTGTTTGCAATTATTTTTGATTTGATTTTGATCTATTGATCATGGGACTGGGCATCCCGGTTACCAGCCATTTTTCTCGTGAATGATGAGCGGAGTCCACTCATCTTGAGAATAACCCACATAGCATGGAAGATACTGACAGCCCCTAGTCTCTACATGAGCGATCCGGGCATACAAAACAGATTATTATTTGAAGGTTTAGAGTTTGGCACATGCAAATTTACTTGGAACGACAGGTAAATACCGCATATAGGTAGGCATGGTGGACACTTATGGCAAAACTGGGTTTAAGGATATTTGGAAGCACAAGTAGTATCTCTACTTGGTGCAAGGAAATTTGGCTAGCATGAGGGGGAAAGGCAAGCTAAACATGTTTGAATGATCCATGACAATATACTTTAACTGAGATGTGAGAAAACATAAACCATTATGTTGTCTTCCTTGTCCAACATCAACTCTTTAGCATGTCATACTTAATGAGTGCTCACAATTATAAAAGATGTCTAAGATAGTATTATATGTGAAATCTCTCTTCCTTCAATAACTTCACAACCTCTACTTCTTAGATGTGGAGTCATTACTCCCCATGGGATAAGCAAATGAAACATATATAATTTCAGATTTATGACATTCAACTCATTCAACAATTTACTCATAGGATATAAGTGAAGTACACGAGTAAATGACAAACTACTCCAAAAAGATATAAGTGAAGATCAATGAGTAGCTAAATAATTATGTAACTATGTGAAGACTCTCTCTCAAGAATTCCAGATCTTGGTATTGTATTCAAACAGCAAGCAAAAATAAAATAAAATGACATTGCAAGGATAGCACAACTCATGTGAAGAAGCAAAAACTTAGGCTCAACCGATACTAACCGATAGTTGTTGAAGAAGAAAGGTGGGATGCCTAACGGGGCATCCCCAAGCGTAGATGCTTGAGACTTCTTGAAATATTGTCTTGGGGTGCCTTGGGCATCCCCAAGCTTGAACTTTTGTGTCTCCTTAATTCCTCTCATATCATGGTTTCTCTATTTATCAAAAGCTTCATCCACACCAAACTTAACAAGAACTCGTGAGATAGGTTAGTATAAACCAATGCAAAACCTTATCATTTTCTACTGTAACAAATCACAAAAATTATTATTAAACATTGCATACTAAATGCCTCTGCATATTTAATACTCCTATCCTCAAATAGAATCATTAAACAAGCAAACATATGCAAACAATGCAAACATAACAGCAATCTGCCAAAACAATACAGTATTTAAAGAATGCAAGAGTATCAATACTTACCTAACTCCAAAAATTATGAGAAAAATACTAAACTGTAGAAGATTTATCAGAGCTCAATATGCAAAAAGTTTGAACATTATACCCTTCTCTGACTTTTCTAGGGAATTTTTGCAACAGCGGTAAACTTTCTGTTTTCAAACAGCAACATGTATACTAGCAAAATAAGCATGGTAAAGGCTATCCTTGACATTTTTATTGAAAATATAGATGCAAAACATTATTATAAATAACAGCAAGCAAACAATAACAAGAGAAAATGACGCTCCAAGCAAAACACATATCATGTGGTGAATAAAATATAGCTCCAAGTAAAGTTACTGATGAACGAAGACGAGAGAGGGGATGCCTTCCGGGGCATCCCCAAGCTTAGGCTCTTGGTTGTCCTTGAATATTACCTTGGGGTGCCTTGGGCATCCCCAAGCTTAGGCTCTTGCCACTCCTTATTACATAGTCCATCGAATCTTTACCCAAAACTTGAAAACTCCACAACACAAAACTCAACAGAAAACTCGAAGTCTGCTAGTATAAGAAAATAAAACCACCACTTAGGTACTGTAATGAACTCATTCTAAATTCATACTGGTGTAATATCTACTGTATTCCAACTTCTCTATGGTTCATACCACTTAATACTAGCCATAGTTGCATCAAAATAAGCAAACAACACACGAAAAACAGAAACAGTCAAAAACAGAACAGTCTGTAGTAATCTGTATCAAACGTATAGTTGTCGAACTCCAAAGATCCTACCAAATTAGGAAGTCCTAAGAAATTTGTGTACCAATCCAGAGAAAAAGGAATCAGATCAGAATCACGTTTCTGTGAATTAACAAAACTAATTTACTGGGTGCAAAAGTTTCTGATTTTCAGCAGGATCAACACAACTATCACCGTAAGCTATCCTAAAGGTGTTACTTGGCACTTTATTGAAACAAAAGCTATAAAACATGATTACTGCAGTAGCATAATCATGTGAACACACAAAAACAGTAAGGATAAATATTGGGTTGTCTCCCAACAAGCGCTTTTCTTTAATGCCTTTCTAGCTATGCATGATGATGACAATGATGCTCACATAAAAGATAAGAATTGAAACATAACGGGAGCGTCATGAAGCATATGGCTAGCATATTTAAGTCTAACCCACTTCCTATGCATAGGGATTTTGTGAGCAAACAACTTATGGGAACAATAATCAACTAGCATAGGAAGGTAAAACAAGCATAACTTCAAGATTTCAAGCACATAGAGAGGAGACTTGATATTATTGCAATTCTTACAAGCATATGTTCCTCCCTCATAATAATTTTCAGTAGCATCATGAATGAATTCAACAATATAACCAGCACCTAAATCATTCTTTTCATGATGCACAAGCATAAAAAATTTATTACTCTCCACATAAGCAAATTTCTTCTCATGAATAGTAGTGGGAGCAAACTCAAACAAAATAACTATCATGTGAAGCATAATCCAATTGAAAACTAAAATCATGATGACAAGTTTCATGGTTATCATTATTCTTAATAGCATACAAACCATCACAATAATCATCATAGATAGCAACTTTGTTCTCATAATCAATCGGAACCTCTTCCGAAATAGTGGAATCATCACTAAATAAAGTTGACACTCTTCCAAATCCACTTTCATCAATATAATCATCATAAATAGGAGGCATGCTTTCATCATAATAAATTTTCTCATCAAAACTCGGGGGACAAAAAATATCATATTCATCAAACATAGCTTCCCCAAGCTTGTGGCTTTGCATATCATTAGCATCATGGATATTCAAGGAATTCATACTAACAATATTGCAATCATGATCATCACACAAAGATCTAGTACCAAACATTTTAATGCATTCTTCTTCTAGCACTTGAGAACAATTTTCCTTCACATCATACTCACAAAAGATATTAAAAGGATGAAGCGTATGAGACACACTCAAGTCCATTTTTTGGTAGTTTTTCTTTTATAAACTAAACTAGTGATAAAACAAGAAACAAAAAGATTCGATTGCAAGATCTAAAGATATACCTTCAAGCACTCACCTCCCCAAAGAACGGCGCCTTTAAAAGAGCTTAGTTGACGGGTGTGAGTGCCGCTTACCTAGCCTCCCCGGCAACGGCGCTAGAAAAGAGCTTGATGTCTACTACACAACCTTCTTCTTGTAGATGTTGTTGGGCCTCAAGCGCACAGGTTTGTAGGACAGTAGCAAATTTCCCTCAAGTGGCTGACCTAAGGTTTATCAATCCGTAGGAGGCGTAGGATGAAGATGGTCTCTCTCAAACAACCTTGTAGCCAAATAACAAAGAGTCTCTTGTGTCCCCAACACACCCAATACAATGGTAAATTGTATAGGTGCACTAGTTCGGCGAAGAGATGGTGATACAAGTGCAATATGGATGGTAGAAATAGGTATTTGTAATCTGAAAATATAAAAATAGCAAGGTAACTAATGATAAAAGTGAGCGTAAACAGTATTCCAATGATATGAAACAAGGCCTAGGGTTCATACTTTCACTAGTGCAAGTTCTCTCAACAATAATAACATAGATAGATCATATAACAATCCCTCAACATGCAACAAAGAGTCACTCCAAAGCCACTAATAGCGGAGAACAAACGAAGAGATTATGGTAGGGTACGAAACCACCTCAAAGTTATTCTTTCGGATCAATCTATTCAAGACTTCGTACTAGAATAACACCTTAAGACACAAATCAACCAAAACCCTAATGTCACCTAGATACTCCATTTTCACCTCACGTATCCGTCGGAATGATTATACGATATGCATCACACAATCTCAGATTCATCCAACCAACACAAAGTACTTCAAAGAGTGCCCCAAAGTTTCTACCAAAGAGTCAAGACAAAAACGTGTGCCAACCCCTATGCATAGGTTCATGGGCGGAACCCGCAAGTTGATCACCAAAACATACATCAAGTGGATCACGTGAATATCCCATTGTCACCACAGATAAGCACGGCAAGACATAGATCAAGTGTTCTCAAATCCTTAAAGACTCAATCCGATAAGATAAATTCAAGAGGGAAAACTCAATCCGTCATAAGAGAGTAGAGGGGAAGAAACATCATAAGATCCAACTATAATAGCAAAGCTCGCGATACATCAAGATCGTGCCATAGAGAGAACACGAGAGAGAGAGAGAGAGAGAGAGAGAGAGAGATCAAACACATAGCTACTGGTACATACCCTCAGCCCCGAGGGTGAACTACTCCATCCTCGTCATGGAGAGCATCGAGATGATGAAGATGGCCACCGGTGATGGATTCTCCCTCCAGCAGGGTGCGGGACGGGCTCCCGAGAGGTTTTTGGTGGCTACGGAGGCTTGCGGCGGCGGAACTCCCGATCTATCTTTGTATTCGATGTTTTTAGGGTATATGGGAATATATAGGCGAAAGAAGTCGGTCGAGGGAGCCTCGAGGAGCCCACGAGAGTGGAGGGCGCGGCCAGGGTGGTGGGCGTGCCCCCCTATCTCGTGGCTTCCTTGATGCTTCCCCGGGCACTCCAAGTTTCTTGGGTCACGTTCGTTCCAAAAATCATGCTGCCGAAGGTTTCATTCCGTTTGGACTCCGTTTGATATTCCTTTTCTTCGAAATACTAAAACAGGCAATAAAACAGCAATATGGGCTGGGCCTCCGGTTAATAGGTTAGTCCGAAAAGTAATATAAAAGTGTATAATAAAGCCCATAAACATTCAAAACAGATAACAATATAGCATGAATGTGTCATAAATTATAGATACGTTGGAGACGTATCATTGTACTACTACGTTGGTGCCTGGACGATCCCTGCAAGACACGGAAGATCAGTCCGTCCATGCATGTGCCCAGACTCCAGCAGACATGCCTGGATTGGCTATTGTCTACATATCATGCAGGTTGTGTTGTATATGGCTGTAGTTGTGGTGATAAATCTAAAAAAAGATTTCTTGTCATCTCGCAAAATTAGGTGTCATGTGCTTCGGATCACTGCGAGGGTTAAACAGTGACAACTGAGTTGGGCTAGTCATTGGGGGCACATGTACGAAGACTACTCAGCTGCCATCTAGGTCAAGCCAGCTATGTTAATTAGGACATCTATCGACGGACCCCTTTTCTACGAGTTTATCTTTAATTTGAACTTTGTTCCTCGTCTAGTTTGTCCGTCGGGATTCATGTTGTCTCCTTTGGGCAGTGAGGTTATGATTTCTTGTCATGTGGCATTTTTTCGTGTTATATGTTATAATCCGGCACTTCAGATCAAAATGACGATAACTACGCCTTCGGGCCACGTGCATGAAGACTTCTCGACAGTCATTGACGAGGTCAAGCCAGCTCCGGTAGACAAAAGAAAACTAGTACTACTCCACTATATAGGAAGGAGCCTCCGCGCTTGCTTTCTAGTGTTGCTCTCTTCACACTGTCTCGACCTCTCCAGATCTAAACACGACAGCGGTGGCCACACTCTCCCTCTCTCTGCTCATCACTGGTCACAGATCCAGCCGCATCCTCTCCGCTCGGGAAGGTGAGAAGGTGCAACGTTCACGCGGTCGTCCTCGGCGACAGCTCTTACCCAATGCTGGCGCGTCCAGATCAGCCTGCCTTGCCGTTCTCTCCCAAGCACCACTGGCGAGGGAGGGCCTCCAACCCCTTCTTCCTCGCTGCCGTAGTGTGGGTAGATCCGGCCTCCCGCCGCCCACCTAGTGACATCCCGGTGACCATAAGGTATAACTTCCTTCGAAACCGGCCTTGATCTACTTCCTGAGCTCCTGATGTCGCTGCATTTGTATCTTTTACTATTTCTCAGGCCCCCTCGAAGATAGGATTGAATGGCTTTTCGAAAACCACCTAATTTTTTTACGTTTAAGAGGTAAAACTAGTTCATGCACTCAAATCTAGTACTACTTGGTTCAAACAAGGAAGAAAGGGGTGGGGTGGGGAGGATTTGTTACCTGAATCTAGGACTTGGTCGAAAGAGGAAATAATGGGGGCGAAAAGCAGCAGAGACCTGCTATCCAACTGGTCTCTAGGTCTAATAGGAAATAAAGGAAACACAAGACAAACTCAATATAAACCCAATCTATTGGTTGAAAAAGGAAAGAAAGTGGGGATCGGGGACAAGTGAATGAGTAAGTCCAAAGACTAGATTTGCTAGCCTCACACAGTATAAGGTGGCTATACCGAACAAAAATGGGACCAACCCAGATATCCTGTTATGATGTTTGTTGCCCCGAGCCACTCTTATGTAATGCCACTGGTAAAATGTAGCAGTCACACTATTAAAAGTAAGGACCAGTTAAACCAATGTTGTTTTCAATGTAATGCCTCCAGTAATATGAATCAATGACACTTTTTACATGTCCCGCTAAATTTCCCATTAAGATAAGTTGGTTCTTTTGTTAGAAATGCAACGTCCCGGTCCGCCTACTCTCCCCGTGCCCAAAGTAATGTCGATTTAATGGTTGTCGAGTTAATCCTAATGCCCACACTAATATCTAGCAATGCCAACGCTTTAGAAATTGCTATCGTCCTTGTAGGATTGCCATTCAGATAAGGAACATGCTTCTTTTCATTTGATGCATGTTTCATCACTTGTTAGTCACCCTCCTTTCCTCCTTTTTGTGCAAAGAGATATACATTTCACGCCGATCTTAGTTGAACTCGCACAAATGATATCCAAATTATAGTTGAGCATTCCAGAGCTTCACAACCAACCTTGATGTTGCTCAATATTATTGCAACTAATGAAGAAGAAGCTCAGAGGTTTCTGCTTTCGATGGAATGGAACCGGGGCTGGAGCCCTTTTCTTAAAAAATGAAGAAGAAGCAGCTAGCTCACGGGCCATTGCTTCATTTTAGGTGAACTGCACCAAAAGGTCCCATGAAATTAATCATCCATGTTGGTGACTGAAAGAGCCAACTTCAGCATCCCAGTCTAAGCACCCCCGGCCTCCATCCTTGCGACACACGGTACACCTCGTTTGCCACCTGCTCCACCCTAGAGTCACTGATAAAATGAAGTAATAATACAGTTAAAATAGAGCAAGTGTCCTCTCTATCATTTCATTTCCAATGTATATAAAGAAAGTGCTTCTCTTTATTAATGTATGTTTCATCAACTAGTCCCATTGTTAATGTTTAAGCGTTTCTGCAAACTGGTGTGCTTAATTTTAGTTGATCTGTACAAAAATAGAGATTTGAATGTCTCAAGGCGCCTCCTTGTACTACCGCCGTACACTGATGTTCATCACGGTCAAAAGGTGTATCTAGGAGACTTGGGACGATGTCCAAGATGAGGCGCATCAGATGAGGCGTCAGTAGGCCCATCTCGCCTCGCAAAGATGGCATACTATGATACTATCACAATATTTTCTTCTATTTATTTTGTGTGTTTCATCAACTAGTGCCACTATAATGTAATCACGCTTTTTCATTATCTGTGCAAGCAGGGTCATACAGCTACATTTTGGTGGAACTACACAAATGTACGTATGAAACCGGCATATATGAAGAGTGCGAGGTGTGCCAAGTAAAAATTACCGACACCAACCATGCTGCATGCACGCATTGGCATCCACCACCACCAGTGGGATGTGTGGCGCTCTCTATGGATGGATCTTTCTCGGCAGCAAATCCTCTAACCAAATACTAGTAGCTTATATTGGCAGTTTTCTAGGGAGTACTCTTTTCTGAAAGAAGCACCAATCTATTTTTCTTTATTTCTACACTGTGTCACAACTTTGACCCAAAGGTCCAGAGCTATTTTAGGGTGATTGGCATAGTACTCAGAGACTAACTGTAAGCATGATTTTCATTAGCTGTCACACTGATTGTAAGCATGAGCAGGTGGAAGATTAGGTTAGTGCGAAGCTTACCTTAAACCCTACCTCCGCCGTTGAAACGAGGCGAGCGTCGAGGGAACCGTGGAGAATGGCAGGGAAGCAACGTCGCGCCATCCGGTCTCCTCTTGCGGTGGGAGAATGAATACTCCTGTGACTCCGGCTGGCTCTGCAACCTCACGAACGACACACCATACTCGATCGATTCGTTATCCTTTGGGTGCTCGGCCTTCGACCTGTACACACACCACCTCCGCCTGACTGTCGCCTCGGGCGAATCTGTTTGCTCCATCGCCCAGAGGAGATACTCGATGAACTCGGATGACTGCGGTGTGACTGCCGCCGAGGAGTACATGTACATCGTCGCCCTCATCGCCGTCGTCTCGCTCTTTCACATACATTCCACATGGCCCGCACCGTCCTCGAAATCTCCCACTCATTGTCGAATCAAGTAAGGATCTCCTTCAACCTGGCTAACTTTGCCTGGTCGCCGCCGGCGATCTGCCTGATTCGCTGCTGCATCCTCTCCAAGGATGTCCTTCTGAGTGGTCTAGTGCTAGCTTTGGAAGATGGGGGGAGAGACGATGGTCTTGCAATAGAGAAGAGGGAGAGGCGAGACGGTGGTTTTGGAATGGAGATGATGGAGAGGAGAGGAGGTGGTTTTGCAATGGAGAAGAGGGAGAGGAGCGTGCGACGGCGATTTAGGATTGGACGAGAGGCCCGGCGCGCTGTGACTGGATCAAAATCAAAATCAATTTACCCTTAAATTAAGAAAGCGACCCCACATTAACTAGTCTCCCTTTTATTCTGGGTCATAATTGACCATGATTTTCGCACATAAAATATATGTTATACACTGCAAAAATAATATAATTTTAAAGTACATTCAGATATCTTAACCAAACGATACAATTTTTGGTGACATGCATTCACATTTTGCTTGTCAATACAAGACGTGGTCAAACTTTGACCCAAAATATAAAACAACAAAAAAATACTCCAAGACCAGCGCCGCTCTTCCGCTCTTCTCCTCTTAAACCACCGTCGCTCCTCTCCTGTTCCAATCTAAATCCAGCGCCGCTCCTCTCCTCTTCCATTTCAAAACCACTGCCCCTTCTCTCCTGTTCCAGTCCAAAACCAGCGTCGCTCCTCTCCCGTTCTAATCCAAAACCAGCGCTGCTCCTCTCCTCTTCCATTCAAAAACCACCGCCGGCGGGTGAAGGTGCTGTGGAGAAGTAGATCGATGCAGGAGTACAACCGATACATGAGAATCGCATACGACGACCCTGTGAAGCTAGCTAGGATGTTGGATATACAATCTTGGTTTGACAACAAGGACCAACTAGCAGCGATGGCGACATCCATGGCCAAATATCTACAATAGAGCGAAAAGGTGGGGATACACCCGGAGGGAGTCGTGCGGGAGTACATAGAGCTGCTCCTCTAGGCTATGGAGCGAACAGATTCACCGAATCCGATCGTGAGGGAGCGTGGTGGGAGTATCGTCCTAGATGGAGCATCCACCAGAGATTGAAGGATCGAGCATCTACAGGGTGCCGTTTGTGAGGGTGTCCTGCCAGAGCGAGCCGATGGAGTCTTCGTCAACCGAACCCAACTGCAAGAGGAGAAAAGCAGTTGGCCCAATGATGCTTCCCTGCCATCCTCTCCCTCGCCGTTCACATCGTCTCACGAGGCGGCTCTCTGCCACTGAGGAATAGGAGGGAAGGCAGGTTGTGAATTGTCAGGAGGAGCTTAGGGTTGTCAGTATTTGCAGGTTGTGAATTGTATTTTGTGTTGTGTATTTTGAAAGTACTTTCAGATATGAATGTCTTTTGAATTTCAGATTTGCAGTGTTGAGTGTATGAAGTATTTTATGAATTCTAGAGATCTATTTTTAGCACTTCAAAAATGTAGTTTCATAGGAGTATAAAAGTGCAGACAATGTGATTCTCAGAGAAGAAATCGCAAGTTCGGGCCAGATAAGAAATCGCAACTTTCAAAGGCGTAGCATTTATATTAACACGGCCTTTTCAAACAGGGTTAACATCATGTTGGAAGTTTTATTCATGGTCGAAAATGGAACTACCACCCGCTTAACATCATGCTGATCAACATTCATGCATAGCACATCTTCATATGATGCACCGTCAAAATGCCCACACAATGTCGAAAAGTAAACACGAGAAAACGAGGGACGAAGTTTTGGCAAGTGTTGGACATGGTGTGCGTAGATGACAATGGGGACCCACATGTCAACAAAGGCAGAGGCAAAAAATTTGGAGATATTTTCCCTGCACAGGTGTGGGGTGGAACCAAACCGGCGGAATAAATTGCCGGGTAGTGTCACTTGGCCACTAGGCTAGTTCAAGAGTTTTAATAATAAGGCACTTCCTCGTGGTCGGATCCTCCTGCGCTTTTGTGCGCCGCCGAGACACCGCTGTCTGCTGCCAGAACATGCTGAACAAACGAGAGGAATCTGGAGAGGACTGTACGTGGAGAGGCGGACAGTCGGGGCCCACCAGGTCTATGGCCATACGCAAGCAAGTGCCTCATCGAAAAAATACTTCCTCCTAATGCTATACTGACATTGGGGCCCACGGGTTTGTCAACATAGTTACATTTTTTTAGGTGCTTCAATGTAGTTACTATAGGAGATAAATTTACAACGAAGCTGGGGAGCTGGCAAGTATCATTTATTATCACTGGGGCAGCAAGTATCAGCTAGGTTTTGGGCTGCCCCGTCTAGGCTTTCATTTTTAACATGCGCAACCCACGACCTCGGATGGGAGGTCCATAGGACTGTTTGTATTTTCTTGAGGGCCGTCATGTATCGACCGGCCTATGGACCTCCCATCCGAGGTTTTATTTTTCCTGAATATCGGCAGCCCAATTTATGTATTTTTTTGAAGAAAACGCAGAGGTCTGTTTCTATTTTTCTATATAAGAATAGGAACACCAGTGTCCAACTTATGTTTCCTTCTAACTATATTATATATATTTAAATTATTTTATATGTTATTATATATTATTTTTATTGTCATCATATATTTAACAGATACTTACATATGTAAGAGAATAATATCCCACATCTTATTAACTTATAAAAATAATTTCTTAACAATAAAATCCTGGATTGTATTGGCACGAAAATCCTAGTGATTGTGTACAAAAGCTCGGCAAGATTTAAGGACAAATGTAATATTATCACTTATTATTTAAATATATTTATAACAAAATGCTCAACCCTTTTTTATTTTTTGATAACATTGCTGGCCCAACCCAACATTATAATTAGAATCAGCCCAGCAAAATCGTGTATTTCGAGAAAGTGCAAATGGCCTGTAATTTTTTAGGAAATAAAATAAATGGGCCGCATGGACGCTACATTATTTGTTCACCCAGCCCAGCTAATGGCTGTAACTCAAAAAAACAAAGATCAAATTGATCAGAATTCTACCAAAAAAAAAGATCAGAATTCTAAAAAATGGGTTGAATACGTGCTACATTTTTGGAGGCTCAAATGTGGGCCAATAGGTGAAGCCAACACAAGTCGTTGTCAATTTAGTCAACAAATGATTTCGACATGTTAGCCGCTGGATTTACATCCAACGACCGCATCCATCTTCAATCTCTCATCTTCTTCCTCCAGCCGCCGGACCACCTCCGGCGCCCCGCTAGCTAGCAGCTGCTTAGCACGCCGCTATGAAGCGCCACTCCACCGCTGGCTGTGCCATCCCTCCACCCTCCACACCTCCTGTTTTTCTCCACCCACCGCCGAACCACACAAAGACTAGAACCGATTAACCTCAGACACCTCTCCGCTCATGACTCTACCTCGCGTTTCCCATCTCCGGCTCGTTGCTGTCCGGGGCCTCGCCGTCGTCCACCACCTTGGATGCGCTCGGCGCGCTGTGGTCAACATGGTCAATGAACGACACCATCGGAAGTAGACTGTTCGTGGAGAGGATGACAGCTGGGTCCACGGCCGCACACAAGGAAATGCCTGCTTATTACATGCAAAATAATGATTCCTCCACCTGATATCTGGGACCCACCAAAAGGGCCTCTCAGATTTATGAAAAAATGTTCCCTCACGACATGTCGGACCCACTAGCTATATCTTCGCACGCAAGGAAGTGCCTCCTTATTACGCACAAAAAATGAATACCCCCGCTAGCTGGGACCCACCATAGTGGGAGGATGATTTAGAGCCAACTAAGTTGACGGGACGGAGGGATTTGTCAACTTAGTCAATATGAACGATTCTAGCTCCAAAGGACCGTAAGATGTCCATCCAACGGTCGTAGTGCTTCTTCAACCTCTGGTCTTCTTGCTCCGGCCGCCCAAAGCAAAGGCTTGGTCGTGCCGCATGCTCCCGCCTCCGTGGTCGGCTGTCTTTGCCGCTGAGGCCTCACCGCCTTACTATTCCTATCGCTGGCAAAGCCTGCGGCGACGGCAGCCTCACACCGCAGCCGAACCGGTGAACCTCGATTCTCTCCGCTGGATTCCACCGCCGCGTTTTCCCGGCTCCGCCGCCCCTTCCTAGGCCTTGTCGCCGTCCACCGCCGTGGTGCTCTCGGCGCGGCGTGGTCAACATGGTCAAGGAACGACTTCCATCGAACATGGACTGTACGAAGAGAGCCTGACAGCTGGGTCCATGTCCGCAGCAAGGAAGTGCCTCCTTATTGCGTGGAAAATAATGATTCCTCCACCTGATAGCTAGGACCCACCGGACGGGCCACTGTATTTTGCAAAAAAAAACGTTTCCCCCTTACTGCTGGGACCCACCAACTACATCTTCGCACGCAAGGAAGTGTCTCCGGGCAAAAAAAAACGATTCGCCCCCCTGACTGCTGGGACCCACCAGCTACATCTTCGCACGCGAGGAAGTGCGTCCGGGCAACAAAAAACGATTCGCCCGACCGGCTGGGACCCACCAGCTACATCTTCGCACGCAATGAAGTGTGTCTGGGCCAAAAAAAGATTCGCCCCCCTGACTACTGGGACTCACCAGCTACATCTTCGCACACGAGGAAGTGTGTCCAGGCAAAAAACCGATTCACCTCCCTGACTGCTGGGACCCACCAGCTACATTTTTCGCACGCAAGGAAGTGTTTGACAGTCGGGACCCACCTGGTCGAAGCGTACGTAGCGTTGTCATTCTGGTCGCGAACATGTAGGTACATACTGGTGGATGTAGAGGCGCACACGTGTCGTAGTAGAGGCGCGCACGTGTCGTAGTAGAGGCGCACATGTAGCATGTATACGTACGTAAAACGGCCAGGGTGCAAGAAATAAAATACGGCCACATACGTACATACGGGCGGGGTCTCAAACGCCTACTCGCGCATACGTACGGCCAGGGCTTGTGTACATGGCTTGGTCGGAACGGAGAAACAGTGTCGTTTTCGTGTTCATGGGGAGGCAACGGAATGCATCGTGTTCATCGGGAGGCAACAGAACGCGTGGGAGCCAACCGGCTTGGACGGAACAGGCGATGGAAACGAGGCGTGGCGTACCGACGAACGGAGGAAACAGCCTTGTGTTCGACCGGCCACGTTCGAAACGGGATCCTATTCATCGGGAGGGGTCTAGCGTACCGCAAAACGGAGGAAATGGACCTCCTATGGTCTAAACGGGGGTCCTGTTGATCGGGAGGGGTTTGGCGTACCGCAAAACGGACGAAACGGACTTGTGTTCGAGCGCTACGGTCGAAACGGGGTCCTGTTCATCGGGACGGGTGTGGCGTACCGCAAAACGGGACTCCACGGATACCGCTCATGTCCACCGCCAACCTCCTCCGCCCCATAGGCTACCGCCGACCTCCACCACCTCCACGGGCTCCTCGCTCATCCAGCCTCCATCGCGCTTACTCCACCGCCATCGCTCAACCACCCTCCACGGGCACCCTCCGCCATCGCTCATCAAGCCCTCCACGGGGTCGTCCTGTTCATCCATCCCTCCACTCCACGGGGTCCTGTTCATCCAGCCCCAACCGGCTCAATCGATCGGGGTCCTGTTCATCCAGAGGCAGCGCCACCGCTTACTGTTCATCCACCCCCCTCGCAACGCTCTCTTTTCATCCCAGAGGCAGCATCGATCGGCTTCAGTTAGCAGTAGTAGCGAAGGAATCGCTCGATCGGGTTCAGTTAACAACCATCGATCGATCACTCGGGTTCAAGAACGCCAGATCTCGCAAAGGTAATCGCCGGGTTGATTAGAGCCCAACGCCTCGCTCTGGTTCAATTAGAGCCAACGCGTCGCACACACGCATGTATGTGTACGGGATAAACGTGCATCGCTCGGCCCCCGACCGCCCACCATAACCGGGAACTCCCCAAAATTTTCCTCGCCCTCGCTTCTACCACGGTTTTTTCCGTTATGGACGTCCCAAAGAATGTCATGCAGCTGCGTCTCCGGCCCGCCCAGGACAAAAAGCCCATTTTCTGTCATGATTTTTTGTCATAGAAGTAGGAGCCCACCACATCTAGGATGATACCGGGTTTTGTCACAATTATCGTCATAGAAGTGTCATAAGTATGACAGAAAAAAATTTCATACGGCCCAAAATGTCACGGATGTGTCTTTTTTTTGTAGTGAAAGATAGCATGGTTACCTTTTTGAGACTTGGGAAGGCCAGTGACGAAGTCCATTTGGATCTTATCCCACTTACATTCAGGAATCGGAAGCGGTTGTAGAAGTCCAGCCGGTTTCTGATGTTCTGCTTTGACGGGACGGCAAACGTCACATTCTTCACTATATCGAGCAATGTCTTGCTTCATCTGAGACCACCAGTAATTCTGACGGATGTCTAGATACATCTTGGTACTTCCTGGATGAATAGATAGAGGGGGTGTCATGTGCTTCTTTCATCACCTTCTCTGTCATAAGCTCGAACCAGGGTACTACAATGCGATCTCTGAAGTATAAAGTTCCATCTTCACCAAGTGAGAAATCTCTGGATTTCTCCAAGGCAAGATCCTTTTTCATCAAATCAACGTGAGCATCTTTGGCTTGAGCAGACTTAATTGCTTTCAGAAGAGTTGGTTCCAGGACAAGGTTATTCAGAGAACCCTATGGAACTAGTTGAAGGTTTAGCTTACAAAGTTCGTCATAAAGGCGGGGTTGAGCTTTGTAGACAATGTGATTATTGCAATAAGACTTGCGGCTCAGGGCATCGGCCATTACATTAGCCTTGCCAGGGGTATAGGATATCCGCAGTTGTAGTCAGCAATAGCTTCCATCCACCGCTACTGACGGAGGTTCAGATCTGGCTGAGTGAACAGGTACTTCAGACTCTAATGATCGGTGAAGATCTCGCAACGATTACCGAGAAGGTACTGTCTCCATAGCTTCAGTGCAAAGATAAGCGCAACAAGATCGAGGTCATGAACTGGGTAGTTCTCTTCATGAGGGCGCACTTGACGGGAGGCATAAACAATCACCCTCGCTCTTGCATCAGGACACATCCTAATCCTTGACGTGAAGCATCGCAATAGAAGACAAAGTCCTTGCGAGAATAAGGAGGAGCAACCACTAGGGCAGATGTCACCTTGTCCTTGAGTGCCTGGAAACTTTCCTAAAACTTTTCGGTCCAATCAAACTTAACACCTTTGTGTAGTAGATTGGTCAGTGGCTTCGCGATCTTGGAGAAGTTCTCGACAATCCAGCGACAATAGCTGGCTAGTCCGAGAAAGCTTCTGACTTGCTTGACAGTCTTCGGAGGGGTCCAGTCAAGAATAGCCTGAACTCGCTCTGGGTTGATGGCAATACCATCCTTGGAGATGACATGCCCAAGGTAGGTTACTTCAGGAAGCCAGAGTTCACACCTGGAATAATTGGCATCAAGTTGATGCTCTCGAAGCTTTTCCAGAACAAGACAGAGATGTTTAGCATGTTCATCTTTATTCTTCGAATATACCAGAATATCATCCAGATAGACTACGACAAACTTGTCGAGGTAATCCATGAATATGTAGTTCATCAGACGAGAGAATGTAGCTAAAGGATTGGTTAAACCGAATGACATGACGGTGTACTCATAAGAACCATAACGAGTGACGAATGCGGTCTTTGGAATATCCTCTTCATGAACACGGATCTGGTGGTAACCCAACCTCAAGTCGAGTTTAGAGAATATCGATGAACCAGCCAGTTGATCATACATATCATTGATCTGAGGAAGGGGATATTTGTTCTGAATTGTAGCTTGGTTGATAGGACGATAGTCTTGGACCAAACGATTCGTTCCATCCTTCTTCTTCACAAAGAGAGAAGGTGCTCCCCAAGCAGAGGAACTTGGACGAATGAAACCCTTGCAAAGAGATTTGTCGATTTCCTCCTTAAGTTCAAGGAGCTCATGAGGCAGCATCTTGTAGGGTCATTTGGCGATAGGAATGGTGCCTGGTTTCAAGTCGATGACGAACTCGACAACCCGAGCAGGGGGTATTGCTGGAAGTTCTTCTAGAAAGACGTCTTGGAAGTCGCGAACGACTGGAATCTTTTCAATTCCCTCAAGAGGTGTCGCATTCAACGCATTCAAGACATAAAGTCATGCTTCGACGTTTTGAACAATCTGAGCATGGTAGCTTACTATCTCATCGGAAGGATGTAGGAGGTGAACGACCTTGGTGGCGCAAACGATAGAGGCAGTATGTGCTTTCAACCATTCCATTCCCAGAATGAGGTCAATATTGGAAGACTCCAGAATAATGGGAGGAACAAGGAATTCCAACCCTTCAATCTCAATGGGAACATTTGACATCAGCCCGCAGGGGTGCGTACCACTATCCGAGTGTTCCTGGGCTCGAATCGAATGTCGTGTGTGTATGCAAACTTTTCTGACATGAATGAATGTGATGCCCCTGAATCGAATAAAACTAAAGCTGGTACCGAATTAACAAGGAGAGTACCCATCACAGTAGCAGGCTGGTCTTGAGCTTCATTCAGATCAATGTTGTTAGCCTGCCCACGACCATAAGGTCGGGCATTGTTGTTGCGGGGTTGATTGTTACCACGACCCGCAGCAGGAAGAGCCAGTTGGTTCTGATTCTGAGGTTAGTTCTTGGAGCGGTGACCTGGAAGGCCACACTTGAAGAATAGACCATCATTGGGGTTGGGAGCAGGAGCTTGGGGTGGTACAACTCGGAGAGGCTGCCTCTGCGGTGGAGGAGGCAGACGAGGTGCAACATAGGACTGTCTTGGTGCAGGTGCAGTTGGGCGGTACATGCTATGGGGGACCCATATCCAACGCATTTGCGCTGATGGGCCTGAAGATGAGCCAGCGTCACGGCTGCGCCTGAGGGATCCCTGTGTTCCTACAAACCAGTCTCAACCGGAATAGCCTTGTTCACCAAGGTGGCGAAATCGGGAAAGTCATGAATGAGCAGTGTTAGCTTGATATCAGGGTGAAGTCCATCACGAAACTTTTCCTGTCTGCGAGCATCAGTTGCAATGTCTTCTTCAGCATAACGTGACAAATCCAAAAATTCCCACTGATAATCATCAACTGTCTTGTTGCCTTGGGTGAGGTTACGGAACTCTCACTTCTTCCTGTCCATGATTCCCTGAGGAATGAAGCGGGCACGAAAGGCAGCTTGAAAATCCGGCCAAGTGATGACCGTTCTAGTAGGTAGGTTACGCGTGTGGCTGTCCCACCATTGAGCAGCGGGACCCTTGAGGAAGAAGGATGCGAAGGTGACATAGCTGGCAGGGGTAACACTAGCAGACTCCATTTCATATGTGATGTCGCGGAGCCAGTCATACGGTAGATGGTTGGGTTGAGGCGCATGAAGTCCTGCAGAGTAACTGGGGTTGGCTGATGGTTCATATTCGGATGAGGAAACTAAGCCATCATTCCTTCCATGAACTGGCGGTTCAGCTCAAACTGTTGCATCATTCCAACAAAGAATTCAGGCAGTGGTGGATCATTGGCACCACAGCCATGACTAGCAGGTCTAACCATCCTGCTAACATGTAACAAGGCGTAGTTCAGCATTGAGCATTTGCAAAGACAAGGATAATTCATGATGAAACATGCATCATGAAAGTGGTACGATGGATACCACATAACAGTCAACACGACAATGTATGTACTATTCAGAATACCATTCTAAGGAATAAATATGGCTTATCCAACTTTGGGGTGAATGTGGTCACGGGATAGAAGAGAGATCATAGTCCCAGAGTATAGACGAGGAGTAAAAGATCCTAACACCACCCAATGGCGATGTGCGCCCGTAAGCCACACGGCCATGTTAGTAAAAGTTTTTTGTAGTGACTAGACTCAACTTCGGCCAAGGAGTTGGAAACGGGGCTACCTACAGGCAGTCGGCTCTGATACCAACTTCTGATGCCCTCGATTCAATCGTACACTAATCATGCACGCAAATGTGTACGTTCAAGATCAAGGACTCATGGGAAGATATCACAACACGACTCTAGACACAAATTAAAATAAAACAAGCTTTATATTACAAGCCAGGGGCCTCGTGGGCTCGAATACATAAGCTCGAAAACACAAGAGTCAGCGGCAGCAACAATATCTGAGTACAGACATCAGTTATCAATTTTTGCCTTAAGAAGGCTAGCACAAACGCAACATTGATCGAAAAGGCAAGGCCTCCTGCCTAGGAACCTCCTAACTACTCCTGGTCATTGGCGGCCTCCATGTAGTAGTAAGCACCCTCGTGGTAGTAGTAGTCGTCATCGAAGGGTATGCTCGATCCCGGCTCCACCATCCGTTGCAAGATCCGGAAGAATGGAAAGAGGTGGAAAAAGGGGAGCAAAGCAATCGTGAGTACTCATCCAAAGTACTCGCAAGCAAGGATCTACACTACATATGCATCGGTGTCAATGAAAGGGGTTGTATATGTGGACTAAATTGAAGAATGCCAGAAGAGAAGGGGAAAGCCTAGCCTATCGAAGACTAGCATCTTCAAGCAGCTCCAAGCATCTTGCAGCATTAGAAAAGATATGAGTAGCATAAAGTAAAGTAGTAGTAGTGTTATCAACCTCAGCCAGAGATCCTTTCTCGACTCCCTGCGATAAAGCAATCCCAGAGCCATACTATCCATTTCTCATCTCAAGTATCCGATTCTAGTTGTATCGATCGGGATACAACTCCAAGTGTCCGTTACCGTAGGACATGCTATCAATAGATGTTTTCTTCCCTGCAGGGGTGCACCAACTTACCCACCACGCTTGATTAACTCTGGCCGGACACACTTTCTTGGGTCATGCCTGGCCTCGGCCAAACAATACGCCGCAACCTGACCTAGGCTTAATAGAGAGGTCAGCACGCCAGACTAAACCTATGCCCCCATGGGTCATGGGCCATCGCCCCGAGAACTCCTCAAGACGCTATGATGCGGCCAAGGAGCGCACCTAGCTACCTCCTTCAAAAAGGCAGGTGCTTACGCAGTCCAACCTGGCGCGCGCCGCTCACTCGCTGACGTCTATTAAGCTCCGGCTGATGTATATGATGCAGAACGCCCATACTATGCCCACATGATGGTTAGTGTTATCAGGCTAGAGGCCCCTCGGATCAAATATCCAAATCGTAGTGGATTAGGAACGCGTGGTAACAAGCAGAGACTCACGAAAGATGTGACCCCGTTGCCCCATCTCGAGGACTTGTGGCAAGGGCTAGGAATGCCCGGCCACACATCGTAAGTATCTCGCGGGCACCTCCTGTGTCAACTCCGACTCATCACTGCAGAATATGCTCGCTGGTACCCTTCAGTAGGTCAATTCGCCTTTAGTAACATGGTTCAGTGTAAAGTCATTGTAACCATAGTAACTGTGTGTCTAACACCAATGGGAAAACCTGAGGAGTCACCCCCGACAGATTCCACTCGATGTAATCATCAAGGTGGATGGAAGAGGAACCACCCTCGAGGTCCACACTTGAGGGGTTGCACGACAAAGTCGTATCGGAAGTGGTTATGGAGGAAATCACCCTCAATGACCACGACCGAATAACTACACTACCGGGTTAACATCAGAATGCTGATGAGGTCTCACCCTTGGCACTCGATAGTAACCAAGTAGTGTCGAGCAACTAAGGGGAAGTGATGTGCGGTGCCGGGGTCTAGTCTTCGATCCTGTTGATCGGGTCTTTGATGATGAAGCAGGGGCAACAAGGACAAGGTGGGGGTCACTGATGGATCACTAACCAACCTATACTAAGCAGTTAAGGATAAGCAGGTAAGTAACAATAAGCAAGTACAAAAGCAGGCTATGCATCAGAATAGGAGCAAACAAGTACAGTAGAAAAATCTAATGCAAGCATGAGAGAATGGAATGAGAGATATCGGGATGATCAAAGGCGGGGCTTGCCTGAGAGCTCCGCTGAAAGGGAAGAAGGGTCGTCGTCGACGTAGTCGATCAC
This sequence comes from Aegilops speltoides, assembly GCA_021437245.1. Lineage (NCBI taxonomy): Eukaryota > Viridiplantae > Streptophyta > Magnoliopsida > Poales > Poaceae > Aegilops > Aegilops speltoides. The sequence continues at coordinate 381,516,864 of CM038146.1, forward strand.
AGCGGCATCAACAGCCTCGAGGTCTACCGGAGAGAAGAGGGGGAAGAAACATTAATAATAAAGCAAGCATAGCATCACAAAGCATAACATGGAAATATGCTGTGCCGGGTGTGACCTAACGTATGGCTACACGATATAGGTGAAGGGGGAATTCAACCGGGAATGTTTTCCCGGTTCCGGACCTATGTCAAACAGATGACCGGAGGGGGAATGTTCCATGTTCATATAGTTAGAGGCATCTGACAGGCAAATGGACCGCATTTTCGGATTCGCCTCGTCGTTCTGAGCAATTTTCATGTAGGAAACATTTTCATCCGAGTTACGGTTTATTTACTATGAATTTCTAAAGATTTAGCATTTTTAGAAACGATTTAAAATAACAAAAATAGAATTATGACGTCAGCAAAGTGTCAGCATGACATCAGCAGGTCAACAAACCCGCTGACTGGTCAAACTGACCAGTAGGTCTAGTGGGACCCACATGTCATAGACAAAGAGCTAACAGAGTTTTAAAACTAAATAAACAGATTTATCTAGAAGGAAGGCCCCACCTGTCATAGACTAATTACCTAAAGTAATTAGTTTTAATTATTAAAACACTTTAATTAGAGGATTAAGCGGTGGGGCCCGCACATCAGTGGCTGGGGTCAACAGGGGGCCAGGGGCCCCACTGGCAGTGACCCATGGGGTGGCCCCATGTGTGCCAGCCCAGCACGGCCAGCGGCTTGACGCCGGTGACCTCCAGACGCGGCGGAGGGCTTGGGCCGGCGTCGGAAATCGTCTACGGGTGTCCGTTTCACGCGCGCGAGGGTGCGTTCGAATGGGCGAACGACGCCTTGTCGAATGGTAGTAGAGGCACGGCCGGACTTGGCCGGTAACGGCGGCGGCTTTCGGGTGGTCGACGAGGTGGAGCTACAGGCGTCGGCTCCGGGTGTTGCTGGGCTCGTCCGAACGAGCGGAGTGAGCTACGCCCTCCTGTGGTGGCGGTGAGGCCGGAGGAGGCCCGTAGCGACGGCGACGAGCGGTGAGGGCGGCGGTAGGAATCAGACAAGGTAGGGGGCGACGCTGCAGGGCAAGAGGAGGTGTGTGCGCGCATTCGAGTCCTAGGAGCGCCAGGAGGTCGCCGCTGGGCTCGGGCATGCGTGAAAATGGCCCTAGCCTTGATGGCGGCAGGCGGCGGTGAGCTTTGGCCATGGCGGAGGTAGCAGCAGCAGTAGCAGATCGAGGGGGGGGGCGGAGGGGAAAGGAGGCTGAGCTCACCGGGAAGGCACATGGAGGACCGGTGGGTGACTAGGAGCAGCAGTGGCATAGATTTGGGGTGGCGGCTTTCGTCGGAGCCGAGGGCGAAGGCGAGGTCATGGCGGTGCGGCGGGGCCGTCCCGGTCCGCGTGGCTTGGCGGGGAGGATGAGGAGGTCGAGGCAAAGCCTGGGGGCACGTCGGCGACGTGAAGGCCGACCGGTAGCCGCGGCTACAGAACATCCATGGCGACGGCGGCGCTCGGTTGAGGTGGGGAACGAGGGGGAGACCAAGGATGGATCTGGTGGGAGAGGGAGAGGCGGAGCGGGCGACAGTGGAGAGCGGGGGAGAGGACCGACGCGTCCCGGGCCTAATCCCCTCGTCGGGCATTGCCAGCGAGGTGGTTGGACGGCGACGGGCGCGCGCTGTCCCGCCCGGTCGGAGGAACAAGAAGCAATCGGGGAGGGGGAGTGGGCCGGCCTGCTAGGCAAGTTGGCTCGGGCCAGGCACTGTGCACTTGGCCCAGTGCATAGTGGCATGTGCTCTTTCTCTTTTCCTTTACTTTTTTTTGTTTTTTAAGCATTAGTTTCAAATAGCTTAGGCCATTTAAACACTTCGAAAAAAATAGGTTCACCACAAATATTTATTATGGAATATTTGGCACAAGATGAACATTTTAATTTTCATGTTTGAGCATTTTTGAATTTCACTCAGAATTTGAATTTGAGTTCAACTCGAATAAGAATAAAGATAAGAACAATGATGAACAAACACTTGTTTAGCAAAAGGATTATCTTAACCCCAGGGATTACTGTAGCATCATTACACCGGGGCGTTACACGCTCCACATAGGTGGTCGGTCGGCCCTAGGGCTACAGCCCTGGCCGCACCCCCCTGCCATGTATTCTCAAGGGGGAAGGAAAAGAGGGGGGAGGGGGAAAGAAGAGGGAATCCTAATCCACACTTTCCTTTCCCTTCCCCCTTTCCTTCTCCTCCTTAGGCCGGCCTGCTATGGGGGCGCACCAGCCCCTTGTGGCTGTTATGTTTCCTCTCTTGGCCCATAAGGCCCATATCTTTGCCAGGGGTGCCCGAAACTCCTTTCCGGTGATCCGATAAGTACCCGGTACCCTCCGAAACACTTCCGGTGTCCGACTACCATCGTCCTATATATCAATATTTACCTCTCGAACATTTCGAGACTCCTCGTCATTTCCGTGATCTCATCCGGGACTCCGAACAAGATTCGGTCACCAAATCACATAACTCATATAACACAATATCGTCCACGAACGTTAACGTGCGTACCCTATGGGTACGAGAACTATGTAGACATGACCGAGACACCTCTCCGGTCAATAACCAATAGCGGAACCTGGATGCCCATATTGGCTCCTACATATTCAACGAAGATCTTTATCGGTCGAACCATTATGACAACATACTTAATTCCCTTTGTCCATCGGTATGTTAGTTGCCTGAGATTCGATCGTCGGTATCTTCATACCTAGTTCAATCTCGTCACTGGCAAGTCTCTTTACTCGTTCCATAATACATCACCTCGTGACTAACTCCTTAGTCACTTGCTTGCAAGCTTATTATGTGTATTACCGAGAGGGCCCAGAGATACCTTTCCGATACTCGAAGTGACAAATCATAATCTCGATCTATGTCAACTCAACAAACACCTTCGGAGATACCTGTAGATCATCTTTATGATCACCCAGTTACGTTGTGACATTTGATAGCATACAAGGTATTCCTCCGGTATCTGGGAGTTGCATAATCTCATAGTCGAAGGAATATTTATTTGACATGAAGAAAGCAATAGCAATAAAACTTAACGATCATTATGCTAAGCTAACGGAAGGGTCTTCTCCATCACATCATTCTTCTAATGATGTGACCCCGTTATCAGATGACAACTCATGTCCATGGTTAGGAAACCTTAACCATCTTTGATCAATGAGGTAGTCTAGTAGAGGCTTACTAGGGACATGGTATTTGTTTATGTATTCACACATGTATTTAAGTTTCCGATCAATACAATTCTAGCATGAATAATAAATCTTTATCATGAATAAGGAAATATAAAATAACAACTTTATTATTGCCTCTAGGGCATATTTCCTTCAGTCTCCCACTTGCACTAGAGTCAATAATCTAGATTATATTGTAATGAATCTAACACCCATGGAGTCTTGGTGTTGATCATTGAGGGAGTCCTGGACTAGGGGGTGTCTGGATAGCCGGACTATCATCGTCAGCCGGACTCCAAGACTATGAAGATACAAGATTGAAGACTTCGTCCCGTGTCCGGATGGGACTTTCCTTGGTGTGGAAGGCAAGCTTGGCAATACGGATATGTAGATCTCCTACCATTGTAACCGATCGTAACCCTAGCTCTCTCGGTGTCTATATAAACCAGAGGGTTTTAGTCCGAGGACTAACAACCATTACAACAATCATACCATAGGCTAGCTTCTAGGGTTTAGCCTCCTTGATCTCGTGGTAGATCCACTCTTGTACTACCCATATCATCAATATCAATCAAGCAGAGTAGGGTTTTACCTCCATCCGAGGGCCCAACCGGGTAAAAACATCGTGTCCCTTATCTCCTGTTACCATCCGCTAGACGCACAGTTCGGGACCCCTACCGAGATCCGCCGGTTTTGACACCGACATTGGTGCTTTCATTGAGAGTTCCTCGTGTTGTCACCGATAGGCTTGATGGCTTCTTCAATCAACAACAACATAGTCCAGGTGAGAATTTTCTCCCGGACAGATCTTCGTGTTCGGGCGGCTTTGCACTGCGGGCCAATTCACTTGGCCATCCGGAGCAGATCAAAAGCTATGCCCTCGCCATCGTGTCGATTTGAAGCCTAAACTTCACGGCCGACATCCGCGGAGATTTGATCTTCGACGGATTCAAGCCATACCGAAAGCGTGCCGACCGTCATGATGGGTATGATCTAGCTCGCCACCGACAAGACTTTGAAGGTCAAGACACTTAATCCGCCCGACCCATAGTTCGGAGCCGACCGCGCAGACGAGGATAGGTGGTGGACACCGCCTCGAGCTGCAACTTCTACGGCGATGGAGCCGAATATCGACCTTGTCCCTTATAAAGCTCGTGGACTCGAGGTGCCGGACTCCTTTTGGACTCAACCTCCTCAGGCCCCTACCAATCGAATCCGATTGGGTGCCGATCATGGAGTTCACCCGCAGACATCTTTCAAGACTCACCCTTGGCGACATCTTGAATTCGCTAAGGCATCTCTCGTTATCGAGAGCCCTGGCCGACTAAGGTCGGGATGGTTGGGACCCGGACGATTTAAGAAATTCAAATCCCACCCACCACCCACTTTGTAGCCACCGCCGACGATCTAACCGACATGCTAGACTACGACTCAAGACATCGACGGCATGGACGACGATGCCAGAGACGATCAAGAACCAGCGCCCATAGGCACCGGAAGACCACTCGCCATATGACATATACATGGTGGACACCCCAAAGGATGGGGACGGCGAAGATGCAATGGAGGCAGATTCTCTAAGAAACAGCCCAAGCGCCGGTGTCAGTGGCGCCGCTTAAATCCCGCCACGGCAAGAAGAATGGAGACTCCACACGGAGATAATAACACCCCTGAGAGTGCCGAAGACAACCCCTCCAAAGAAGATTCAACACAGAGGGCGGAGAAGCCAGCCTCAAGAGAGAGCGGCAGACGAGGAGATAGAGGACGACAATTACATGCCTCCTCCGGAGACGAGGCAAGCCTCAACGACGCATTTAATTCGTGGTGCCCAAGGATCCCGGCTTAACAAGAGCGCTTAAACGCAGGCCGATGGCCATGGCGAATAGCCTAAAGAAAAGCAGCAACAGCCTTCGAGTGACCAAGACCTGCTGGCCGACAGATGGACCGAGGTCCTCGCGGGTCAAGAGTATGGACTCAAACGCCTCCAAAAGCTACCTAACACGCAAGTTGCTCCCCGACTAGAGGAGGAAGCATACAAACCTTCATCACCAACAAGACAACACGGCAGACCGACCACCTCGTGGCCGCGACAGAGAGGCATCTAGGCCCTCCACCAGAACCGTACCCCAGCACCGCTCGAAAAGCGTGAAGCCACAGGGAAATGCGCTGGACTTGCGGGATATATTGGAGTACAAGGCAAGACAATCCAGATCCATCTACGGATCACGTGGGTGCCCCACGACCCACGACGACTACCGTCGCGCCGGATACAGCAACTCCGGCCGGGCCGAACACAGCAGCATAACGCCTCTTGAGCTACGCCGTGATATTGCGCAATATAGAGGCGCCAAGACACCCACTATGCTTCACAGATGAAGTAATGGATCATCAAATCCTCAAGGGTTTAAACCCGTGAACATTGAATCTCACGACGGCACAACAGACCCCGCGGTTTGGATCGAAGATTATCTCCTTCATATCCATATGGCCCGCGGTTCCATCAGCTTGTTACAGCTCCAAAGGACCACTCCTCCAAAGACAGACATCACCAAGTCTTCGCCCATCTTGTCATATCCACTCCAACATCAACCCAGACAGGAGCCGCCAGCAGAGTCCCCAGTGACGCTTAGCTCTATGCCTTTTCGAACTTTTTGGTAACTTGTTGCCAAAGGGGGAGAAATTGTATAGATCATAGGACTTCGAGAGAGAGTGTTGTTGTCTTTGCGCTTTTGCTCTTTTCGTTCATTTGCGGTTTCTTTGAGATACTTTTGGTTTTCGAGACATTCAAAGGTGTTTGATACTACGTTTCATTCTACCTTAATGAGTGCTTGGTCGCATTATGCTTTAATGTGTGCCTAATGCTTATCATATGCTATTCCTATCTTGTATGACCATTTACTCATGTCTTGGTGATTGGGTGCATGTTGTTCATTCTTATCATTTTGTGCGCTCCACCAAGATGTATGTGACATGGAAGAGTGACCCATGATCCTAATCGATTGTGCATTTGCATTCAAACGCAAATCTTAAATAATGCACAAATTTAGGGGGAGCTCTTGCTTATCACATACTTCTCAAAGCTTATTTATATTATTCATTGATTATATCCTTTGTCGGCTTTGATCTATATGTTGTCATCAATTACCAAAAAGGGGAGATTGAAAGTGCAACTAATCCCGGGTGGTTTTGGTAATTAATAACAACATATATATCATTGAACTAATAGTTACTTGAGAATCATTTCGAAAGTTCAATGATATGGGTATGGCAAGGATCAAGAAGTGGACCCTCAAAATGCTAAGGCAAGCATTGGCAAAAGCTCAAGACTCCATTTTTGGTTTAGTGATCCAAGATCACATTGAGTCCATAGGAAAGCCAATACTATTAAAAGGGATGAGGTTATGATGATGATCCGTTGCTCAAGTGCTTAGTGATACATCTCCTAAACTATCAAGAACTTTCACCGCCATATACACTCATAAGTAATCTCGGTCCCACCGATATTCCAAACTCACCACACCGAGATGAACCACCTCACCATAAAGCCAAACCCTAGAAATCTCGGATTTTCCGATTCTCAACTCGGTCTCACCGAAACTTGAGTTGCCAAGCTTCAGAACCTTCGTCATCAAATCGGTGTCACCGAGATGATGAAGTCGGTCCCACCGAGATTGGCAAGCTCTTGTCTTTGCACGAATCGGACTAACCGAGATTGTATTTTCGGTCCCACGAAAATCCCAACGCTCACATGATTTGAACTTTCGGTCTCACCGAGTTGTCAACTTCGGTCCCACCGAGATTGGTCAAATGTGTGTAACGGTTGGATTTTGTGTGGAGGCTATAAATACCCCTCCACCCCTCTTCATTCGTGGAGAGAGCCATCGAAAGAACTACCACTCCTACCTTACATTTCGAGAAGAGAACTACCTACCCTTGTGTTGAGATCAAGTTGCTCCACTCCCACCATATGAAGCTTGATCTCTAGCCTTCCCAAGTTGCTTTCCACTCAATCCTTTCTTCCACCACAGCCAAATCAAGTGAGGAGAGTTGAGTGTTGGGGAGATTATCATTTGAAGCACAAGAGCAAGGAGTTCATCATCATCAACAACATCTATTACCTTTTGGAGGGTGGTGCCTCCTAGATTGGTTAGGTGTCGCTTGGGAGCCTCCATCGAGATGTGGAGTTGAACCAAGAAGTTTGTAAGGGCAAGGAGATCGCCTACTGTGAAGATCTACCCCGAGTAAGGCTAGCCCTCCGTGGGTGTAGGCCATGATGGAATAGACAAGGTTGCTTCTTCGTGGACCCTTCGTGGGTGGAGCCTCCGTGGACTCTCGCAGCTGCTACCCTCCGTGGGTTGAAGTCTCCATCAACGTGGAAGTACGATAGCACCACCTATCGGAACCACGAGAAAAATCACCGCGTCTCCAAAATTGCGCTTGCTCTTCTCCACCTCTCTTTACTACATGTGCAATTTACTTTCCGCTGCCTATACTCTAGAATTGCATGTGTAGGGTGATGCTTGACTTGATCATAATTGTGAATCTGCCAAAACTGTTCTTTGTCAAAAGGCAGAATTTTTATATTGTCAAGTAGTCTAATCACCCCCTCTAGACATACTTTCGATCCTACAAGTGGTATCGAGCTTTGGTCTCCATTGTATTGGTTTCATTGCATTGACTCCATAAGCTTGGTTTCACAACCTAGGAGAGTATGGCGCCTAGTGAGGGTAATTTTCAGAGAGGTCCTTACTTTGATGGTACAAATTTTGCTAGTTGGAAGCATAAAATGAAAATGCATATTCTTGGCCATAACCCAGCCGCATGGGGCATTATTTGTGTTGGTATGCAAGGTGAATTCTTCGAGGAAGGAAAAGTTTCGGATCGCGAAGCTACAGCGGAAGAATTGCGGATGTTGCAAAACAATGCTCAAGCTTGTGACATTCTCTTCAATGCCTTGTGTCCCGAGGAGTTCAACAAAATCAGCCGTCTTGAGAATGCAAAAGAGATTTGGGATACTTTAGTTGAAATGCACGAAGGTACCGAGTCCGTGAAGGAATCAAAGCTAGACATTCTTCAAGGTCAACTTGACAAGTTCAAGATGAAGGAAGGTGAAGGAGTCGCTGAAATGTACTCTAGGCTTGCTCTCATTACCAATGAGATTGACGGCTTAGGAAGCGAAGAAATGACCGACCGATTCATCATCAAGAAGATTCTCAGGGCTTTGGATGGAAAGTATGACACCGTGTGCACTTTGATCCAAATGATGCCAAACTACAAGAATCTCAAGCCAACCGAAGTCATTGGAAGAATTGTTGCTCATGAGATGACACTTAAGGATAAGGAAGAGCTTCACAACAAGTCAAGTGGTGCTTACAAAGCCACAAGTGATGCTCCCACAACCTCAAGTGACAAGTTGGTTTCCAATGAAGAGATAAGCCTAATGGTCAAGAACTTCAACAAATTCTACAAGAGTAGAAGCAAAGAGAGAAGCTCAAAGTCTAGGTCATATGATGAAAAGAGATCTTCTAGTCGTGATCGAAACTGCTACAATTGTGGAAGACCGGGATACTACTCAAATGAGTGTACGGCTCCCCACAAGAGAAGAGAAGAATCTCCAAGAAGAAGAAGCTCAAGAGATGAGTCACCTCGGAAAGAGAGAAGGAGTAGAGATGATCGTTATGAACGAAGACCCTCTCGGAGAAGCAAGGATTCGGAGAGGAAAGACAAGTCATCAAGGAGCTACACAAGAAGAAAACATCAAGCTCATGTAGGTGAATGGGTCTCCGGCTCCGACTCCGACAATCAATCCGAAAGAAGCTATCACTCCAACTCCGACTACAGTCAAGATGAAGGTGTTGCCGGTCTTGCTCTCGTATCCTCCAACTCCTACGACTTATCTGATTCACCAAATGAGGGAATTGGAAGATGCTTCATGGCTAAAGGCCCCAAGGTATCACACCCTAAATTCATTGACTTTGATAGTGATGAGGATGACTTGCTTGGTGAAGATGAGCTCTTGCATGGTAAATCTAATGAACCTAGTAATGATGAACATGCTAGTAGTCTTTATAGTCAAGAAGAGTCGAATGACAATGCTATGAAGGAGATTGAGCGTCTAACTAAAGAACTAAACACTCTTAAGTTAGCTCATGAAACAACTCAAGAAGATCATAGAGAGCTCCTAAGATCTCATGAGAAGCTACACTTCGAGAAGCTCACTCTAGAGCAAGAACATGAGTTTCTAAAAGCAATCAATGACGATCTTCGAAAGAAGAGTTCTTCATATCTTGCCAAACGACTTCTCTTGTCTAATTTCTTGCCACCCATTAAGTCTAAGCATGACAAGCATAAGAAAAATTCTTTCTCTAGTAGTAACAATAACCATGCTAAATCCAATGTTGTTGCTTCTAGTAGTTCTCTTGATTCCACTAACAATGTTTCAAGCCAAGTTACACTTGAGCAAGAAAATAGTTTATTGAAAGGGATTATAGAGAAAGGTGTCTACAAGAGCCTTGCCGGAAGCAAGAACTTTGAGGAAATTGTTCGCAAGCAAGGAAGGCACCGGAAGAATCAAGGAATTGGTTTTGAGCGAAAGTTCAACGCCGAAGGTGTTGAATGGGAAGAAGGTCAATATCCTACTCCACCGTTTGTTCTTCAAAAGGAGAAGTATAATCCTACTTCTTCCAATGTGGAACAAGCACAAGATGACCTTCCACCACAAGACCACAAGCTAAAAGGCAAGGACAAGCTTCAAGAGGAGATTGATGCATTTGTTGAAGCACCTCAAGCCATGGTCAAGTGGGTTCCCAAGGAAACGTCAAGTTCTACTTCACAAGCTCAACTACAACCCCAAGGATTCCCATCAAGATGATGTGGATCCCAAGAAGAAGAACTATAAAGTTCTTGAGGGTGACTCCGCCAACATACTTCACTCACATTCATTTTGGCAAAAACTTGTGCAATCAACTTCCACATTGTGCACTAGTTCATGGAGTCACAAACCCTCTTGTTGGTAAGTCAAGGGACAAGGTAATCATTGCTTTCATGGACATCATCTATTGTGAACTTCAATCTATGTCCATGGATATCCTTGTTTGTTCCTTGTGGGACTAACCCATGTAGGTATTGAAAGTGCCCAATCCAAAGGATTGCTCCCAACTCTTGATGATCTTCATCAACATTGAGCATCCACATCTTCAACATCTACATGAAGTCTTCTACGACAACCCAAGGTTAGTTTGACCCTTTAAAAGGGTTCTCACATCTAGGGGAGCTTTGCTCTAAAAATTGAGCTAAAGCATCTTCAAATGATGTGAACACATCAATGCTTTATGTAAAAGTGGTAACCCCACTTGTGCTTAAACGATGAGTATGACCTATGATCAAATGTTCTCATTTGACTCCTAAGTCAATATACTCATATAAAGATGACCTAGTCATCGACAAATTGTGTGATAGTAGCTAGAGTTTTGATTGTGCATGTTTGACACATATTTCATTTGCTATCTTATTGTGTGAGCATGTTGGATGCATGATTTTATCCATTCGAGGACATCCATTTGTTGTTTTGGTCGTTTTGATTTTTCTCGACCAAATGGATGGACAAGAATGCCTAGTACCTCCCTAGCTATCTATGCTTTCTTGTCTCAAATTCTATTCATGCTTACATCACAAATTTTGAACAAGTCATTTTCGGACCCTCCGGGTGAGGAGCACTCGGAGCCACCGATCCGTCAAAGGCTAACTTCCAAAACCTTCTAAGTGATTTCGGTCAGACCAACTCACTCAAACTCGGTCGAACCGAAAGCATTTAGATCGATCTAGGTTTTCACCTCGGTGAAACCGAAGTTGTGATTTTTGGCGTGACGAAGTGCATAAGCGCGCCAACAGTTATCCATCTCGGTGCCACCGAAGTTTTACAACTCGGTCCCCCGACAAAGAAAGGGGTATATATACTCCGAGGGCCGCGCTGATTTCTCCTTCAAACGCTTCGCCCCACACCCCTTTGCCGCCGCGCTTGGTCTCCGGATCGCCGCTGTTGTCGCATGTGCGCCTCGCCGCAGGTCTCGTCGCCATCAACGGACATCTTCTCCAAGGCCGTTGCCACCGAGAGAGAAACTCCACCAAGTTAGGGTGAGTTTTGATCCCACTCGTGCTCCCATCTCCGATTCAATACACGCTTGGTTTGCCTAGAATCTTGCCACGATTGAAATCTTCCAAGACACCAGATTAGTTCGTTTGGACTAGATTCGAGTAAAAGTTTTAGGGTTAGGTTTCCGCCGAACACATCTCGGTGAGACCGATTTTACATTTTCGGTATGACCGATTTGGCCTATGGCCATTGCACTGCACCCTTCAGTCCAACCGAGTTGTGCAAATCGGTGTGACCGAAATGAGGATTCTGTGAAACCCTAGTGTTTTCGGCAGAACCGAAACCCACTTCGGTCCAACTGAAAGTGGTGTGAAAGCTCCTGTTTGAACACTTCGGATTCACCGAATCTTAAACTCGGTCTGACCGAAATGTCTTCTGTGAAAACCTAACACTAGAATTTGAACTCATTTTTTTGCAAAAACTTCTGCAATTTGTGATGACTCTTCTTTTCCGCCTACACCTTATCTATTCACAAAGTTGTCAGCCATGTCGATGCCAAAGGATGTCGTAACAGGTCAGAGACACCCATTGCAGATATTCCAGAGGCAGGCACTAGTCCTGATCCCAGCAGCTCATCAGATGATGGATGAGGAGGATCCGACATCAGTTGAAGGTCAAGCCAAGATTGAAGCTGCCAAGAAAGCCAAGCTGACAAGGAAGCAGCAGCAGCAGCAGCTAAACCAAAGAGTGTCGGAGAGCAGCTTCTTGAAGCTACCCAAAGGATTGAACAACGCCTGCCAAGATGGTACAGCCTCGTGGAGAGCCTAGAGAGGATTGTTGAAGACAAGATCCACGCCCGATGTGAAGTCGATCAAGTGCAAGTGATCACAACAAGCTTGAGGCAGACATTGAGGAAGCAAAGAGGGAGAAGGAAGAGCTTATGCGTGAGATGCAGGATGACTTAGTCCAGATGCTTATCAGCAGATTGCTCCGGTTCCCCACAGACCCCGATCATTGCTATTCCAAAGGATCGACACCAGACTACAGCTTCAAAGACCTCCCACAGTTCCATCGGTTGCTACAGCTCCAGCTCCAAAGGACCACTCCTCCAAAGACAGACATCACCTGAAGTCTTCGCCGATGTCGTCATATCCACTCCAACATCAACCCAGACGGGAGCCGCCAGCAGAGTCCCCAAAGGACGCTTAGCTCTATGCCTTTTCGAACTTTTTGGTAACTTGTTGCCAAAGGGGAGAAATTGTATAGATCATAGGACTTCGAGAGAGAGAGTCTTTGTTGCTTTGCGCTTTTGCTCTTTCGCTCATTTGCGGTTTCTTTGAGATACTTTTGGTTTTCGAGACATTCAAAGGTGTTTGATACTACGTTTCATTCTACCTTAATGAGTGCTTGGTCGCATTATGCTTTAATGTGTGCCTAATGCTTATCATATGCTATTCCTATCTTGTATGACCATTTACTCATGTCTTGGTGATTGGGTGCATGTTGTTCATTCTTATCATTTTGTGCGCTCCACCAAGATGTATGTGACATGGAAGAGTGACCCATGATCCTAATCGATTGTGCATTTGCATTCAAATGCAAATCTTAAATAATGCACAAATTTAGGGGAGCTCTTGCTTATCACATACTTCTCAAAGCGATTTATATTATTCATTGATTATATCCTTTGTCGAAGCTTTGATCTATATGTTGTCATCAATTACCAAAAGGGGAGATTGAAAGTGCAACTAATCCCCGGTGGTTTTGGTAATTAATAACAACATATATATCATTGAACTAATAGTTACTTGAGAATCATTTCAGAAAGTTCAGTTGATATGGGTATGGCAAGGATCAAGAAGTGGACCCTCAAAATGCTAAGGCAAGCATTGGCAAAAGCTCAAGACTCCATTTTTGGTTTAGTGATCCAAGATCACATTGAGTCCATAGGAAAGCCAATACTATTAAAAGGGATGAGGTTATGATGATGATCTGGTTGCTCAAGTGCTTAGTGATACATCTCCTAAACTATCAAGAACTTTCACCGCCATATACACTCATAAGTAATCTCGGTCCCACCGATATTCCAAACTCACCACACCGAGATGAACCACCTCAGCCATAAAGCCAAACCCTAGAAATCTCGGATTTTCCGATTCGAACTCGGTCTCACCGAAACTTGAGTTGCCAAGCTTCAGAACCTTCGTCATCAAATCGGTGTCACCGAGATGATGAAGTCGGTCCCACCGAGATTGGCAAGCTCTTGTCTTTGCACGAATCGGACTAACCGAGATTGTATTTTCGGTCCCACCGAAAATCCCAACGCTCACATGATTTGAACTTTCGGTCTCACCGAGTTGTCAACTTCGGTCCCACCGAGATTGGTCAAATGTGTGTAACGGTTGGATTTTGTGTGGAGGCTATAAATACCCTCCACCCCTCTTCATTCGTGGAGAGAGCCATCGAAAGAACTACCACTCCTACCTTACATTTTCGAGAAGAGAACTACCTACCCTTGTGTTGAGATCAAGTTGCTCCACTCCCACCATATGAAGCTTGATCTCTAGCCTTCCCAAGTTGCTTTCCACTCAATCCTTTCTTCCACCACAGCCAAATCAGTGAGGAGAGTTGAGTGTTGGGGAGATTATCATTTGAAGCACAAGAGCAAGGAGTTCATCATCATCAACAACATCTATTACCTTTTGGAGGGTGGTGCCTCCTAGATTGGTTAGGTGTCGCTTGGGAGCCTCCGTCGAGATGTGGAGTTGAACCAAGAAGTTTGTAAGGGCAAGGAGATCGCCTACTTCGTGAAGATCTACCCCGAGTAAGGCTAGCCCTCCGTGGGTGTAGGCCATGATGGAATAGACAAGGTTGCTTCTTCGTGGACCCTTCGTGGGTGGAGCCCTCCGTGGACTCTCGCAGCCGTTACCCTCCGTGGGTTGAAGTCTCCATCAACGTGGAAGTACGATAGCACCACCTATCGGAACCACGAGAAAAATCACCGCGTCTCCAAAATTGCGTTTGCTCTTCTCCACCTCTCTTTACTACATGTGCAATTTACTTTCCGCTGCCTATACTCTAGAATTGCATGTGTAGGGTGATGCTTGACTTGATCATAATTGTGAATCTGCCAAAAACTGTTCTTTGTCAAAAGGCAGAATTTTTATATTGTCAAGTAGTCTAATCACCCCCCCTCTAGACATACTTTCGATCCTACACACCTCACTAGAGTCCTGATGGACGGCGGCAGCAGCCTGAACCTACTTTATCAGGATACAGTGCGCAAGATGGGCATAGACCCCTCAAGGATTAAACCTACGAAGACGACCTTCAAAGGCGTCATACCAGGAGTTGAAGCCAATTGTGCTGAGCTCACCACATCGAAGTGGTCTTGGATCCTCGGATAATTTCAAGCGAGGAGTTAATCTTGACATAGTCCTGCTCGCAGATGGCTATCATGCTCGCTTTGACGAACCGCGTTTGCAAAGTTCAACCTTGATGCTACATTATGCATACCTCAAGCTCAAGATGCCAGCCCTCGTGGAGTCATCACGGTCAACGGAAACACTGAACGCTCCCTCCGAACGGAGGAACACACAACGGCTCTCGCGGCAGAAGTACAAAGCAGCCTTTTAAGGCAATTTTTGAGTCCGGCCGTTAAACGACCGGACATGGCCAAACGCGCCCGGAGTAACATCAATCAAGACCGCCCGCACGCTCCGAGCACACGAGTAATGCGCCTAACCCCAGCCCTTGCATGATTGCAAGACCAGCTCTTCGCGACATCACTACGCCTCAAGATACCATGGGCATAGGGGAGGGGCACGACCACGACAGGCCCAGTGCGGCTTAACCACACCAGGGCTCCCAAGTGTGTCACTCTTTTTCTTTTTTTTTTCCACAGACCCCGCTCACTGAGGCCCTCGTCGTGAGTAAACCCGCCGAACTCACGATGCAACAGCCGAGTGGAGGGACAAAGGCTACGATTTAACACTCGTGTGGTCTCCATTATGAGCATTAAATTTGTTAAAAACACCAGTCCGCAGCCCTACCCTCGAGGGGGACATGATTAAATAGTCCAAACCCTTGCTTACCGCACCATTTGTATCGTTCTGCACTCATAGCAGAATTCCTGGAATAAACAATGCATCACTTTCTGTTTATAATTGCATTCCTTTCTTTTTATTATATGTTCATCTATGACATCTTGCATCCGTACACTTTGGTACGGCCGAATACACCAGGGGCTTATGTTCCCGTGATTATGGTGTGGCAAGTCCAACACTTTCACAAGTGTGGCACCCGAACTTATAGCACTATATGCATCGGCTCAATCATGTCTTGGGTCAATAGTTGGGTTTGCCGGCTCCCATGTTTTGGTACATTACGTTCCGCTCTATCGCTAAGGTAGCACGGGAGAACCATCGCGATTGCGCCCGGTTGAGCTGGGCGAGCGCCAAAGGAGAAAGCTAAACCGATTGTCATGATAAGGCGAGAGCTGGTCGCTGTTCGAGAGGTCTTTTCGAGTCCCTAAAGACTTTTGCCGCTTAGAACGAGGAACCGGCTGTGTCCGGCCAAGGCGTGGATAGTGCCCCGACTTCGGTCTTCCGAACACTAGGGGCTTCGCCGAAATTTAAAATTATAGAATTCTATGGCTAAGTGAGAGTGTTCAAGCATTATAAGTCCGGTTGCCTTGTTCGTATGCTGAGCGCCTCCTAGATGGACCCAAAATGGGAGCGCCAAGTTTATCCCTAACACCCCAAAGACTGTGGCATGGGGCTGAAGCCGACGACTTGCCATCTCTCGATTTGATAAACGCCCACACGAAGGTAATGTTTTAAATTAACAAGCGTTGCTTAGCGATATGAACAAAGTTTTCAGCGACAAGATAACACATTGCAGTCTATTCAAAAATTACATCTTTGGGGCACTCATCCGCAATCTTGCGGGCACCCTTCAGACACTCTTATAGTACATTTCGAAGTACGATACTCCTTGCCTGGCGGCGCGCGTCTGCGATAAGCTTCTCAAAGATCCAGCCTGCCCCAATGCACCTTTGCGCGGGCAAGGCCCGACGGCACCTTCAATGCAAAGCGGAGCGCTTGATGACTTCCACCTAGGGGCACGATCCACCAGCCGCTGACGAGGCCGAAGTAGCTCCTGTGCATGGCCTCTCCAGCCACAGCCGCACTATGAGGCCCTTCATGGCCTGCTCGGCTACTTGTAGGAGCTCGACCACCGCTTCACCTGGTCGCTAGGGGCACGGATGTCCGCCTCGTCAGATCGAGACCGAAGACCTTCTCCGCTGAGCTCCCTCCTCGGCCTGGTAGAATGCTGGCGGCATCGGACACGCCTGCGAGGCAGATCGCAAACGCCTCGAGAGCTCCGAATTGGGTAAGTAATGTAATTTACATTCACATGCTTGCTTTGCATGAAAAATGCCTTACCCGCCGCTATTTTCTTCATCGCCTCAATCTCCTAGAGGGCCTTATGGGCCTCGGCCTTAGCGGACTTTGGCACTCTCAAGAGCCGAGGCAAGCTCGGACTC